>OX411799.1:2000000-3200000 GCA_948252455.1 Acleris cristana
TTTTTTTGAACATTATAAGGAGTGATCATTATGGTGTAAAATATTATGAGAAAAAATTTCGGAGTTCCAATAATCGGAGTTGCAATTTTATATGAACTTTGGCGCACCCGAAAGAGATTTGTCAAGATCGTAGCAGGTGGAAAGAAGTGGTCTCTGCCTACCCCTCTGGGAAACAGGCGTGATTTAATGTATGTATGTATGTAATCTTACTCTAGGCTTGTATGGGTTTTTTTTTTGGTAATCGCCTGAAGGGCCAAAGACAAAAGTCCTTGCTTTTATTTACTGTTTTTAATTCATTACTTTGAGAAAAAGAAAAAGGGCAGGGGTGAAATCCCTTCCGGAGACCTGCGAATGGAGGGCCCAGGTATTGCCGGGCTCGCACCGGCTAAAAACACCAATGCCCCGGCCCCGGCTTGTATGGGTTAGGCAACGATAGATAATAACAATGTTGTAAAAACGTATATTTTGGCATTAATAATTTGTTTCAAGAAGAAGATTTGCTAGTATATGAAAAGTGTTAAGTACATCATATATTTCCAGAAAGAGCAATTAAGGAATGTAAAAAGAAGTAACTTAATCATGTTTTTTTTTGTTAAAATCCACAAAAATTCAAACTAAACATTATGTTTAGATGTTCTTTACTTCGTTACATATTTTCATAGATTTACGGTCCGGTAAATTACCAGTTTTAGTTATGATTAACCGATTCTTACCGATCTTAAATTACGCCAGTTACCCTTAAGCTGGCTTACCGGTTAATTGGTTTTCATTCCCTAGTGGTATCCGATGCTCTTTCGGTGAAGACGCGTATGTAAGATGACGTAAGATAAGGCAATACCAGTTGTTAATAATTCAGACGGTTTGGAATCAAGTCATGAACGGAATTTAATCGGCAATCCGAAACCTGATTGGAATCTAAAGGCGGTGAATAAGTAAGTTAATCCGCAGATTTCGCCCTCGGGATATCTCATTAAGATAAACCCCAGAGGCAGAAAGGTTATGTAAGAACTGAATTAGGGTCATTTGGTCTAATCTTGGTTTTGATAGGGTAACCCTAAATAAATTGGTTTTTTGACCACGATTTCGTCTGCGATGAATTATTCAACTCAAACAATGACGAGTTTATTTTACTGTTTCTCACGCCTTCATTCCCAGAGTGGGGTAGGCAGAGCTTAACTAGCTGTAACTTTTATGTCAGTCATTTTGTCAAAAACGTGTACATTGTATTATGTTATGTATGGGAAATGGTTTTTCACGGGTAAAAACTTTTTTATGTGGTTATCTTGCACCGTCATTATTAAGATAGGTATTATACTTTTAATTTTAATTTATTGGCTCTAGTATTTAAAAAATATATTGAGAAGTTTAGCAGCATTATTAGCTATCCAGAAAGGTAATGCAGCTAGTGTCATAGAGACCATGCCGCGAGCGGATCTGCTAGAGGGGATGTTCTTTTTATAGTGGTGGTTATTATTTACATCTTTAATATTTGTAGCTTAGTTTTATTTTAATTTCAATAACTTTAGTTTTAACTTTTAATTGTAGTACCTATATTATATTAAATAAACGGTAATTACAAGTGATAACAATATGTATATTACTGCATAAGAAATAATTAAAGAACTCCCTGGGTAAGCTAAAAGCGAGTAAGTGTAATTATGTTTTGACATGTTTTCCTGCTCAACTACGTAAGTTATTTTATTATATTTTATATGCATTGCGTAGTTTTTTATAATGCAAGGCTAAGTATTACATTGTCATAAGTAATATGTTAAAGAATGATTGACTTTTGAGTTTATTGTTGGCGCTTCTTCTCAGCAGTGGTCTCCTGGGAAGAGTTAGATGATTCTTGAGGTACAAAAGTGCCCGTGTCTGCGTACTGAATAAACTTCTTCTATCTTTATTTTTATTTAATCAGAAAACATTTACAAATATGAAGGTTTGTATGTTTATTGTATATTTTAATGTTTTTATTTCAATCTCGTGTAAACGATTTAAATTAGATACATAGGTAGAAACTTTTGTTTGAAATTTAATGTTTACTAGAATAGACAGTAAAATAGTTCTTTGTACCTGACGAAAAGGGCAAAGACTAGTACGTCATAGACATAAAAGCCAGAGACAGAGGTCACGTAAGGACAGAATTAGGGTCATTTTAGTCTAATGGCGATCTTGATAGGGTAACCCAACCCAACAGTATAAACTTACTTTTGACCACGCACTCGTAGAATTTATTTACTTCTTTTAACCATAATACAGTAAAAACCAGGGTTACTTATTCTTTTAGCGAAATAAATTTTAACGAACGTATCATTAGGCTGAATTTTCGTATTATCGAAAGGCATTTCTCTTGTATATTTTTTTGGTAGTCACCTAACCTAACCTAACCTAACCTAACCGTACCTACGTAACTAATGTTAATGATAAATATCCAATAAATAAGAACCACGTAATCTTGACAATAATACAATAACATGTCAATGGGTATTTGGTTTTACCCAATAGATTAAAGGCCCTGTAGGTAGTATTTAAATGTATTTACGGTTATTTTTGTAGCAAACGCGGAAAAGAGTTGATTCTATGTTAATCGTAGTAGTTTCCCGGAAGTATTGTGCGCTGCACGTTAATTAAATAAATTATATTCCTTAATACATTTTTTCCCCGGTTGTACTGATTTTTTAAATCGCATTTGTCAACAAAATATGAAAATACCGTAAAAGAGATCACCAAAAGTATATATAAAATTAAAATCTGCCGAGTAATACGGATGATACCAGCATTTTAAACTGCTAATTAGACAGCGATTAGACGGAGAGATCCGATATGCACAGCGAACAAAACACATTTCAGGGCGTGTACCTATTCAATTTGGCAGCATGGCTTCTCGAACGTATAAGGCTGCCTAATTGAGAATGCACGCGCTAAAATGTGTTTTGCTCGCTCTGACGGGACTACTTAAACTCGCCGCTTGGACATCACTCCTGCATTCTCACCTTTGCTTTTGAGACATTCACTAAGTAGTACACCAATTTTGATGTCGATCGTTTGAGGCGCTGAACGAAACAAACATACACTATCGTATTTATAATATTATTAAGAAAGAAAAAGAAAGAAAAAATTCCAATACCACTAACAATTTATTAATTCAATAACATTTCATCTTCCTAAGGCCGCATTTCACCAAACTGGAATAAACTGGAATAAGGTCTTATACCTAGATTAAACGCCGAATTTGTACAGACTAATCTCGGAGTAAGTCTTATTCCAAGTTTGGTGAAATGCGACCTTAGAAAGAGAACTTAGATCTTTCGTCCCAAGGGCCTAAAATGCTTCTTTTACTCCAGTCTAACTTGGAATTTTTATTCCATCTTTATTTTATTATGTTAATCTGACCTTTGACCCTTTTTATGCCCAGACAAGGAAAACCACTTTAATAAACATTTTTTTATCGTCTATTTCCTTTGCGTATTGATAGAGGCAATGCTTTATAAACTAGCGTTGTCCATGTGGATTTAGTAATTCTTCCATCCCACGGGACTAGTATTAGGTATTTTTAGGGATAAAAGTTAGCCTACCGTATTAAGAGTAAGTTTAGAGACCATATCTCGTTCCGTTTTAGAGTTCCGTAGCCAACAAAAATAATGGTTAAAACGGAATCTTATAGTTTCGTCCTGTCCGTCTGTTCGTCCGTATGTCACAGGCATTTTACTCGAAAACTACAGCAAGTACATTAAAGAAATTTGGCGTAGAGGTGTCTTGTAAAAGCCGCTACTTAGTTTGGTAGTTAAATAACGAAATATTTCGAGGGGGGGGGGGGATTTGTACATCTGGTACTTTTAATATATTTTGAGGATTTATAATTTCTTAATCCTGGTAAACGTTTTTAGAGTTCCGTACCCAAAGGGTAAAAACGGGACCCTATTACTAAGACTCCGCTGTCCTTCTGTCTGTCACCAGGCTGTATCTCATGAACCGTGATAGCTAGATAGTTGAAATTTTCACAGAAGATGTATTTCTGTTGTCGGTATAACAAAAAATACTAAAAACAGAATAAAAATAATATTTAAGGGGGGCCCCCAAACCAACGTGCTTTTTTGCCGTTTTTTGCTAATGTTGTATACATAATGGTACGGAACCCTTCGTGCGTGACACCGACTCGCACTTGGCCGGTTTTTTTAATAAATGTTGTTTTTTTGTAGTCACCATCTTTTTTTACATTTGACTCTACAATCAATGCACGCAAACTATCTTCATCTCACGTTCCATGCACGAAAGCATATAAAGCCATCCCTAACACCCGTATTCTCAAACGTCACTATGAGGTCTCACAGTGCTCACGAACGCACAGGGTAGTTCAAATCGTCTCATAAACAAAAGGTCGGTCAAAAAGGCCCAATCACAAAGCTGTATTGAACGCAGTGCGTTTACTCAGTGAAGGATCCCTTAAGTATTGTTTGTGAATACGGGTGTTAGTATCTTATATGGACGCAGCATTAAAACACTAACCCGAGAATACTTTTCATCCCGGATATTTTGATGATTCCCAACTCGAGGGAAAAACAATGATAAGTGAAACAGGTTCTAGTCGAAATCTGGTTAAGGATAATTCCTTTTCTCGGCTCCGGCGTAATTTTCCGGGATGAACTCGTACACTTAATTAAGAGAAGGAGCTTTATTTGTCATAATTATCGTTTGTACTAATTTATCACCGGTCCGAATTGTTGTTTGGCCTAAAGATAGTTTTCGATCAACGTTTAGATTACAAAAATTATCTGTTAGGTTTAGGTTTTTAAATAAAGGAATACAACTAAAAAAATATGTCTAGAGTTTATTTAAAATACTTTATTTCAAAGCAGTTTATTTTAAGAAACAAACTTTATTATTTTATTGTGTTGTGTTTGTTCTCCCACGCTAAGTATATTGTTCTTAATTATTAATATGTCCTGTTGTAACTTTTATTATTATTATACGTAATCAGTTTATGTAACGCTTGTTTAAGTTATATCATTGTAATAAGAGATTTATTTAAAAACATACTATAACTTCTCAACAGAGGTCTCTTCTCGACAATGCTGGTAAACACAGGGGCTCTACTTTGAAATCAGTAATTCGAACTTCGGATCGCCCCGTCACTTTCTTGCGAATTAGTGACGCGTCGAGAGCAAAAGGGATAGCAATAGACGAAGTTCGAATTACGGATTTCAAAGTAGAGCCTCTGGTCAGACTTGTGAAAGTGCCTACACCTACATGTGAAAAAAAACTTAATGAGTGATTATTTTGTTAATATCCGATGCATTACAATTTAAATCTTAATAAAACTAAAATGTTAAAATTACTAAATTGTACAAAAACTTGGTCATATTTCAAACCTATTTGCTTTCACACAGTATTTAGCAAGCGTTGAAGTTTTTAGTACTCATTCAAAGAGTCACTTCATACTTCGTTAAGCGACTACTTAAAACTCCGCGATGTAAAGCGCTCGCTCAATTAACCCTTGTACCGCCGCGTGGCTAACGAGCCAGAAAAAACACCGAAGTGGCATTATTTCACTTGTTACTATGTTTTACGTTTTGAAATGAATTGAAATGTTTTTAAGGAGTATTAATACAGATTTGTGGAGTTAAAGAAACTGTTTATTAATTATGTTAGTTAGTTTGTTATATTTAGACGTTAATTGACTGGACTAACTTTGAGAACTTTGTAGAAGTTGTGACGTGATTCAATTTCCAATTAAATAAATTCTTAACGAGGCAATATTAAGTATATTTTTTTTGTTAATTTTTGATGAAGTTTGTTGCGAAATTGTGCTTTCTGTTCAGTTTTTTTTATTTTTATTCACAGATTTTTTAGCAACTTATAAATGTATGTCAAGGACGGTAGATGGGATTCAAGATTTAAATAAATTGCAGATTAAAAAGAGGTACACACATTAAAAACAGTGTTGACCCAATTTGTTCAAATATGGCTATAGCACCATCCAATTGTTTTTTTTCTCACTGGGTCTGTCATGTTTTTTTAACTGTGTTATTGTTTCTTGGCAAATTACATTAAAATAATTTGAAATTAATTTGCTGTTCTATTGGCAAATAACTGGAGTTTTATAAATATATATAGATAGATATAAAACGAATAAAATAAAACAAAAAGTGGTTTATTTAAATAACTCATCAAAAAATCGCATGGCTATGCCATTGCTATTATGGAACAATAGGCTTTTTATGTATGCTTAACAAACTTTTTTTTTTACTTTGTATCTTTCTTTTCTTTAGGCAATCGAAATATGTTAATAAGACACAATTTGTATAAAAAACGAGGGTGTATTCTGATAAAAATAAGTCCTTGAAACAGGAAATCGATCACTAATAAATAATCTTGACTTTTTGTAAATAAAATGACATACTTACACAACTTTACAAATACTTTATAGAAAAATTTATAATACTTAAAAGAAACGGAGATCCTAGAGCTGGTGCTTACCTCTCCCAAAGGATTGGGCTACCTATCCAGAGAGGTAACGCAGCCAGTGTCATAGGGACCATGCCGCGAGCGCACCTGCTAGAGGGGGTGTTCTTTTTATAGTGGTGATTATCATTTACATCTTTAATATTTGAGTTGCTTAGTTTTATTTTAATTTAAATAAGTTTATTTTTTACTTTCAATTTGTATTAATTTAATAAACAATTATCTTTTTAGTGAGAATAAATAGATTCATAATTCTTAAAATAATAAACTCAAGATTTAGAATTAGGAGTTAAGTGTCCATTATTGGTGCTTTCAGCTATACGTGTCCGACACTGGTGCCGTCACCCCACTAGCTTTGTAGGGTCTTCTACCAGCTTTGTCAATCCCGTCTTCAACCTAAATTCGAATATAATAAATGTACTTAACATAAATTCTTCTGTCCTTATTTGAAGAAAAGTCTACAGTGATTGCATCAGTGTCGGACACTTTAAGCTGACAGGCCCCGATAATGGACGCGTTAGCCTGGTTTCACACGGCATTATACTGCACGTTTTTTCAATGCTAATAATATTGAAAAGCAACCGAATACGGTAAGATTTGTATGGAAAAAACGGAGTCCGTTCATTTGACCGAAATACGTTTGGCCGAATGAGTCGTTTGGCAACTGTTTCATTTCCCAACCCGCTTATATTTCTGTAACTGCAAATATTTTTGTACCATTGTGTAGACACTATAAGTTAGGTTAGGTTAGTTTTTATAAAAAATCTGAAATATTTACAGTTACAGAAATATAAGCGGGTTGGGAAATGAAGCAGTTGCCAAACGACTCATTCGGTCAAACGTATTTCGGTGAAACATTAGTGAACCAAGGAGTTTTCGAAAATCGACCCCCCAACATGAAGAAAAGGGATTATAATCTTAACTAATATTATAAACGCGAAAGTTTATATGTATGGATGTATTGATGTTCGTTACTCTTTCACGCTGTAACGGCTGGACGGAACTGGATGAAATTTGGAATGGAGATAGCTTATATACCGGATTAAAACATAGGTTACTTTTTATCCCGGAAAATTTCCTGAGGGAATACCGATAGTCGAAATCTACGCGGACGAAGTCGTGGGCAGAAGCTAGTGTTACATAACTGACGTTACGTAACTAACTGACTGAACCAAGGCACCTGCAATTTGGAGGTTATATTTTTTAGGTACCCTAGGGATGTACTAAGTCTGGATTTCTCGTAAATCAACCCCCAACGAGAAGAAAAGGGGGAAATTCTACGCGTACAATGTCGCGGGCTTCTGTATAAAGATAAAGATCGGCGGGAAAAATATTAAGCCGAATTTAAGAATAGAATAGAATAGAATAGAAAACATTAAGAGACTTAATTCCATTTATAATTATATCAAGCTGTTAACGTAAAAAAAAAACTATACACTTTAGGCATTTTTTTATCTATTGTATGTACTATTTTAAAATAAGATATTATTTATTTTCAATTGATTTAGGACTAAAACTATCACGAAAAATTATTTGAACAAGTGCCTTTATTATAAAAATATTGATTGATTTAAAGTTTACGGTACAATACACAATTGAACAAATGGCGGACTTAATGCCTTTACGCATCATATCCTACTAATATTATAAATGCGAATGTTTGTGTGTTAGTTACTCCTTCACGCTGCTACGGCTGGACGGATTTGGATGACATTTTTAATGGAGATAGCTTACACCCTGGATAACACATAGGCTTCTTTTCATCCCGTAAAATTAAAAGTTCTCGAGGGAATAACGAATATAGAAATCTACGCGGACAAAGTAGCGGGCAGCAAGCATTTGAAATCTACACAAAAAATGCATTTATATCTACTGAGATAATTCAGAAATCATAAATAATTGAGAAAGCATGGTGAATTCACACTCAGAATAATCCGAAATAAACGCTTTAAAATTGACACTTAATTTCTAGACGTACTATGAAACTATTATATAAACGTTTATATTTCTGAAAGGCGATGAACTCTCGAAAACACAAAATTTACAAAAGAGCCGCAGTAGAATCATGATGGATTTAATCAAAACTTTCACACACTAGAAAACATGGAATTATCACTGTAATATTAGTTTGTACTGTAACCAAAAAAATACCCGCCAAGTGTGTTCGTTTTAAACGACGACAATGAACAAATACTTTTTATTCTCCTTTAAAACCGCGCGAAATTTTAATAACACCAACACTACCAACAAAATAACCAGCCCAATAGCGTGTTGTCAAATTCGAATTACCGGAACCACAGCTATTACATTCTGCCAGTTCACTGGGAAAACATCACCTGTCAAAGTTGAATTTAGAACGCATTTTTCTTTATGAAAAACTAACCAGCCAGTCACAACATCTAAAAGGCTGGAACTCAAGTTTCGAATTGATACAAAGGAATTTTCAAATTGTTTTTTTTTTAATGTTGGACTAGGATTTTGAGGTACTTACCGAGTCATCGTGCGTGTCGTTCTGGGCTTGCTCCTCGACTGGATCTATACTGGGGGTTGGTGCGCCGCGCAGGATAGGGGTTTTAGGGGAGGGGGTGGGTGGCTATCAGACGTTCGTAAGGGACAGGTTACAATTGATACATTTTGATATAGGAGATTTATTGAGGGTAAGTGGTTACCAAAAGGTTCGGGGAGGTTCTGGGGTTCAAGGTTTGGGATTTTGCTGAGTAAATCAGGGTTTTGCAGGAAAACCTGTTTTTGTTTTTGTAATTCTAGTTGTTGTTAATGATATTATAAAATATTATAATGCAGAATGTATCTAGATGAGATTGGTTCTTTAAAATGTCCAAATTTTCAAGTGAAATCTTTTTTATTCTTCATTTTACCCTACTGCCGAAGAAGGAGGATAGGTAAGTTTGTGTTTATCAGCCTTATATGTATGTTTATTTCTTGTGGCGCTCTAGAAACTATACGCGTAGATTGATTATGATGATTCTCATGTCAATCGATTTGTCTTAATCTTGGGAGTCTTACTAAATATAAGATAGTAATTTAAAAAAAAACTATGACAAATAAATATAAATATTGCATAAATTAGGGTGCGCTTCAATCAGTATAAAAACATTTAGTATAATTTCATTTAACTAACCACGAAAAGCATAATGAACGTTTAGCATAAAAACCAATTGTATAATTTTATCTGGCATACGATCGAATAACATAACACTCATTTAGCGTAACTGTTATTTTCTTGTTATTATGCATTTTAAGTCAATTTCTTCTAACTAGGTTAGGTTAGGTTAGAACTGTGATCACATTAATAGCAATGAAAGCAGAAATATTTATTTTTTAATTTATAAACATTATAGTATTTGAAATTATGCATCATAACTATTATATCGATGGTTTATTATGCAGATTGAAATTATGCAATTAGTGTTATGTAAAATGATCATTAGACCATTTGTTTTTATGCTAAACATTACACACCCCGTAAATTAAGCTAAAAATATGATTATTTATTCTTAGGAGAAAAAAACTTTATATCATGTCATATGCAGATATCCAGTTATAGTCAAGAACGACTGATCGCAGACTACAACGAAAAAAATAATTGGCGGCTTCGGTGGTAAGAAGAATGCAGTCGTCGAGGTGACCAGGATAGGATCGAAGTGGGCATTCGCGCGTGATATGCTCGATGGTCTGGGACTCCTCTCCGCACTTACAGCGAGGGACTCGGTCCAGCCGCATAGGTGTTTATAGTGGGCGCATCGAACGTGACCGGTGCGAATCCTGGGTATTGATTCTCTCAAACGCAAAGGGAGCGAACGCAGGAGTGAAGTCCAAGCGGCGAGTTTAAGTAGTCCCGTCAAAGCGAGCAAAACACATTTCAGCGCGTGTATTCAATTTGGCAGCATGGCTTCTCGAACGTATAAGGCTGCCTAATTGATAATGCACGCGCTAAAATGTGTTTTGCTCGCTCTGACGGGACTACTTGAACTCGCCGCTTGGACTTCACTCCTGCATTCGCTCACCTTTGCTTATGAGAGAATCACTACCCTGTTTAGTATGCACCAATCGCGTCGAGGCAAAACAAAACCCTTCATCAGCCTTCCAGGTTGGATGCAGTCGCTGGTTTTCGCTCCCAAGGTTAGGCTAAGATGTTTACTAGTGGTTACAGAATTAACAACAAATTTTTAGAGTTGTTGGTGATTCTGTACTCTGGGCACGAGGGCGTGAAGGTATGTATGTATGTATCTATCTATCTAGGGGTGGTAGGACCTAGTGCAATGTGCAGTGTCCATTCGGGTCGCTACCACCATCTCATCCATTACCCTACCACCAAGCAGCAGTTCACATTGTTGTGTTCCGGTGTGGGGATGAGACAACCGGTAAAATTACTAGCATAGAGGCATTCCATCTTAGTGCTCAGCACGGAATAGAAAAAACAGTGGAAGTGGCATGAGCTTCGCTTAGTATCAGACCTGTTGTCGCCAATACTCAAACTATCATAAAAACAATCACGCAATCATGGAAAATGTTTTTGGTGCGGCTATCGTTTTTACGCTCCAAAATAGCACAATAAGGCATGCTTCTGGAATTATTTCCTATTTTAGAAATATCGAAATATCGAAATATTGAAATAAGCGATCGCGGCAAATGTATGGTAGGGTTATGCGGAACTCCGCACGTTACACGCCCACTTGACACTTCTATCTACTGTTTTTTCTGTTCTGTGAGCCGCATAGGTGTTTATAGTGGGCGCATCGACCGTGATCGGTGCGCATCCTGTTTAGTATGCAGTCGCGTCGAGGCAAAACAAAACCCTTCCTCAGCCTTCCAGGTTGGATGCAGTCGCTGGTTTTCGCATTCAAGGTTAGGCTAGGATGTTTACCAGTGGTTACAGAATTATCAACAAATTTTTAGAGTTGTTGGTGATTCTGTAACTCTGCTTACCGCACTCTGGGCACGAAGGCGTGAAGGTATGTATGTACCTATGTATGTATCTATCTATCTAGTGGTGGAGGGACTTTGTGCAATGTACAGTGTCCATTCGGGTCGCTACCACCATCTCATCCCTTAACCTAACACCAAGCAGCAGTTCACATTGTTGTATTCCGGTGTGGGGATGAGACAACCGGTAAAATTACTAGCATAGAGGCCATTCCATCTTGATTCCATCTTAGTCCTCAGGGTTGGCAGCGCATCAGTCTTGAGATTGTAGTCTTGAGAATTCAAATGTCTATGGTTCACAGATCCCACTGGCCTGTTTGCTCAATTTCAATAAAAAAGTTATTTTACCGGAACCAATGCAGCCAAGCTAGCCGCGCCCTAACCCTCCCACGTCACGACGCCGGAAACGGCAATAAGGCTGTTTGTTATTTTTATTAAACGTTCAGCATGTGGAAACATTTCCCTATCTGTAGCAATAACGACAATCTTAGGATTATGCGGATCTAGTCGATAAAGATACGCTGGTGGAGCCGTCAGTGAGTAAAAGTTACATGTTCGAGCGTGTCCCAACCTTGGTCGAGCTGCGTTAGAGGTATGCCACATGAGCCGGTGCGATGCGTCGTCGCAACGCTGCGATTTTGTCATTTATTCACTAACCATGCTACAGCACAAAGCTGAGAGGGGCCCTTTTCAACGCCATGTTAAATGTTTTGTTCTGTTTGACACCGGTTTTTTTTTCAAATGTGTGTATGCGTTGAATAAATTATTTCTATTTCTATTTCTATAAGACACACAAATATATAAATGATTAAAGAAAAATGTGAAGCCAACAGAGATAACACGCAATTTGAAAAAATGTGAAAAAAATCACGTTTGTTGTATGTATTAAATATTAATTTTATTCTTTTTTTAGTATTTGTAGTTACTGAGTGAAAATTTCAACTGTCCTGCTATCACGGTTGTCACGGTGACAGACAGACAGACAGACGGACAGACGGACAGCGGAGTCTTAGTAATAGGGTCCCGTTTTTACCCTTTGGGTACTGAACCATAAGAACTGTGAGTGCGGCCGTCATTCCATTTATGGTCAATAATACCTTGTACCAAATCAGATAATAACGTCAAGAATTAATCCAATTCACTTCAGATGGTTTTGTTTTCCAGAAAAATTATCGAGGCACAAAATGGCGTACCAATAATAATCATAAAAGAAGCAGTACTTTTCAAAATTACACTCAAAAGTCACTTGAAAGACATATCGAACAAAACGCAATAATTTACAATGGACGGGTGATTTGTGGATCGTTTGGGAAAATTCACGACGATTAAAAATAATATTTGTACGCACGCCATTTTAAACCTGGTTATTTAGCTGGAAAATAAAACAAGATGAATCAAATTGATTGAATATTCTTGACGTTATTCTCTAATTTAAGAAGCAGACCTAGGAATATACGGGGCAAAATTAAATGACAGCTAAGGATTGCCTATATCGATAAACTCAATTATCGATGCTTTTTCCATATGATCACTCCAAGTTTTGTTTGTAAAAATATTTTTTTATTGAAAGTATGCAAATGAGACAAAATTGCAACATTATTCTGGTTATTCTTTATATTAAAAGGATTTTTTAACCTTCACTCATCATCATCATGTTTTTCCTTATTGTGTATTTAGAATGACTGTCCCATTTACTATTGTTAAATTAAACGATCAGAATTTGTTAGGAGTAAAAAAATACGATGATGATGAGTGAAGCAAAAAATCCTTTTAGAAATAAAGAATAACTAGAATTATGTTGCTATTTTGTTTCATTTGCATACTTTCAATAAAAATATATTTTTACAAACAAAACTTGGAGCGATCACTAGTATATGGAAAAAAGCATCGATAGTTGAGTTTATCGATATAGGCAATCCCTAGCTGTCATTTAATTTTGCCCCGTATATTCCTAGGTCTGTATAAGAAGTAACATTTGTTAACACTTGTATGAACAAAAGGCGGGTGGGCGGTTATTTTTGCCGCTAGTGTATAAAGATGAGATAATTGAAAATGGCCTTGCATTGTTATCATAGTAGGTAATAAAAACTTGGAGAAAACGGAGACAAAATGTCCTCGGCGGAGCACTTCCCGCTGTTCCATTAAACATATTACAGAAAGTTGCGCATCTGGTTTATACCCTGGGTGGTGTATTTCTTAAACAAGTCGCTGCTTAATTATTCGACGAATGAATAAGATTAATACAATGATGAATAATTAAATGACCTCTTATTCTATCAAATGAGCTCTTATGTTATCTTATCTTACAGACGCGCCCTTTCGGATACACTTCGACCCTTTAGGATCTTTTGTACAATTACCTCTTACAAACTCAGCTGTTCGAATGTGCAGGTTTCCTCACGATGTTTTTCCTTCACCGTAAGAGCGTCGGGTAATGCACTTAAGTTAGAAAAACTCATTGGTACATACATATACATACATACATATTGGGTCAAACATGGGGACCGCGGGGGTTCGAACTCGGTACCTTACGATCACGAGTCGACCCCCTAAGCCACTAGGCCACCGACGCTCTTACTCTTATGTTACTTCCAACTATTTATATTTACAACTATTACCACCACCATCCACCATCCAACATCTACGCTCTTCCTTCAACCTACCGCCAAGCCAAGCATCAGTGTTCGCATTGTTGGCATTGACAATGGAAACATATTTTTTTCTAAAAGGGCGTATCTATCACTAAACTTAATAATAAATCTAGCTAAAGTTAAAATAATCAGGCAATTTACTTAGTTGTGCGTTTTTTGCTATAAAAAAGCAACATGTATATTGTGCTGCGTGGAAGAAAATTTTATTTTCCAAAAGAATCTATGCTCAAACTGCTATAAGAAAAATGTGTCTTTATAATTTACTGGTAGAGCTTAAAATTAGTTAAGCAATGAAAACATTTGTGCTCTTTCTGCAAAAGATAGCAAGAAACAACGTACAAACTACTTTACAAATATAAATTTTTTGCTCCAAAAGGGCGTATCTATCAAACTACTATGACAAATCCATCCTTAACATTTCTAGGTAGAGTTTATAATTAATTAAACAATGAAAACAGTTAAGTACGCCTTTTCGCTAAATGGCACGAAGCATGTGCTAGGTTTGCAGTAAAACTAACACGGTTAGTGCTATTTTAGCACAAAAACACACTTTACGCTGTTAACGGTGGGAATAAACAGAATGACGTAAAAGCTTTAGTAAGGGTTATAAAAGACAGCAGTTCAAATAACAAAGCTAAGGCTGCGTTCTCACTTTGTCGTGAAAGATAGTCGTACCTATGTGTATTTATAAACTCTTTATTGCACGTGTGTTCATGCTTCGATGGTTCGGTCATTTGGAAAGGATGGATGAAAGAAGATTGAAGAGAGATATACAGAGCGAAAGTGAGTGGAAGGGTCAGAAGGGGCCACCCTGGGTGTACTTTTTCGAATCAAATCGGAGAAATACTGGAAAAGGCTCGAATCTTAAGTACCCGAAACCGACGTGCGTGCATGACTCGTTGTATGAATGTAGAAGAAGCGTTATTTTCGCCACATCAGTATGCAAAATAATTATTATGCTTAACAATAACAATATTATTCGTAGTGAAATTAGAATTATGCCAATATAATTTTTAAAAGTCGACCAAGCAAATATTCGGATAATTGCTAATTATACCAAATACGCTTACGTATGAAATGTTAAAATTCGTCGATAAACGGTTATGACAAATACTTTTCCGGAAATCCATATTATGACAAATAGATGGCACTCAGACAAATGGAGTGTAGACACACGTTATATAAAGTTTAAATTAGGGACGGATAATAAAAACAAGTAGATAATCGTAGTGACAGAATGAATCTGGGAAGTCTCAGTGAAAGGGACACATATATATGACTCCAATAGCTCTATCTGTTTCACTTAAGCTTTAAACTGTTCATATAACGCTAGATCTATTAAAGTTCAAGGCTTATAAAAAGCACATAGCAATCGATATTGCAAAAGACGTCACAAGTTCACAAAGACTATTGTGCTGTACTAACCATTCTTACCTAGCTATTGAATGACGAGTTCACCCCCCTACCCCTTCCACTTTCACCCCCCACCGAATGACGTTCATTCACTACCCCCGACAAACTTCTAAATGCGGCTGACAAAATTATCCTACTAAATTTGAACACTTCTGTCTTTGTGATAAGGTTTGAAATGAAATAAGATAGCGATGTGGGTAAGAACTGGCGTTAATGGTAGTTTATTAGGTTTTCAGCTCTTGCTAACGCTTTCATGTAACTAAATTATGTTGGCTATTTCGCTGTTAGGTTTAAAGCTTTGTTTTTTGATTTGAGTTTCTATTTTTAAAGATACTAGCGTCCCGGCCTGTTTTTTGTAACACCCGTTCATAATCCATACAAAATAATCACCAATCAAGAATTTATTATACATAAAAACCTTCACCTTGAATCACTCTATGTATTGATGAAAACCGCATTAAAATCCGTTGCGTAGTTTGAAAGATCTAAGCGTACATACAGAGGGACAGACGGTGGAAGGCGACATTGTTTTGTACTATGTATCTAAAGCGGTTTAAGCGTGAAGAGGTAACAGACAGACAGACAGACAGACAGACACACTTTCACATTTATAATATTAGTATGGATGTGAAATTGGCAAAATGAAAAATATATACGTTATATTGACGACATTATCTAAACAGTAGTTAGGTTTATAAGTTTTCCGTTTTTTAGACTTGTTTGGAAAGCTAGTTCATGGGGCGAGTTCTTCAAATTTTCTATTAACAGATGACGTAGACCGTCACATAGGGAATGTAATGAAATCACCATTTATTCTAATATTGTATTTAAATATATCCTGCCATTCTCTTCCTGTTCTAAATTGGTGAGTAAGTTGTTCCAGATATTTGTTTGGAGCTGTTTTTACTGCTTTAGTAGTCACATTTAATGTAGAATGGATATTATTCTCTTCAGAATCGTCTCTGATACGGCTCATATTAGTGACAAGATAGTGACTTGATAAGAAAAAACTTCTGATAAAAAAGGAACCTGAATAAAAGTCCAACTATAGCCAAGTATCTCATTGTGCCATTACTATTTTTAAAAAGGCTATTTTTGGAATGATTAATTGATAAAGTTACTTGCTAATTGCTCTAATGAAGACGTGATAAGATCATTCAAAGACCTTCTCTTACAGCAGGATGCACTTAAGTCTTTAAGAATGTACTTAATAAAATCACAAATTTATTCTTATAATGTATTTAAATATCCTATGCCACTCTCTTCCTGATCTAAATCAGCAGCGTCAGTAGCGCCTGCACAACTGCCAGCACGAGCTGCAGCACTCCTGGCAGCAGCCCGCCGCCTATGCCCGACAATACGTCGTCAGCGATGTCACCGATCGTCGTTATGAGCGTCGACAGGAGACCCTGCAAGCTGACCACGCCAGCTGGAGGAGAACTAGGATTCGCACCTACTGCATACTCCGGCAGACTCCTCAGGAAGTTCACTATAGCCAACGCTTGGGAGTATAGCTTCAGGAGGGAAGTCTCCAAAGCTGATAGGTCTACGGGGATGAGACAGCTGATTGAGGGGGGTAGTGTGTCGAAGATGGATAGGAGGGAGAGGAGGAGGTTGTACACGTTGTTGAGGAGGGGTAAGAGGATGTTGACGAGCGGGTAGACTGCTGGTAGTTGGGCTGATGTGCTGCTGGCTGTTACTGGGACCTGGAAGGAGATTTACATTTGAGTAATGAAATAGGTGGATAGTTGACATGTTGGAATGGAGCCGTGGGCAAACGTGTCGTATTGTGTAATAATAGAGACGCTTAGAGCGATGATCAAAAATAAATTTCACACAAATATTATTTTTTTGGAAACTCTTGGAGCATTTCAAAAGCAATGTGGTTTTACCGAGTAGCGTATTAGGCAATACAGTAAAAGATTAGGCAATTTTATCACATAAAAATAAACAGAAATAATAACTCGCTATCTATTACGGTTCAAAAGATACAGCTCTTTAAAGTTAAGACGGACAGATGGACAGACGGACAGAATTGGTAAATTAATAGGGTCCCGTTGGGCTCCCTTCGGATACGGAACCCTAAAAAATGCTAAGCCACCTGTTAGTGAAGTCTGAGACCCATAGATGTTTGACATCTCAAGACTACAATCTCAAGGCTGCAATTCTAAGACAACACGTTTTGAAATGTTAGGACTAAAATAGAATGCCTCTAATCTAGTCATTTCACCGTGGTTCATATTACCGGTGCACTACAATGCGAACACTCCTCCTGAGGGGTCGCGACCCGTCGTCCCACTACTTCGTCCCACTGCTCTTTTCTACGGAGCCCTGCCTAGCGGCGGGGCTCCTATTTTTGGGCAGTTTGCCCTTCGGGCAAAGATACCTAACGAACCTAATCTACCTACTTTTGGGGAATAAAAATGATTTCTGGCGAGTATCTGATGAAAGTGAATTGAGCAATGGGATGAAGTGGTGGGACCGTGGGTCTTGTCATCTCCTGAGCCGGTTAAATGATAACATGGAGGTACCATCCAGACCCCATCTTACCAAAATAAGATTGTTTTTTTTTACTCACCGTGTAAATCCCAACCGCTAGCACACAAAATGACGCAATGATAATTTTAACCATCATGGAAAAACTCCGAGTACCCTCTCGCCTAAAATTGTGATGAGTATTAAACAGGCTTATAAATAAATATAGACTTTATATGACCAATTTCAAAATATGTTACACGTTGCTTATGTAAATTTTGATAAACATAGTGATAATAGAAAGGAATTGCGGTGTTTAACTTGTATTACGAAAGAACTTGTAATAAATGTTTGTCTATGTGGTTAAAAGATTTAAGTGATATGATTTTGTGGCCTAATTTATGTAATTATTAATAAAAAAATTACGCTAGATAGCTAACAAGCTATCGGGACTACTTTATTTCTAAAGTCTAACATATCACAATTATAAGTTAATACAATTAAAAGTAAAAACTAAACTTATTTAAATTAAAATAAAACTTAGCTACTCAAATGTTAAAGATGTAAATAATAATCACCACTATAAAAAGAACACCCCCTCTAGCAGGTGCGCTCGCGGCATGGTCCCTATGACACTGGCTGCGTTACCTCTCTGGATAGCTAGCCCAATCCTTTGGGAGAGGTAAGCACCAGCTCTAGGATCTCCGGAGGTGTCTATAAACCGGGATGACAGGGCCTTTATCAATCTTAATGTTTTTATTTGTAATTTGACCTGTACCTTACCATGTATATCTATATTTTTTTATGACATAGGTACCTACTTATAATTCTTAGCTTGACATAAACTCACTACCGTATAAATTTTGCATTATTATTTATATGCTTGCAAGCTGGATAAACTGAACTTTTAAATTTTATTTGTAAAAAAAAATACCTTGTGAACTGTATTCTGCAAATAAATTATAGTGATCGATTGATTGATTAATTAAGAGTAAAGAATACAAAAAAGAAACGGACGAGTTGCTATACGTTATTAAAAAAATACTGGACATTTTAAAGAACATTATGTAATCTTATACAAATTGACCTAGTTCCAATCTAAGCTCTAGTTGTATTATGGGTATTAGACAACGATAAACATACTCAGTATAGAGAAATAAATTATGATGCATAGACAACATCCAAAACCCAGAAAACGAGCACTCGGGCTTATCACAAAACTATTGATCCTTATAGGCCTTTTCACACTTGATTTGAAGACATTCAAATTATATCTTTCAGGAAATATAGACGAAGGAAGCGATTCAAATTCCACTCTTTAGTAAGTACCTATTTAAAAGGAAGTTTGAAAGTAGCGCCAGTGATGGAAAAAATGGAAGGTTGTCATGGTATGGCCATGTCATGAGGAGGGATGAAAGTCATGTTACGAGAAGAGTTTTGAGTATGAATGTGGAGGGTTATAAAGCAAGAGGAAGACCTAAAAAGAAATGGATGGATTGTGTGAAGGGAGTGAACGCTGAGATAACGGCTAAGGGGATGTGTGGAAGGAAAAAAACATGTTGCGCCGCCACCAGGGTAGTGATTCTTTCAAAAGCAAAGGTGAGCGAACGCAGGAGTGAATGTCCAAGCGGCGAGATTAAGTACCGTCAAAGCGAACAAAACACATTTCAACGCGGGTATTCAATTTGGCAGCATGGCTTCTCGAACCTACAAGGCTGCCTAATTGAGAATGTACGCGCTAAAATGTGTTTTGCTCGCTCTTATACAGGGTGGAAAGTTGAGATGGGGCAGTAAGGGCAGCTACTAGATCCCTTGCTGCTACGCGAAAATGCTCTCAGGAGACCTTTACTAACTTTTTAAGTAATGAAAATCGACATTCACAGATTTTTGATAAAATGTACAGTAAGCGAGAAAATCGTCAGATTCGAGTTTTTTTTTTTAATGCCAATCTATCCCATTTCTATGAAGGATTAAAACACTCTTTGAGACCAACTAAGGTTAGAGTACTAGAAAACCCACAAATCAAAGAAAACCTTTCCCATACAGTTCGTAGGGTAATTAAAAAGTTGTTGTTTTTTACGCTTATGAGTTCTTTATGCTTAAAGAAAATTTAACTGTATGTGAAAAACTACGGGTCACTTGAACCAAAAATTTGATACTGGGTTATTAAACGTCACATTTATACAAAAACTGTCATTTTAACTCGCTAAAAGTACGTTATTTGATCAGTAGTTTACTCAACTAATTGTCCAAATTCGAAAAAGGAATTACTAGTTAATCACACCGGTTGTTTTTTAAGTTAAAAATTCCTTTTCCTTGATAAAAACTAACGAAATGTTTTTCTTTTGTTTTCGTAACACATTTTGGTAGCAGCTGGTCTAGCTTTGAACGTGTCTTTATGCCCAAAACTAAATTTGTAAACATTCTTGCCTAACCTTTGTGAACTACAAAAAGCTATTTTAGGCCTTAAAACGAACATAACTAAGGATAGAATCTCGTTAGCAGCTAAAGTTCATAAAAATTCTAAGAATTAGGCAGTTTCGAAAATTATTTTTGAAACAGTTGCGTAATAAAATATTAAGGCATTGTGTACTAGTTTAAAAGATTATTATATAACTGATATCGATCTATGTCATATAATAGTTAGCTAAGTAGTTTTGCAACCGTTTCAAATACTGATAATGGACATTTATATAGTTGCCTTTTTATAAATTCACCCACTGTGTTATAATTAGTTTGGTACAATGAAGTTTCGATATTATCTTGCGGCGTTAGCTGTTGTTTTGGTGGTGTGTATTTTTTAGTTTATATTACAATCTATATATATAAAAGGCAAAACTGACTGACTGACATATCAACGCACAGCCGAAACTACTGTACCTAGAAACTTGAAATTTGGTACAGGGGTGCCTTTCATGATGTAAGTGAGCACCAAGAAAGGATTGTCCGAAAATCGACCCCCAACGGGAAGAAATAGGGGGAGTAGCAGGGAACTAATTCTATGCGTACGAAGGCGCGGGCGTCCTCTTTATTTTATATAACTTTACAGTGAATATAATATGGGACAAACCTTGCAATCATTTCCTTTTCGTTAATCATTTCCGATAACGTTGTAATCGGTGTTACCATCCACCACCATCTTGTCCTTTGACCTCCCGCCAAGCAGCAGTGTTCGAATTGTTGTGTTCCGTTGTGGGGATGAGACAACCGGTGAAATTACTAGCATAGAGGAATCGTAGATCTCATGGTTGGCAACGCAATTGTGGACTTAGGATTGCAGTCTTATGATGGTCATAGATCTCACTGACCTGACACTGAAATGTATAATTTCCATATGTGGTTGTCCCCAGTTTTGTGAATTCGGCCTTACTTGGATGTCCCATTAAGTTATTTCTAACCGATTTTAAAAAGGGAGGTTTTTACCAGAACTGGTATAACTTGACCTCTGGCCCGGTACCAGGTTATCGTTGAATTTTGGGACACCCTGTATAAATCGTCATCTAGTTAGTTCCCATTATAGTACAAGCATAGAGCCTTGTTTGGAACTACACTAACCGGCCGATAACAAGTATGATTATTGATAATCTTGACAGCAGAAAAACAATGCTAAACTTATTTGTTGCGTGTGAAGGAAAAAATAATAACAGCATTGTTTGACTGCTGTCGACATTGTCAATATTCGGAAACTTCATGGTTGTGCCATATGTCAGGATTGAATTCTTATCGGCCGGGCACTATAGGACAATTGGGATTGTTCATATTTTTTAAATTACTCTAATTCGAAAACCATTTCGAGGAATAGGGTTTCAAAACCGTTCTGCATTATTAAGTTTTTGATTTTATATCTTTGATACAAAAGTATATTTAACCTTTGTTTGACTTTCGTTTTCGGCTTGAAGCCCTCCTAGATGGTTAGGTTAGGTGAAAACCGCTTGAAATAGTATGTTTTAATACACTATTACAATCACTTTTTATCATTAGATATCATTTAATTGTTGTAATTTATTAGAAAATCCCATGCCAAATTTAAAATAATCATGTCATCCATAAAATGTCTGCTAAATAAACAAAGATATTAAAACAAAACTATTGGATCAAATACAAAATTAATGAAACCTATTCTTTCGAATTAGAATGTAAAAACCGTGAGCAATTTTTTTTGTCCTATCCCAATTACCTAAGTGTAAAATTTAACAGCATCATGATTACATCATATCAGAAGATCTCCATGACAGTCAACTTTTTCCATCTCGCAACCTTCAGTTACCCGCTATCTTCAGCAGATCTTTGAAGCACCATAAGCTCTACCAACACTTCACCAGCATTCCCTGATAATTATTATTCACTTGCAGGTCCCAACCAGCGATGCCATGATCCCAGCCTACTCAGTCACAGCTCTTCGCCTCGCCTTCGACGAGATCGCCGTGGTCCTGCCCATCGCCAACCAACTCGCAGCCCTGCTCATCCCCTTTCTCATCAACCTCATCAACAACTTGAACAACCTCTCCAACATAGTCCAGAACCTGACCCCTGCCATCCTCCCCTACTTCGGCTGTACCCTACCTCTTCTCTACGCCACTTTGACTGATTTAGCTTCTGTCTTGTTCCTTTACATCAGCGTCCTGATTTCCTTATTCAGGTCCAATGTTCTGGCTGCCCCAGCTTTGCTGATGGGGTTGGTTTCTCAGGTCCTGAATATAGTGCTTGGTCTTTTGTCTGGGTTGACTGATAGCACTGGGTTGCTAGGCGGTCTGATCAAGTTGATTACTAGTATTTTAGTTGAGTTGGAGAAATTGTTAGTTTAATAAAAGAATATTTATCATTGTGGTTTTGACTTTTGAATATTTTGACTTCAGGTACCATGACGTCAACAATTCAGTTTAGGTTTAGAGAATGAGACTGCTGTATAACTGTTCTCTCTATCTCTCTCTTTCTCTTAAGCTAAACTGAACTGCTTTAGTATGTCAAGGCCCCTCTACACGTCGGCGGAGCATGGGCATGCGGAAGGGACGCATTTACACCTTAGAGTGAGCAACATATTCTTGCATATCACTCTTACGTATTGCTCCGTCCCTTACGCACGCCCATGATTTGCCGACGTGTAGAGGGGCCATCATGGTACCCCCTTGTTTGTGCGGTCGGCAAAGAAAGTGGTCTACAAGTTTTGACAAAAAAAAAGGTCTAATTATCGCTAAGGACACTTGTCACTGTCATAATTATTATTGCAAGGGAAAATCGAACTTGTTGTATCATGACGTCCAAAAAAAACTTCAACCGTAGGGTGGTAGACCACATTTTTGGCCGACTGTACTGTGTCTATACGCATTACAACACCTACACCAGCCTACACCAATACCAGAGGGCTTATTGTCTAACGCACTCGCAATCACGATCGTTTTCATTTTGAAAATCGAAGGCTTTGTCTGGTACAAAATGAAAACAATTGCTCCACTTTGAAGCCGGTTGCGATTGCGAGTGCGTTAGACAATAGCCCCTCTGGGATACATAAGTAAAGATAGGAATGACATTAAAAAAAAAACGGTCAAGTGCGAGTCGGACTCTCAAAGTATTATTATAATTCGATTTCGAATCGAATCAGCGCGAACCCAACTCATACTTGAATATTTTTAGTATGTATTTGTTGTTTTTATAAGGGTTTGTACTATAATCATGTCAAATTTGACGTTTGTATGTTTTACCATTTTTACGATACAACAAAAATAAAATAATTATAATAATAATAATAATAATCGTTTAATTCAGAAATCAATTCCATAATAAATGAGTTACAAAAGTTCATTATTCTATGTTAGTAGGCAATTACATTAAAAATAAAATAAAATAAAATAAAATTCAAGAAAATCAAAATTACATTACATTCATGTCATGCTAAAATCAAATAATAATAGTAGTAGTAAATAAATTATTACATTTACAACAAAAACAATATCGAAATTAGAATTAACAACATAATCAATATTAAAATATAAATTTAATTTAAAATTACCACCCATAACTAATAATTATTACCCACCATTATCATTTCAAATAAAATGAAAAAATACAGTTTCTTGTATGGGGACCCCTTCATTATTTCACTTTGTATTTTTTTTTATATTTGTCAATAAATTCGGTGTTTAACTCATATTCTGAAAAAAAAATCAACCCGCTATTTATTACGGTTCAAAAGATACAGCTCTTTAAAGTTAGGACGGACGGTTTTTTTCTTCAACATTTCACGTTCCTTTGAACGCGTCAAACAAACTACCAACTTTAACTTGTAAACGTCGAGATAAAAACAAATATATCGCGTCTCGGATTATTAAAGAAACTAAAGCCATTTCACAAAGAAGTATGAACCATAAACACTCACTTTATACCTTATTTTACCAATTTGCTAGGGATTGGGGTTTTTCGGCGTTCGGCTTTCTCGGGTATTATTCTAAACCCCTAACGCAAAATGAGGAAGGAAGTGTTATAAGTTTGACCGCTATGCGTGTGTGTGTGTGTATTTGTCCGTGGCACGGCACAACACTGCAACTCGAGTTACAGCGTTTTGTATAAAAAGCGTGACTTGACAGAAGGGCGTGGAGCTAGCCCCATGTGCTTCTGTTTAGTCCGCCAGAGTAAATGGGTGAATCAACTTTAAAGGTACCCCTGCTTTTTCGACATGTTTCACAAATTATAATGTTTTTAGAAAAAACTGTATATTGGCTAACACCGTGGCTAACACGTTTATTATATCAGACAAATAGGCTAACATTTGAAATGATTTAATTTTAAATAGTACAGTGTTAAATAATAATTATAGTTGGTAACGCAGCGGACCATTTTGTCCCCAGGTTTGGAAAATGTGTATTTCCATCGAGTAACCGGGTTTTTTCGAAGATTAAAAAATATTTGAGGTGTTTAACGGTCAGAGGGGCTATTGTCTAACGCATTCACAATCGCACCCAACTTCAAAGCGGAGCAATTGTTTTCATTTTGTATGCAGACAAGCCTTTGATTTTCAAAATGAAAACGATCGTGATTGCGAGTACGTTAGACAATAATCCCTAAGGTCTTTAAATTTGGTGGTCTAATTTTAATATTCATACATTATTGTTAATTATTAAAAAACAATGAAAATTTTAATACCGCAAAAGAAAAGGAGTACCTACTTTAAAAGTTGATTCACCCAAATACTGATTGTGACCGTGATTTCTATGGACTGGTTTGGCCGTGTAAACCAGCGATACTGCCTCTATACAAAGATAAAGGGGCAAACCCTGCCTCTACACTAATATAACGAAATAACTTTATTTCCAAATAAATATTGGCCGAAAAAATTCGGCCATTGTTACAAAGGGCGTCTCTAGTTTGCACATTGTACCAAATGCAATTTTCTAAAGTCTCAACGGCTCTGCTAGAATGAAAACGTAATATACTATCTAATAAACGCTTCGCATGAAATGTAAGTTTAAACTCTACATGAAAGAAGTTCAGGTTTAAATTGGAATGATTTCTTACTTGGACTTAGGTTTCTTTTGTTCTTTGTGCTTTGGCGAAGTCCAAGTTACCGCCTAATATAATGTACAAACGTACGATGCAGTATTTTATCAAATATTTTCTGTTTTAGTCTGAAAGTATAATATTTTAAAAGAGTTTCAGAGAGTTTTCATGAAAATTGGCTGCTTAGTTTTGTTTTTGTTAACTGTTGTTAAGAAAATAACTAGCGCAACGCAAGTAGAACTCGCGCACCAAGGGTTCCGTTCAATACCCAATAATAATTCAAAGTTTCTATTAAAATTTAATGTATTAAAAATGTTAAAATGTATTTATTTTACTAAGGGCCTGTTTCACAATCGACAAGTAAATTTATGTGCCAGTTAAAGTTAGCTTTCTCCTTGTCTATTGTTCCAGTGTAAGTAAAGGAAAGGGCTAAATTTATGTGTCAGATACGCGTTACAAACTTGACGATTGTGAAACAGGCCCTAATAGTGTTTGCCGTAATAACACATACTGCCACACTCAGAGACGTCAATTAGATTTAATGCTTGATTGCTGTAGCAAAGAAAGTGACAGGAGCAACTTTAATCAAGCATTAAATTAAATTGACGCCTCTGAGTGCGACAGATATTCTTTAAAAAAAACGAGTTATTTTTACCATTTAAAAGATACAGCTCTTTAACACTTCGACTTAACAGATCGATGTGAAGTTTGATTCCTAGTATCATTAATAAATAAAAGAAATATAAAGTATATTGCAGGCGTTTGTGTACAAAGGGGTAAGCTTGTATGAAAAAAAAAAATTGAAGACGACTTTTAATTTTTTTTTGTTATTGAGGACCTCTAAATACACATAGATATGTATAATTTATGGCGTTAAATAATACCGGAGCGGAGATATTAAAGATTTGAGTAAGTATACAATTTTTGATATTAAATGTACCTACGCCCAGGTATGAATATTTAAATATCTCTTTAATGCTTGTTTAGTGACGTGTTGTCTTATTCTATTGCTGTAGCAAATACAGTGACAGGAGCAACTTTAATCAAGCATTAAATTAAATTGACGTCTCTGAGTGCGGCAGATGATCTTTCAAAAAAAGAGCTATTTTTACCATTTAAAAGATACAGCTCTTTACAAAGGTAGGACAGATGGATATACAAACGGACAGCGTCGTCTTTGTAATAATCTTGTTTCTTTCCCAAATTAATTAAAATTAACATATTTCTTCATCAACATAACCTGACGAAACCTCGCGTGGCATATCTAGATGTAACGAGATAATAACGAAACACAAGCGATTGTGAACGGCGATATATCGTTCATATATAATCAGACCTATAGTAATATCACGTACTATATCTACAGTATCCGCGATGGACCAATGTTTTTAAGTGATTAAGAATGATTAAAAATGTTAACTGTGTATTTGTTTTGTGTTTTCGTGGCTGTGGTAAGTTGAAAATCTTTCTTTATCTTTATAGTGACCCGCCCTCGCTTCGCTCCGGTTTATGCGACTTTTCTATAACACCTGAGGGGCTAGACAAGATGCATTACGCTAAGCAGCGTTTCTATTCGTTTCGTTTTTAAACCAATCACGCCTTGGGGTTTAGTATGCTACGCGAGATTAACTGTCATATTTTACGTCATTCATATGGATATAAGAAAATATGACATAACGTCACACTTTAAGATGCTTAGTAATAACCTAACCAACAAAAAGTTGGAAAACCCCCGACATTGAAATTTCAAAGTTCAATACTTCAAAAACGGCTGAACCGATTTCAGTATAAAATGTCTAAGAACCACCGCTAGAAAAACTGCTTTCAAATAAAAAAAACCACATCCGAATCGGTTCATCCGTTTAAGAGCTACGGTGCCACAGACAGACACACACACACACACACACACACACACTTACACGTCAAACTTATAACACCCCTCTTTTTTGCGTCGGGGGTTAATAAAAGGACTCAATTCACACAAAATACACTATTATTTAAAACCTTAAATGTTTACCCTTACGTTAGAATATGGAATAGACATATTTGACACTAAATCGCGTTTGACGAGGTTTGACGTATTCTCCTCGCCTCGCTTGCTAAGCCCACTGGTAGATGACGTGATACGAAGAGTCACGTGATCTACCAGCGACGACGACGATGACGAGAGAGAGAGATACTACATAAACAAGTTTTTTTCTTATAAAAACCTTCCTTTTGAATCGCTCTATCTATTGATGAAAACCGCATTAAAATCTGTTGCGTAGTTTGAAAGATCTAAGCGTACATACAGAGGGACACGGCGGGAAGCGATGTTTTATACGATGTTAAGATAGCATCAAAAACAAAATCACTTTCCGCCTGTCTGTCCTATATATCCCTCCTAAATCGCACAACCGCAACATTTTGATGCGGTTTTTACCATTAGTTAGGTGATGGCACCAGTAATGGACAAGGGACCAATGATGGACAGAAAGAAGAAGGGTTATTCATTTGTTTTGCAACAATCAATTTCGGACCGTATGAAATTTGAATTAAGAGTGAAGTGTCCATTACTGGTGCCGGTCAGATAAAAGTTATGCCAAACATTTGACTACATGAAATTTGGTAAAATGGAACATGACCAAGTAATTATTTGTTAAACAATTTGCCAAAAAAAATGGCTAAATATTAAATTGCGATAAGTGGTTTTGACTTATGTTTTTTTGCCAAATGATAATTTTAGTTAAATAGTTTGGGATGTGATATTTTGAGAAAAGTTTTTTGCCCATACCATCTTAAAGGGGTCTATATTCATAATATAGTCATAATGTGTTTTAGGTCATAATCATCGTAAGTTATAAGGTGATTTTTTAAGAAAATGTTCCTTTTTCAGGATTTTTATAAATTTTACGTAAACTAACGTAGCCTTGTCTACACATTAGAAATTTCAGAAATTCTGAAAAGTTTACATTATCAGCGACATAAAAAATTATGACTATCAATAATTATGTCAACGATGACATTATGACTAAAAATAATTAAGGCAGACAATATAGACCCATCTTAAAGACCTTATTATTTATATTCATGAGAATGAAAGCTTTGACTGGCAGACCACTTATTTCGTTGACTGTACAGTACTGTCAAATACATTAAAACATGTATAATAAATCAAAGAAAAAAAGCTCAATCTTTTTCTTCGTAAAATACTGTCGTATTTCTAGAAATGCCTTTGAAATTTCCTTCTCCGGAATATATTATTGAAATCAGGAAAGCAAGAAATCCTTTCAGAAATAAACCCTCTACTGATTCAGGTTCCGGAAACTGTATTATTTCAAACAATACGAAAATATTATAAATAAGGCTTGTTCAATGTTTGATTTTCTTACTGATTATTTGAAGCGGAAATCTTTAATAAGGTAATGGTTTTGCTTTTGTTGTAAAATATGTGAGACTGAGCATAGAAATATAAAGTAGGTAGGTATTATTTCCAATTAGGTAAACGGCCTATTCAAACCACAAATATAAATCGCCGCAAAGCTACTATTGTTATGAAAAAGAAATAAAAATTAAGTAATTATGATGTTTTTTTAAACAGTCACCTAATCATTTTTTGGTCTTGTGGTTACGTAACTATGCGTAAGGCATATTATTACACAGTTGCGTAATCGCTATGGTATCTATGGTTTTCTGTACCTACGATTTAATCAGTTTTTAGGGTTTCGTACCCAAAGGGTGCGAAACGGGACCCAAGCAACAATACAACACAATACAAACGATTCTTTATTAAACACCACATGTAAAAACAGCATGGAAAGTAATTACAAAAAATATACAAAGTACCTAAGTCTTATCGCTGAATAGCGATCTCTTTCAGACAAATTTTGTTAAACGATGCACAAAAATAAATTGGTAGGCGGAGCAAATTAAAATAATAAATAGAATAAAAAAACTCAAACACAAATAACTGAGACATATAATGTTTAAAAAAACTATAAGTACATAACTAAATGTATACATTCATAAAACATAGATTTTTAAATCTTATAATATAAAACGAAAAAACAGGAAAATTGCTACAGCACTTTCTATCAACTTGTTTTTTTTTGGATCGTCAAATCAAACAATCGTTAATTTTGGTGTGACCAAAGTGCATTTGGCATTAAGTTAACCTTTTGTACTCAAATTTGTATTTTTCTGCATTAATGATTGAATAAAAAAATTAACAAAAACTGGCCAAGTGTGAGTCAAGCGGTATAGATCCATCGCAGCGCTAATCCAACTCACACTTGACCGGTTTTTATATTATGTAATGCATCGAAAGTAGCGGAAACCACGGTGCATGATTCTTACTAGCATTTGGCTGGTTTTCTAACAGCAGGGTTTTTGACCTTTCAAATCTCATTATTAACAAGTTTAAATATGTTAACCTTTTCTTTTTGGTTCCAGGTTGCAGCTAACCCACTATTCCAAAGGCTACCAATACAGTTCTCCCAAACATGTCCATCTCAGACCTGTCCAGTTTGCCCATCACAAACATGTCCTAAACAAGTTCTCCCACCATGCCAGGCTTGTCAAAACAACGGTCTTCGAAATGTCTTTGCTTCAATGCCAGTTGTGAATCAGCCAAGCAATAACTGTCCTTGTAATCAGCCTGCTAACATCCAGAATCAAGTAACTAATCCTCCAGTAGATCCAGAAATATTAAAGCAAGTAATGCTAAGTAGACTTCTGAGTCCGCAGTTCCAAATGCTTATGAATCCAAATAGGGTTTGTAATCAATGTGAAGCACAGAATACTGGAGTACCTAATATAATTAATAATTATATTATTATACCACCTGAATATTTTAAAACAAATAAAACTGATGATTATAAGGATAATAACAAAAGAAGATATAGAGGTAGGAGAGGTAGGAAGCAACAACGACAAATGTTACAAAATGACAATCAGGGTAGTATGGAATCTGTTAGAGAAGATGATGGTGATATGTTAAGGGAGATTAATGAAATAGAAAGTGGAAGAAGGCAAAACAATAGACCAAGAAAAAGAGGAAGGCCAAGAAAACAAGAAAATGTTTCTGAGTGTTCAGATGAAACAGAGGAATGCGAATGTGATTTAAGTAACGAAAATAGTGCTATAGTAGATGACAGTATAAAACCTGAAAGAGCAGATGAAAACCGTAAAAGTATGAAGCAAGTTTTAGTAGAGCATATTAGCAAACTTATGAAAGAGAAACCAGAAGTGGCACCTAATCCAGGGCCAGTTGCAGAAAGCCACTCAAATGGCAATCTGGTTCCAAAAAAAATCAATCCATCCCGTGTGAAAAATGTCGAAGATGCGATCATCAAAGACTTTTGCACTAAAAATCCCACCATACCGGAAGAAATCGCCAAAACTTTGCTAGCAACTTTGAAACTCCAAGCTCAAATATCGGACAGTTCAAAATTTCAACAAAAATCTTATTTCCCTATTGGTTACGGGCAACATTTACCACAAATGTTCAGCTTTGCTTATCCAACTACGACGCAAAAAACCCGACAACCAAGTGAAAGAAGACCAAGACCTACTACAAATCGGCCAGAAAGACGAAACAAAAACAAAAAAGAAGATCGACGTGACACAAGAGAAGAATGTGATAATTGTGAAAAAGTAGTGGAGCTTAATCCCACTCTAGTTAACATAGAGACCGAGACTACCACCACAGAGAAAATAAAAGCCGTAGGACATCAAGTTAATAACGTTGCCTCTAAAAAGATTTCAGAGCAACAAATTGAAACTCCTAAAGATTTAGAAGGCAAAGTAGAAGCAATAAAAGACAAGTTTACAAAAATAAACGAAATCGAGACGACGACAGTGAAATATAATAAACTTGAAACGTTCCCTGAACTAGGCAAAGAAGATAAAATACTCACAATTTATGAAAATGGTGTAGGGGATTACTATCCTAATTTTAGAGATATTGCATATTACGCTAGTGATGAGGAACCAGATCGCTATCATTATACAACTGATAGAAATGGAGGCAAAAGAAACGAACAAAGGTATGTTAATCTTAAAAAGCATAACTCAAGAGATATTAAAAGCGAATTAAATGACAATTCTAACATCGGCAAAACCAATTCAGAATACACATTGCCTATTCCAACTGAAATAAATAAAGAATGTTCTAAAGAACGACTATCAGACAAAAGCGTTGAAATTACTTTTCGATCTCCCCCGTTTTTAGAATTACCAGATTTTCAAACTAAACAAATCAAGTACGCTTCCCAAGAAATAAATGACAAATTTGTTGCAGATAATTTTGACAAAACATCGGTACATTCTGACGCTAAATCCGATTCGAGGATTCCAGAAAATGACTTGACACCTGTTAAAGTATTCTCTAAAGATAAAAAAGGAAGGACTAGCATTGAAACTGTGTTTGGACATTCCAAGGTAGTTAAATATGGTCAAGATGCCGAAGGAGCAGGTTCTACGCCTGTTATTACTTACTATTTACCAGAAGAAGCGATGACTGAAGAACGGATTCAACTACCTGATGGAGACCATTCTGTTGTTGTTGCTAAATCAATTCGAAATCTTGAAGAAATTTGGGATTAAATGCATACAGGACATAACTTGTGTATGCTTGAAAATACTTCAGTTCACAATGTTCATAACGTTATGATGTAGGTATGCATCTTTGTAATATAGTTTTTCAATAAACCATAAAACTTGTGTAGTTTGTTTATTCAATTTGTTTAGATACGCAGCTACTTTAGGTACTTCTAAAATTATTTTTCTGTATTGATATATTTGGAACCCTTCCCCCCCCCATTTTACTAGAGTTTAAACTAAACACAAAATGTCAAACATAGTGGTGGTGGTTTTACTGATAGTAGGACTTTATCCAGGGACTGTCTTGATCGCAACCACCATCTAACATTTTAACTCTCGTATCTTACCTTTCAATTTAGCTATGATCACATAGTTTGGTGTGGGGATAAAACAACCGGTGAGATTACTATCACGAAGGCATTTTATCTTGGTCGTCAGGGTTGGCAACACATTTGCAGACATAGGATTGCAGTCTTAAGAATGGAAATGTATTAGGGCCTCATCACGATCATATCAGCCGAAAGACGTCCAAGGATTTCCATCGGCTTCATGCGATCTTCATTAGATTGCCAAACAATAAAATAAATCTTTGGTCTATCCCAGGGGTTCCTAAACATTTTTTCTCATAGACCACTTTCAAAAGTTAACTAGTTCTTTTGAAAGTGGTCTATGAGAAAAAAATCTTTCTCCTACACCAGATTTCTACCATATTCCCAAAACTCGGCAAAAAATGTGAAGATTACGTAGACCCCCGTCGAGTCTCCTGTGGTCCCCTAGGGGTCCACGTGGACCACTTGGGGAACCCCTGGTCTATCCGATAGCTTGCTCAACACCTTCATTGGCTTACTAAACACTGCAGCTTTTCGAGTGTGCCAGTTCAAGTATCTATGAGTAAAATATTCTTTCTCTATTACAATCTTTTATTTCTTTGTTTATTTGTTTTATACCCACGCTCAAGTCATAAGAAAAAAAACGATAAGTAGGTACTGATATAAATAAATATTCTTGATTGTATAAGAGTTGCTTGCTTTTAAAGGCCCCATTCATTACACATCATGAGTTATAGTGTCATGGAGGAACCAGCACAACGTTCTACAAACACATTATAATCTGAATGGAGGTAACTTTTGCTGGATAATTATGGTAAATGGCCAGTGTATGGCCCTATAGTATCGCTTGGTCATATTTTCAGACGTGTTTATAAACTCTTGATACGACCCTTATAATTATGTCCCGAGATAAGCCAGAATTTAGTTTTCTATGAAATTTATGTTGTTTGAAGCGAAGATTGTGTATATCAAAATACATCCTTTTCTAAAATCACCAATTATTTTCACTTATTTATCGAAACACGATCCGATCGTGCATGATTACAGCAAGACGCCCACTCACTATCCGACAAGCATGCAAGTCACGCTGTATAATGAATGGGCCGCCTTATGAGCCCAGAGCGATTCATATATCACACGACTGAATACATAGAAATAGGTCAAACAAAGACATTTTGGGTAGCAAAATAATGAGCACAAAAATGTTGATATTTGTTGGTACAAGTAAATTACCGTAACAACAAACATTAAGAATTATGTTCAGGGACTCTCTTTTACTTGGTTTTTTTTTCTCGTTGTTATAACTTGGTCGCGATTCCGTAACGGAACCCTACAATCAGCATGTTTTGCTCATGCCAGGTTTTTTTTTGTTCAATCTTCGAAACCCTATTACGATCTTTAACGATGATTTCGGATTTAATCTTGAAATCTCTTATTTACTTGACAGTAATGGCGGCCGAGTTAAAAACATACCATACCATACCATTAAATAGCAAAAGTATTTGATCATTTTACCCAGTAGAATAATATTTTTATAGATGGGAGATGTTATAAGAAAAGGCCTGTGTATTTGCAACCTTATGATTTAATTAACAACTTAAAACTAAATAACATAAATCTTATAAAAACTAAATAAAAAAGAATAAAAAATGTTGGATTACGATATAAATTAACCAATAAGCAGATCGTAGCAGGTGGAAAGAAGTGGTCTCTGTCTACCCCTCTGGGAAACAGGCGTGATTTAATGTATGTATGTATTAACCAATAAGCCTGAAATTGGATTTCCAAAAATAGCTGCGGTTAAGTTAGGTATCATAACAACACTAAAAAAAAATATAATTCAGTCGATTTGATTAATTAGTAGCATCTTGAGAAACTTCTATAAACATGAGCTCTAAAGTTTTGTTAAGAAGTACACAAATTCTTAAATGCATGTATGGTTGTACAAGCAAACTTTTCATAGATCAACATCCCTGTGATAGGCTGGTTATTAAACGCTGCATGTCAGTTGCATCTCTACCTGTATTGTTAATTTTAGACACTGACGATGACTTTTGTATTGCATTGGAAGTTGAAACGCGAGATGGAGCAACAGGTAAACAAGATTCTTGAGATGCAAGGAAAGATATTTCTGGATAAAAAGCATCCGTATCTGATAAGGAAAAGGGTGAACATTCCAAGACATCTGGTTCCGAAGCTGATGTAAATAAGTCAGAATTAAAAAAAGACATGAATTGGGGACATCCTACTGGAGGTAGGTATTCATTGCATGCTACAGGTATATCGGAGAATGAGTATCTTGGTGAAGATTGTGGAGACGCTATGAAATATGGAGCTAAAGGTTCCGTGACATCGAAGCACATGGATGGATCAATTTGTGATGAGCCTGATCCAATTATAGGTGCAACCGTATTAACTGGAGGCAATATAGCTACTGGTAAAGCTTTAGAGATCAAATTTGATATAATATTTTGCGTTAGAGTAGAAGCAAGATTATTGAGAGACGTGTATAATCCAGAATTTCCAACTATATTGTTAGTTTGTGGTAATATGGCAGACATAACAGGATTTATTGATGATGAAGTTATGATTGGTTGGATGGATGTGTATGATGTTGGTGTAGTGCAAACTAAGGGTAAGTTAGAGACAGTAGGAAACACTGTTTCAGGCAGAGAGACTGAGATGGGAATACTTATAGTTGGTGAAGGCATACTATTAATAAATGAAACTTGAGGCAAGGATTCAATTGGGATAGTATTTGAACTTACAAGTGAATTTCCTAAGCCGTTTTGTATACAGTTATAATTATTTTGAAGGTTGTTGTTAATGTTGCTTTGTAATAAAGTTAACATTGTTTGAAGATTGGGGTTGGCAAATGAATTTGGGTAATATATAGTAGGTTGATTCATATATGGTAACTCTGTAGTTACAATAGAACTTGATGGATTTAAATTTAATAAAGAAAACGAAGGGACTGATATATCATTATTGCATGAAGACAAAGTATTAACAGCATTTGGTGTTAAAGACGAACCAAAGTTATTCTGGGTTACTGGTTGAACAAATAATGATTTAATGGTTGCAGTTGGAATGATGTTAGAAACATCTTTCAACGTGAGAAAACTCTGAGTATTGTCACAAACTGGAGATGTTTCACAGTTTGTTTCAAGATTTACTATTGAAGATTGTGAATTATTAGTTACTGACGAAGTTTCTTGATTACTTTCTTTTTTATATTGCTTATTTGGTAAACAAAGTCCAATATTACTTTGTTGTACATTGTTTATAAATGCGGTTGGTTGTACTTCTGGACAACCAAGATTATTATTTTGATTAGTAGCCTCTGCTTTAGCTTTGGCTTTAAGCATTGCCATTAAGTTCTTTTGAGCAATTGCAAGCAACTCGGAACAACCTTGATTATTTTGATTTGAAGCGACATTATTATTATTAATATTATTTAAACCAAAGTTGTTCTGTAAATTAGTGAGTGAAACAAAAGATTCAGATTGAGGTCCTTGATTAGTTGACGAGATGTCGACATTATTATTTTTATTTTCAATGCAGTCATTACTATCATCGTCAATTACTTTTGTTTGTAAAATATTTTTATTGGTATTGGTGACCGATAAAACCTGAGGGCAATTTTGATTTTGTGTTGGAAGCGAAACAAACTTTGGATTATTATTCATTATAAAGTTATTTGCTATTTTATTATTGGTCGGTATTATTTGTGGGCAGCCTAAATTATTGCCACAGCTATTTTGATTCATCAAATTGTTTACTGGATTAACTATAATATTATTGGGAGCAAGTGAATTAATTTTATTACTACCTGCAATAGTTCTTAACTGAGGACATCCCTGATTATTATTAATAAAGTTTTGAGTAGATTCTTGTGGATTTATGTTACCTAAATTGTTAGTATTACTTAACGGTGTCATATTATTTTTCAAATTTATCTGAATAGGCTTCCCCAAGTTAAAGTTTTCGTTGCAAGGTGCATTATTACTTGTTAATTGTTCACAACCGACTCTGAAATTTTGAAAGTAACCTTTATTAGCGTTAATTGGTAAAACAGTCTGAGCATTTTCTTGGTTACAGTCAGTCTGGGAACATGGATTAGGTGCATCATTGATTTCTAGTTGTACTTGTCCAAAATTTCTTCTGGCATTATAATTGTTAAAGACATTATTTTGACAAATATTCTGTGAATTATCAGGACCTTTGCAAGGCGAAATGATTACTTGTGATTCATTGATTGATTCATCAACGGCATTACATTGACTATTAGACTGTATTACATCCATATCAATAACATTTATATCATTCAACAAATTAACTGACGGAGTTTTACAAGACCCTTTAGAAGATGTCATTAGATCATCAATGTTAAAGAACTTAACTTCTTGATTGTTATTTAATTGTTTCAAAGTAAGAAATACGGGAGAAGGTGATTTATTAGAGGCACAGTCGTTTGTTATAGATGTGGGTTTTTTAAAGGAAGATATCTGCGGGTTAGATCTTATCGATGGGCATGGTAAATTAGTATCTACAACATCAGATATTGCATCTGTTGATGCGTCTAATTCTTTTGACTCGCAATTATTGTTAGAAACTGATAAAATGGGTTGTTTTTGTGCCAAAACTGGTTTATAACTTACACAACTTAAATCTGAATTTGGTCTTGATAGTGGTATACAAGTTGGAGAATTTAATATGGCACTATTAGAATCACAATCTGCAAATCGATAAGATAGAAATGGTACTTGTGATACTACAGGTCCAGTATCCCGGGAATCTCTTCTAAAATTAGCTGTGTTATCAGCGTTCATGTTAAGATTTAACTCTTGATCCAAACTAGGTGATATCAAAGAACTAGAGGTTGAAATTGGAATGGAATATGAAGATTTATTTGAATTAGCAACCCCGGTTGACATTGGCAAATGCAAGGAAGCACTTAGTGAAGAAATACATTTTGTATTTAATGTTGCAGGTGATAAAGAAATGTCTTCATTTGTTGTAATGCTATCAAGCGGTAAACTTCGTGATGGCAATGAATAAATGTTGACATTTGGTGATGAAATGAACAATTTTAAATCGCCTGTTGATGTTGAAGGTCTATTCAACTTTTCGGAGTCGTTCGTCGTCGAAATGTCGTCCAATGGTGATGATTCTTTATAAGTTGAAGCTTCCGATAAGTTTAAAGATGTCATCGATGGTATACTTGCAAACGGTAATCCACTGACGTTACTGGTTGTAAGTATCTGAAATAAAGAAAAATATATGTCTAACAAGGAAAATAATAGTATTGACGTACAGAAAATGTTAAGTAGCTGCTCCATAGGAATTGAAAGATTATTTACATCACGTCAAAGCTGTCCCATAGGGTGGACAGTTTTCTGTTTACTGTCAACCCTCCAAAATTGTAAAGTTCGCCAATAAATTGCGTTCACTCGATAAAACTGCATTGTATCGAAACGTTGACACAGCGATAACTTGTCAAAGAATAAGAACCGTTTGAATAGAGGTCCTGGGGGGTTATTTATGAGATAGCTATGCAGTTCATTTTACGGTGAGCGTACAGGACAGAGCTATAGCAGTTACATCGCTCCGTCCTTTTCTCTCAGCGTAAACTGAACTGCAAAGCTATGTCATAATAACCCCCCTGTTGGTATACCAGACAGCACTCGAATGATCTTTTATTATGACATACCTACTCTCGGTTTTAAAGAAGGAAATTTTTATTTAAAGGGTTTTTGGCATTGTTTAATAAAATACATTAAAAATAAACTAAGGAAATTGTATCATTAAAAGTTAACGTGTAACGTAATGGTCTGAACTATTTTAGTAATTTATTCTACACAAAAATCTTCAACAAATGCCTATACACAAAATAGTTTCTAATTCATGTATTGTACCGTAATCAAGGGGGGGGGGGGGGGGACAATTTCACACAAACCGGCCTAGTCCCAAACTAAGCTCTAGCCTTGTACAGTCAAGTGCAAAAATATATATCGAAAGGATCCTCTCATAAATATGTTACGAAGTTCTTATTATAATGGAATCAGGTGAATTTAGGACATATTTTCGAGATGTTGTGTTCTCCCATATTATTAAACTTCACTGTACTATAGTTACTAGGCAGCCATATACATATCTATACTACGACTAGTACTACATTCAATAATCTTACCTGATATCCAAGAAAAACAAGTAAAAATGTATTAACTAAAGGCACCCCCATACTGCTCCGAATGATTCACGCAAATGTCCAAAAATTCTCACGCCATCCATATTAATAAAAATGGCTACACATACTAATAACATTAAATATTTCCTAAACGTTAAATATGTGACTGGGTATTCTGGTTAGGTGTTGAAAATCGCTATCGATGTAACAGTTTCATAATGATTGCAATAATAACACAGTTATCGGAATATGTGTTTGATAATGAGAAATACCAAAATTCTTCATTCTCCTTGCCTGATTCTAGACGACTATTTTTGAACAATTTATGAATGAAAATAACAACAACATACAACAACATAAACTCACGCCTTCATTCCCAGAGTGGGGTAGGCAGAGCCACAGACTCACCAACAACTCCAAAAACTTGTTGATAATTCTGTGACCACATTTTGCACAACCAGGCTAAGATGTTATCCAGTGTATTAGTGACAGGTTGCAAACCCATCGCCTAACAGCACTACACAGACACTGAAAATAACTAGATCATAAAAAAACCAGTTTCAATGTCTCAAATTGTCATTTTTATTTCCAAACATACATTAAATCACGCCTGTTTCCCAAAGGGGTAGGCAGAGACCCCTTCTTTCCACCTGCTACGATCTTGACAAATCTCTTTCGCTTCTTCCACATTCATACATCGAGTCATGCACGCACGTCGGTTTCGGGTACTTAAAATTCGGCCCTTTTCCAGTATTATTTCCGTTATGCCTAAAAAATCCCCATAATGATGATTTTTCTGATCCTTTTTGTATGTATGTATGTAAACACTTTATTGTACAAAAGAAAAAAACAGAACAATACAATTAATATAAAAATAAGTACAAAGGCGAACTTATCCCATTAAGGGATCTCTTCCAGCTAACCCTTGAGAGATTGAGAAAAGTGAAAGGTTGTGCATCGAGTAAGCAATTAATGATCTAATCTAGGTTTATTTTGTAAATGAAAATGCCGTGTGGTTGCCGGGTTAGAATAGTGCCACTCCATGTCTTCCCGTGGATGTCGTAAGCGAATAAGGGAATATAGGCTTGTAGTACTGTTAGGCGATGGGCTTGCAACCTGTCACTAATAGGCTGGTAAACATCTTGCCGGCCATCCACGTTACGGTCCACCGGACAGGTTACCAGCGCAGGTCGACATTTTTTTGTTCTTTTTTACATTACCTATGGTGTCTAATTACCGCCATATTTTAATTACTGTCATAACTTTAGTGACATTCACAAGATTAAGACAAATCGATTACCATAAGACTCATCAAAATCGGTCCACGCGTTTAGTTTCTAGAGCGCCACAAAGGAACAAACATACATATATAGACTGATAAACACATTACACTCCTCCTTCGGCAGTCGGGTAAAAAAAGTCTGCAACAAAAGCTTGTCCCAAACATGAAATATTTGACAGAAAAATTCCAAATATTTTGATAATGGATTGCAACAATTTAATCAAAATAAATTGATACTATAATGTAACTTATCGAATTGTAATCACTTAAAAGCAATATACGATAACATATGTTTGGTAAGTTGGATTACTTAACATAAATTGAATGTCACTATGTTAATGACAAAAATAAGTAATACAAATAGATAAACATGTCAATTTAGCGATTGCTTCAAATCGCTATAAATAATAGTGTTATATCATTGTAGATACATTTATAAAAATTCTATACCTCGAGTATTGTATTGTTCTCTTTTGAAAATAATATTAAATATGGCGTCTTGTTTCCTTGCTTTTGCTTGTCTGCAAGCAATGTGCTTACAGGTAATTGTGACAGGCTTTAATTGTGTGGTGATTAGGGAATGCAATTTAACCGGTTATTAACCGTTTTTGTATGAAAATAACCGGTTAAAACCGGTTATAACCGGTTATTTGCATTCCCTAGTGGTGGTGCTTAAGACTTTGCAGAGCGTCCAGTGGCGCCCTCATTACTATTATTGTTTTCTAATAAACTAAAGTATTGTCTTGAAATCGAAGGATGGTTTTTTGTTGTACAATTGAATAGCGTAGCTGTAAAAAAAATACATCCACATTTAGCTACGTTCGGTAACGTTTCTCATCCTCTTTATCAAGTTTGATTCCCAAGATTTTAGAATAAATTGTAGTTATTATGATAAGTAGGCTTTTACGTTTCTGTTTTTTTTTAAGTTGTTTCAGGAAGACCACATTTTCTTGAAAAGGATAACATACAGACCTAGTTTTATATTACATCTAAAATATATCAGAAAATCGTAAAATCGGACTAGGTTCAAGGGGAGAGAAACGTTTCCCATTTTGTATGGAAATTTTCAACCTCAGAATCCTTTTAACTTAAGCTATGTAATATTTTAATAACGGCGTGAAATAATTAATTCTACAAAATGTTTTTTTTTGTGTAAAAATTCCAATAAAAAAGGGTTTCTTCAAAAGTTATCAACAATTTTAAACCTAACTTTAAATGTATCATTAATTTCAGCACATCTACGCTAACTGTATCCCCGCGAACAACTGCGCCGCATCCCAGGTTACGGTTACAGACACCTGCGTGCAAAACCCTTCGTACTACGTCAACCAACCTGGTTTCATCGCGCAACCGTATCTGGGCAATGTCGGGTTTTCTCCCGTATCTCCGTATGACGTTGGGTGCGCCAACTATGCTCTGCCGGCCGTGCAGGGAACCACTGTTATTCAGGTATATCATCAAGCTAATCTTACGCAAGTTGGCCTATGCCCTTACTTATAAACTATTAATATATATTAAACTATTTAGCCCGTGTGGTGCCGGGTTTAGAATGTTGCCACTCCATGTCTTCCCGTAGATGTCGTAAGAGACGAATAAGGGACTAAAGGCTGTGTAGTGCTGTTAGGCGATGGGTTTGCAACCTGTCGCTAATACACTGGATAACATCTTAGCCTGGTTGTGCAAAATGTGGTTACAGAATTATCAACAAGTTTTTGGAGTTGTTGGTGAGTCTGTGGCTCTGCCTACCCCACTCTGGGAATGAAGGCGTGAGTTTATGTATGTATGTACTATTTATCAACAAATTATTATTTTTCCAGGATGGTTCCATTGCCAACAACCTGGCAAATGCGTTGCAACTGCTCATTGTCAGCAACCTTCTGGGAAACACTCTTCCGTGTAACGATATCGCCCTGGGCTTGCCGGTTGCGCAACCAGGTTTGCAGATAGCGCAACCAGGTTTGCAGATAGCGCAACCAGCTTTTGGTTGCGGACGCGGTTATGGTTGTGGTTGCGGATGCGGCGGGATCAACTATTGTTTTTAAGTGGAGAATGTGTTTTAGAAATTTTGATAATAAATTGAATGGGAAATGAAAATGAATCATTTATTTTTATTTAGAATGTAAAGATAAACTGTGTTTTTGACAATATAGTGGATGAAAATTAAACTTCAGAGTTGTAGGAAGAGAGGACTATAGAGACGAAGTCCATTGGGATGAAGTTGGAAGTTGTATATATGTCAACTGACTGGAGAAACTTCGTTAGCGCGATGTAGAACATTAGTTGCGCTGTCTGACGCTGGTGGCGCTGGCGAGTTGGTTGATACAAGTGTGCGCTAGATGTCGCTAGGTCGTCAGAGTTAACTGTTAAGTTATACGCTTATAATATAACAATAAATAATTGCGATATGTAATTACTTTTTTTTATTGAATGGAAAAGGCAAACGAGTGCATACACTTATGGACAAAAAAAACGAGTCAGAGTGCGTTTTTATACAAACGAGGCTATTTCGAAGCCTTGGTTACTTGCCAGGGATTTATTTTTGTGAGGTTTAATGGCGGATACTTCGAGGTTCAATAGAGGAGGTCAAAAGTTCTTAAGATACCTAACTGATCGCACAATCAGTTAACACCACAGCGAGAGAGTTTGGGTCAGCATTTGGATTTCCTTACATTTTATTGCCATTTTAGATCTTTTTCTGAACATGCACAATTCCGGAGGTAACCGCAGCTTCAATCAGTTGGGTATCCTTGGCTTTCTGGAAGTCCAGTATTGATGCTCGGGGTATCCATCATCAGATTGCACTAAAAGCCTCTACTGGCGAGGAACCAAGGCTTCGAAATAGCCTCGTTAGTATGAAAAACGCCCTCTGACTCGATTTTTAGGTCCGTGAGTGTATTATATTATTTTGCAGTTCACAGCAAATTTCACAGTCAACGTTAAAATAGCTTATTATGTGTACCGTTCACAAATGATTTGTCATCATTTACATAATTTATTTTGAAATACGATATGTACTCGAATAACAAAGGTAAGTAATGTATGATTACAAAATTGTGGCGCTTGTATAATTTGGAGACCATGGGACAGTGGTCAGTTGATTTGAAAAGCTTCATACCGGCTCATAGACACCTCCGGTGATCCTAGAGCTGGTGCTTACCTCTCCCAAAGGATTGGGCAAGCTATCCAGAGAGGTAATGCAGCCAGCGTCCGGACCCTGCCGCGAGCGCACCTGCTAGAGGGGGTGTTCTTTTTATAGTGGTGATTATTATTTATATCTTTAGTATCTGAGTACTTACACGATGGTAAATTCACGGTGTACAATGGGAATAATAGAAGTCATTATAGAGGTTTTATGTCATGGGTGCAGATGTAATAAAATAAAATAATTTAAACTGCAACGTAAAGACTGATTAGTTGCGGACTCGCCAAATTAAAACCATTTCATTATGAGTTTAACCGTTTAATACATATATATTTTTTACAAAAGGTACCAGCCGTTTCTTTAAGCACTCGTTAATATAGATTTCCTTATTGATTATTCCAGTAGCCGTGACGAAAGCTCGGCAGCGACCGCATTGACGAATTGCCTGCCACACTAAATATTCGGAGCCAAACTTTTCAACTCCAATAATTGTTTCTGAATCGGGAGTAAGGAATGCAAATAACCGGTTATAACCGGTTTTAACCGGTTAATTTCATACAAAAATGGTTAATAACCGGTAAAATTGCATTCCCTAATCGGGAGAAACCTCTCCTTCAGCTTTCGTGTAATACTGATCACCTGGCAATGTTAAAATATCGGTTTTGACGTAGGTTTCGTCATCAAGGATTAAGTGAAAATTTCCTGCGTCCAAAAAGTCATACAATTTTCGTGTCCTGATTTTGATGGTCTTTTGTAGTTTCCTTTAGTCCGTTTTCGCAATTGCGGTTTAACAATTGACTGCGAAAGAAGAATTATTTTTCGCTGTTTCGTAATTCACTTTCAAACAAGATTTTTTTGGCTGTTTTCGAAATCGAATACTTTTTCTCCTTTCGTAGTTAATTACTAAAAACACATCTTCATTTTCTTTTTTCACAATTAATTACCAAACAAGAATTAGTCGCACTTGGAACTCCTTGGTAAATAAATAAATTACTTAATGAGGTCCGAAACTAACCTTCCTTCAGCTTAATAAAGAAAAAAAAAACGTTTGTGACATTTTATTTATTACATGTTTATTACATCAATTTAATGAAAAGAGAGAGTTTAAACATAAATATTAATTTCTTATTAACTTATGTGAAATGTGACTAAGATTTAAGTGCACTTGGAATTGATAAAACCAATTTTCACAATACATTATATCAAGACAACAGTATTATGGCTGATTCTTCCGAGTGCACTGCGTCAAATAGTTTGAGTAATGAAATTCGGTTCATTCCCACAAAGAGGAGGCCAAGCATTGCTTTATAATGGCCGTAAATATCGCAAAAAGAGTACGTACGCTGACCGTAACACATTTTGGCAGTGTTTCAGCAAAACAACATGCAAGGGTAGCGTAACGCTGCGGGAAGAAACTCCATAGTAAAATCAAAGGATCATAATGTTGATTGTTTGGCAAATGACGCTAAATGCATATTTGAACAAGAACTTAGAGGTCTGAAAAAAAAAGTGTGCACTAACAACTATCCTATTCAGAAACAATTTGACGAAATGGTGAGTGAACTCAACGATAAAGGAGTGAACTTTCTTCACGAGTTACCTAAATTCCAGAACATCAAAACCGGTTTGTACAATGAAAGATACAAAAACTTGGGAGTGCCAAAACTACAATTTAGATCGCCTCAAGAGGTAATAGTGCTGATTAAGTTTGAACATTTACTCATCGCCGATTACAATGATGTCGATATGAGAATCCTCGTGTTTGGTTCCCCTGATACGCAACAAATAATACATCGCTTTCAGCACTTTTTTCTTGATAGTACTTTTAAATCATGCCCACTTCCGTTTAAACAATTATATAGTATACATGGATTTGATGTCGAAGCAAAAAAGGTAGTACCATTTTTTTTTGCGTTCTTATGAAACAAGAATGAAAGAACATATGAGACATTATTCCGGATGATTAAAAGTCAAATTCCAAGTTGGAAACCAGTAAAAGCAGCTATGAAAGCAGCATTGCAAATTTTGATCTATTGTTATGCCTAGGAAAACTGCCTTATCTACCATTTGCAGACACTCGTCATTTAGAAAAATACTTGAATCTACCGTTTAACATTAGGCAAAGCGAACCTAACACATTTAGTTTTCTTAGCATTTAGTAGCAAATTGTTGCTAGTAAACCAATTAAGTACTTTATCTAGTGTGGCGTTTATCCTACTGTAGTCTACGGATTTTCTATCTACCTTGAAAATAAGTGAAGTATCATGAGCAAAAAGTACAATGTCACAAAGTTTATCTACTGTTGGTGGTAAGTCATTTATATAAACCAACAATAAAAAAGGACCTAAAATAGAGCCTTGAGGCACTCCTATTTTTACTGTAGCTCCAACAGATTGCGTTTTGTTTACAACAACTGTTTGAGTTCTATCACTTAGATAAGAAGACATAAGATTTAAAGCTTTATTGGACAATACATAATGTTCTAATTTTAAAATAAGGGTCGCATGATCTACGCAATCAAATGCTTTAGAAAGATCAGGATATATGGATTTCGTAGTTAATTACGAAACTTGATTGTGAAAACAGAAAATAAATTCTTGTTTGACAATTAATTTCGAAACAGCGAAAAATAATTCTTCTTTCGAAGCCAATTGTGAAACCGCAATTGCGAAAACGGAAAAAAAAATCTTGTTTGACAATTAATTACGAAACAGTGAAAAATAATTCTACTTTCGCAGCCAATTGTGAAACCGCAATTGCGAAAACGGACTAAAGGTGTAGTCCTTTTTGCTCTTTAGACTCTTCTTAGTCTTCATACCTTTTCTTGCACGTAGGCAGAATTTATCTTTTAATTTCTTTACAATTGCTTTGTAAGAGGCACATTTTTGTTTGAGATAAATGTTTTGTCGTTGTACTCTTTTCAGTTTTTCTGAAAGTTTCTTCCTAGCTGCAAATTCCTTGCGTAATTGTTTTTTCAGTGCAATTTTTGTAGGAGAGTCGAAAATCGATTCAGAATCGCTCACTGGTTCAGACAACGGTTCTGAATCTGATACTTCTAGGTCACCAAATGTTGCTGCCTGAATAGAAATTAAATATGCATTATAATTAGAGCCTAAGATTAGAGCTATCTACTATTTGTAAACTTGCAAAGATCTTAACTACGTCCAAAAACACGTCCGTTTTTTTTTGCAAAAACATTATAAGTTCTTTCAAAATTAACTCCACGAACTACGGCTATCTTATCTTATCTTATCTTACAGATGGGCCCTTTCGGATGCACTTCGACCCTTAAGGATCTTTTGTGCAATTACCCTCTTACACACTCAGCTGTTCGAATGTGCAGGTTTCCTCACGATGGTTTTCCTTCACCGTAAGAGCGTCGGGTAATGCACTTAAGTTAGAAAAACTCATTGGTACATGGTGACCGCGGGGGTTCGAACTCGGTACCTTGCGATCACGAGTCGACCCCCTAAGCCACTAAGCCACCCGACGCTCTCACATTATAAGTTCTTTCAAAATTAACGCCACAAACTCTGGCTATGACATATATAGGCAGAATAAAGCATATTTTATTTAGTTTAAGGTACTGACTCCCGAAAAATGCTAAGAGAAAGCGAGGCCGCCCCAGGAAAAGATGGAGTTATGAGTTGGGATCATGGGACAAGAAATGGAGGGAAACCGCTCAAGATCGGATAGAGTGGAAGAGGGAGAGAGAGGCCTTTGCCCAGCAGTGGGACATTATGGGCTCATAATAATAATAATAAGTTATAGTAACATTTGATTGACTCGTTTCTGACATTAATTCGACCGCTGGTACAGACAAGGACTCTAACTGTTGAGCCACTATGGAATCCTGTCACATAACGTAAATCATTAATTTTAGCGTAATTTCTTTCATGTGGTTTGACGTTGTGTACAGTCGACGTCGAACATACGTTTACAATTTAAGACCTTATTATGGAATAAGGTGGATAAATGTAAACATATCTTTGACATCGACCGTGCCATCGGTTCAACAACTTTTTTACCAAATATAAAATGTTTTTTTTATACTGAAGATGCCATAGCCAGAGATTATACTGTCGGAAGATTTACTGTCATTACCAGACCCCGGAATATACGGGGCAAAATTAAATGACAGCTAGGGATCGCCTATATCGGTAAACTCAATAATCGATGCTTTTCCCGTATACTAGTGATTGCTTCATTTTTTTTGTAAAAATGTTTTTTTTTTGCAAATATGCAAATGAAACGAAATAGCAACATAATTCTGGTAATTCTTTATTTTAAAAGGATTTTTGAGCCTTCACTCATCATATTTTTTTTTTCTCGTGTATTTCATAATTACTGTCCCATTTAGGTAGTATTGTTAAAATAAACTACTTATCAGAATTTGTATCAATTTTTCGGGCCTTAGGTAAACTTCTCCGTCTCGACTGATGAATCCATTTCAGGTGACTAAAAGACTTTTCGATTTTTGTGGAAGTAGTGGGGGCAATACAAAATAAAAAGAAATACACACTTACAAACAATGCTGGGGGCGATCACTAGTATTTGGGAAAAGCATCGATAATTGAGTTTATCGATATAGGCGATCCCTAGCTGTTATTTAATTTTGCCCCGTATATACCGAGGTCTGGTCATTACGTGCAAATGGAAAATCGTCCACGTGAAATAACCATTCTGAAGTTGGTTCAAAAGTAATAGTAACCAAAGTGAATTTAGTCAATGTGTAATTGTGCTGAAAAGTATTTATAACCAAATTTATTTTCGTTGTAAATTAATTGAGTCCCAATGGAATTTTGTCCATTATAGAATATGAGCAAAATTAAATACGCACAAGTGAATGTAGTCTTATATGAATTGGGATTGTTCATATTTTTACAATAACTCTAATTCGAAAACCATTTCGAGGAATGGGGTTCTAAAGCCGTTCTGCATTATTAAGTTTTTAAAATATTAATATATTTCGGATATTTCGACAAAAGTATATTTAACCTTTGTTTGACTTTCGTTTTTGGCTTGAAGCTCTCCTAGGTGTATCTTACGAGTTAAGCGAAAACCGCTTGAAATAGTATGTTTTAATACATTATTACAATCACTTTTTATCATTAGATAACATTTAATTATTGTAATATATTAGAAAATGCCAGCCCAAATTAAAAAGAATCATGTCATCCATAAAATGTCTGCTAAATAAATAAAGATATTCAAACAAAACTATTGGGTCAAATACAAAATTAATGAACTTGGTCTCTTAAAATTACCCATTCTTTCGAATTAAAATGTAAAAACAGTGAGTAATTTTTTTTGGTCTATCCCAATTAATACCATATAAATATAATATAAATTTTACATAGTTCAGGTAGGACGTATTTACAATTGGTCATATTTCTGAGTGTACGTAAATACAAATAGATGTATTTTTTTCGACGAATATCATTTTGGTCAATTTTACCATGGGACATGATTCCATTTTGGGGTTATTCAGCATGGACAATTTTCCTTTTTGTTGTATTTCTAATGGTCGTTTTTCTGAACCGACGTATTATTGGATGTGGACGATTTTCCATTTGTACCTAATGACAGTAAATCTGTCGGAAGCACAAATGTCAATTCACCAATTGCGTCAAATCTATACACAAACCTTATTGTCAGTGGCATAGAGCCGTATAGACGTCTTGGTTACGTATAATATATTTATGATATTGACTGAACAAATCATTTTGAAAGACCTTATTATGTGAATGAAATCGAATTAATTTTCGAAATTGGCTATACATAAGTAACCGTACAGTCAAGTTCATAAATAAGTTTACACTTTAGTACCTTGTCACTTTTAATTTATATATGGCAGTTCAAACACGACATTAAATAGACAAAGTACTAAAGTGTACACATATTTATGAACTCGACTGTACATAAAGATTTTTACCATACCCTCCGAGTATGAAAAGCAAGCGATTACTAATTTCGTGGATCTTAAGTAGGGTCTTGGTGGCATAATTGGTAATGCGCCTGCATCGGCCCGGAGAGCCAGAGGAGATGTAGGTTCGAATCCTGCCTAAGACCGACGAATTTTTTTTCGCTTTTAATATAGTTTCGACTGTACATATAATAGCTTACATACATAACATGAAAATGCTTACATTATCACATGGAACTGCACATTTCTTAAGGTAGACTCGTCCTGTTTTTGATGTATATTTGTGGTCTTCTTTAAAATGATCGGAACATATGCGTGTATGAGCTGAAGGTAACCACGTTTCTTCACTTCGATTCTTTTGGACAAATTGAATCCATGCCTCTCTTTTTTCATGGTCCGGCCGAGGAAAGCTTAAAAAAATATAAATAATACATTGTGTTATTTGTGTTAATATTTAACAACTTTAACCTTTTTTTTCGTAGCCGGCAAAAAATATTATATTATATCATTAATAAATATCTGATAGGGAACTTCAAAACAACTTCATTATCTATATTAACATTGCACGTCGATATTGTCAGGTCTACGTAATAGTGGATTGTTCAACAAGGGAATAAAACAAGCCATAATGACACGAGAGGTTTAGCCACGGGAGCGAGCGAGCGAGACTGGCTGTAGTTCGAGTGTCATTCCTGGTTGTGTAGTCTCGCGTTAAACACTCTACATTTCATTTTGAATGCGAGGAAAAAAAACTACGTTATATACAAAATTACAATATTTAATAAATATGTAACAAAGTTTCTGACAAATTTGTTTTGTGATTGTTAGTTTTTTTGTAAAGTGACACTTTAAATACTTGCATATTTAGCCAAATTAATTTTATTTAATGAGGCATGATCCGAATAATTTTCAAGTTTGTACTTCTCTGACAAACTTGAAAATTATTTGGACCATGCCTAATTAAATAAAATTATCCTTAATATATTGAAATGAATTCATATTCGTAAATCATTAATCGTGTTTCACGAAATTAAATCGATTTATAATTTTGCATCCCTAGGGATTAAATACATTACTTTAATCCGCCTATACAAGGCTATTATGAGTCATTCGTTACTCTTTGATTTCAAAGAAACATGGCGGCCACATGACGCGTCGACGCATTAAAATTGATACAAAAATAATTAAATTAACCGTGATTAACGAAAATGCAGTAAACTTACGTGTGAAAAGTCACTCCTTGAGTTTTATTCGATTTCCCTGAGCAGTTTTTACAGTACCTCAGTACGCATGAGGGCATATTTAGACGTTACACTTTTCACTCCAACGCGTCGAGCTGCCGAAGCCGTCCGGCACAGACTGAGCGCGCTTGTGCCAATCGGCTCAAACAGGTTTAAAGGGGCCACAGATACGGTACGATCCGTCGTTAGGGGCCCCATATACCGTACGATCCGTCCGTTCTGAAATCGAGCGATGGATTGTACGTGTGTGGCAATATCGCATGCAAATGGCAATATCGCATGCAAATTTCAATGGGGCCCTTTACAAGAAATCAAGTTGAGGCGTACTAGAGTTAGTTGCCCTTAAATAAATAATTACTCAAAGAATTACAATTACACAAGCGTATACAATGTTAACTTACTACAATACTAACTAATCCGGCTGGATACACGTACAGATAATGTCTAATCTAAATGCAATTCATCACTACGTGAATCGATAACAATTACGAAACGTGCCTGCCGGCACAAAGACGGTATTGTTTTTAACGCCTAGTATCTCGGCGCAGGTGAGTGACCCAGATATGTGGCGTTATCTATGAAAAGGGACCTTATTGTCGATGGCGCTTCCGCCATTAACGATGCTCCGATATAAATACAACGTCGCGTGACGCAGTGCGGCGTAAGCGCCATCGACAATGTCCCTTTTCATAGATGACACCACATAATATTCATACATTGTATTGTATGCTGGTAGTCACTTGTTTAGAATACGAGACGTGTTTAATTAAGTATCTTGTGACATACTGCACTACATTCCAAATATTTTACTTTACGTAGCTAAATTGTAAATATTTCATATTTTTTCATTTGATTTAAATTAATAACCATTGCATAAAAATTGGCTGATGTAAAATTTTGCTGAATATTTTAAATATTTTAAATGTCAATGCCAAGTTTGGTGTGTTTTTGCTTAGTCCACATAGTAGGAGATCCGAAGGGAGACGACATTCACCCAGCTGTTTATTCAATAAAAAGTATTTTATATCAAATTTAATATGGTAAGTAGCGAATAGGTTGACTGAAAAATTTCAGTCCAGTACAGTCCATAATAAAAAAAAACTTCTTTTTTAAATTGCTATTGCTTGTTTAATAGACTAATTACATACAAATCGAATGTATGAAGCCTATAGAATATGCAAACGTTAGGTTGACTAACTTTTCCCATCATAACCATTGGGTAGGCAGGTAAGTCGGTACTAATAATTTGCACTAAACCTAACGTTTGCATATTGTATAGACTTCATACTTTCAAATTATTATCTAATTGGTCTATTAAACAAGCAATATCGACGACCGTAATCTAAATTGGCGTAAGGGACAAAAGGGCGAAAATGAGTTATGAATGCAGTTGTATTCAGTTTTTTTTTCTCTTTCGAATGGTATAGGTAACATCTCGATATCTTGAAAAAACATGCCCCTTACACCCTTGAAAAAAGGTTACTCTGACGCAGAATTTGAAAAAAATCAGACGTATCGACAATAAGGAAAAAATATTCAATTCCTCCTTGGTGTAACTGTCGTCTTCGCAATTCACTTAACGTCGTAAGGAGCCATCAAATAAGAAAAAGAACGATACACCATTTTACGTTCTCAAAAAGTATCTACAAAAATTCATTTCATTAAATTACAAATAGATGTAACTATCATTTTTTTCAATTACCTGCGTCGTAAGGGACCATTCTGTTAGCAAACGTCTCTAAGATACGCAGTTTTGCATTCACATTTGTAAGACAACACAGACCTTACGGCCATCCGTCGTTGTTTCAAATATAATTACATGGCATATACGTAATTTTTTCATTAGTACAAACACTAAACTAACGGCCCTTACGTTAAAACAAAACTGCCTAATTTGAACTAATCCCATAGATTTTAGCATTATCTCTTTCATTATATGACAAACGCAGTGTTCGTTGATATAGCTGAATTACTCACAAGCATTTAAAATTGCTTTAGGGTGAAAGGGATACTATGGCCATGTGTAAGCAACAAAAAAACTATGTAAAGTGCCAGATAGCCGTGCGAGTAAGGTACGTCGTACTTATGGCTCGGCGACCTTACTCGCCTGTGTGTCACCCTAAGTACGCGAACTTCTAAAGGTAAACGCGGGCGAAAAAGGTTGTCGAGCTCTAAGTACGCGTACTTACTCGCCCGTCTATCTGGGACTTAAGAGCATGTTGCTGCTGGTTGTAGTTGAATGCTGTGATGCTCAGTTCTGTTTTGCACGTATGCTTGTAAAGACGCACGCTTCAAGTACTTTTAGATAAAAAGGCAACCGGATTTTGTTAAAAGTTAATGAGAACAGTATTACTACAGAATCACTCTTAGCTCGAAGCGATAGATTACTGCGAGCATGAGACAAGTTATTGCACTAAGTATCTTATCTTACTAATATTATGAATGAGAAACTGTGAATAGTTTGTATTTTTGTTACTCAATCACGCTTCAACCACTGAACGAATTGAGATTAAACTTGGCACACATATAGGTTAGGTCCTGGAATAGGACATAGGATAGTTTTAATCCCGAAAATTCTAAAAGCTCCCGAAGGTATTACAATAATTGAAATCTACGCGGGCAGAAGTTAGTTTTTATTAAACTATTTCATATTCGGCGGCACGTAATAACCGAGTTTGTGTTTATTTTGCGAGTCTTCTAGTATACAAAACAAGTTCCCAAAGCGTTATCACAATGGATATTTAACGTAACCTCATTCCCAAATTATAACAGATAGATAATTTAGCAGAAACTAATGGCGACCAGAGCCGGTATTCTAGGCGTTAAAAACCATATCGTCTTTGACCTGAGGCCCTACTTTGAAAATCGAAGTTCGAAGTTACGTTACCTCCATCCTTTTCTCTCGATTTTGTCTGGAATGACGAGTGACAGGAATGGAGCTAACGTAACTTCGAACTTCGATTTTCAAAGTAGAGCCTCAGTTATCGTATTGTCAATGTTTTGATAGCTCTTATTTCCTTGACAGTAATGGCGTCTGACGTCAAAACAATACCGTAACAGGTCAAATACGATATGGTTTTTACCGCGGGGAATAGAGGCCCAAAGCAGTGGTGAAACTTAAAACTATGGCCATTGACCTAGTATGTTCTTTGATCAATCAGTATTGATTCTTCTAAAAATATGTTTATGTTTCGATATTTGTACTCGCTTGTACATAAAATGGCGTATTTAATTTTATTTTGCTACTCGTTATTAGTTACTGGCATATTATTATGATAATGTATGGACCTGTGCCATAATTTATCTCTTAAATTGTTCAATGCTCTAATAAATAACACAATTACATTTATGATTTCGTTAATTGTTTCACCAAGAAAAAAAAATCCATGTACCTTTTACACCGTGTAATAGAACAGTTTGAATGGAGTTACGTCCATTTATTTTGTATGTCTCTTAATTTAGTTCTTGATACATCAAATTGACTTCGAAGTTTACTATTAAAGAAGGGTTTATCGGACATTTTTAATAATTTTTTTGACGTAAGGGACATGCTATCTCAGTAACTAAGCGTTAAATGATAAATTGAGTTACTTGTAGTTAAAGAGTAAAAAAAAATAAGTAATTGGCTATTTTTAGTTATATGATACGCTAACAAACAACAAAATTATGAATTTAAAAAGAAAAAAAAAACAGTTTTTTAGCTCTCCTGAAAAGTAGCCATTTGTCCGTTACGTCAATTTAGATTACGGTCGTCGATAAAAAAAGGTTTTTTTTTAGTTATTGACTGTACTGGACTGAAATTTTTCAGTCAACCTACTTACCATATTTAATTTGATATAAAAGATTTTTTTATCGAATAAACAGCTGGGGGAAGGTCGTCTCCTATTCGGATCTTAGACCAACAAGAGTAAATACTATTTAACAAAACAATATTGTCCTAGCGTGTGATATCCATGGACTTGTTTCTTTAATAAGTTGATGGTGATTATCTAACACTCGACATTGGCTAAATATACCTTGTTAAAACAAGGACTGAGAGCAATTCATTTCGACTAGAGAATGCAATTTGACCGGTTATTAACCGTTTTTGTATGAAAGTAACCGGTTAAAACCGGTTATAACCGGTTATTTGCATTCCCTAATTACGACGCAGTTGTACGTGTCCCGATTACATTACTAGATCATTTGTGGTTCGTAGAGTATGTATGTACGAGTTAATACTGGAGTTACCCTTAGGGTCGAGTGGTTGGAGCCCCGCCATAAGGTTAATTTTAAGTCATTTGTGGTGAGAGTACCGACCAAAGATCTGTCAACCTTTTTAAAGGAGAAATTCTGGCCGAGGGGTGTCATATTTCGGCGATTTCGTGGCCGCCGGCTAGCGGGTCCGCTCCGTCTCAGTGGAGCCGTACCTTAACAGGGGGTTAGAACATACTAATGATATTTGAATAAAAAACAGTTATACATTTATAGTTTATTCCCAAAAAAATAAAAATAAAATAACTTGCTTCAATATGAATCAACCAAAATCAAAAAGATATCCCACATCATTACTAACGGAAGGTGAAATAAGTTTTAACTATTTTATTGTTTGAGAATTTAGAAACGTTGGAATCTAATTATTTATAGATTTGTTTTAAACACTTTTGGCAACCCCAGGGCCTTTTTTTTGATACTGGAACCGATCAATTAATAAAGTAATGTCTCTGATCCTTGTTAAAAAAAAAGTTAGTAAAGGACAAAATGTTGAAAACGAAAATGGTGTCTAAATGTAATAATTTTTGGAAGTAACTTAGCTAATCTACAATCATTTTTGAAATATATTTTTTGGAAATGAAATGACCACCTGACCAAAATACAATAATTAATTGTAGCCGCTGGGTTAGCAAAAATAAATCAAATCATGACATTAAAATGACGTTAAAAAGAATCTTTCTTTCATTCCCAAGTCTCTAACAATCTAGAAGAAAAGAACTTTCTGGAAGAAATCTAGACGATGTAAGAGAAACCACCGCAGGGTGAGCAAGAGCACCCGGGTACGATCAGATCACCAGTGTTGGGCAGGGTGTTGGACAACAAGTTGGATACCAGCAGGAGCTGCAGGGTGTTGGCCAAGTTGTTGGCTACGCTGTTATCCTGAAAACAAAAGGTGGGTTAAATCATGTGTCACAAAGACTGCTGCTGGTCACAGGCCTTCGTCAATCGCCACAATGGCTGTTGGCAGCTTGCAGATTCCTACACCTCTCACAAGCCCTTTTTTATTTGATAGGAGATAGATGACAGTTCGGTGTACATTGCAGAGTAAACAAATTTTTACATCACTAGGATTTTTATTAGCTGCGCCGTGTATACTGAAATCTTACCTGCCATTGTCAGGACTGGGATTGTTCATATTTTTACAATTACTCTAATTCGAAAACCATTTCAAGGAATGGGGTTTTAAAGCCGTTCTGCATTATTAAGTTTTTGAAATATTTATCTATTTCGGATATTTTGACAAAAGTATATTTAACCTTTGTTTGACTTTCGTTTTTGGCTTGGCCCTCCTAGGTGTATCTTACGGGTTAGGCGAACATTATTACAATCACTTTTTATCATTAGATATCATTTAACTGTGGTAATATATTAGAAAATGCCAGCCCAAATTAAAAATAATCTTGTCATCCATAAAATGTCTGCTAAATAAATAAAGATATTCAATCAAAACTATTGGGTCAAATACAAAATTAATGAAATAGGTCTCTTAAAATTACCCATTCTTTCGAATTAGAATGTAAAAACAGTAAGTAATTTTTTTTGGTCTATCCCAATTGTAAGGGAGTAGATCATCAGTACACCTTGTGGGGGGCAGTCTACGATACGTGTTTAAAGACAAAATATAGGAATAATTGGACACTTATTGTAGTTTTACAAAGCTAAAGGAGGCGAAAGAGTCAGCAGATCATCCTATGAAAACCAACACTTGGATCAGGGTTTGACTGGGTTAGGTGATATTGGATGCGACAGGCCGAAGATAGGGTAAAATGGCGCGTATTGGTGAAAACCTATGTCCAGCAGTGGACTGATACATTCCAATGATGAAAACAAGAAGAGAACTATAGGTTTACCTGGATGATGTTAGTGGATCCAGGGAGAGCGTACTGTCCGTTGATAAAGGATGGAGACACGCCGGAGATCACGTTGGCGTATCCTGGCTGGTTGAAGCAGACTGGGCCTTGCAGGATATCAAGACCACCGCAGCCGCAGTTTGGCACAACGTTCCTGATGCATTGGGAGGCAATGACCTGAAAGGAGGTGGAAAATTAGACATTGAAAGGCATGGAAGCAAACGAACACACAGGCCACCTGATGGTAAATCTGAAGACTAATGCGTTGCCAACTCTGAGCACTAAGATGGAATGGAATGGGCGGAATGAATGGAGAGCCACTCGACCGCCCGTCTGCCTCGGCCGCGTCCCCACTCATCATCATCATCAAGATGGAATGCCTCCACCGGTTTTCTTATCCCTTGGTACACAACAATGCGAATTTGGCTGTTAGGTGTTAGAGGTGGTAGCGACTAGAGCCTGTATTTTACAGTGTAAAGTGCCTGTGTTTCCATATTGTAGTTGACGTGTTATGGTATTGTTTTTAATTCGGCCGCCATTACTGTCAAGTAAATAAGAGCTATCAAAACGTTAACAATATGGAAACACGTCAAAAACAATAAGGTTTTACCCCAGCTGTTGGTCGAATCTATGCAGTTTAAAATGGGTAAAGTGCAGCGGAACTGTGCCAATATTAACTAATAGAATCTAAACTAACGTGTGGAAGGGCCGCTCGACGTGACCACATGCGCCTTCTATTGGTTAATATTGGCACAGCTCCGCTCCGCTCGTCTCCGCCTCACTGGAGCCGCACCCTAAGGACCCGACGATGAGTCGAACTGACAGGCCGAGAGGGACGCGGTTATTTGATAGAATGAGAAAGTTAAATAGGTACGTCTCTCATTCTAACAAATAGCTGCGTCCCTCTCGGCATGTCAGTCCGACTGATCGTCTCTGGCAGCCTTAAGGTTTCAATGAAATGAACGCGTCAATATTTTAACTAAAATAATATAAAATATTTACACGTTAACCTTTAAAAGGGGAGATTTTGACGACATTCACAAAAATGTAGAGATAAAAACAACAAAGGAATAAATGGAGTCCTAACTCGTTAGAACAATATTTTTCCAAGCTCGTTCCCCGGGGCAGTTTATAAAAACTGGACCGGCTCTCATTTGTAACAAAACTCTAGGACATAAAAGTTCACTTAATTAAAAAGTTTACTTAGTTACGATTGTAGCTTGGTTGATTTATGAAACGAATCGTGAGGTCAACGACGAGTTGCTTAATAAATAACAAAAAGCAAGCTTTAAAAACCGGGCAACAGCATGTTGGACCATGCTCAGTGTAGGGTTCCGAAGTAGACCTCGCGACAAACTTAACTTTGCCGTTGGAAAACTGTTATCACCATACATAGGTCGCGGTCAGTTTACCAATACAATAAGTTTTCGGTTGGTATAAACATTTAAACCGTTTGTAACTCAAGAACCAATGAAGTCTACTTAGCCGTAATAAATTTCCTATTAAATTCACTATATTATGTGCTTTCATTTAAGATATTTTTCAGATTTTTGGTATTTGTAGTTTAGGCTTTAGGGGGGGGACACTTGACTCTAGCAAAAATTAGCGCTTTAAAGCTTAATATTTCATAAACGGATCCCTTAATCGAAAAATTGTTTACCCGATCCGATACCCCACACTATGGGGTAAACGAGAAAAAAAAATACATCCCACGTTACTTGTAGAGGACGGACAGTTTTTTTTTTTCAAGATTTTATTTTACCCCTTTGTTGGCGTGACTAATATGTATATTCATGCCAAATTACTGCTTTCTAGTACTAAGACTCTCTGAGCTAGACTGCGGATAGACGGACGGATGGACGGACATGGCGAAACTATAAGGGTTCTTAGTTTGACTACGGAACCCTAAAAACCGACTGTTGCTAATCAACCTTTAAATAAAATAAAAAAATCGCATACTTACATCGAAGATGGCAAACTGAATGCAAGCAATCACCACGATTTTGGCAAACATTTTGATATGAACGTTCGAAATACCGTTCGAATAAAATAAAAAAATATATGATACAAATAAAATTAAAATTGGAGCATTTATACTAACAAATTGAGTAAATATAGATTACCAATTTTCCTAACATTTAGCGATAAGATTAAATACCTAATAGACTTGGATAACAATTTAAATATTTACCAGGTGTTTGTTACAAAAATATTACAAGTTTAAATAATCAGTAATTGCAAAATAAATATGTTGAACTGGCTGTTGCCCGCGACTTTGTCGGCGTAAGTCGTTTGTAACTATTACCTCGGGATATATCATTTTACTTACTACTCGACTTAAACTATCTCCATACCAAATTTCATCGAAATCGCTTTATCCGTGAAAGAGTTACGAAGGGGTCTACATTGTCTTGTCTGCCATAATTATTTTTCTCATAATTTTTAAGTCATAATAGGGAATATACATACGGATTTTACAACGCATTTCTCAACAAAATATGAAAATACCGTAAAACAAAATCGGCCAAGAAATACGGATGATACAAGCATTTTAAACTGCTAATTAGACAGCTATACTTACCTGAAATGCACTGTGACGTCATGCAGCAGGTCGGCCATATTATAAACATAAACTTCATTTTAAATTCTGTTTTGCTAGAAAGATAGGAACAAATCTTTGTTGGCTTAATTATCTTGGTTTTTTTATAGCTATTCAAAAAATTTTTTTTTCAACTGTTTGATACATGAAGCAGCTTTTATTAAAGCTGTAGAAAAAAGAATAATTCCTATAATCGCAAGGCATAGGAAGTCTAAGCGTCTCCCCACACCTATCGGCGTTAGCTGATCAAAAAACTCTATGTCTACGCAATAAGACCGAAACAAACGCTCGGCTCGCTTCGGTGTTGCGAACGGAACGACGTCGTTTTCGCTCTTATTGCATGAGCGGCCTTTACACGTAAAGTTCGGACCGCGGGAAACGCCACGCACCGTTCCAATCTTCGTCCCGAACCGAAAGTGTAAACGGTTCGGAACGAAGATTGGAACGGCGCATGGCGTTTCCCGCGGTCCGAACTTTACGGGTAAAGGCCGCTATGTACATAAAACTTTTTCTTACCGACTCAAGCCGATTCTACGCCGATAGGTTTGGGGAGACCCTAATTATGTTATTTGTTAAATATTTGTGTATCATAATCCCAATTTTCTAAAAGTTATATAAACTATATTACAAACTCTCGCTAGATAGCTGGATCAAGGTTTAATGCCTCTATGGTAGTAATTTCACCGCTTGTCTTATCTCTCCACCGGAACACAATGTGAACACTGCTGTTTGGCAATAGGTTAAAGGGTAAGATGCTGGTAGCGATCCAAACAGACCCCCATCAGCACTCATCATTCATTTAAATTCAGTTGGTGCTATTTTAGGTGTGTTTCAGAAAGTACTATACTTTTTATTGGCCTGTAACATCTTGAAGAACTTTTAACTGGTGCGGTTGAGATCAAATCAGCCCAAACCTAAGCTCTTTTACAGTGTGGGTAAGGCCTTATCGCCCTCAAATTTGAGTTCCTATTTAGATCCTTTATAGCTTTGCCAATATTAGGATTAGGTTTTTTTTGTGGTCTTCATTTGTCAGTATATGTTTAAAATATACTCAGAGAAAAAATACCTAACTTTATAAAATACCGAACTTTTAGCCCCGCACCAGCGTAAAGTCGAGTTTGAGGCGGATTTGCCTCAACCCGCTTTGAACGTATTGGCTTTAGGGAATGCAAATAACCGGTTATAACCGGGTATTTTCATACAAAAACGGTTAATAACCGGATAAATTGCATTCCCTAATTGGCTTGTACACGACGCAATGTAGCTTGCGCATATTGAGTTACTTGTGCAGTTGCATCAATATATTCCCAAAACTTGATTATTCCGCTTAGCAATTTTTCCAGTCGCGATTTTTTCCATTCGTGATTTTATCCAAACGTATTTTTCCCTTTTTTTTTTTGTAGTGGTATATTTTGTCAATCTGGGTTTTTATCAGACGCAAATTTCCCATTTGTAATTAGGCCGCAAAAGGAAGGTAAGTTTAGGTTACGAAGGGCCAAACCACCTAGAAGTAGGAACTCCGCGCCAGCGGAGCTCCGTCGACTCAGGGAAAGGAAATAAATAAATATAGATTGGATAATTATGATCATGGAATTATTGCTAAAAAAAATAGGCAAAATAAGTTACTGAAAAAAATAAAGACTGGTAAATTTTGCGAACGGAAAGATTGCTACCAGAAAAAAGATTTTGGTAAAAATATCGCCTTACTCCTCTAACCAAAATGACATGTATATTTACAGCTTAATATTTCCTAGAAGGAAAGCCAAATCTATAAATTTATAATGACATACAAATAAATGATTTTTAAGGGCTATCTAACAATACCTATATTGCAATATATGATGTTGCAAAATTCACTTGTTTTATTTATTAGGCCGATGTACCTAAGCATGTTATGAGCGCCCTAAGGCGAAGACTAGACGTACAATAAATATTGTTATCCATCAATATTTATCTCATATTGTGATATAATATATTGTTCGTCTAGTCTGCTATATTGATGGATGCTATATTGAATCCATGAACAGATTGTGATCCGTCAGTATTTGCCAATTGACGGATAACAATATTTATTGTACGTCTAGCCTTCGCCTTACACGGATATCGTTAAACCGGAAATTGCAAAGGTCAGGGGTCCGGATATCCGGAAAGGTTACCCGGTATCATAAATGTACATTCGTTAATTTATTATACGTACAGGGTGTGACTTTATTAAGATAGTTAAGAGCCGTCGTACAAAAGTTGTGCTGGCAACGTCGCTAGGTTTTTTTAGCCTTGTATGTTATTTATGTTTTCGTCAACCATGACTCGGCACCAAAAATTCGTGCTCATAACACAAATATCTGCCCTTACCGGGATTTGAACCCAGGACCGCTAGCTTCGTAGGCAGTGTCACTACCAACTAGGCCAAACGCGTCGTCGATGACGCACTTCCTTGTGACACAGTCTACTAGTATTTGCATTGTAAGCTATATTACTAGGTAGGTAAGCAATTCTGCTTTGCCGTAAATAGCGACGTCATACGAGCAAAACAATCCTTCAAAGATAGAAAGACGTATCTAACGTTCGATAGGTAAAGCAAACACGAGCTTACACCGTTGTAATAAGATTGCATACTCTGTAGAATTCATGCAGAGATGGCAAACGAGCACACGGAACACCTGATGGTAAGTGGGATCTGGACCCATAGAAATTTGCAATCTCAAGATTACAATCTTAAGACTGCAATCCTAAGACCCAAATACGTGGTTAACCCTGAGTACTAAGAATGCCTCTATGCCAGTAATTTTCCCCCACACAGAAACATAACAATGCGAGTACTGCTGCTTGGCGGTAGGTTAAAGTATAAGGATAGGGTTTCCATTTCCACGTATGTGGAAATGTGGAAATCAGAAGTAATTGTAGGTACAGTCGGCCAAAAATGTGGCCTACCACTCTACGGTTAAAGTTCATTTGCACGTCATGATACAACAAGTTCGATTTTCCTTTGCAGTAATATTATGACGGTGACAAGTGTTAACCTTTGCGATAATTAGATCTCATGGAAACTTTTGTCAAAACTAATAGGCCACTTTCTTGGCCGACCGTACATTTTAGAACCTTGTCGAAGTAACTTATTAAAGCGAGTTAGTTTGAATTTAGTATAGCAATAACTGCAACAAGGTACTAAAATTTACAGCTAGGTACTTCTAAGTTCGACTGTTACCGCTAAAGTTTTCTAGGTATGTATAGAAAAAGGACAATATAATGTAGAATATTCATTTTGTTCACAATGGTTTATTCTGCAATCTCACCTTTTCCAATTTGGATAACAGCAGGTTTTTTTTTGGAAAAAAACTTAATTCATCAAACATAAATAAAAGCCAATGAAATAATTTTCAAAAATAATTTATTTTATTTCTAAACAAATAAATACATAGAACTGGAACTATCAATACATGGAGAACAAGTCCTTGCTGGCGTTGTCATTTGCTGTGATGGACTGGTACGGAGACTGGAAGTCAGCCTTCAAATTCTGTGGTCCATATTGGGAGAAGACATCGGCGCTGTAACCTTGACTTGCCACAGGACCTAGAGCCTCATAAGGAGACATGAGACTGCACCCAGCTCTTGGGTTAGGGTTCTGGCGATTTCCAGGTGCAAAAGATGGAACGCCCATCATTGAAGACACAGGTGGTGAGTCAGCAAAGCCAGAATTACCCAGAAATTTAGAGTTAGGAGGGGTGAAAGAGGGGTTTTGCTGGATGAAGTTGGATTGCTCTGGAATGTCTGACGGGAAGTATCCTTGGACTTGAGTTGGAGGTGATTGTGGGGGGTAACCTTTAGATGGTTGTGGTTGGGTACTCGATGCGTAAGTTGCTGGGATGGTTGCTGGTGGGGTTTGAGGGGTATTTGGTTCTGCAGGATATCTTGGTTGGTTATTCGGTTCTGATACGGCTTCTGATGGATTCATAAGATTTGATAATATGAGTAAATGTAAAGCGACAGCTAAGTTGTTTAATACTGTTGGGTCTAGAAGATTTTTAGGCAATGGCATTGGTACGTTAGGCATATTAGACATGGGGAATGGTGCCATAGATTGAATAGATGGCATCGGTGGTGCCATTGACATAGACATTGGAGGTGGTAAACTTGAGAAGCTTGGTGCGTTATGGAAGTTTGGTAGATTCGAGAAATTTGGTAGGTTTGGTAGGTTTGGTAGATTTTGCAATTTTGGTAGGTTAGGGAGGTTGAATGGCTGGTACGAGTTCATCATGGAAGATGGGAAGGATTGGAAGGTTGGGGGGTATGGCATGGGCATGTTGGGCATGCTGGTCATCATGGGACTGCTGGACCGCATTGGCGGCATGTTCCCCATTTGGAAGTACTTCGGCATTTGAGGTGGCATTTGTCCACTTATTACCTGCAAAAAAAAAGTATAATGAACACTCTGTTTATAAACAGCCTTAACAATAACAGAAAAAACCAGGCAAGATAGTGAAAGAGGACAGAGTTATGGTAGTCATGTATGTATGTCCCTTTCTTTGAAGAGTTTGGCTTTTGTCCATGAAATAATCCATTTTGCTTTAGAAAAGTTTTCTCTATTTCTTTTTTCCATAGTTCGCTACTGTTGAAGAGACATATCAATGGTTAATTAATAGGAGCCCGTTATTTCCCATAATTTATTTTGGTCATAATGTACTGTTGATATAATTATTGGTAGTCATAATTTTTACATCGCAACCGTAATCTTTTCAGAATTTCTTAAATATTTAACGTGTAGACAAGGCTAGGTTAGGTTAAGTTTGATTTATAAAAAACCTGATCAATAACAGTTTCTTAAAAAATAAGTTATGACTTGTTATAAGTATAACCTAAAACATAATATGACTTTATGACTAAAATAATTATGGCAAAGGATATAGACCCTAAATTAATTCTTATATAAATATATTTAACAAATACCTTTATAGAGCACCATTGCAGCAATATAATTGTTATCAGATAAAAGGTCATTATAACTCAAAACAAAATACTAAAATGACTCCGTATTTAGTATCCATCTTTGTATATAGAATTCCTTATCAAAGTTTACTATATTTCTACTAATCTAGAAATCTATTACATTTTGCGTTATGTAATTTAACAAAATATATTTTCGCAACTTTATACCAATAATCGTTATGTCAAACGATGAAATGATATTGATAAAAATATTTGTTTGCACATTTTATCGGCTATCATGTTACTGATATACGTTTTAATATTTATTATCAAGCTTCGAGTAAATATTAAGTAACCTTTTTAATGCAAATTGTAAGTAAGTACGAAAAGTCAAGAATATTTTTAATATCACATCATCCTAGCGTTTTTAATATATATTTTTCTTAGTAAAAATCTATGTTAATGCATTTTCTAATTTAATAATATTAAATTATAAAACAAAGTGATTAATAACTATCTTATCACTTATCACCAACCGTGTTATTTTAATATTTTCCTTGAATAGATTATTGTAGATTAATATTTAGAACACTTTAGAAATTCATTGGAATGTTATTACTATGTTATCAGAAACTCTTTATCATAATTTTGCAACTTATAATTATGTCACTGTCACATTGCATTTTATATGAAAATATAAAACGACATGTACTACCACTTTTGTATCCTTTGTTCAAAATGGCGGCAAAAATAGCTGTGCTCACCTTATTGGTGACAATATGCAAGGTAATTTTATAATTTATTTATATTTTGCAAGAAAATAATCTTAACGGTTTTCGTCATAATTATTGAATTTATTTATCATCTGTTTTCGTTTTATCAACTGTTTTTGCAATTATTCGTAATTGTAGCCAGTTTACCATTGTTTTTTTATATATTAGACATAAACTACACTCATCAGAAATGTCATGGTAATAAAAATGTAATTATATTATTTTATTATATTGCATTATTTTGAGTAGCAATACATTATAAAATATCCAAATAATGTGTTGTTTTTTATCTGCGTAATAATTTTGAATATGTTTATAATGTTCACGTTCTTGAAAACGGCTTTTAAGATTTCGGTGAAATTTGATATAAGGGTTTTTGGGGGCGAAAAATCGGTCTGTCAGGTTGCCATATTCGGGAAAATTCGTTTTTAATCCGAGCGACGCTCGGTCTTTCAGGCACTCGTCATAAACCTGGAAATACGGATATCTCGTACAAAAAATGCAATATTTCCGAGGTTATGTGCCGAGGTATTTTTACTTACTTGTTAAATGAAACTTGATGTAATTAGTCAATGTTGGTGACAAGTTCAACCGATTACCGTTTAAAAGATACAGCCTATCGTGGTCGTTTTTGTCGATGTGAATAAGCGTGGACAAAACATCTGTCATTTTCTGACCAGTATGTAAGTGCGAGAGTGACGGGTGCTTTATGCACCGAGGCGACCATAGTACGGGCCCTGGGGGGTTATTATGACATAGCTACGCAGTTCATTTTACGGCGAGCGTAAAGGACAGAGCTATAGCAGTTATATAGTTCTGTTCTTTTCTCTCAGCGTAAACTGAACTGCATTGCTATGTCATAATAACACCCCTGGGCTTCTAGCCAAGATACAAACTCTACAAACGTTTTTCTTTTCTATCGCTCAAAATGTACGGGATGACATTCTCGTTCGTTACGATAAACCACGTGATCAGCTGTCATCGTCAGCTGAAAAAAAAAACGTTAGTAATGTTGACATCTTGGCTAGGGCCTAAATGAGGGAGGGCTGGACGAAGGGGCAGTATTTATACACGAGTATGTATTGGCTATAGGCACTCTTGAGTGATGAAATCACAGATATAAATACACATAGATAACGTAAACACCTCAATCTGATGAAAACCAACCGTGTCACTTTTTGCTACCAACTGGGACACACCAAGAGAAGAAAACTTTCCGTTTTCCGCGCAAAATCGATTCAAAGTCATCGCTTTTTTGGATTGCAGTTAATTATCACGGGCAAATTATTTTCTTAATTTTCACGGCCGACCGGCTGCAACAACAGGCGCGCGGGACGTTAGTAGTAGCGACGGCCAACGCTTCGTCGGGGTTTAAGTCCGGATTCGGACACGTGAAGTAGGTAAGGTCAAGCGGGGCTAATACGTCAGTGGGGCAATTACGTCAAGTGGCTTTAACTACTGTTCTAAAGTTCGTATCAAAGAGTGAAGTGAGTGAGTGAAGTAGAGAAAAACATATCTGCTTGTCAATAGATGTAACTTTTCGATTCGAAATTTAAAACGGGAGATAAAGCCACTCGCCGTAATTGCCCCACTGACGTAATAGCCCCGCTTGACCTTAGATGCATTTGCGTTATACTTACTATGTGTATTTTTATCTATGGATGAAACCCTAGACAAGGTTTAAGTTTCTAATAATCTTGATTATTTCCAGGTGCAATCACAGGTCCAGTATCCATTGCAAGCGTGTTCCGTTCCCACGAGCAATAACAATGTAAGTTTATTAACAAACTAGGTGTTCCAGTGCCCACTTCGTTGGGCAATAAAAAAATATGTTATTATATTGCCACACACTCACAAATAACGTGGCTTTCTATTGGTAAAAGAATTTTCAAAATCGGTTCAGTAGATCCAGAGATAATATTAGTATAGATAACAGTAGGTACTTCAAATGGTGACTCTCTGAGGTAATGCATAAACGTACTATAAACCTATTTTTAACCGACTTCAATGAAAGGAGAAGGTTCTCAATTTGTCTGTTTTTTTTTTAAATGTATTCTAATTCTTATTTGAATCAATGACTTTCACTCCTGACTGGTGTATTTCGCCAATGTCGAGTTGTTTATAGACACTCCCATGGACTTCTGAGAGAAATAAGAACAACTATAACACACGTGAGGACAAATGTTCGGTAAAATAGTATTTTCTCTCAACTATCTTAAAGCGAAAAAAATTCGTCGGTCTTAGGCAGGATTCGAACCTACATCTCCTCTGGCTCTCCGGGCCGATGCAGGCGCATTACCAATTATGCCACCAAGACCTATTTAAGATCCACGAAATTAAGCCGGCCATCCACGTTACGGTCCACCGGAGAGGTTACCTGCGGAGGCGACCGGAGGACACGGCACTCACGCACAGGTTCACCGTACGGTGTCACTCGAAAGAATTGGTTTTTGGTTTTGCTCCGGTCGCCTGCACAGGTAGACCTCTCAGGTAACCGTAACGTGTATCGCTTGCTTTTCATACTCGGAGGGTATGGTGACGCCATCTATCGTTGTTTTATAAACAAACGACACTCATATTTCAAGTTACATTGATATGAGCATGAGTACAATGGGCCACTTCATTCTAAAGACACGAACAGACGTTTCTGTTAAATTTAAAATCTTTAGTATTTTCTCTCGTTGACTAAACAGAAGCACGTGGGGTTAGCTCCAAGCGCTTCTGTGTGTTTTTTTTAAAGTCTTTTTTTAGCAATTAACTATTTTGTTTCTCTTCAGGCGCAGAATCAAGGATCATGCAATACACAGCTAAATCAGCCTCAAAACGTAAGTTTTTTATGAATTCGATATAAATAACCGCCTCGATATAAATAAAGTTGATGACTTGCAAATTGTAAGAACGCTTGATCATTGTCATAATTTTGTTTCACATAATTACAGATTCAAATCCAACCTTCAAATTCCAATAATGGCATAAAAGCGTCGCCACAACTTAAAATTGTAAGTAATATTTTTGTTTTAGATATTTAAGGTATTTTTTAAGTCAGGGTGACATGATGGCGAATTCTTCTTTCATGTCTAAGAGGAATCAAATAAATGGGTCATTGTACTCATTCGTGAGCAGAAGGGGCGTTTGACAAAAAGCCAGACTGGCTGTTCACAATGGAGTTCTGGCCCCTACTCTGCAGTATGGTAGTGAATGTTGGTTGTGGCAGGACAAGCATGAAAGTCGTATAAATGCTGTTGAAATGCGCTCTTTGCGTAATATGTGGGGTGTGAATCTGACTGATAGAGTAAGGAATGAAGAAGTCAGAGAGAAATGTGGACTAAAAAAAGATGTAGTGACTTAGATTGAAAAGGGCGTGCTTCGATGGTTCGGTCATTTGGAAAGGATGGATGAAAGAAGATTGGCGAAAGAGATATACAGAGCGAAAGTGAGTGGGAGGCTCGGAAGGGGCCGCCCTAGGCGTACTTTTTCAAATCAAATCGGAGAAAGCCTGGAAAAGGCTGAATTTTAAGTAAACGAAACCGACGTGCGTGCATGACTCGATGTATGTATGTGGAAGAAGCGAAGGAGATTTGTCAAGATCGTAGCAGGTGGAAAGAAGTGGTCTCTGCCTACCCCTCTACGAAATAGCCGTGATTTAATGTCATGTATGTATGTACGTCTAGGAGGCTTTTATTGTTTGAGTCTAAAGATGACATTTTAACTATTTTAGGTACCAGGACAAAGATGTAATTTGCAGGCAATTCCTCTTTCACAATATACGGTGAGTAATCAAAAATGTTAAGAAATAAAGCAAATATTTGAACCGACATGAAATTACGTATCCAGTATAACGTGACCTGCGGCCCAATTAACTTTTTATGTTTTTAGGGCTCTAACTTTCCACGGAGTCAGCCCCAAAACTGTGGCGGCAACAGTCCTCTTCAGAACATTCAAGTAAATCCAGTCTCTCAGGTACCATATTAAGATATCACTACATATTATAAAACAAAGCCCCTCGTCGCTTATGTCTGTATGTTCGCAATAATCTTAAAAACTATTACGAAATAATAAACTATTTATAAATATTGGATTTTCTTGCGGTTTTCACCTTCGGTTAGAAATATTTTCTGATATCAAAAAAGATGTATTATAAAGGAACTTTTTTTTGAATTACGGAGATTCTTCTTGGATAGACAATTAACATTTTAACCATGAAATATCAAGAACCACGTCATACGATAACAACCATCAATAACTTTAAAGAACACCACCCCAATCTCAAAGCTTACACTACTAGAGCACTTCAACATTTTTAACATCACATTCCATCTGTTCCAGGTCCCATCATCAGCATCCCAGCTCCAACCATCTCTTTGCGGCCCATCATCAGCATCCCAGCTCCAACCATCTCTTTGCGGCCCATCATCTGTCATCACATCTCCAGTGTCTTCCATCTCCATCCCCCCTACAGGCTGCACCACGATCATCGACAACTCCTTGTCTAACTCCCTCGCCAACGCCCTCCAGATGATGATTGCCAACGAATTCATGAATTCATACAACAACAACATTAATAATCAAGACTGTTTCCAAATTCCAGTAGCAGAAGCAGTCGTACCAGGCTTTGATTTAGCAGGTTTACTCCAAAGTTTGAACGCGAAGCAATGTGGACAAGTGACGAATCAAATTGTGACTGTGCCAAGTCAGGATAGTACAATCGGTCAATATACAACATCAAGTCAATGTCAAACACCAAGTCAATATACAACACCAAATTCTGATTGCAACTCGCCTGTAACTACAAGGGATTGGTCAGGTTTGCTTCAGCGCTTGCAAGACAACCGTCAATTTGAGACACCTCAAACAGGTTGGGATAAAGTGAGGAGTTTCTTGGATAAACAGAACCAACAAGCGGTTACACCAAGTCAAAATCAACAAGTTACCTGTCAAACTCAGGCCAATTCTCCTAACAATTATATTCTGGAAGCTATTGCTGAGTATCTTGGATGTGATACGTCAGAAGTATGTTCGAGCTCATTGCCAACTGTGAGCGAGATATACTTCCCTGAGGAAATACCAGCTCAGCTTGTTTGTAATTATGGTTATATGCCTACAACTGTTCCTGTGATCAGTTTTGAAGTTCAACCCGTAAATTGCGGGGGAGGCAGTGGAAGTGACTTCATTTTTGGCGCCTAATGCATTTTAGATTTGTAGTTATCATTATGAATGTATTGTTAAGTGTGAAATAAAATAATATTTGAATTTATAACTTGATTTTTTCTCGCTGTCTGCTCTATCGTTTTTTTTCGTTAAGTATTTGGTCGATGAAATTAATGGCAAAGAGCTATTCTAAACAAACACACAGGACACCTGAGGGCCCTGCCAAGATGCATTGCGCTAACTAGCGTTTCTATTCGTTTCGTTGTTAAACCAATCGCATCACTGCTAGATCACGTGACTTTTCGTATCACGTCATCTACAAGTGACGCGATTGGTTTAACAACGAAACGAATAGAAACGCTAGTTGGGGTAATGCATCTTGTCTAGGGGCTCTGATGCCGAGTGGAATTTGAGATCCATAGACTTTAGCATAACATACCTTCACGCCTGTCTCCCAATGGGGTAGGCAGAGACTAAGACACGTCAGGTGCATTGGTCTAAACATACAACTTGCGCTTTTTCTACATTCATCCTCTTCATGCACGTACGTCGGTTTCGGGTGCTTTGTCCCTTTACTAGACTTTAGGCTTTAATAAGATCAATGAAATGCCTCTAGTCATTTTACCAGTTGTCTTATCTCCACACTAAAACACAACAACGACAATACTGCTGCTTGGTGGTAAATTAAAGGACAACCCCGTACAAGGTCCTGCCACCACTAAAACAATTTAAATACGACCTGATTTTAAATGACTTTTTGTTAGTTCTTTTGCGACGCTTCTTCTTTGCAATGATTGTCTTGTCCGAAGCGCTAGTAGATTCACCCCATATTAACCAACGAGTAAGAAGCCCAGAAATAGTCAATTCACAAGAAAATTATTTAATTTATTGTTAGTTTTATTTATTTTAAATAAGAGAAATCCCTTAGAATGCGATCCCAAAGAATACTCGTATACTTTGTATCTAAATAACACTAACAAATTGCCAGTCATTTTTAGGGTTCCGTACCAAAATGGTACAAAAGGAACCCTTATGGTGAGACTTCGTTGTCTGTCTGTCTGTCTGTCTGTATGTCACAGCAGGTTTTCTCAGCAACTACAAATGCTATCAACTTGAAATTTGGCATAATTGTACAACTTGCTTGCCCGCATCTATTTGTAGTAAAAAAATATGAAATTAATTTTATTAATAATTGAAAAGGGGTCTAGAATGGGGGGTTCAAAAATGAAAGTGGTTCGATTATAGCAAATGGGGTGTCATATGAAAGGTCTTAATCTGCACATTTCAAAACTATTTTTTGAAAATTTTCTGTGATGTAATTTTTGATTTATAGCCAAAAATGTACAAAAAATGACCGTTCCCCCCCCTTATCTCCGAAGTTTATTAATCAAAAATTCTGAAAAAAATCTTGACGTATAGATAATTACTTATATTTATTTATAGTTTTTGAGAAATAACAAAAAAACTAAGAAAATCTGTATTAAACTTTAGGCTAGTCAAAATCGACCTTATTGCCTGGAAAATAAAGCTTATAACAAAATGAGTATTTTCTTTTGCGGTTACCAAGCATATTATCTTCAATACGGAACCCTCGGTGCGCGAGTCCGACTCGCACTTGATCGGTTTTTTTTATTTTGTCATGAAAAGTTGAAGAGAGATTGATATTATATTCCCTTGATCAACCACCAATCAATTATTTAGAATTGCTTTATTGAAGAAATACTGTCAGTTTGATTGATATATGACTTGTACAGTAATGAATTGGTAAAGCAAAACACTATTGTAAAGAAAGATATAAAAATGTTGCTAAACAAAATAATAACCTTATTCCTTACTTAAAGAAAAATTATTAAATCTGAAGTGCCTTTTGCCATAAACTTTAAATTCAACATGGCAATTACGGTAACAATCAGAATGACATGGTTCTAATGCGTTTTAAATAGTGCTTGGAAAGGTCCCACCTACAAAGATCATGCACAAGGGTGCAGTCTGTTCGAATTGCTACCACGATCTCCTTTAACCTACTGTCAAGCAGCAGTGTCTGCATTGTTGTGTTCCGGTGTGGGATCGGTACCATCTTACCCGCTATTCTACCGTCAAGCTTGGCACTGTGAGTTATCAACGTAGAGGTAACATAGCCATTGAAATTAATAGCATAGAGGCATCATAATTGCTGACCACCCGAGTCACCCGATTTGGTACTCAGTTTGGCTTCTACAGAATTCTTGCTGATTGGCAATCACGACGACATGTTAGCCTAGTTGATAGTGACCCTGCTTACGAAGCTAGTGGTCCCAAGGTCAAATCCTGGTAAGGGCCGATATTTGTGTAATGAGGGTAGGCAATGCAAATAACCGGTTATAACCGGTTTTAACCGGTTATTTTCATACAAAAACTGTTAATAACCGGTTAAATTGCATTCCCTAAATGAGGGTGAGTGTTTGTTCCTGAGTCTTGGAGGTTTTCTATATATTTAATTATGTATTTCTCTATATTAGTATGTTTATCTAGTCTAGTATCCATCGTACAAGCCTGGAGCTTAGTTTGGGACTAGCTCAATTTTTGTGAGATTGTCCCCTAATATTTATTTATTTTTAATGAGAAAACGCCATATGATAATTTTTTTCTCCATGGCACAAAAAGTCTCTCACATAGGTAGGTAAAATAAAAGTAATAAAAACAAAATAATTCTTTAAATATGCATAATTTAATTGACATAATAAATTAACAACCCAATAAGCTTAATACTCTATTATAAGGACTATTACCCGGGAATGGCGATACAAAATCGCCACCGATAGGTGAAACAACCCTATTCGAAACGCAGTTAGGTGAAACAATGCTAGGTGAAACAAAGTTAGGTGAAACAAAGTTAGGTGAAACGGCGTTACCGCAACCACAGGATAGAATAGGTGAAGAATAATCGTTGCAATTGTTGCAACCACAAGTATTCTGTAACAGGTTGCAAACTATCATTAGTTGTAATGTATCAGCTAGGTTTTGACACACGCTTGGGTTGCAGTCGGTGATGACGCTAGGTGATGAACATGAACAGGGGTTGATGAGACCTGGTTGTGAGTATGCCCTGGGGTTTGGACATGGCTGGCGAAGGTATTGTGATGTCACGAGCTGAAAAAAAACGTTGTCTAATATAGGTTTTTTAATTGTTGATGGTTTAAATCTGTATGTAATTTGTTTATGGAGAATGCCATTAGACACATTTTAAAATTAGACTTCCTTCAACGGTCATCAAAGAAAAATAATTCCTATTAATTTAAAAAGTGTATTAAGTAAATAAAAATCTTAACCAAATTATGTAGGTATTTTTAAATAGATAAAAACATCCGCATCGGTTATTTTGAATAATTTTAAATAAAGTCCCCGTCAATAGAATTTGCGAACTATGTAAACAAATTATTACTGTTTGACACATAAACTCAAATATTCCAAGCGTGTTTTTATTAAAAATAACGTATAATGAATAGTTATTTCATTTTAAACTTAATAAGAAAATAATGATTTAGTGTACAAATCGTTGCAAAAACCTCTCTTGATCTTTAAAAGTACGTGATTATCGAGTACTCATGGTGAATTGGTTCGTTTGGTTTTGTTTACATAGTTAGCAAATTCTATTGACGGCGACTTAAGCAATAAATATTCTAGATATTGTATTTAAATAAAGTGAGCTTAATTCTAAAAAAAGCTTGTTTTTTGACAATATTGAAATTATTAAGCGACTTAATTAATAAGTTGGTACTTCTATGTACTAAAGTTTAGTTAATACTCTACCTGATACTGTAAAGCCGATATACAAGAAATTATCACAAATTTCAGCGCCATTTTATTTAAAATACAAAGTAAGACTTTGTTCCGTCTCGTCTTCAAGTATTAAATAATATATAATGGCTTTTATATAAATAATACTATTTACTTATCCATATTTTATCGTAATCATCTATTTACAAATATTTTTTATTGATATTTAAGTTTCATAAAGATATCAATCTAAATTTCATAACATTTTTGGAGTATGTAATACTAGTAGCATGATATTCGTTTTGGCAATGATATTTAAGTTTGTACTTTACCTATATTTACTATTTTTATAATTAAAATGTTTAAAAAATAATTAACATACTCCAAATTATTAAGGAGTTCAGTTGACTTTCGTTGTATCGTATGACCTAATCTTGACGAAATTTAAAGGGAACCCTTGTGATATGGTACTACTCGTTGTACAAAAATATAGAGTACATCAAGACCTTTCGATTTGACACTTGTAAACGTTAAGCGATTTTCTACTGTTTAAATGTTAGTTTTTGTTTAATTTACACTGTACAAATTAAAGTCTAAACCGTTCATAATGTGAATTTCGAGGATTGATGCAGTCCTTTTATTTTAATAAGAATATTTTTTGCTTACCTCGCATTTTATGGATGTCATCACTTTTTAAGGAGTACGTTTTGTATTTGTAAGGAATTAAATAATTAGGAGTAAGTGAAATAGCTACTGGACAGTCTGTCGAAAATGATTGCGGGTTTGTTAAGCATTAGAAATTACTTCATCATCATCATCATAAACTCACGCCTTCATTCCCAGAGTGGGGTAGGCAGAGCCACAGACTCGCCAACAACTACAAAAACTTGTTGATAACCACATTTTGCACAACCAGGCTAAGAGGTTATTCAGTGAAATTACTTAACTTGAATTAAGCGACTTTTAAAAGCGCATTTACTATCCATTCAAATTTAATGTAATCGGTTTCGTGTTGAGGCTCAAATTTAATTACAGGTATGAAAACACTGGCAGGTTAGGTTAAGTTAATTATTATTGTGTTATACCTACTTCTTAAAACAGAACTCATTCGATATAAGCACTTATTGAGTAGATACTGAGTTCTTTCATATATAAATGCTTTCCCTATTGTAACTTGGAGGGACAAGCGAATGCAATGTATGCTGTCTAGCAAAACCAGTCCGCGGGTCCACAGAAAACCAGCGTCGCACCTCCGACAGGTTGTACGACATATAGCTGAGTGGATACCATTTTCGCAGCACTACTTTTCACACACTGTATTGATTATAATTAAGCGAAATAAATGTTTTTCTATTCTATTCTATTCTATTCTAAATAAAAAAATGTAAAATATGCAAGTTTTTTTAAAAGCTGACGTGATATATTGTGGCGTGCAGAGAAAACCGCCTGCGCACAAAAGTTACCTGGCGGGAAGGGATAGGTACTTTTCTCTGCAGTTGTACAAACCCAAAGGCTGTTTTAAAACTTATTGCGCTGTAGTTCGTTATTCATTTAAATACCTCTATACTTATAATCTGAAGGAACAAGCCGTTGAAGAAGAAAGTTCCATTGTTTGACAATTAATACAAAATGAAGGTATTAGCAAATCAGAGGAACATAATCTATAAGGAAATAAAACCGCAAATATAACAGTGAATTACAGTATAATAGGCTTAACAAACGGAGACAAATCCGGGCACAATGGTGTAGCTAGCGCGACGCAGCTGTACGGAGAGCATATAGGAAGAGCTGCGTTGGAGCAAGGAGTGGAGCCACATCCGCAGCCACAGCACTTAGAGCACGGGGCAAAGGCTTTAGCCACCACCGGCAGCCCACCAGGGAGATAGCCCAAGCCACAAGGCAGCTCCGCGGCCAACGGAGGCAACACCAACTCCTGATTCAAGCCAAAATTCACGCATCTACCAGGACTGCATGGCTTGCAGACAGGTTTACAAATAGGTTTGCGTAGCGGAGCCAAAGCTGTTACAAAATCTGGACATTCTAGATCAAAGATGAGATCAGGATACGTATCATCACAATCATATACATCGTAGATGTCATAGTCTACAGTCAATGGTGTTCCGACATCATACATAGTTGGAGAGTATAGTCTTTGTTTTTCTGGAAGCGTTTCTTCAAGAAGATCGCTGACGATGAAGAGTTGGATGGTGTCGATGAGGGATTGGACGACAGGTCCGTCGACGATGGTTGGCTGGATCGAGGGGGAGATGGCTCTGGTTGTGGGGGGGTAGGGTCTGACGCAACGGCCAGCGGCAACCTGAAATATATAGGGTTAATAAAATAAGCAATGTTTCTTAGGCATACATAAGAGTTGATCTAACATAGAAATAGAAATAGAAATAGAAATAGAAATAGTTTATTTGACACAAGTTTGGATACATTTATAACAACTTAAAGGTAAACTTAAATAATAATCGAATGCCAAATTGTGTCAAATAGGAAGCCACTCAGATTTATGCCATGGCATGCCTCGCCTGCCATGGCGCTGGTTTTCAGTGGTCCCTACTCGAATGGCATCACGATCGCTGGCGCCGAAATAATTAAAAAAATTAAGATTTTTTTTTACAGTAAATATTCAAAAAAGACAAACTTTAAATAAATGGAGACATTAAAACTAGAAATCAACTATTACAAATTATTGTTGTATGGCAACACTTGAGCAAGTCAACAGATTGAATGTTGAGTTGTATCAAATCAGAGCCAATTACAGAAATCATGATCTTTGATAGTGGCGTCCACCATAAAAATTAGAGTAATTTAAAGTCATAGCAGAAACCGATATCACCCTATGAATAAACAACTTTTACATCAGTACAGTGGCCCGTTTCCGGTCTTTGGTGGCGCGATAAAGGTCTCTCTTCATGGTCATATTATCATCATCATCACTATCATCATTTCAGCTAAAAGATGTCCACTGCTGGACATGGATCTCCTCTTCTCAAGGTTTGCCACAAGGACCAGTCCTGCACCGCTTGCATCCATCGGTCTTCCGTAACCTTACCCTCTTAGCTCTGCCAGTAGGCGAATGCCACCCGAGACTTCTTTTCATCCAATCGGCCATCTGTTCTGCGAGAGTGCTCTGCCCTCTGCTTTTTAAATCTAGCAATTGTTAAGTTGCGACCACACCGGTGCTTAAAATACGGTGACGGTACGGAATCGCAGTGACGCGTCGTATTAGCACCGTTTTTGACGCAAGCTCCACACACCAATGCTTAAAAAACGGTGACGGTACGGAATCGCAGTGACGCGTAGTATTAGCACCGTTTTTGAGGCACGCTCCCCACACCGCTGCTTAAAAAACGGTGTCGTTGCTTAAACAAAAGACGGGGTCATAGTAACAACATGGCGCCGTTTTTGACGTACCGTAATATACGCACCGTTAAGCAGCGGTGTGGGAAGCGTGCGTCAAAAACGGTGCTGATACGACGCGTCACTGCGATTCCATACCGTCACCGTTTTTTAAGCATTGGTGTGTGGAGCTTGCGTCAAAAACGGTGCTGATACGACGCGTCACTGGGATTCCGTACCGTCACCGTATTTTAAGCACCGGTGTGGGCGTAACTAGGCTATGTCGATGACTCAGCCCTTTGTTATGTTCTCAAGGCAAGTTATGACCACTATTAAGTAGGTTTGTCAGATAGAGCTCCATGTTGACCCTGATGAAGTGCTAGAGTGTAGCAATTTAGGGTTTCAAGCAGCAAATCTAACCGGCTTAGTGGCTCTTCTATTCTTTGTTCTTCCTGGCCCACAAGTGTGTATAAGTTTCTCGAAGTATGTATGTATGTAAATACTTTATTGTACAAACGGGAAAATAACAAACGACAAAATAGACAGAAACGCAAAAGCTATGTACAAAGGTTCTCGGCTTCAGAGGTTCTACGTGGTCAAAGAAGGAAATAGCTCTTCATTATATCGAATTATTATTTCATCTAATTTCATTTCATCGATCGCTATTTTCTAAAACGTGTATGGAATTTCAATTAATATTTTGTAGGTCATCAATTCTCAACAAATTACGAACTACGTGACAATTTTCTCGAACGTTGATGATATTGCAATACCGCGTAGCTAGCAAATTCAATAAAGTAGATAATTAAACCGTTTTCTTAATAATGTAACATAATATTGCACCTTATCTTCTTTGTTAGTAAGCTAAAAAACTTGTCAAAAGATGACAGTGTGGTTTGTCGGATAAATTTGACCTTCGTAATTGTTTAAACATTGGTTTGTTTTTTAATTGTTAGACATTGTTATATTGTTACTTAGAGCGATTCTATCTTCTGACAAACCCTTGAGTGGTTTATGAGGTGTTTATTAATGTAAAAGAGTATTATTTATTGTAAAATAAATTTAGAAAAAAAACCTGGTTGTTTCCAAAATGTTGTAAACTCGCAATCAACAAAACAAGTCAATTTACTTACTATTTCTTACTATTACACAATTGTATTATCACTGACCTAACCTTTTATCGAAATAATCTTATCAATTGCTTACATTGACATATTTCTGAAACATAATTTCGAAATTTTGCAAAATAACTTGACGTCAACAATGCATTTTGGTAAGTACCTACTACCTATAAAATATAAATACAATTTTCTTAAAATAGTGAACCATCTTCTCTAAAGTACAGTTTAATATAGATTCACTAAAATATATTCGAAAATTAGGCAAAAAAACTTACATTTAAAAAAATGGCCGCCACGGCAACGATATTCCAACCCATTATGTTTTTTAAAATGGCGGTTACAAAACCTTTGCCCTACTTATACCAGAAAATTTTATCTAAAAGAAAATAGAGGCATGTCACAAATGATATTACTAACCTAGTTACAACGTAAAAGAATTGCTTAATTGATATTTCAATATGGTTATTATTAACCTTCTGGTTTGCGAAATCTAGAGGTTGATATTTAAAAGGGGTGCACTTCAATCAGTATAAAAACATTTTGCATAATTTCATTTAACTAACCACGAAAAGCATAATGAACGTTTAGCGTAAAAACCAATTGTATAATTTTATCTGGCATACGATCAAATATCATAACACTCATTTAGTATAACTATCATTTTCTTGTTATTATGCATTTTAAGTCAATTGCTTCTTTCTAGGTTAGGTTAGGTTAGAACTGTGACCACATTAATAGTAATGAAAGCAGTTAGAAATATTTATTTTTTTAATTTAAAAAACATTATAGTTTTTGAAATTATGCATTGCGTTTTATGCATCATGACTATTATATCGATGGTTTATTATGCAGATTGATATTATGCAATTCGTGTTATGTAAAATGATCATTAGACAATTTGTTTTTATGCTAAACATTACACACCCATTTAAAAGCGGTAACATCAGCTGAAAGTCTGACATCGATGTACTTTTTGGTATAAAAAAAAAATCTTACACAAATTGACCTAGTCCCTAGGCTTGAACTCTTGACAATGATACATACATACATTAAATAACGCCTGATTCCCAGATTTTTTTTCTGCGCCCGTCGCCACTTTTTCAGCCACTTTGCCCATGATTATATTATTAGCATACATACTATATTATATGAGCTATTTTAAAATCCTGTCGCAGAAAGCTAATGATTAACTTCGACTCAATTTCTTTCTCTTGACTTGACGATACTGTCGCAAAAAAATCTAAGCATGGCTTCTCGAACGTATAAGGCTGCCTAATTGAGAATGCACGCGGTAAAATGTGTTTACACTCCTGCATTCGCTCACCTTTGCTTTTGAGAGAATCACTACCCTGGTTGCCTTTTACTTCGTCATGTTAATTTGTCTGTGTTTCTGACAGAACCACTTTACATGAAGACTATTTAAGTCAGTCAATAAACAGAACATTTGAGAGAAACCCTCCCTTCTCCTTAATGAGATGCTCTTGCCGCGTCCTTAATAACTATATAAAAATCATAAAAGAAAGCAAAACTCATTCTGCAAAGAAGAACACGTAATAACCTTTTACATTTCCCGACGATTTCCCACTTTTACAAACTCGATAAGAACTTTCGACAATATCGCAGTAATGTCGCTTTATCGAAGTTGTGATATTAGTTTAGTTTTCCTTCGTGTATTACATGTTTTATCAGTTATAGGAATTGTTATTATTTCCTTACTTCTATTTAACTTTTATGTTGGAAATTAAACGCAACTAAACATGTGCTAACCAAGTTTGAAATTACATTACCACTATTTCCTATGTACATTATAGATATCGTATTTGATCAATAGGCTATTTGAACTAATTTTAGAAAACCTTTTTAAATGATTCTTTATTACATAAGAAGCACACTGTGACATTGATATTTCTGTGAGATTCCACTGCATTATCAATTAAATCTATGTTAAAAAGTTTAAAATTTCAAAACCGCGCTCTCTGTTTCTATCATGGCGCTGATGGCCATATGACAAGTGTGACGTCACACGCAAGTAAACTTTAAAAAATATATAATGTGAAGAGGTATGCCCTTATGATCTGTGGTTACTTGTGTGTGACGTCACCAGCGAGTAACCGCAGCTACAAAGCAAACACATAAGCGTTTCTGCCACAGATAAAATGTAAAAAAAAAAACGTGTAATTTCCAAAAAAATGTGACGTACTATCAGCCCAATGGAACCCTGACCCACCATAGAACTGTGTCACACTGACGTTTTGATTCAAGTCCTAAAGAAGTGTCAAACAAATTATTTTATATTGTCATTGTGACATCGTTGTATGGTGGGTCAGGGTTCCATTGGGCTGATAGTACCTATAGACATTCTCATTCTAACACATGTCATGTCTATCTGTTGATTTGCTGGAGCCTTAATATACGTTCTGTTCTATATTTTCTAAACGTATTTTTCCATGCTACACACATAAAAGAAAATGTTACAGCGCAAAGTATTATAATATAAGTCATGTTAACTCCGTTTTGCCATATAAGCGGCTTTGTGAAACGACCGCAATATTAAAGCATTTTTAGGGTTCCGTAGCCAAACAGTAATAACGGGGACCCTTAATTTTGTCATGTCCGTCAGTCTACTGGGTATTGATTCTCTCAAAAGCAAAGGTGAGCGAATGCAGGCGTGAAGTCCAAGCGGCGAGTTTAAGTAGTCCCGTCAGAGCGAGCAAAACACATATTAGCGCGTGCATTCTCAATTAGGCAGCCTTATACGTTCGAGAAGCCATGCTGCCAAATTGAATACACGCGCTGAAATGCGTTTTGTTCGCTTTGACGGGACTACTTAAACTCGCCGCTTGGACATCACTCCTGCGTTCGCTCACCTTTGCTTTTGAAAGAATCACTACCCTGGTTTGCTTGTCCGTATGTTACAGCTTTTGTCCAGCAGAGGACTTCTTGCGGCGGATGATGATGATAATGATGTTACAGCTATGTAACGTAGGAATTATTGGCACGATGTGGATGAAAGTCAAGATGATGAAATTGTAAACCACAAAGCGTTTTTGTTTGTGTATTTATATAAAAACCCGGTCAAGTGCGAGTCGGACTCGCGCACCGAGGGTTCCGTATTTAAGATTAGATGGTTGGAAAACGCAAATCTTACGTAGGTTCTTAACATGTTAAAAAACATCTATTTTGTTTTTTTTTTGTAAATACCTTTACGATAAGGAAGTAAAATTAGGGTCGGGAAAATACTCAATTCAATTCTCTCTCTCAATAATCATTTTCAAGGGTCCATTTTGATCAGCCTAAATTTTAATACAGTTTTTTAAAGTTTTTTTTGCTAATTTCCCTAAACTAACGTTACTTAACTAACTTTTCGCGTAAAATATAAATTGATTATTTTAAAGTTACACATTTTTCAGAATATTCGATTCATAAACTTCAGAGATAAGGGGGGGAGGGTTTTTTTATGTATATTTTTGGCTATACATGAAAAAATACGTCATGGAACATTATAAAAAATAGTTTGAAATGTGCAGATTCCGGTTAGTCCACAAAAAGTAAATAAAAATAAAATTAAAATTAAAATTAGAATTCCTTCATTTATACATGGTTAAACTCATTACCCTTCCTTTGGATTCAGTCGGTTAAAAATACTTCCCTATTTCCCAAGTTTTAAGTAACACCTTGTTTTCTTTAAGTAACACCTGCGTTCCGCCGCAGTGCGGAAAATTATTATATAAGTAATATACCTACTGACGAGGAAGGCCGGGAGCGTTAGAAATGGGTGATTCCACGGGCGTTTCACCCGTTTTCAGTCCTTAGTATTAGTATATTAAAGAAATCTGCCATAATATGGTAAAAAATCGATCAATAGGCTATTTGACAACATTGAAAATAAACAAAAAATCGTGGTCATCCTATTAGATAATAGCGTAAAACAACATATTTCACTTTATTTTAAACTAAATTAAGCATATTTTTTTGGAAATTACACGATTTTTTTTTAAATATATTTTGAAATTTTATCTGTGGCAAAAACGCTATGCGATTTCTTTGTAGCTGTGGTTACTCGCTGGTGACGTCACACGCAAGTAACCACAGATCATAAGGGCATATCTCTTCAAATGATTTTTCATTGTTTACTTGCATATAACGTCACACTTGTCACATGGCCAGCGCCACGATAGAAACAGCGTTTTTGGCGCGGTTTCGGAAATTAACTTTTAAATGGATTTTTATTGATAATATAGTAGAATCTCACGGAAATATCAATTTAGTGCGCTTCTTATGTAATAAAGAATCATTTAATAAGGTTTTCTAAAATTAGTCAAATAGCCTATTGTGACAAGAAATACGGTTACAGTACATCTTAGTATGAAAGTCTGCTGCTTGGTGTAGGTCATTATTTCAATATTTATGACTAGGGATTGACGACGGTTGAAACGCCCGTGGAGTCACCCAAATTTATATTGGAAGAGGCAGGTTTAAGCTCTACGGTGTACAAAAAGTTATTGTTGGTTACAGAAGGTTATAGTTTAATAACTTAGATGATGTTGTTTTTTTCTATTTATGCTTTAAATGTTGGAATTAGTTTTGACAGGTTCCCAAAAAAAAAATGCTGAAATGGTTCAACGAGATCATTCTTTTTTTAAATGTCAATGTCAAGTGTCAGTCTTGGCAATGTTTTGGAGATTTTAAAGGAAAAAAACTTGACTTTGGCCTTCTGAATAATATATTCAAGAAACATAATACAGAAGACTTGGCTTTGGCCTCCCATGAAGTCCAATAAATGAAAAATGAAAATGAAAATGAAAAATGAAAAAAATGAAATGTACGTTTTATTCTTTCTTTTAGATTTTACAGCGTGAACCTTGGTATCGAAAAAGGTCAAATACTTACTGTGACCATAGATAAGACAAGATGCTTTGCGAGAAAGTTATCGTTATCGAAAATGTATAGAATTGACGTAAGCTGCCGGACGGTTACGTCAAACGTTTATGACAATTCCATACATTTTGACAGTTTTCGATAATCGTTTACAATAACGTTTGACATCTTGTCTAGGGCCTCGAATAGACCGTTCGACATTCTATATTTGAAATTTAATAGCTCCTACTATCGGCGATTACAGACGATTACAGGCGAGCACGATCGTGTTGAGAGCATACTCGGCTGTATTCGCCGATCATCGTCTATGATTGCCGATGGTCGCCTGCGACCCGTTATTTGCTGGTTTTTCGGGCACGCATCAAAGGGAATCTTGTACGCTTCTCATTCGACCAACTACTACGGGCGATCATGTGGATGCTCGCACGATGATCGTGTCGATTATAGACGAACAGACCATCAACGATCATCGCCGATAGTGTAGCGGGTCGTAAGAGGGGCTTTATTTGAGTTTTTTTACATATACTAATGTTTAATGTTACAAAATAGCCAACAGTTTAAAAATATCAGTTCTTTATTTTTTCTACAAAATAAAACATGACTTAAACATACTTATATACAAGTCATAAAGCTATCCAGCAGTCCATCAAAATCTATTGGATTGCCAGCAGTCTTTTGCACTGCAGGAATAAGGTCCATTTTAGAAATTCCAGGACATACTGGTTGTTGGTTTGCCAGAAAAGGTGACTTATTGGGAGTTTTGAATGGATCATCATTGGTACAAGCAGTTGCAAGTCTTTTAACTGGCGTCATAGGAGAGTTATCTACTTGCGTTGATGTCATAGTTTTCACTTGTACATTTCTTGTTTTTATAGCATCAGGACAAAAAGTACCAGTAACTTCAATATAACCAGGGTCCGCGCATACAGGACTTACTTCAATTAGACCAGCATCAGCGAACCTTGAGGGTTTTACTTCCATGACTCCTGGATCTGCTATTCTTGGTTTCACTTCAACGATTGACGGCATATCACCAGCTAATACTGTTACTTTAGGTTCAGGAACAGGCCCTGGTAGAAAATATGCTTTTACTTCTGTTGCTGATGAAGATTTGGGTGATGCGACAGGTGAAGACATATATGAAGCAGCTACTGTTGAACATGGCGCTGATGAAGCTGATACAGTTGCAGGCATAGAAGAAACTGATGATTTAGGAATAGTTGCTGCTATCGTCGCTATCGGTATATTTGAAGCTGCTATAGTTGCCTTTGGAATATTTGAAGATACAACAGTTGCTGTTACTGGAACAGATGATGCAGTCATTGGTGTTGCTGTAACTGTAGACGCTGGTAAAGTTGTAACAGTTGCTGTTGGGGACACATTGATTGGGAAACTTTGAGCTGTTGGAACGGTGTTTGTTGAGTAGGTACAAGTTGGTGTGGCGCTGTAGACTGTTTGGGACAGGACCAGCTGAAAATGAAAGATTAATAGATAAATAAAGAAATCACTAGAGGGATGCGGTGCTTGTTTGTATTGTAGTAGTAAACCCAACATAACAATGATTTAGAAAACATGTTTCGCTCACGGCACTGTATTTGTGTAAGACTATATACTTACAATATCGTGATTCATCTATTTTTTATAGATGCAAACGCATAAAGACATATATGCGGGACTCAATGACGTCATTTATGAAACAAGCAGTTAGAGGAATAAGTAAATAAGAAATTTAGTGCTTTCTGTTTAAATATTGAAGGGAAGGAAGTAAATAAAAAAATTACACGTTTACAACCGGTTCGATGAAGTATTTTTTTGGTAAATTATTGCATTGTCATCCCGTTTTGAGCTAAGTACTTAAGTTCAATTAAAGTTTCAAGTACTTTACGACGAAAAAAAAACCTCCTTTTTAATGAATTAGAAAATCCTGCGTTATATTCCGTAAAAAGAAACCAACCAACTATTCATCAACAGCGCTTTAAATAATTAATAGTAACGTGTCTAGTTTGGTCCCCTTTGGGTACCGCCTACTGATCACTAAAAATGTCTTACGTCCACGCAATTAAGTAGGTACATTTTTAAAATATTTTAATTTGTTTTTTTTCACTTCTCATGCTCTTAAAATGTTACTTTAGTCTCTGCACATCGGGACTAAAGTTCCTTTTTAATCTCTAGGGATTAAAGTAAAATTGTTTTAATTTACTTTGGAATCCCCTTAACATCCAATCACCGTGTTTGTGAATGGAGGATTTATTGCTATTTTCAGTCTTTTTGTATAGACCACAGTATAAAGACTAAAGGCAAAGAAGCCGTGCAATAAGATGAACGTTGCACCAGCTACTTGTCTCTACTTTATAGATTACATTTTGATAAGAGGAAAAGAAACAAAAACTAGGTGTCTTTTCTTCTTTAATCTGTCATGATCAGAAGGTGAAGAAACGTCAAATCAACGACCGGTCTTCTTTGGCGTTACTTTCTTCCACACTGGTGCTTAAAGGTAAAAATCACGCCTTGTGACGATCTCTTTCCAACTCACTATGAAAACCATAAGTAAAAGGAAGTCAACCATATTGTATTTTCTGCCTATTTAGTACGGTTTCTATGCCTCTAGTTTTTATTCTGTGGTATAGACAATTTTTAGCGCGTGGAAATAACCTCAAAATGACAACTGTGTAAAACTACAAATAAAAATGATTTAATTTCGTGAAACACGATTAATGATTACGATACGAATATTAATATATTTAATAATATTAAGGATGAATTCATTTAATTATGCTTGGTCCAATTAGTTTTAAAATAGTTTTCAAGTTTGAACTTGTTGGCTAAATATGCAAGCATTTAAAGCGGCACTTAACAAAAAAATAATAAAAGAAAAGAAAAAAACCGCGGAACAAATTTGTAAGAAACTTTCTTATAATCAATATTGTAAATGTGTATAGAACTTCGTCAGTGCTGGATTGAGCAAGCCCGTCGGGGTCCGTAGCAAATTCTATAAAGACCCCTGGGTTTGTTTTAGGTTACTGGTTGTGGCGGTCTTTTTTCCGTAACGAGCGACTTAGATATGCACCTATTTTGCGTGGGTGTTTGTTTTAGGTTATTCTGGTGGAGAATATCGACTGGATTATTCATCTTATCGTCAACCCTTATGCATATGAGTACACGCATACGCATACTGATGTAAGTACTAGCATTTTAGAGGTTAGACTAGACGTGGATGCGCGGGGCCCGTAGCATTTGCTACTCTTGCTAGGTACGTGGCTAATCCGACACTGAACGTTGTTTTTTTTCCTCGCATTCAAAGTGAAAAGTAGAGTGTTTAACGCGAGACTAAACAACCATAATGACACTCGAACTATAGCCACTCTCGCTCGCTGGCTCGCTCGCGTGGCTAAACATCTCGTGTCATTATGGCTTGTTTTAGTCCCTTGTTGAACAATCTACTATTAATAATTACCTTTATTGCCAAAACGTTGATAACTATTATTATTTTTCTGGGCAACATTTTTTAACAATAATTTTAATCTTACACTGGTTTGAAAGAACTGAGTGTTTTATAGTTCACTTATAAGTATAAATACGTTGTATTACATAAACCTAGTTAACTCAGTGACATAATAACATACATTTTTATCTTAAATATTACATAAATTACTAATTATATTGCAAGTTATACTGATTACTTGATCGTGGCTATCGTTGATGTTATTGCAATGTTCAGCCTCAGTATATTGAGCATCAATTTCTATTGTATTTTATAAGTAGGTACTTAGGTACTATTTTTTAAATTTTATTTTATATTATAACACTAGAAGACGCCCGCGACTTCGTACGCGTACAATTAGTTTCCCGCTACTCCCCCCATTTCTTTCCGTTGGGGGTCGATTTTCGGAAAATCTTTTCTTAGTGCTCACTTACATCATGAAAGGAACCCCTGTACCAAATTTCAAGTTTCTAACTACAGTAGTTTCGGGTGTGCGTTTATATATAAGTCAGTCAGGTTTGCCTTTTATATAGGTATATATATAGATACTTAGAAACACAACCCAACCAGCTCTTATAGGTGACCTGTTACTGAACAGCGTGAGGGAACCTGCGAGGAAAGCGTCCTTAGATGTTCGCATAGTAAATGCCGACGCTTCCTCATACAACAACCTCACCTGGCAAAAAACAGCACAGAAACATAGCCGAGAGAAACATTTAAAATATGATCGAGCTGCTGAAGACCTAAGAGCTTTCTTTACTCCTCTAGTCATCTCTTGTGATGGAGCCCTTGGGATTGAATATAACAGCTTTTTAGAGAAAACCGCCTCGAAATTAAATTAAAAATGGCAAAAACCATATTCATAAATAATCTATTGGCTTTAAGTAAAGGTGCTTTCAGTAATAAGAGCAGTTTCAATCAGGGTAAGGGGAACGAGAAGACACATCAGAGCATTCGAATGCGAAGATGGAGCCGGAATCCAATCTAATCATTAGGTATATTAATTTGCCGTAGCTACACATTTTCATAAGTTCAGTAAAAAATGTTTTATGTATTGTTTACTTACTACCTAAATGTTTGCTATCAGATAATATAGTTTGCTTTATAATTTTATAAGGGTAGCAAGTCGCAAGCTGTTGGTGAGTAGCGACACTACGGACCTGAAGTGCTCCCGAAGGTAGATCCTGGGGCTCTACTTTGAAATCAATAATTCGAACTTCGGATCGCCCCGTCACTTTCTTGCGAATTGGTGACGCGTCGAGAGCAAAAGGGCTAGCAATAGACGAAGTTCGAATTACGGATTTCAAAGTAGAGCCTCTGTTCCTCACCTCACGCTTGGCTTCACTCACTGACACACGTGGGAGGATATAAGTAATAATTAGTAATAAAGAACCGAAGACATTTAATCTTGCTGTTAACAAAAACAATTTAATAAAGACTAGGCTGTATGGGCTTTGATGCCTTGACTTACCCAGAATGAGATCTTTTATTTAAAAAAATACTATGTCACTACCTACTGTCACTTACGTCAAAACCTGTAAAGTAAAGGATATCGGGCGGTGTTTTCGCCAGATCCGTGTAGATTTACAATTATCGTCAAAACAAATTTACAAAATGGTAGAAGCGCAGAAATTCAGGTTGGAGCAGGAGATGACTAATCTCGTAAATGAGCTGGACAAAAAATATTTACGCAGAATGCAGGTTAGTTAGGTTATGTCGTTATCATAGTATTATTATGCAATACCCGTTAAGATATTAGAAAATAGGTTTATAAACTACATTTGAAAATGGCTTTGCATTGATTAGAGGACCTTGCTTAAACGTATAATTAACTACTTTAAAAAATATATTAAAGAAACATAAACAAATCCTAACCTAAAAGAACTTTTATTTTATCAATAGTTAAAAAATTCACAGCCAGCGTCGTGTATGAGCGTTTTTATGACCCCTAGCTAGTGCCTTCCACGCGTATGTGCATTCCCACAGTAAATATGCGAGATTCATATTTAAAAAAAATGAGACTCCAAGGGAAAGATCTAGAAAAGAAGAGAAAAAGGGCGACGGCGCATGCGCGATAGTGTCGTTTAAATAAAGCTGTTGCTATCGATGGAGGCTTCTAGGTTGCTTCCTAGAAATCTTAAATAGTATAAAACAAAGTCGCTTCCCGCCGTCTGTCCCTCTGTATGTAAACAGATCTTTCAAACTGCTGCACGAATTTTAATGCAGTTTTAATCAATAGACAGAGTGATGTAAGAGGAAGGTTTTTATGTATAATAAATTCTGATTTATGTACGGGTGTTAAGAAAAACTCGTACAACCAAAGTGAAGCGAGGGCGGGCGCCTTATCGCAAAATTATAACTATGTGTAAGTGATTCAAATTCACAGAACCCAATATTTAAAGATTTCCTGGTACTAAACTGGGTCAAAGGGCACAAAAATTCTATATTTTTGAAATAAGACAGTGTCGCCGTTTAGAATGATCATTACGCTACTCAATTGCTCAATTGATTCCTTTTTTAGAGTTCCATACCCAAAGGGCCAATAGGACTTTAACGCTCATTGAATACAAAACGGACACATTCCAAAATAATTTGCTCTTGCATTGAAAATCTTATACGAACAGCTTCTAAATTTAAAATGCAACACTGACTGATTTTGGAATGTGGCCGTTTTGTATTCAATGAACGCTATTACTAGGCCTCCACTGTCCATCTGTCTGTCTTTCTGCCTGCTTTGTTTCATGAACTATATGTATGTAGAGTTGAAATTTTATGTATGTATTATTATTATTATTGCTGCTATAATAAATAATAAAATAAAGTAATTTTTTTGTAATATTATTTTTTGGTTTAAAGTTCTCAATGCTAAAATACAGAAGTCCCTTAGGCCCTAATGACTGAAAGCTTGATTTTTAATTCTTACCATAAGAGCCCGTTTAGACTAAGGCGATAATACCGCGGTTCCGAAACAGCACAGGTCTTATTTACTTGAACACCTTCTAGGCGTTCTGACATAATCATGCAGTTTAACTAACAAATAATCAACCATGGCCATTGTGTTGGTTTGTGACTCTTCAATGTTTTCTATGTATCTAAGCATATACCTAATTATTTCTCTACATAAGTATGTTTATAGTTGGATATTAGTGGTCAATTTCACACAAATTGACCTAGTCTAGCTCTAAGCTTGTACATTCATGGACTTTCATTGTTATGCCACTATGGAACCCTGTCATAATGACAGTGTCAAACCACATGAAAGAAATTACGCCTAAAATGTTTAACGTTATGCAACAGGGTTCCATTGCGGCATAACAATTAAAGTCCTCTACTGTACAAGCCTAGAGCTAGTCTAGCTCAATTTGTGTGAGATTGACCACATAATTATTTTCCTCCAAGAGTTGGTCAAGAACAAACCCATTATCAATAAAAAAAACAGATTTAAGTATTTTTTTATTTATCCATTGTACCTGCGGCTAACACTTTCACTGTCCCTTGCTTCCATTAGAGCATTCCAGCTAGATCACCAGTGCATTACATGTAAGTAATGCGGGGACAGTGAGTGTTAAGATATGTCCATCAACGGTTTAATAAACTCTATCTTTAAATGTGAATTTGTTTTCTTTTTTTTTGTCATTCTAAATGTTGTTTAATAATGTTCCAGGGAGACATGCACCGGTGTGCGGCCACGTGCAGTGATGATGTTCAGTCCTCCCTCGAGAGAGTGCACGGCTGCATAGAAAACTGCACTGAATCACTTAACAGGGCTAACAACTACGTGCAGGTGTGTACTTAATTTATAATCAGACTAGCTGGTGTTGCTTGCGACTTTATCGGCATAGAAGTTGTTAATGAGTATTTCCTCAAAAACTGTCCATGAATTAAAAATTTCAAAGCCTATGCCCTTCCTCATGTCATACTTATTGCAATGCTGAAGCTCGGTGTGAAATTTATTTTTTGGAACTGCATAAATTGTTACTACACGTTGAAAGTATAGTGTTTTTGTGGAATTGGAGATAAACTATTTGACGACGCGTTTTAGCCAAGTTTGATAATTAGCAACCTATACAACATTAGCAAAAAACGGCGATAAATCGCATTTGTTGTATCATAATTTTTTATTGTATTTTAATTTAATTATTTATTTTTAATGTGAATATACAACTAAATATTCTGTGAATATTTTAAGTGTCTACCCGTTGCCGTTATTAATATCTACCAAAAAACTGCAAAAAAATCATGTTTCTTGTATGGGGGCTGCCTTAAATATTTATTTTATTCTATTTTTAGTATTTGTTGTTATAGCGGCAACAGAAATACATCTTCTGTGAAAATTTCAACTGTCTAGCTATCATGGTTCATGAGATACAGCCATGGTGACAGACCCTTTGGGTACGGAACCCTAAAAATGAGACAAAACACTAATATTATTAGACCCCCTGCCACCTGGGCCCCTGATATGATGACGATAATTGTTAGTCAAATGTCAAATGGGCGACATATCATTCGCCATTGTACTTACTTTGTGTATTGTGCAAGTTTAAATAAAAAAATATCATCGACCCACAAGAAATACAACTCGTCACTGCCCAAAGTATCTGGAAATTCCTGGACGCAACAGCCCTTTGCGGTGAGCTCTAAACAAGGCCCGGTTCCCACTATGCCGGACCGGCAATTTTGCCGGATGCCGGTAAGGGTAGTGGCTGTACAATTTATATGAAGCTGTTCACATTATGCCGTGTGAACAGCTTCATAAGCCACTAGCCTTACCGGCATCCGGCAAAATTGCCGGTCCGGCATAGTGGGAACCGGGCCAAAGGGCTGCCACAAAAGATCAGCAATGGTCGAGCGGCACACAAGGCTCATCTCAACCCCCCAATAATAATAAGTCAAATGTTAATTGTTTCTAATTTTTATTTCCAGAATGAGATCAACCACTTCCAGAACAGGTTGCAGCGGTGTGTCATGGATTGTAACGACACTGCGAAAGACCGCCTGGGTCCTGACCCCAAACAGGAAACTGTGAGCATAAAACATATTCTAAGAAACAAAAAGGAATCATAAAATTATTCCCTCAAAGAAATAGTTGTGACCTAAGGTCAAGTCGGGCTATTGTGACAGAGGGGTAATCTCTTAATTTTTTCAAGGGAATTCAACGTTTTAAAACTATTTTTGCGTCCTTTTATAGTAGTTTAAGTACCTTACTTTCTTTAAAAAAAAACACCTTTTAAAAAAGTGCCTATTGTCAATTATAAGTACGGATATATCAAAACACTTATCACTATTAAACTTAATAATTATCTGGCACCAGTAGTATATTATTGGGAGTTTCAAAACACATTTTACATGTTTTGTGTTTTGAAACTCCCAAGGCGTTTTTTGATGAAACGCTCATTTCGAGTTGATCGTTTTTTTAAACGCTAAAATAGGTGTTTTGAAACTCCCAATCGGTTTTGAGGTGTTTTGAAACTCCCAAGGCGTTTTTTGACGAAACGCTCATTTCCATTCAGACGTTTTTTTAAACGCTCATTATTTAAGAAGTTCATACGGTTTCAAAAACACATTCTTGTTCTGAAACTCCATATTCACATATAACTACTTAATATCTTGAAGGTGTAGGCGCATTGGGTACAAAGCATTCAAGCTTACAACACGTAGTACTTGATATAACGTTTATTTTTAGAAAATATGAAGTTTGTGAGACAACCTCAAAACTTACAATTGGAAGTCGTTTGTCCAGTTCGCAACGATTGCAATTCACGTCATGGAGAACTTTTACCGAACACAATTCGAAGTATAATTTGTGGTCCTTCTAACTGTGGAAAAACCAATTTAATTGTTGGTCTTTTACTGCATGAACGGGGGCTACGTTTTGAAAACCTTTATGTTTACTCAAAAACTCTTTTCCAACCCATGTATCGATTTTTGGAAACAGTATTAGCGTTAGTTCCCACAGTTAAATTTCAAAAATATCAACAAAATGAAGAAATACTCAGTCCACATGAAGCTAAGATTAACTCAATTATTATATTTGATGATGTTGCATGTGAAAATCAAAACAACATAAGGGATTACTTTGCAATGGGACGTCATAAAAATATTGATAGCTTCTACCTTAATCAAACTTATAGTAAAATTCCTAAACAATTAATAAGAGACAATGCTAACTTAATAATTCTATTTAAACAGGATGATATGAATTTACGTCATGTTTATGATGAACACGTTGGAAGCGATATGTCTTGGTCACAGTTTCGAGAAATGTGTGCTAAAGTATGGAAACTACCATATAATTACTTGGTTATAAATAAAGATTGTAGGCGTAATTCAGGATGTTATAGAATGGGCTTTGACACATTTATCATTATGGATTAACTATAATACGTAATGCAATGTTACGAAACATTTATTGCTTCATAGGAAACCATCATGATCAGACATGAACCTTGAAATGAATGACGAGAAAACTTTGAAAGAAAAAGTAATCAAATCTGTCGAAGCCGTTAAAAAGAAGGTTAGACTGATTCGTAATATGAAAACTGATAATGATATGATGTTGGAATCAGTATTGAAACCAATAACAGATCCGCTTAATGAAATAGCAAAAAATGACGACAGTAATTACATAAACACTTACGATACGAACGTAGATAATAATGTTCCACAATGGAGAAAGTTGGCAAAAAGATTTAAATTTAGTCCTAGTGAAGAGAAGAAGCAAACTATTAATGATCTTACTGTTGTGAGGAACTCTTCTCAATCTAGTCTTTATAATGAAGATGATGGGAATGAGACATCAAACGACGATGAAAGTGATGTAAGTGATGGTGTGGATAGTGAAAATATGATTGATCAGGATTCAGCAAATGATATTTCATTTAAGACATCTGATTCTTATGCATCTCCTCGCGAAGATCCTGCATTTCAAAAGCAATATACCACGAACATAAACATTCCATTTGGTATACGAACGGAACGGGACAAGCTAATGCTAGGAACTTATCCAGTATACACCAGTAACAATAAAATCAAAGTAAATGGTCGTACTTACAATTTAACACCAGGTTTAAACGAATTGCTATATAAGAAAATACCGGATTTAGATATTGTAACTGAGGACGATAAACGTAATTACAAAATCTTATTATTAGAGACTAATGCACATAGAAGAGATTTTAATGCTAATAAACCAATAAAAAGCAACAAAGGTATAAAATATTTACATGTAATAAGACCGCTTTTTAAATTAGCTAAAGAACGAACAGTAAGTGGTGATGGATTACCAACAATGAAAAGAGTTAAAAATAAAGTGTCTTATGTATATTGGGATGACCCAAACGAATTAGTAGATAGATTAAAATTACTTATAGCTTCCCGTGAAGCTGGTAATACAGGATTAGATAATGAAATCATATCCATTATTGAAGAATTGCAAGAAGCGGGATTAGTTAACAATGCTAATATATAAATCAGTTACTGTACTATTATCGTTAGTCGAGGCAGAACTTTTGACGTACAAATATATCATAAAATGAATATAGATAAATTTGGTCATCATCTTCATAAACGCCTGCGTGTATCTGAAGTTTCTGAACTTAAAAATAATGCTTTACTCAGATCAGATGATGGGCATTTCGATTTACAGTCATTGAGATTAAAGGGGCTTGCGCATCCATTGTCGCCTAATGATGCCGTTAATAAGCAGTATGTTGATCAGCTCGTTCAGAACCTTTATGAGAAGAAGTATCTAGATTCTTTGTTTGACACTATAAATTCACAAATTCATCAGCTTGCAAATCAGTTGAAATTGAACTTTTATACAAAAAAGGAAACAGACGACATTTTCACCAAATTAAACGATGGCAAAGCAGCAAGTCGTGAACGAGATACACAGATCAGCTCGAAAAAACTTTAAGCGACGAGCAGTTTTATTAAAAGGAATTGATGATTTGTGGCAAGCGGATTTGATTGACTTACAAAATTTGCATAAGATAAATAGAGGATATAAATACATTTTGGTTGTAATTGACGCCTTTTCAAAGTACGCGTGGTGTATTCCAACAAAATCTAAAACGAAAACAGAAATTAAAAATGCTTTCGAACAAATTATTAAAGCATCTAAACGAGTACCGATAAACTTACAGACAGACTTAGGGAAAGAGTTTTATAATAATGAATTCGATTGCTATGTAAAAAAATTAAAAATAAATCATTATTCTACGTATTCAATTAAAAAAGCATCTATTGTTGAAAGGTTAATAAAAACGCTCAAAACTAAACTTTACAAACATTTTAGTTTAATAGGAAATTATAAATGGGTTGGAAAACCTTTAAATGATATAGTTAAATCCTACAATCAAACTATGCATCGTACAACAAAATTTCAACCAATTGATGTAAATTTTGATAATGAGTCGCAAGTAAAGAAAAACATCCAAAACGTGCAATCCAATCTAGGTAATCAATCAAATAAATTTAACATAGGAGATTGCGTACGCATAAGCAAGTATAAAAGCGCCTTTCACAAAGGTTATACACCGAATTGGTCAACTGAAATATTTACTATTAAACATGTAAATCGCACTCGCCCAGTTACTTACCTTATTGAAGATCAACGAAAAAATACAATACTTGGGTCATTTTACGAACAAGAACTTCAGAAAACGAAATATCCTGATGTTTACCTCATAGAAAAGGTGATCAAAAAGAAGGGGGAAAAATTGTATGTAAAGTGGTTAGGGCTTAATGATAGCGAAAATAGCTGGATTGGTAGAAATGCCATTGTATGAGCATATTTATTAACTTTATTGTATTAAAAATCGTCATTAATATTTTGGATATGAAAGGGAGAGGACTTTTAAACAGTGCTATTAATCACTTACCAATTGAACTACACTTACCCGGCTACAATTATTGTGGACCAGGCACAAAGTTGCATAAACGTTTGCTAAGAGGTGATAAGGGAATTAATGAGCTAGACAACGCATGTATGCAACACGACATAGCCTATGATAAATATTCTAACCTGGCAGATCGTCAACATGCAGATTTAGAACTTTATAAAATGGCTAAACAAAGACTGAAAGCGAATGATGCTGGTAAAGGGGAAAAACTTGCTTCATGGCTAGTTAGCAAACTAATGAAATCTAAAATAAAAATCGGCGCGGGGATAAAAACATTTAAACAGTTTGTATCTAAGATACGTGCTGAATTAAAGAAAAACAAATCTAAAAATAAAGGCACTGCAATTAATCAAGCTTTTGCAGCTGCAATTAAAGTATTCCGTAATAACAATACGAGTAAATTACGAGTTCCTCGTTTAATACCGATCCCAAAAACTGGAGGTATTTTACCACTGATACCTATTTTTGCTGGACTTTCTGCATTAGGATCTTTGGCAGGAGGAGCTGCTGGGATTGCTAAAGCTGTTGGAGATTACAAAGCTGCGAAGAAAAACTTAGCCGAATCAGAACGCCATAACAAAATGATGGAATCTATAGCATTAGGAAAAGGTTTACATATAAAACCGTATAAGAACGGTAAAGGATTGTGTTTAAAAAGTTCAAAAAACTAAATAAAAGGTTACCTAGACGAGCTCTTACAAATATTGATATTTTAAAGTATTCAAAAGATATACCTTATTTTCGCGGTGTTTATATGAGAGATAGTTTGCCAAAACGACCAAAAAGAGTAGAATGTGCAATCATAAATTTAGATAGTTCTGAAAACCGCGGGACTCACTGGGTAGCCTATGTCAAGGACAACAATTACTGTGAATATTTTAATAGTTTTGGTGATCTGAAACCACCGTTAGAATTAATAAATTATTTAAAGAATCATGTTATTTCATACAATTACCTCACTTATCAAAAGTTTAACACTGTAAATTGCGGACATTTATGTTTGAAATATTTAAAACAGTTTTGGAGTAAACGTTTAAATATCTCTGTACAATAAAAACCATATCATTTTCATGATGTCTTTCACTTTGTCTATAACCGGAACCTCTTCTGCCTTGATCACTAATTATTCACCAGCTTTTCAACTCGATGGTGAATATGAATGTGGGTTGCTGTACATGTCAACTTTTAACTCGATACCGAATATAGATTACAGAAATAATACATTTTATTATGGTAAAAATGAAGAAGTAGAAATTCCAGAGGGGTCATATGAACTTCAAGACCTTGATGATTACCTTAAACGACACCTGCAAGGATGTACATTTTCACTGACATGTAACAATAACACATTGAAGACGTCTATATTGTGTTCTAAAAACATCTACTTCAATAAAGAAAATTCGATTGGAAAGTTGTTAGGTTTTGGAGAAGAAACTATTCAAGCTAATATATTAACAGATTCCCCTTTTCCTGTTTCCATTCTATCAACAACTATAGTGCGGGTTGAATGTGACATAGTGAGTGGATCATTTGTTAACGGTAAACCGAGCCATATAATTCACGAGTTTGTACCTAATGTTCCACCTGGTTATCGAATTATAGAAATACCTAAAAACGTAATCTACTTTCCTGTTACACAAAACAGCTTAAGCTCTCTCAAAATAAGAATATTGGATGTAAACGATAATTTAGTTAATTTGCGAGGTGAAGAGATTCAAATTTATTTACATCTTCGAAAAAAATGATAAATTTCAATAAAAGTGTAGTCTCGCGCGACAAACGTACTAGTACTCATTGTACTATCAAGAAAAGAAGACCTAAAGAACCAATTACAAAGCTAACAGAAGAAAATAAACAATTTTTAAAAAACATTGGATTGTTAAAATGAGTATATTAAATTTAACAGATTCTTTAAGCTTTGATAACACGATTGAAAGTTTTGAATATCATTCATATAAACCATACATAACAAGTTTTAATTTGAACGATGAAATTCGTATACCTATTAACCAACAAGATCTTTACGTATTGCCATCGGCGAGTACTCTCTATGTAGAAGGCGATGTTGCAGTATTCAATAGAGAGACAAAGACGCCGGTGAACAGTGTACAATTTACGAATAACCCTATACTTCACTTGTTTCAAGATATTCGATATGAACTGAACGGGATCGAAATAGATAAAATTAAAAACGCTGGAGTTACAACAACGATGAAATCTCTTGTATCCATGAATGAAATCGAATCGTCTATGTCACAGTTATGGGGATGGAATGTTAATGGTACTAAAATTACACATGGATCATTTTCTGTATCTATTCCTTTAGATAAGATTCTTGGTTTCGCAGAGGATTATAAGAAAATAATTATTAACTGTAGGCATGAACTTATTCTTCTACGATCCAATAGTAATATAAATAGTGTTAAATTGAACACCAATGAATACATAGATAACATTACTATATCTAAAATAGTATGGCGTATGCCACATATTAAAGTTTCTGATAGGGAAAGATTAAATTTACTCAAATGCTTAGAAAAAGATCGCGCTATTCAAATGGCATTTAGGAACTGGGATCTTTATGAGTATCCACTTTTACCTAAAACATCAAAACATTCTTGGTCAATCAAAACTTCATCTCAAATTGAAAAACCGCGATTCGTTATAATTGGATTGAAAACGGATAGAAAGAATATGGCTAACAAAGATATAACACGGTTTGATCACTGTCATTTGAGAGACGTCAAAGTTTTTTTAAATTCAAACTATTTTCCGTATGAAAGTTTAAATGTTAGTTTTGCAGCTGAAAAGTATGCTTTATTATACGAACAGTACGCTAAATTCCAGCAGTCTTATTATAACCGTGGTCAAACACCATTGTTGAGTCCGCAAGAATTTAAAGAGAAAGCTGCTCTGTTTGTAATCGATTGTTCCCGTCAAAACGAAACCTTAAAAACAGGCGCCATAGACGTACGAGTAGAATTAGAGTGTGAACAGGATATACCTGATAATACTGCAGCGTACTGTTTAATTCTGAATGATAGTATTGTAGAATACAAACCGTTAAGCAACATTACACGAAAAATATCATGAATTCAGATTGTTTGTTCGTGGATCTTCAGGGATTTAAATCGTATAAGAATGAATTTATTATTAAGGAATTTGCATACAGTACAAATGAATACACACAGGTATTTTCAATAAAACCTCCATATAAGTTTTCGACGTTAATGGAAAGCGAAAAAAGACAAGTAAGATGGATAGAGAAAAACCTAGGTATTTCATGGCATGAGGGCTTTGTTGATTATAGAGAATTTAAAAGAATGATACGCTGTTTTTTGGAAAACAAGAAAATATATGTAAAAGGGTTAGAAAAAGTTAAATGGATTAAAGATTTGTGTAGTAACTGTACCGTAATTGACTTGGGTTGTAACGGTTTGCCTAAATTTGAATCTATGTATCAAAAATATTGTAAGGACCAGAGTAGTTATAGTTGTTCAACGCATAAAAAATCTTGTGCGTTAAAAAATGTTTTATGTATTAAAAAATGGTATTCTGAAAATAATTTATCATTGTATTCTCATTTGTAATAAAGTACAATAAATATTATAACTGTAAAGCATATTTTTATTTCATAATTATTTCCCTTTATATACCTACCTACATATGATAAGATAGAGTGTCCGATCCGAAAACTACAAATTTAAGTGCCTGTAAAAGTTTAAAATAACAATGATAATGACAACTATTTGTTATTTCATGGGCACTTAAATTTTAAAGTTCGAATTGGACCCAATGGGGTTACAAAAGGTTTAGAAGTAAAATAAAACCAGATTCATAGGAAATAACATTTATTTATTAATTACCACACCTTTGTTTATAACATAGCATCTTAAATCTAATTTTAACTTTAATATTAAAACAAAGATTGATGACCCCAAGACAACGTCGAGACTTGATTATCTAGTATAACGCGTTTGTCATCATTTGACGACAGTGCTACTTTATTCAAGGACTGAGTAAAAATAACATGTTTTAAAGATTTAAATACAATATTGCGTTTTCTTATCCGCTCCTTATTTAATAGTACTTTTTTATATTCCTCAAAATCCACACCGCGCAATACATGTCTCTTTGTGCCTTTAGCCTTTTTCAGTTGTTTGTTTTCTGTTTTTATACAATATAATTTAGACCTAAGGCCAACGAACTCGTTTATTATTTCTCCACCAAGTTCATCTTTAAATAAACCGGGTACTTTTTTATGTTTAAGAGTTATACCGTATGCGTTACTGACAGAATAATTACTTGTATCAAAATAATGTTGAAAATTTCGTTTTATATCTACATACAAATCTTCTGTATTTATGGAATACAAAAAAGAATCTGTATCGGTATAACATAAACTTAAATTAGATCCATAAAAAGGTTTCATGACAGAATAGTGAAAATCGTACATATGAGTTTTCGATATTTCCAAAACAGTAAATCCAATGTAAATTGGCCTGTCAAGAGTTACCGATTCCGGTTTCATTTGTATGGCGACAAAATTTTCACTAAAAACGGTAGAACTATGAAAATTAGGTCTACCTGTTAGATGCTCTGCTGTGTATTTCTTTTTTGTTTTATTTCTATTATCACTCCACGCATTAACTAACAGAACATTTAACCTTTTTTCAGCGTCTTCCAACGTTTTTCCAAATATAGCATTGTTTGCAAGTTTGCACGAATTTTGCTCAAACACGGATTTAGCTTTTTGTCTTAACTTTGTATTTAAGTCTATGTATTGTTTTAAAAATGGACCTTGTTTAAATTTGATTACTCTATGTACGTTTTTCAATACCAAGCCATGCTTTATACATGTTTTTAAATGCACATAATGGATGACATACTCGTATTTATCATATAAATTTGGGATAAGTTTAGGTTGCTTTGAACCAGGCGGTGTGAATTTTTGAGGACAGAATGGAATGTCATTATGCAAGTCATGCAAATGTTCTGGATATTCTAAATCCACTTCCAAAATATAACCATAATCCGAATCATCAGGTGTTTGTAGGATATCGAGTACATTAATTTTATCCCGTGGTAATAATTTGAAATCATCATAAGGTAAATTGCCACACATTGCATAACCGTATAGATTATTACAGTCTATGTAGAATAAGAAACTGCTTGGATTACTGGAATCAAAGTTTGGCATGTATTTATTATTTGCCTTTGCATATCGAGTAGAACATAAACATACACCCCCACGAATACCTTTTTGAATCATTCTAATTATTTCAAGGTCATCAATGAGTTGCAACTTCACACCAGTTATAAGTAACATGGCATCAAAACTTAAACTTGGGGCAGTTAGATAAAAAGCAGGGTCTAATCTATAATTGACTTTACAAGTTTGACGAAACTTTTCAAATATGTCAGTTAGTAATAATACATCTGATTTAAGGTAAAGATCGGTGTATTCTCCTAAAGTATTAATATTGAATGATTTCCATACAAGCTCGGCATGTTCATAATCATATTTGGATATAATCTCATTTGTTAATGAGTTGTAAAAATAATGTGGCTGAGGTAAACATTGCTCTTCATAGCGACTCCAACTAGACATATACTCGTATGGATAGACGCCCTTTCGTTTCAATAAATCGAAATGCTCTTTTAAAGGAAAAAAATGTGAGAGATGAATAAAGTCTTCTTCATTTAAGGTGCTAACAAGTTCTTCCAAACTTGCTCCTAAAAATTTGAATGAATCTACAAAACGAACGGGCATATATTCATTTCGACTTGTAATGAAAAATTTCGTAAATGATATGTAATTTTCTTTGTTTTTTGCAATAACTTTGACTTGACCAGGAAGTTCACCCAATTGACGTATAAACAAATGACTGTCGTACCCTGATAAGTTGTGAAAAAATACTGGCACAAATGTTGGTAGGCGGTACCGAATATTACAATAAGAATGGGCTGCCCCTCTATAGCGTCCTGTCAAATGGCAATGATCTCTCACGGAATCGCCGAGTAATAACTTGCGACAAAGAAAACAATATTGAGAGTTCAAAAAATCATTTTCTTCTGTCTCTGTAATAGTTATTGGCTTCGGGTCAGAATATATTTTATTTATTCTATGTACATCTTTTTGCAGATATTCGAGAAATTTTTCTACGCAGTCTTTTCCACGATAAGACACAAATTTGTTTAGGGAGCTGTCGTATGAACTAACAATGTAGTACGCAAATGCAGCTGGTATGTGTTCCTGCAATGTTGTAGTACATTTCGAACTAAGTTTTTCATCCGTATTTGGTTGCAATAAGGATTCAAAGTCTGCATAAATTATAAAAGGCATATTTTGCATCCGCTCAAAATTTTTAAATTCAATATGCGCACCCCGATTAGGTAAAATTGTCTTTACGCCCCCGCATACGTGAGCATTAAATTTGTCTTGACTATTAAAAAATATCATACATTCATCGCAAAAAAATATTTTCCCGTTATGTTTTGTAAATTGAAGTTTAAGCAGGCGACTTAAATCTTTTATAAGACAGTAATGTGTTTGACGACCGTTTTCTAACATTAAAAGGTTAATATGATGTTGCTTCCGACATGTGGTTTTGTAAAGTGGACCTACGATTTCAGATTTATTTTTGAGTGCGTACACATTAATACTAATACGTTGATTGTTTTTTTCGAATATTTTTATGTCAGATAATCCCACAGGAAAAGTCATGTCCTTGCTATTAAGAACACCTTCATAATGGGGATATGAAGATACCCTATGCACATTATTTTTAGCTGGAAATAAAGCAGCCATCACACACCACAAAAAGCAAAAAACATCTTTATTTTGTATATTGATGCACGCCCGTTTTAGTTTTATATTTTTAGGCAAATCAATGAATCCTGATGCTCTCAGTGGGTTATATTTACTGATGTTTACCTCTAGGTATAAATTGCGCATAAAAGCCCAACCACTATCTCTGTCTTGAAACTCATCAATTTTTCCACAAATACATTGTAAAAGATTTAAAAATATTTCATTAAAATCATAGTTCTGATGTATAACTATATTTTTCGTTGCAAAAGATTTTACGTCGCAAGTATCGTTTTTAAGTAAAGAAAATTCAGCAAATAATTCAAAATTGACTTTGATAGTATTAAACACTGATTGTCTTGCTTCCAAAATTTTACGAACACTGTCGCGAAGGCTACGTATAAACTCGGCTGGTGCACAAACCTGGTCTGGCCCGCCTTCACGCCCCCGCACACGGTAAGATGCTATCCTACTTCTAAAAGCTGAAGCTATTTTTTCAACGCCTTCACCGTTATCAATAGAAATATTATTTTTATGCACAATACTTCGTAAATGGGCAGAAAAAGCTCGACTAGGAACAGATGTTTCGCAAACAGAACAAAATATTGATTTACAACTCATATTTGTTTTTTTAAGAATAGTAGATGAAAAGTGCTAGAAATTAAGATAAACAAAAGTATCGCGAGAATTATTATTTTTAGTAACAATATAACGCTCGGTGAAATTTTAAATTAACTACAGCTTTCTCCTATAGATCTTTTGTCACAATAGTTTTAAGTCAGCCACATTATTTAATTTCAACTGAACAAAACATAGAATTACAACAATTTTTTTTTTTTTTTTTTTTTTAAGAATACTATTTTAAAAGTGTTGGCAAATATTACAAACAGAGGTAACTAATACTAGAATTATTATTTTAAATCGTGATAGAACGTTCCATCTTCAGCGAAATAGTCCTTGTACATAATTTTAGCACTTTATTAATATCTGACACCTCTGACGAATTAACATCTAACTGTATTTTTAAAGTAACTAGAGATCTCTCTCATCAATCTTTTGGCGAAATGCTTTTTATGTAAGCCGCATTATTTAATTTCAACTCAACAAGACATAGAATTACAACTAACTTTTAAGAATAGTAGATTAAAAGTACTGGCAAATGTTACAAACATAGGTAAGTAATACTAGAAATATTATTTTAAATCGCGATAGAACGTTCCATCTTCAGCGAAATAGTCCTTACATAATTTAAGCACTTTATTAATATCTGACACCTCTGACGAATTAACATCTAACTGTATTTTTAAATTAACTAGAGCTTTCTCCCATCGATCTTTTGGCGAAATGCTTTTTATGTCAGCCACATTGTATAACTTTAACTCAAGAAAAAGGTCGCCTGATAATTGTGCAGTTCGACGCACCCTGCCCCCGGGAACTTGCCTTATCAATACTGACGGCAGCAGCAGTGGTTCGGGTTTGCGAGCACGCCAGTCACCATCTTCACTGTCGGAGTCGATTATCCAGCCGCCTGCAGGACCGTTGAGCTGCTCTAGCAGACTTGTCTGCGCCAACTTTTTTGAGCTGTAAATCGATCAAAAATAAATAAATAATAATAAACGGAACAAACATGTGCAGAGCTAAGTACCTATTTCAATTTATTTTTAAAATTACCATTTACTGAAATAAATACATATTTTACTTACCGTGGAGTCGGTGCTTCGTCTTCAGATTCAGTCGGCGGGAATTTCGTTTTTGACAGCTTCGACTTCTTTGACCTATAAAACAGAAGTTCCGTAATATAATAAAGCACTTTAAAATGTATTCAGGTAATACTTGTTTAAAATTGAATTACCGAGGTATTGAGACTTCGTCTCCTGATTCGGGCAGCGGGGTTTTCTTTTTTACCACCTTCGGCTTCGTAGACCTTTAAAACACAAAACATAATAATTACACCGCGACAATGCACTCCTAACACACAGCACCTTAGATATTAATTAATTACCTTGAAATTGGAGCAGGATCTTGAAGCTCCGAATATGGACGAGTCTTCTTGGAGACTTTCACTTCAGAGTATTCCGTATCAGACCTGTAAAAAAAAGAACATGGAATATTGTATACGATTTATTTAATTAATAATCAATAAAACCATATCAGAACACATAAATATTAAAAACTTACGAACATTATTTTAATGCAGTTGTAGCTTGCGACTGATTGACACTGGCTTTCTTGTAGAAATAAATGTAATTAAGCGTTACAACGTAAAAAGTTTCCGCTCAGCACTTTACAACACTCACAGAAGTTCTCAACATTTAGATATTTATAACATTCTATTTGTAATAACAGTACTACGGAATGCGAACAAAACAAAGTTTTTATAAAGGTTTAATACCTCAGACGTCGATTTGCAAAGTAAGCATTTGTGTTACAAACAAAAGTATCATGTTAAATATGTCGTAATCGGTGCATCAATGAAAGGAACCGGCGTTTAACAAAGAAGCCGACTTCATTTAGGTTCAATTTACACTGAATGCGATGATTGATTTATTTTATAGGACTTGTCAACAATACTTGAATAAACCTGTACTGGAGTTAAGTTCGTGTTTAGCATATTATATTTTGTAGGGCTCAATAATACATGTTTAAACCTGTATTAGAGCTGTGCACGTGTTTAGCAAAGGAAAAATATAAATACATACGTTTAATATCGCAGTTCTTCTTTAGACGCCAATTCAGAAAGTCGCAGTTTTATTTCGTATCCCGTACCTACAATAATACTGACTGAACTTCTTGAATTAAACGGTGAGTGCCTAACTTATTTACTAATATACTGATACCGTTTTTTTTTTTTTTTTTTTTTTCCTAGTAGATATAAATCTAATTATATTCTCTTATTGTGCAGAGTATGATGACTTCTCAACACATTGACTCCGTGAAAGATACCAACGAACAGTTCCCGTCTTTTTCGTCTCAAACCCTTGCGGCATTCGACGAACCATTTGGCTACTCCCAAGATATGGATGCTTATTTGCAATACCAGAATAGATGTATAAATCAAATTCAAAATCCATCTTTAGAAAATTCACCGAAAAAACCCAAGATAAAGAAGAGAGCAGTGCAAATAAAAACTGATATTGGATTAAACTCGCATGTAATTAAAAAAGCGAAAAAAGGGAAGCGATTAATTAAGATCAGTATTGCAAACCTTGAATCGCAGCAGGACGCTGATGACCTCATGGCGGTGCAATTTGTCATCGAAGATAACTACGATGAATTGTTAAGTGCTACGGAATCATTAGTTGACCGAATCGTGAGAAGACTCAGTAACGTTAGCTATTAGATTTTACAGTATACGTTATTTTACATGATTGTATTTTTTAATAAAATTTTGTGTTTTTGCAACTTTGTTTCTCAATAATTATTCAATTCCCTACCCATGTTAAATCCAATAGTGTTACTATGCAAAACAAGTTTAGAAACTAAAGTAAATTCCTCTGAAGTTTAGTGCCGCTGTTGGATTTACGTGCGCTTTATATTTTATTAATCGCTTGATCGTATATCTTTAACATAATGTAACCCTTACAGTAGTAGTCATGATTCCTGCTTAATAGCCGTGTCTAATTCTGATGGGACAGCAAATTGTACATATGCACATATATTAATAAGGTAGCATGTGAAGTTAAACTTTAACGAATTGCGGACTTTATTTGTGCTAGTGAAAATACAAATCAGACCGGCGTATTTATTGACTTGCAACTAGTTTATATTTATAATTTCTTGCAACGCGTTACGAGCACGTCACAGAAACCATCCAATCACAGGCTCAGGTCTACATCGCGCTAACGAAGTTTTTAAGATTTGTTCATATATATACAACATAAAATATGTAACCGGCGTGCTCCCACCTTCCGTGACCGACCGGCGGAATGGTAGGGTTCACCAGCAACCTGTGGCTCGGCCTGATCACCCTTGTTACTAACCGCTGAAATCAACTCAAAATGTATAGGGAGATTCTATGCCTATGCGGTGGTGGGCATGGATGATCCACACCTCGGTGAGAGGACTAAAATCACCAACACGTAAAATGCGGTCATAAGACCACTGGGAACTTAACGCATCCCAGGTGACCCGTTCTTGATGTGGGGCTTGATCAACCTCGCAGCAAGTTGTGAAAACACCATAGCAAACCAAGTCCGTCGAACGGTGTGGTGCGCTATGTGACTCGCTTTAGCAAACCAAGTCCGTATGTAGCGGTGTGGGGCGCTTATGCGACGATAGCGTGTCTGGTGACGACCTGTGACGCGTTGTGTACATGAAATGAAAAACATCTTTTGTTCTGTTGCTTGTGCACCTGACAAATTAAAAACCAAATATTAACTGACAATTGTCGGGTGTACAAGCAACAGTTTTGCTCAAATGAACTGTGAAATAATCAAGTAACAAAATCTACATGCGAAGAATATAACTCGAGTACGTTGCGATAAGTTAAAATAAATTAATGGTGAGTTGGCCGACATAACCCTGTTGGAGTTCGAACCCACATCGGTGGAGTTCGACAGGGCGTATACGGAAGCGCAGTTGGAAGATAGAGTACTAAACACAATAATTCTAATATAGTAAGTATTACAAACAGGAATGTACAAAGATATAAATTACAACCATAAAACCGATTGGGAGTTTCAGAACACCATACAACCGATTGAGAGTTTTAAAACACCTCAAAACCGATTGGGAGTTTCAAAACACCTCAAAACCGATTGGGAGTTTCAAAACACCTCAAAACCGATTGGGAGTTTCAAAACACCTATTTTAGCGTTTAAAAAAACGATCAACTCGAAATGAGCGTTTCGTCAAAAAACGCCTTGGGAGTTTCAAAACACCTCAAAACCGATTGGGAGTTTCAAAACACCTATTTTAGCGTTTAAAAAAACGATCAACTCGAAATGAGCGTTTCATCAAAAAACGCCTTGGGAGTTTCAAAACACAAAACATGTAAAATGTGTTTTGAAACTCCCAATAATATACTACTGGCACCATTTAATATATCAAACTCTGAATAATGAATTCTATACTCCGTTGGTTTAGGTACTTAAAAAAATGTAAACAATCCAAACCACGTGGCATTGTTAAACAACCAATCAAAAGTGTTTTATAGTACTTTGACGTATCAGTGTTCTGAAGAACTATATCACGTGGTTGTTTTGTTTACATTTTTTTAAGTACCTAAACAAACATAGTTCAAACGGTTTACCCTTGTTTCATAGAATGTATCACTTCGCAGAATTTTCGTACCATACAAAACTATGTGCTGCTGTACCCAGGTTTATTTCAGTTTATCTTGTAATGGTTACAAGTCTAACCTAACCTAACCGAAATCAAGACGGGTTTAGCAGAAAATAGTTTTCTGTCGTGTTTTCAAAAAAGTGTCCCGTCATGAAATTGTCAGGAAATCAGTTTGTCCTTAGTATTGATAATTTCCTGACGTTTCTTGAAGAACAGAGGGCTTATTGTCTAACGCACTCGCAATCACAATCGTTTTCATTTTGAAAATCGAAGGCTTGTACGCATAAAAAAAAAAAAATTGCTCCACTTTGAAGCCGGTTGCGATTGCATTAGACAATAAACCCTCTGATTTCTTGACAATTTCATGACGGTACACTTTTTTGAAAACACGTTTTCTATGAAACGAAAACTCTGCGAAGTGATGAAACTAGTGTCTATAAAACAAGGGGCACCGGATTTAAACTGCAACGTTGTTTCAGATCGATAAATGCACAATGGAGTTCGAGAAATGCGCCATCAAGTGCGTAGACAAACACGTAGGATTACTCCCCTCCATGATGAAGACTATGAAGTCGGTCCTAGCCAGTGGAAAACCCCCTCCGGTGAAATATGAGTGACATCCTCTATATGGTGTTTAAGCTTCGTTCTATGGGAATAAATAAACATTCACAAATGTTCATTAACTATTAGTCGGTTCAATCTGGAAAGATGCCTAGGACAGAGTTAAATAAAACACATAAATCAATTGTATATTTGAATTTTCATAAATACTATGCAGTTCAGTAATCATATTTTGCCAAGCTATAATTAACCTTTTAGAGTAATTAGATCGTTTCCCCAAACTTGTTAATTCCGCATAGCAAAATTTTCATTCGCATTTTTCCCCATTTTATTTTTTCTCCAATCGCATTTCTTTCCATTGCTTTTTCTACCAATAGCATATTTTCCATTTTGGATTTTCCCCACTTGCATGTTTTCTCAATTCAAACTCAATTTCACTAAGTCGACGGAGCTCCGCTCTCGCGGAGCTCCTTTTTCTGTGTGCTATGGCCCTTCGGGCCTTCTGCAAAACTAACATAACCTATTTCGATCTATTTCGACTTAATTACAATGTGAAATTTTGCGAGTGGGAAAAATCGTAAATGGAAAATATGCTATTGCTAAAAAAAACAATGGCAAAAAATGCGATTGGAGAAAAAATAAAATGGGGAAAAATGCGAATGGAAAGTTTGCTACGCGGAATTAGTCAGTTCGGGTAACCGATCTAACTATTCACATTTTGTAAGGTCTATTTTAAATGCCTTTTTTTGTCGCTCTGTTGTAAGCTAATTATACAATATTCTTTGTTGATTTAATTAGCAATGCTAATAAAAATCAAAAACAATAGTTATATAAAGCAGCATTTCTCTGTATTTATTCACATGATAATTTGTAAAATACATGTCTTATAGTTCAGCAGTAATATTGTAAAAACATCTGCATTTTCTTCAACCCGTGTTTGCGCGCCCCTCTACTTGATTCTATGTATTATCAGCCCCATGGAACCCTGACCCACCATAGAACTGCGTCACAGTAACGTTACGATTCAAGTCGCAAGAAGTGTCAAACAAATTGTTTTATAATGTCACTATGACACCGTTCTATAGTGTCAGTGTTTTATTAAGTTGATTGTAAAATAACGCAATCGTGCTACTTCATTTTGAGTGGTGGGGCGCGTCGTCGAGGATTACAATACTATAAGCTGGAGAGTGGTGAACAAAAGTGTTTGAAGTGGAGACAAGTTGGCCTACAATATTCTCAAATGGTAACTAACATATTAAAAAGTTTTTGTATGAAAATAGCTTGCTAATTTTACTCCAAACTGTGTCAATACGTCATTTTTCACTGGCATTTTTATATAATAACCCTTTGAACGCCAAGAACCACTAAAGTGGGCGTGTACTGTCGTGCCTACCACTCCACTAAATCGTCAACTAAAACTCGGCTACAGCCATCACAAGTTCAAGATTAAAAGATTTGTTTCGTATCAATTAAGTTGTAATTTGCATAGCATAGCAAACATTTTTGGCGTGTGAGTGACATATTTTGTATGGATGTTATTCGCGATCCATAATATCGTTTGTCCTTATCTTCATTTGTCCTAATTTATCGATTGTCCTAATCTGGTTTTCAGACAACTTTTTAAGCTTTCCAAAAATTTCTACGTTTAGGTTAGGTTAGAGTTGTGTTACAGTAAAAAGTTTTCAACATCAGGCGGAAAAATGGCTTTTAGGACAAACGAAGAATTAGGACAAATGACGATTAGGACAAACAATATTATGGATTCCAATATTTTGTATTCGACGTAAGGCGTTCAAAAGATAACGTAAACGATTTTCGAAAACTCACACGCGATCGTCTGACAGCTTACGTCAATCCTGTACATTTTGTATAGCGGTAACCAACGCCGAATGCATCTTGTCTTGGGCCTTAGAAATGAGATTTGCAGAAGAACTAAAGTTAACGACCAAGTGTAAGCTGCAAACTGTTTGCCTAATAAAACCGTAGCCTTAGGGTGCCTTTCCGCCAGAGATGTGCTACGCGTCGCCGTCAATAGAACTTGCAAAAGATGTAAACGAAACCAAACGAGCCAATTCACCATGATTAATTGATAATCACGTACTTTAAAAGATCAAGTGAGGTCTTTGCAATGATTTATACACCAGATCATTATTTTCATATTAAGTCATTAAATAACTAGGTATTCATTTTACGATTTTTTGTAATAAAAACACGTTTGGTGAATATTTGATTTTATTTTATGTGTCAAACAGTACTAATTTGTTTACATAGTTCACAAGTTTTATTGACAGAGACCTTACGTTGCTATGGATGTGTTTGATATCCACCAATCATATTCATTGGTCCACATAGCATAGCATTTCACATCTTCGCAGTATAGCTGCCTAGCAGATCTCTGGAGGAAAGGCTGTAATGGGCATACCTCTCATCTCTTGCTGAATAGAATTAATTCGCAGATTCGTTTCCCAGTTCATACAAAATCGTTCTAATTTAATACCTACATTCTGTTGAGCGGAAAGCGCGGCATGTTAACCCTAAATGCATGATGATGTAGATATACATCATATAATATTAAAGTTCAATTTCAAACATACATTTTAAGTAAATTTCAAACTTAGAATTTATGCAGTAAGGTTTGTAGTTTTGTCAAATTCAAATTTGGAAATGGACTTTAAAGACGCGTTTCACTTTCGTCATGCTATGCATTTAAGGTTTAAGAACAGGCACGGGATAGGAATATTTTGAATGTATTTATATGCATTTTATTGTATGTTGCTCTTGTAATTTGTTGTGTAGATGTGTAGTATAAAAGATCGGAGAATATAACATTAGTTGAATTTTGATTTTTATTTCCGCCGTACTTTATCCGGTTCGAAGGATCAAAAAATAAAAACCCAAGTTTGAACTTAAGGCTGCGGCTCCACTGAGGCGGAGTGGAGCGGAGCTGTGCCAATATTAACCAAAATAATTTAAAATAACGTGCGGAAGGGCCGCTCGACGTGACCGCATGCGCCTCCTATTGGTTAATATCGGCACAGCTCCGCTCCGCTCGTGTCCGCCTTAGTTAGTAGAGCCACACCCTAACAGGTTTCGACCCGTATAAACCCTTAAATGTATGTTTTTTTTCTGGTACGTAAGTATATATTACTTGTAGCAAGTAACCTGATAATAATAATTTGAGTTGTTACTCGCAAGCTCGTCCATTTAAACCGATACTCGGCCCGCAATTGCCTACTTCCCTGCCGAGGCAATAATGTACTATTAACATAGTATGTACAGTCAAAGACTTAAATTTGTGACCCACCTTAGGTCCAAAGTCAATCTGACATTCTACAATAAATAAGTTCTAATGATCCGTACCGTATGGTAAAATAGGAACCCTTATGGTGAGACTTCGTTGTCTGTCTGTCTGTCTGTATGTGTCAGCAGGTTTTCTCAGCAACTACAAATGTTATCAACTTGAAATTTGGCATAGGTGTACCTATAACTTGTTTGCCCGCATCTAATTATATACAAGGTGACTCATAAGTGGTGAGCAAACTTATCACCGGGGTGTTTTACGCACAAATATGAACAACTTTCACTATGGGACCAACTCTGAAATCACGAAAAAATTATCAGCTGTTTCATACATTTTGGTCGCGGACGTATTGAACTTTTCTATGAAACAGGTGATTTTTTTTTCGAGATTTCGGAGTTGGTCCCATAGTGAAAGTTGTTCATAATTGTGCGTAGAACACCCTAGTGATAAGTTTGTTCACCACTTAGGAGTCACCTTGTATAATTACATCAAAAAAAGTTTTGTAATTGGAAATGGGGTTAGGAGCAGTTTTGTAAGAGAACGTTGTGGTTTAAAAGAAGATGTAACTAGAGACAAGGGTTAATAAAGCAATGCTGAAGTGGTTTGGTCATGTGGATAGAATGGATGAAGTGAGATTACATAGGTTCAGTACCTAGTTGCTGTGACACACAGATGGACAGACACCGAAGTCTCACCTCCTTTCTTTCCTACCATTTATGGAACCGTTTTGGTACGGAATCCTAAAAAGCATTTCTTTCCAAAGTCTTGCAAACCACCAAAATATTATCGAATGCATTATCAAAAATCTTACACAACTAAATATTTTTACATCACCCATCAAATTTAGTAGGTAAATTGTTACCAAATTATAATGTTTATCAATATAATCTATGGAAACATTAAGGAATTATAACTGATTTTTAATTTATCGATATATTTCAACGTAGATTTTGTAAATAAGGCCGGCATTGAAATATTTTCTTATCAATTTATCGTTGCCGAGGAATACTATTTAATATAGGTTACACTTAAAAAAGGTATCTAGTGTCACTTAGGCAAATACAATGAATTGTCTAAAGTTTTTATTTTGTTTATTAGTGGTTTACAATGTGAGTATTAAAAAAACTGATTTAAAACAGTTCCTCTATTCTGTTAGGTCAAAAAAGGGTGTCATTCGCGATTCATAATATCGTTTGTCCTAATTTATCGTTTGTCCTAAACTGGTTAGCAGACAACTTTTTAAGCTTTCCAAAAATACCTGCGGTCAAACGATGAATTAGGACGAATGACGATTAGGACAAACAATTTTATGGATTCTAATATAGACCCCAAAAAAATGTTTTTTTTTAATCGTTTTTTTTTCTATAGTATAAATGCAAGACGTTCTCAAACAATGTTTAAGAAACTTACTTTCCTTTCAGGTAAACGGTCAAGACTGCGGCTTCCTATCAAATCTGCCGCAGCCATTAAGGAATTTACTCCAAGCAAATGTCCCAAACACCATCCCAGTTACAAACCTAGGAATCTCCGCGCCATCATGTGGCTGCATATCATCAGGCATCAACATCAAACAATGCGGGTGCCCTGAGCCTAACTGTGGATGCTATGGACTCATTCAAGCACCTATTGTTCCACCAGGATACAGTGCTGCTCTTGGTCTACCTAATCCCATAATAGGAGTCCAAAGTTGCGGCTGCACCAATTCCTTTGGGGCTTGTAACTGTGGCACTCCTGTAGTAGGCAATCTTTGTGGACGAACTACTCCTCAAATAGGCTTAGCAACATCTTGCGGATGTCAAGATCCTACTGTTAGAATCATCGATGGATGTCCTAATTGCCAACCAATCTATAGCTGCAACCTTCCTTCCCTTGGAGTCCCGACTGGTGGCTACACCGGTCTCAACTGTGGTTGTGGTATTGGTGTTCCAAGCTACCTTCCCTCAATTGGGTTACCTAGTGGTCTAGGCGCTTGTGGCTGCAATTCCTTCGCTCCTCTTCCCTGTGGATGCTCAGGGCCTTGTGGATGCAATTCCTTCGCTCCTGTATCCTGTGGATGCAATGGAAGCTGCGGCTGCTGCAAAAACTGTGGTCTTCCGCTCGGTACTTGCAACTGCAAGGGGCCTTGCGGCTGCCCATTAGCTACTTGCACTTGCAAAGGCCCCTGTGGTTGCCCTTTAAACTCCTGTAATTGCAACTCCCAATGTGGATGCCCTAATATAAACAGCTGTGGTTGCATAGAGGTTCCCTGCGGACCCCCCCAAGTCAAAACTACTTGTACATGTGTGACTCCAACCATAGATACCCCTTGCGGCTGTACTCAAGGACAACCCACTTGTGCTTGCACCACTACCCTTGAGGTCCCCACTTGTGAGATTCAGGTACTGCCTCCGTTCTCACCCGTGATTGGATGCTCTAGATATTTGAGGCAGGTGGTGGTTCAGCCTCCTTTCTTGTAAATATTGTGTTTGAATGATTATTTAGTTAATTAAATAAATTATTAATCGTATACCTTTTTTTATTAAGAGATTACCCTCGAGAGTGTGTGATGTCGGTAAAGGCCGTTTTAGACGCACATACAGAAGTCAAATTCGTGATTTATAGAAAAAGAGGCAAATTAAAAGGACCCGAAACAAACGTTTATGATTGTCTATAGTCTATTGTCTACCCTATCGTGAGTACACGCATGAATGAAGGTAGGTATGTATGTATGAGTATACCCTGCCCTCGTCCTTACCTTACTCAGCCTTTGTTTATGCCTAGACATGATCATAACACAATTACAGAGAGTTACACAGTTATTGACAGTTGTCATGATGCCCGAGATCCTGATGTACCTAGGTTTTTTGTACTCTACCGATTTAATGTTCGTCTATTTATTTGGACGATTTTATTATATAAACATTAAATCGGTTGGATTGTAACAATATCCAGGGGAAGGTCCGTCAACATATTGAATAGGCAGGTGCAAGCTTGTATTGCTGGTAGGTAGGTAGGTAGTAATGACGTAACAGGGGTTTAAAAAGGGTGGCGCGCCCCCTTATGGAGGCGCAAATATGAAGCCCCCTTCGGATACTTTAACTCTTAAAAATGTTGGATGGTAATAATTAATAACATCGAAACACATGTAAAATGTTACTTTATTTCGCATAGTAAGTACCTAATCGGCATTCTTTGACCGCCGTCCTTAGCGTACCTATTTTAGGATGATACAAAGGTGAAATAGAAATAGAAATAGTTTTATTGCATGTCACATTACAGTTTATAGGTGAAGGGTAGGTATATAAATAATCAGGTATACATGTGAAGCCCTGCAAGGGCATAGCAACAGAAGAGGGCTAAAACAAGGTATTTAATACTACAGTTGCTTACAACTATTTAGGTTTATAAAAGTAAGTTTTTGGGAACCCTTGACGTAGCAAGACCTGGGAATTGGGGCCATGAAATCAGTTGACAGATCTGCCAAGCTGGAGCGCGGAAACCTAGTTTGTCTAGCCCTTTTTAATGAAGTGCAATAATGATCAGATCATTTGCCATAATGTGGTTAAACACCCCAGTGTTTTTATGAAGAAAATATCATGTTTTTTTTTGAAGACTTCGCTTGCGCCTTAATTCTTTATAATGTTAAAATGGTAATGTCAAAACGTGAAAAGACAATGTTTAGAGGTTGCACAAATTTACCACTTATTTTCCGTTGCTTCGATGAATTACATAATCTTGATAATTGATTTAAAAAGTTATGAATTAGGTATGATAGTGTGCAACCCCTATATCAACTAATTTTATTACATACATACCTACATCACGCCTGTAATCCCAGAGTGGGGTAGGCAGAGTTACAGAATTGCCTACAACTTAAAAAAAAAAATTGATGATTCAGTAACCACATTTTGCACAAATAGGCTAAGATGTTTACCAGAGTATTAGTGACAGGTTGCAAGTCCAACGCCTAAAGGTGCGACTGCACCGCTTAACGGTGCGTTAAAAACGGCGCCATGTTGATACTATGACCCCGTCTTTTGTTTACGCAACGACACCATATTTTACGCAGTGGTGGGGTCGCACCTTAACAGTACTACAACCCTATATTCCCTAAAAATATTAAAAATCAGAGGACTTATTGTCTAACGCACTCGCAATCACGATCGTTTTCATTTTGAAAATCGAAGACTTATCTGCATACAAAATGAAAACAATTGCTCCACTTTAAAACCGGTTGTGATTGCGAGTGCGTTAGACAATAAGCCCTCTGGTTTTTAATAATTATGAAGAACCAATTCGAGCAGTTATGCTGGTGGTACGATGAACCAATTTGAATCATAGGTAAATATGAAACCATGTCAAAGTAACGTTTACATCTACAACGTAATTTTACTAATATTATAAATGCGAAAGTTCGTGTGTTTCTTTGGTACTCCTTCACGCTGCAACGGCTGGATGAACTTTGATGAAATTTGAAATGGCGACAGATTATACCCTGGATTAACACGTAGGCTAATTTCATTCTGGATTTTCTTTAAGTTCCTGTGGGAATAACAGTAATCGAAATCTACGCGGATGAAATCGCGGGCAGAAGCTAGTTATTCATACATAATACATACATATTATACACTCACGACTTCATTCCCAGAGTGGGGTAGGCAGAGCTACAGGTTTACGTTCCACTCAAAAACTTGTTGCTAATTCTGTAACCACATTTTGCACAATCAGGCTAAGATGTTTACCAGTGTATATTAGTGACAGGTTGCAAGCCCATCGCTTAACAGTACTACAAGCCTTTATTCCCTTAGTCGCCTCTTACGACTTCCACGGGAAGACATGGAGTGGCACTATTCTAAGCCGGCAACCACACGGCCACAGAACAGAAAAAACTGTAGAAGTGTCAAGTGGGCGTGTAACGTGTGGCGTAGTTATGCGGAGTTCCGCATACCTAACCTACCATACTTTTGCCGCGATCGCTTATATCAATATTTCGATATTTCTAAAATAGGAAATAAATCTAGAAGCACGCCTTATTGTGCTATTTTGGAATGTAAAAACGATAGCCGCACCAAAAACATTTTCCATGGTGGCGTGTTGTTTTTATGATAGTTGGAGTATTGGCGACAACAGGTCTGATACTAAGCGAAGCTCATGAAACTTCCACTGTTTTTTCTATTCCGTACACACGGCAGAAAAGTTACCTAATGAATAAACAACGGCCTACTTTCAGATTATGAGACATATAAAAGTTATTTGAATAGGTATGATCATGTTCCGGGTTTACTGAATTACCTGTCGAGATATTAAAAAGAGGTTTCCTCGCATTTATCCTTTTAATTGGTATTAAAATTAAAAAGAAACCCGGAATAAAATGTCCCTTCTGCTACCAGTGGTAACTACTGGGAATAAAACTTCACCGCCACCTATTCATTTTAATGGTAACAGTAACAAAAAACCCAGCTGTTACCAGTGGTAATAAAATAGTGGTAACAGCTTGAAAAATCCATTTAAACACTGTATAAACCAGACAAAAATATCAAAACCTGCAATCGAAATCAAAAGCTAGGTTTTTGTTAAACGTGATATTTCCCTAATCAGTTTAAAAATTTATACTTAAAAAAATATAACCTTTGTCCAGTTGCTTTAAAATCGATAAAGCTATGACATAATTTTTATCTTATCGATAATCATACTAAACTAATTGTACAAACTATTTGGTAATAAATGGCTGATAAACATTTTATAAGGGGGTTTTATTTCAAATATGATTCAGACGGGGAAATTTGTATAAAGAGGAGGTAAGTTTCATTCATCTTTATTCCTTGTAATCAATTGATAAAAAAAAAAACCCCCATTCATCCATTAATGAAATACTTACAGGTGTAGTGAATTATGTTTTGCCATCGTTTTTTTTTGGGAAAAGTTCGTTTTAGGGTTCCGTGCCTCAAAAGGGGAAAACGGAACCCTTATAGGATCACTTTGTTGTCCGTCTGACCGTCTGTCTGTATGTCAAGACGCTTTATCTTGGGAACGCGTGAAGGTATCGAGTTGAAATTAAAACCATATACTCCGGTCTACAGTTCCTTGAAGCTGTGAATAAATCAAACTTCTACATTTACGTAAAAAAAAGATACGGCCGTTTATGTCGCCAAAATCGTATATTTCGACACTCTCGAGGGAATCAAAATGTATAGGGTATTTCCCACTGACCTAGAACTATGAAATTTGGCAAGTAGCACCGTCTTTTACTACAAGTATAGGAAAAAAACTGAAATCTGTATATTTTTAATTAAATCCCAAAAAAACAGGGTCTTTATGCATGGAACGGCGGCGGTGCAAATTTTGAATTGAGTTAACCGTGTCATGTGCGGAACCCTCGGTGGGCGAGTCCGACTCGCCTTGTCCGGTTTTTTATCTTGCTTCTTTATTGGATATTTTGCGAAATATGAACTGACGATTTCTAAAAAAAATTGCCACTTTTAGTGACATATCCAGATTTTAAAAAAAATGGCATGTAAAAAAAAAAAAAAAAGATAAAAGATGTTTATTCAGTAAGTAGGCCGCACGGGCACTTTTACACGTCAATAATCTACCAGCGCTTCGCAAGAGACCACTGCTGAGAAGAAACGCCGCAAGAAACTCAACAGTCAGTCGTTTTTTAAACATTTCTTATGATATGATATTATACAACGAAAAATAAAACTTAACCTAGTATTATATAAAACAATGAATGTAACAAAAATATGTCTATATATATCATGCGTAGTTGAGCAGGAAAATGTGTCAAAACTCAAAATTTCTACAAGAACTCATAAATAGTAAATATAAGAAATAAATAAAAATTAAAAATTATACTTACCTATGACGGTGCAAAACAACACATAATTAGTTTCGATACATTCCCCTACAGAAACCGTGTCCCCTAGACAATACACAATGTTTATATATTGGTATGATTAGGTTATTATTAAGATATTTAGGTGTTTAGTTTAGTTTGTTGTAGTTAGAGAACATCGAACTAAATATGCAATAATCTAATGTGTCCCAAAATATTTGTATGAAAAGTTCCTTTTGTGTTACCGATATTCATACGTTGGTAACACAAAAGGAACTTTCCATACAAATATTTTGGGACCCATTAGAATATTTTTCTTTATTCTGGAGAGGTCACTAAAAGTGGCAAAAAATTTGAGAAATACTCAACTGGGAAAAAATAAATGATGTATGAAATTACTTTCTTTAAATGATATATTTTAACCCCAACACTAAAAGAGGGATGTTACAAGTAAAAATGTGTATCTGTGTATCTATCTGTGGCGTCATAGCTCCGAAATGGATAATCCGATTTTAGAGATATCAGTTCTCGTATTAAAGTTTGCAATTATAATGTCGATCTATTTAATTAAACAAACGCATTATGCGAATTATTACGCATTTGGCATTTGCCGTCTTAGGATTAGTCTTGAGATTGCCGTCTTGAGAATATAAATCCTATTTACCATCAAATGGACTGTGTGATCATTTGTCATCTAATTGATTTAAAAAAAAAGTTTTCAATCGTTCTTTGGTAGATTTTTTAATCGGATTCCACAAATCTTATCATATTTATTTAAGCAGTGTCATTCAATTTCCATCTACTATGCAATTCTAATGAAATGACGTACGAGGTGCATTTTGCTGTCACAATCAGAAATCTACAAAGACGTGCAAATAATAACAAACTTAAAAATAACCTTTACGGTTATTGAGATACAACGTAAAACTGTTTATTTTAAACGTCAGTTAATACCTTTTTAGTGTTACATATCGTGTTAGTTATGTGGAATTTAACAACGTCAGCATAAAAAGTATGTCATACTTTATACTTGGTCTCATTAATAAGTGTTAAAGAATAATCATGTTACTAGCTTTTACAAGTCAGTTATCGCTATTCCCTCGGGAGCTGTCCAATTTTTTGTGAAAAGTAGCCAACTTGCTATTCCAGATTATAATCTATATTTGCGCCAAATTTCATCAAGATCCGTTCTTTCGTTCTGGCGTGATTGAGTTACAAACATCCAAACTTTCGCATTTATAATGAGAAAAGATAAGATAAGATTTCCTGGATGATTTGAAATAACAAAAAAGGGCAGAAAAATACGTAAAAAAAGAATGTAGTCTTTTTTATAATCAATGACATAAAGTTTGTTTCTCCATACTATAGATATCCTAGTGTTTGTTTTCACTATGTTTGGAAAAAACAACTTTATGTGATTATACGACAGTTGATAAAAAATGGGCAGGTTTAAAAACTTCGCTAATTCGTAATGATTATGAATATGAAATAAAACATGAAATTAAGGATTCTTCGTGACAAGGACATAAGGAAAAATTATAAAAAATCAGATTATAATGCTCAATATCCCCGAAACTAGTAAAAATCGCTGAACATACATAGGGGTTAAATCGATAAAGTTTTAGCTGCTCTATCAACCCTGGCGGGTTGACGTCGGTTTATGGGACACCCTGTATATAGACGACAGTTGATACAATATCTATTAGATAGAATCAAACCAGAACTTTTTCAATTTGCCTCGAATTTGCTACGAAACTTTGAAACTGGCATATCATTGAATTTGATTAACCTTCACAGATAAAATGGGTCTGCTAGGGACCATAATCATCGCTCTCATCATATCAACACCTCTTCGTTGCCAACGCATCTCCCGTCAAAACGTCGCGTCACTGCTGCAGAACATCCTCGCGTCAAACCCTCAGGTCCTCAAAATGATCGCCAACAGACAACTCCGAAGTCCAGGACCTAATGCTCTTGGCTACAATCAATACACAACAGAGCAGACCATAGGAACTGCCTTACCAGGCCAATACATTGGCCCTGGCTTCGAAAACCAAAGGCCCTACGTTCAAAGAACACCAAATGTAGTTGATGTGCCATATCCTGTAGTGCAGACACAGGTTAAGCAGCCTTATGAAGTACCATATCAAAGCTATCCAGCCCAGACTGTGCCTGTGAAAGAGGCTTATCAAGTGCAGACACAGTATCCTGTTACACAGCAAGTCCAAACTGTCAGTCAGACATATACAGCTCCTGTTAATCCAGCTCCCAAGCCGTACCTACCACCAGCGTCCATGGTCAATCCTTTCCTGCCAGCAGCCTCTCCTATATCAGCTCTCTTTCCTCCAACATCAAGTCTTCTGCCTCCAGCTAACCCAAATGCGTCGAAAAGTATTTTTTTAAGAAAGATCCCTATACCGCCGCCTTGCTTGTAATTTCGTTGGTTATTAATTTATTTACTCTTAAAGTTTAATAAATAATTTATTTCTGATTGCTGGCTTTTATTTAGTATGTTACCTTTTCTTTTGACTGTTGTTATGATTTTCTAGTGGTAGGAACTTGTGTAAGGTCCAACCAAATGGATCATAGATGTAATCATGTGTGATATCAGAGGCATGCGATCGATAATTATAAATATGCAGACATATTTTTTATTGCATTTTAACTGCCGAACTCGAAGACATTTTAGAGATAATTAACTAGTTCCTTTTTCAAACTTAATTACAAAAAATACTGAATAATTGCCAAATCAAAAGCACCCGAAACCGAAGTGCGTGAAGACGTTGATGAATGTAGAGGAAGCGAAAGTTGTATGTTTAGACCGGTGCACCTGGAGCCTGTTTTATAAAGCTACAAATTACAATTTACAGGTTACAAGTTTCCATTTGACACAACAGTGAAGTGAAGTTCGAAAAATCGTGACCAAGGAATGACTGCCGTAATGCCCTTCTTGCTTGAATTTCATTTCATTCTTATAAATAAACTAGAGGACGCCCGAGACTTCGTACGCGTAGAATTAGTTTCCCGCTACTCCCCCCATTTCTTCCCGTTGGGGGTCGATTTTCGGAAAATCCTTTCTTAGTGCTCACTTACATCATGAAAGGAACCCATGTACCAAATTTCAAGTTTCTAGGTACAGTAGTTTCGGCTGTGCGTTGATATGTCAGTCAGTCAGTTTAGCCTTTTATATATATAGATATATATATATAGATGAATCTTATCACGAATTCGGTCAAATTAAAAAATGTCTGTGATAAAGGGAGAGTAAAGGTTGGCCTGCATGTATGATTATTTGTTCCCTCGTAGAGACTAAATTCGACAAAGTTGCGAATGTCATTATATAGTATAGTTGTGTTCCGGTGTGGTGATAAGACAACCGGGGAAACTACTAGCATAGAGGCATTCCATCTTAGTCCTCAGGGTTGACAATGCATTTGTGGTCTTAGGATTGCAGACTTAAGATTGTAGTCTTGAGAATGCAAATGTCCAATGACATAAACGACACATTGCACAACCATGAAGTTTCTGAATATTGACAATGTAGATAGAAGTAAAACAATGCTAAACTTATTTGTTGCGTGTGAAGGAATAGTAACAGCATTGTTCTACTGCTATCAACTTGTCAATTAGCAGGAACTTCATGGTGTCGGGATTAACCTTCTTATCTGCCTTGTATTGTAGGTACTTTGATTAAAAAAGACAAAATGGCTGATTTAAAAGTATTTAAAGGTATTAAGTTATGAAGACGACATTTTAAAATATGCAGTCGAATTTTATGGTTCGCTTTATGTTAGAATACAAAAAAGATAAAAGAGGTTTATTCAGTAAGTTTTACTTTTACACGTCAAAAATCTACGAGTAACACTCCACTCCACTTGTTAGAGTAACGTGATAAGTAGGTACATTTTTAACTTATTCTATCTCGTCACATATTAAAAAAAACACTGACTATAGACCTATCCAACAATACCTGACGAGCTTACATGCGATTATAATATTCCTACCTCATAGCCTAAAAAAGATATCGTTATCCGTAAAGTTTCAGATACATCATCCACATAGACTGCGTGAAATGGATGTGATATACAGTTAGACATACAGAAAAATTAACTCTTAATTCAAAGATCATAAGGTTATGAATTGATTGACTTAAAATGCATAACCCTTATCTTCTGTAACATAACAATCAGTGTCTATCATTGATCCTTGTTCATTACTGGTATCATCGCCCTAGGTAAATTTTTGTGAGATTGTCCCTTGATATTTTTCTTCATCATCACCATCATCATCATCATCATCACCATCATCATCATCACCATCATCATCATCATCATCACAATCATCATCAGCCGTAAGACGTCCACTGCTGGACATAGGCCTCCCCTAAGGTTTGCCACAAGAGGTCTTGCGCCGCTTGCATCCATCGGTTCCTCGCCTTGATTTTAAATTTTATTTAATATAGGCACTAGGCTATCATGAATGAAACAAGATATCCTAAATTCTTTTAAGCAACCGTAAGTTTTCGTAAATGTTAGCAACTGTGGTGTTTCATTGGAATTTTGTTAAGTAATAAATGATAAAAGAAAAATACATAAGGCAGTAATTTTTGAAAGTAGGTTAGTAAAGTGATAGAAATAAAGCTGAAATGAAGGGGTTATTGTTATTTGTTTGTGCTGTTATAGCCAATGTAAGTATTAACCAATTGCATATTTGATAGCAAGTTTTTATCAATGTTTTGCGATTACGTTCGTGTGTAAGCATGTAGAAATCAATGTCAGTCATAACTGTCATAATCGTAAGGGGAGAGAAACGTTATTGCATTTCGTATAGAATTTTTTACCCTATTAATCCTTTTAGTAGCGACGGGAAAAACCAACATACACACAATGTATGAATGTATTAGAATTTTAAATAAATAAATATTAGGGGACAATCTCACACAAATTGGCCTAGTACCAAATTAAGCTCTAGGCTTGTACTATGCGTACTAGACAACGATGTACTTACTTATATAGAGGAATAAACACTTATATACATAGAAAAATCCAAGACACAGAAACAAATACTCGTGCTGAACACAAACATATTTCCACTGATCGGGAATCAAACCCGGGCCCGCTAGCTTCGTAGGAAGGGTCACTACCAACTAGGCTAACTGCGCCGTCAAATGCAACTATATTTTTTTTTCTTTTCAGGTCCACTCTCAAAACTGCGGCTGCTCAAACCCCCCGCCTCAACAATGCCGTCCGATCCCCCTCTGCCCTCGTCCACCTCTCCCCCCATGCCAGCGCCCTCTCCCTCCTTGCCCTAGACCCTGCCCTCCTCCATGCCCCCGACCATTACCCCCCTGCCAATGTTCCGCGCCAAAAATAGAATACTGTGACTACAACCTACCAGTAGTATCCCCCTTCTACCAGACCCCAATAGTCACATATGATACTTGTACTTCAGTAGCTCTTCCATCTTGCAACTGTCCAGCACCTCCTAGCTTACCAGTGTATCCTCAACTCCCACCAGCCTATGCATCTTTGCTTGGAGCGTTACCTTTCTTAAACGGTTTAGGATTATTATCGCCTTGTTTAGGAGGTTGTGGTGGTTTAGGAGCATCAGCACTGTCTGGTCTTTCTCCTCTGTCTCCCTTAGGCTTAATCAATCCGTTCCTGCCAGCAGCTTCACCAGTTTCTGCTATAGCTCCTACAGTATCCTCACTTTACCCCCCCATTAACCCATGTGGGTGTGGTTGTAATTATTTGAAGAAGATCCCAATCCCTCCACCATTTATATAAGTGTTTTTTAGGAGTAACTTTTAATTGTTGATTGATGTATTAAAGATTTTGCAAGTATATTTGTGTTTATTTTGGACGTTCCCCATTTCGGAAATGAATAAGTAGAGTGAGTCTTATAAAGTAGCTGCAAGTTTAAGTATTTTGCCACTTTGATGCCTTTTTCACATTAGTGCATCAGTTCAAACATCAAGTTAAAGTGACAAAACCGCTAAAGTGTGAAGCTACTTATAAGGTTGTACTTAGTGGCATTCGGAGTATATATACTTTTAACCGTTTTTTATCAAAAGCCAGTAACAAACCAAAGTAAACTTGTGCTTGAAATCGCTCAACACATTCAAGTTGGGATTGTTTATATTTTTACAATTATACTCTGATTCGAAAATCATTTCGGGGAATGGGGTTTTAAAGCCGTTCTGCATTATTAAGTTTTTGAAATATTTATCTATTTCGGACATTTCGACGAAAGTATATTTAACCTTTGTTTGACTTTCGTTTTTGGCTTGAAGCCCTCCTAGGTGTATCTTACGGGTTAGGCGAAAACCGTTTGAAATAGTATGTTTTAATACATTATTACAATCACTTTTTATCATTAGATATCATTTAATTGTTGTGATACATATATTAGAAAATGCCAGCCCAAATTAAAAATAATCATGTCATCCATAAAATGTCTGCTAAATAAATAAAGATATTCAAACAAAACTTTTGGGTCAAATACAAAATTAATGAATTAGGTCTCTTAAAATTACCCATTCTTTCGAATTAGAATGTAAAAACAGTGAGTTATTTTTTTTTGGTCATATTCTTTTTCCATAAGACTTCGAAAAAGGGAAGTCCTAGATGCAAATCACACTTCTGTGGGGAAAAAGGGGGAAGGGGGAGGGGAGCGGTGTTGGCAACCGGTATTTTTTGATTCAGCAGGGTCGAGATTGTAAAAAGTCATGATTTGCTTCTGGACTCATAACGTAAGTTTTTGTCTAGACTACTTATAAAGATATGAAAATTGCGCTATTGTTGACACCTCAATTTTGTAAACAAACACATTTTATCAACCTCATTAATGTTATGAATCGGTAACGGAATTCAACCTTGGACGGGCAGACGTCATAAATAGCTGACTGTACAAACAGTTATAAGTAAAACAATGTGATTTTACAAATAAAATGGAATTTAAACCAGCAACCATTTAAACCATTTCGTGCCAACAGTTTTTCAATGTCAGTATTTTGTTTGTCCGTTTGCTTTGTCAAGAATAAATTTTATTTATTTTATTTTACCCGACTGCGTCAGAAGGTAGATATGGGTCGTGGGCGACTTCGTACGCTTAGAATTAGTTTTCTTAGGGGATCAATTAAAGGAAAGTCGCTTCCCGCCGTCTGTCCCTCTGTACGCTTAGATCTTTCAAATTACGCAACGGATTTTAATGCGGTTTTCATCATTAGATAGAGTGATTCAAGACGAAGGTTTTTATGTATAATAAATTCTGGATTATGTACAGGTGTTACCGAAAACTCATATAAACTGAAGCGAAGCGAGGGCGGGTCGCTAGGTTCTAAAATAAGCATCAAGAATCATTAAGAAATACTATTTTATCTAGTTATGTTAATAGATTAAAGCCAGTTCATTTATTTCGTAAGAGCGATAAAGAATCCACATAAAATAATGCGTTACACAGATTTCTTCTAATTATTGTTAATTAGTTGAATCAACATGGGAATTTACAGTTTTATCATTGTTACATTGTTATTTATAAATGTAAGTAAATATTTAATTGTTTTTTTCCGTCCAGGGGGGTTATTATGAACTAGCTTTGCAGTTCAGTTTACGCTGAGAGAAAAGGACAGAGCTATATAACTGCTATAGCTCTGTCCTTTACGTTCGCCTTAAAATGAACTGCATAGCCATGTCATAATAACCCCCCAGATCGCTACCTATCACCATCTTATCCTTTACCCTACCACCAAGCAGTGTTCGCATTGTGTTCCGGTGTGGGGATAAACCAAACGATAGAATAGGGAATATAAATGATTTTTTAAATTGCATTTATTTGTCAAAAAAATAAGAAAATATCGTAAAAGTAACCAAAAGTGAAATTAATAATGAAAATTAGCCAAGAAATACGGCTGGTACAAACATTTTAAACTGCTTAGAAAGCGCGCCATATAAACTTCATGTTAAATTCGGTTTTTACTAGGAAGAGATGCTCTCGGCGTCTGTATTTCCGAACCAATACGGCCTTCGAAAAACGAGCCTACTCTTTTCTCAAAGGCCGGCAGCGCACCTGCGCGTGCGATTCCTCTGGTGTTGCATGTTTATGGTTCGCGATGATCACTTACCGTCAGAACTAAAGGATGGATGAAGATTGACGAAAGAGATATAAAGAGCGAAAGTGAGTGGAAGGGTCGAAAGGGGCCGCCCTAGGCGTACTTTTTCGAATCAAATCGGAGAAATACTGGAAAAGGGCCGAATTTTAAGCACCCGAAACCGAAGTGCGTGCATGACTCGATGTATGAATGTGGAAGAAGCGAAAGAGATTTGTCAAGATCGTAGCAGGGTGAAAGAAGTGGTCTCTGCCTACCCCTCTGGGAAACAGGCGTGATTTAATGTATGTATGTAGGTAAGCACTTATTCTTCTTTTATTTTTCAGCATGCTGTAACCCAACGTTTTCCTAGCATCATCCGTTCCCAGTCATTGCCACCGACCTTCCTCTCACAAAAACTAAAGAACCATCAAGATACTCTATTCGCTGAACGTTTCCAAACCTCTAAGTCAAGCAAGCGGCCAATCAGAAAGCTTCAATTACAAACCAGCTCGCAGATACAACCAATAGCAGACAAGAAGTTTAATTTAGCGGAGATATTTAAGAATTCTGCGTTGAAAACTTTCATTTCTGCTGCTGATTTGCATAATAAAAACCTTAAAAAACATGGATGTCATAGTAGGCACATTTATAATTTTAGGAAAAATAGGCGCTTTTAAAAAGAGTTTGTTATTACTTTAGATTGATTAAAAAAATATAAATTATTTTTAGATTACTCGGTTTGATTGTGTTACTAAGTAACAGTGTATTTAGCACAAATAAATTATTTTTATATATTTTTTCTTAATTACCTAATGGCTTTCACTCCTTGTTTTAACAAGGTGTATTTCGCCAGTATCGAGTTTTAGACAATCGCCATGGACTTATTAGACAAACAAGTCCATGGATATCACACGCGAGGACAATTTTTTGTTCGGTTAAAGAGTTTACAGAAGCACATGGGGTTAGCTCCACGCGCTTCTGTCAAGTCCTATTTTTATATTACTTACTAAAACTTAATTTACCTGACAGTATACCTCTTATATTTTTAAGAAACCTATAGGTACCTAACCTAAACTAAACTAACCTAACCTTGTTTTTTTCTTACACATGAATAGGAGTTAACCCGTCGAGTGTCCTAAATACTACGTTAGTATTTAAGGATTCAAAGATATAAAATATATAAAATAAATCCCCTGTTAAATTTAGTTTTGACTCTGTGTGACTTGACCTTACGTAAAAAAACTAACAAACCACTCACACACAGTCATAAATACACACATCACGCAGAACACTCACACACTTACATCTATTTTCAGCCTGAACATCGACCATTCTTACATGTATCTCAATCAAGGACACGCTAAGGTTGCGACCTTGCCTTCGAATCCTGTGACCTTGCTCTCAAGGTCTGACCTTGTTCTCAAGGCCTGACCTTGATGTGAAGGTCTAACCTTGCGGCCAAGGCCGGACCTTGAGTGCGGCGACCTTGAAATTTAGGGAGTATTTTGGATGTTATTTGGTTGGCATTGTTATTTTAAACGATCATTTAGAATTTATAACGATTTAAAGTTGGTTAGCAACAACAGTCGGGTATTTTAAAGCTTTATTTTTGTTGTTATTACCTATTTAACCCTCGACGCAAAAAAGAGGGGTGATAATTCTGTAACAACATTTTGCACAATTAGGCTAAGGTTTATTAGTGACAGGGGGCATCCCATCGCCTAACAGTAATACAAACCTTTATTTCCTACAACACCCGGAGAATTGTATGGAAAAAAAAATGACAGCAGGGCGTCGGAACACCATCCTAATAAATCAGGGTATGAAATACAGGTTGAATTATATAGAAAGTTTAAATTATCACTTACATAAGATCTTGTAATAAAACAAGTATGTAATCTAGATTTTTAAGGATATTAACAAATATGTCAAAACACTTGGCAACATTTTGATCTAGATAGAAAACGTTTTGTAGATAAGTTATTGATAGTAAAGTATAAAAACTTATACATGTTTATGTTTAGGAATAGTTTAACTTACATTTCGAACAAAAATGGCGACGAAACAAATTTTATTGATTTTAATACCGGTTTTAATTGCTAAGGTATATTTTCATTAATGTTTTAGTTATAGATATATATTACATATATGTATATACACTTATGCCTTCATTTCCAGAGTGGGGTAGGCAGAGCTACAGAATCACCAAGTCTAAAAATTTGTTGTTAATTCTGTAACCACATTTTGCACAAATTCCACGGGAAGATATTGAGTGGCACTATTCTAAGCTGGCAACCACACTTCTTTCATTCTTGCATTCTTATCTGCTCATCTGTTTGCTGTCTTACTTTAACAACTTTTTTTTTCTTAATTAATGGCTTTCACTCCTTGTTTTAACAAGGTGTATTTCGCCAGTATCGAGTTTTAGACAATCGCCATGGACTTATTAGAGAAACAAGTCCATGGACATCACACGCGAGGACAATTGTTCGGTTAAAGAGATTTACTCTGGTGGACTAAACAGAAGCACATGGAGTCAGCTCCACGCGCTTCTGTCAAGTCACTTTAATAACTTGAACTCGAATTTAGTTTTTGTTTTTGAGATTTAAATGACATTTCAATAACTTATTGTTTTTTTTTCAGAAAATCTGTGGACAAATCATACCCCTAGGCGGAGGATGCGGTTGCCAACAATTGCCAATGGCACAAAATTTGCAAAACTTCCAAGTTGCCAACGGCTGCGGCTGCGGCTGTAACCGCAACAACTTACAACTAGCCAACCTACAAAATGGCATACAATATGCCAACAACCTCCAACTCGCCAAGAGCTTACAACCCTGCGGATGCGTGCCAAACAACCTACAACTACCAAACTTCAACAATTTACAGTTTGGCAATCTACAAAATTTACAAATGGCAAATCTCGGCAACGCGTTTCAATTGGCAAACAATTTACAAATGGCAAATATGCCAATGACCCAAAATGATTTAATAGCTTTGATCAATAGCATTCCTAATTGCCAGAACGTTGTGCAGTTAAGTATGCAAGCTTTAATGAACCAACTGACTAATATGCCAGTGAACTGTCAGTGTGGATGCCAATCGAACTTGGCTCCGATAGGGAACCTTATGAATGCCAATAACCTAAACATGCTTGATATTAATGGCTTTCGTAACCAAAATATGCAGTTAGGTGTGCCAAACCAGCCATGTGCTAAAATGCAGATGATAAATAGTGCCAGTAACCCCCCATGCGCTAATGGTCAGGAAATCTTAAATAACCCTTGTCCGTGCCAATCGTGCCAGAATCCTGTATCATTTACAATATATTAATTAGATATTATAATAAGTAAATTAATAAATTATTTATTTCAATGTTAAATTGATGTTTCATTGTTTTTTCTTCAAATGCCTTAATTAAATAACCCGTAGAAATTTTTTATAGGTACCTCACACAAACACACATAACACACACACCGCATAACACACACACCGCATAACACACACACCGCATAACACACACTGTATGAACACTGCATAACTACGAAGAGTCATAATTCTGAATTGATCAAAATTAGATTTTTTTATAATTCCGAATGCAATGTTTTGATAAGGTTTTGATAGAATATTTATTTCTTTGTCATCGCTTTTAAGTCAAACCTTTCTGCATCTTTCTAAAATAGCTTCAGCGTGACATAGTTTACGGAAAAATTAAAATTTTGACAAATGAATATTCGGAATAAAACATTTCGGAGTGTTTGGGTGTTCCTACCTTACAGACTACATATACATACAAAAAGTTTCTATTTTATCATTTTGGTACGGAACCCTAAAAATTATGATAAGTTATTCAACTCAAACTTAGCTCTGCCTACTCCACTCTGGGATTACAGGCGTGAAGGTATGTATTTGTATGTATGTAGGCCGCACGGGCACTTTTACACGTCAAAAATCTACCAGCACTTCTCAAGGACAAACAAGGACTTTAATTGTTACGCCACTATGGAACCCTGTCATAATGACAGCGCCAAACCACATGAAAGAAATTACGCCAAAATTATAATGATTAACGTTATGCGACAGGGTTCCATAGTGGCATAACAATTAAAGCGCTTGACTACCACTGCTAAAAAGAAGCGCCGCAAGAAACTCAACAGTAAATTTTCTAAAATATAGAGAACTAGAGGACGCCCGCGACTTCGTACGCATAGAATTAGTTTCCCGCTACTCCCCCCATTTCTTCCCGTTGGGGGTCAATTTTCGGAAAATCCTTTCTTAGTGCTCACTTACATCATGAAAGGAACCCCTGTACCAAATTTCAAGTTTCTAGGTACAGTAGTTTCGGCTGTGCGTTGATATATACGTTAGTCAGGTTTGCCTTTTATATATAACTAGAGGACTCCCGCGACTTCGTACGCGTAGAATTAGTTTCCCGCTACTCCCCCCCATTTTTTCCCGTTGGGGGTCGATTTTCGGAAAATCCTTTCTTAGTGCTCACTTACATCATGAAAGGAACCCCTGTACCAAATTTCAAGTTTCTAGGTACAGTAGTTTCGGCTGTGCGTTGATATGTCAGTCAGTCAGTTTAGCCTTTTATATATATAGACTAGCTTCTGCCCGCGACTTCGTCCGCTTAGAATTAGTAATTTTGCCATCCCACGGGAACACTGTAGCCTATGTATTAATCCAGTGTATAAGCAAATTCCAAATTATATCCAACCAAATTCGTCCGTCCGTTTTAGCGAAGAAGTAACAAACTCACGCACGCATTGATATTATATGTACGATAGGATGTAAATAGGTACATCCAGCGCACACAATCGCTCCGGCCGAAATCATAGTCGATAAAAATACCCTCGGTGTGTGAGTCCGACTCGCACTTGACGGTCGGTTTTCAGTATTTGACGCTTGTGTATTTTACCGTTATAACGATACAACAAAAAAATGGTTCGCAGTTTTTTAATCTTAATTTTGTATAGAATAATACAAACTGACAATATCCCAAAAAAAGCAAATAGGACGAAGTTCTTCGATCAATGAGCGCGAGCGGGCTTTGCCGCTCCTATTTACACCCCCGGGGTCCGCGACACGCTGCCAAGAACTTTGTCGCTGTATATTATACTTTCATGTATAAACTAAAGTCGCACAATTTCACACTGAACAAATTTTACGATTTAGATGTTAATGCGTAATGTATATTACAGTAGATGTAGGTGCCCAATTAGGTTTTAATTCTAAAGTTGAATAGGTAATAAAGAAAAGTTAGGGTATTTAATTTTTTACATGTTTAATTTTCGGTACTGGGTGGTCAAGAAATAACTTAACCTTACTAAGCCTATTCAGATTCTGGATGGTCAAAAAAAAAACTTTACCCTAACCTAACCAACTGTACTTACTCCCAGTACATTATAGCTCATAGCTATTAGTTTATTTAACTTCGATACATACCTCTATCCCCCATTTCAACTACTTAGGAATATTTTTTCAAAATCGCCATATGTATTTTTTTTAATAACACCAATTTTAACGTTTATAACTACAAAAATGACGAACTCTCATATAAAATTCTACATCCCCCTTTTATCCCTTAGGGGTAGATTTTCCAAAATCACTGTTAGCTATAAATTTTATTTTTATTAGTAGGTATATACCAATTTTGACGTATCTAACTTCACAAAATAAATGCGTTTTTGAAGGCGGTTTTTTTGTTTTTTAAAACATTTATTTTATTTTTGACTTTTTAGAGATCATAATAAGCTTATGTTCCTAGTCCCACTTCTTAGTTGACATGAAACTTTAAGACATTTCACGATCGCCGCCAGCAACACCGCGGGGAAGTCATAGTCATATTTAAATATTTAAACAATTAAATGTCCTTCGTTGTAGTCGCTCAACTATCTTAATCGAGATATCTTATCGCCACCCTTGAAAAAAGTATCGTTGAGGAGTTCCGGTGGCCATCTGTGGTCTTCATCATCAGTGCCATTTCACCAAATGATACTTTCTGAATGCAAATGCTAAATTTGTTACTAAAAATACTGAAATCGCTATATGTTTGCCTACAATATTTGAAGAGTTCCCTCAATTCTTCACTGATCCCCTTAAAAATTTACCCTTTAGGGTTAATAATATGAGCAGGATTAGTAGGATACTCGTATTAGTAGGATTAGTGGATAATAGCTTCTAGTCTTCGTCCGCTTAGATTTCGATTATAGTTATTCCCTCGGGAACTTTTAAATTTTCCGGGATGAAAAGTAGCCTATGTGTTATTCCAGGGTATAAGCTATCTCCATTCTAAATTTCATCCAAATTCGTCCAGCCGTTGCAGCGTGAAGAGGTAACAAACACACACACACACACACACACAAACTTTCGCATTTATAATATTAGTAGGATTATTATAGATGACAATAATAATAGGTACTTAAACTAGCAATATAAGTATATACTTGCAATATACATAAGCATTATCAATACTTATAAGTAATACAAAATATCATACATAGTTCACCCTCTTTATCCCAGTGTATAGGTAGACTATATGCAAAATATCGTCTCAGTGAATATGACTAGCCGCCTTTACACGTAAAGTTCGGACCGCGGGAAACGCCACGCGCCGTTCCAATCTTCGTTCAGAACCGTACATTTTTTATTATTTTATTATTACAGTTGCATTTAGACGTACGGTTCGGAACGAAGATTGGAACGGCGCGTGGCGTTTACCGCGGTCCGAACTTTACGTGTGCAGGCCGCTATTGTTTATGCACTGCATGATGGTACGGTCAAGTACTTTAATTGTTATGCCACTATGGAACCCTGTCATAATGACAGCGTCAAACCACATGAAAGAAATTACGCCAAAATTAATGATTAACGTTATGTGACAGGGTTCCATAGTGGCATAACAATTAAAGTCCTTGATTGTACGGGTAGTGAAGATGGGTCTAGATTACGATGATGACAGCAACGCGAACCCTGATATTGGACCATACTTTTTGATCACACTACTCAGTGTTGCCTCAAGGCAACATTCCCGTTTTTCACGAAATATAAAAAAGCAACGTTATTATTATTTCTTAACTCGAATCTAAAAATAAAAAATAAACCATTTTCATGACAGAGGGTTAAGCAGGAAAACGTGTCAAAACTCAGAATTATCACAAGAGTAAATAAACAGAAAACAAAAATACGTACTACCGGGATCGAATCACAATTAGGTATATAAAAAGTTCAAAATAGGTACACAATAGTCAAAATGTATTATTTGTTTTATTTCTGAAACCGTAAACGTTTCCGTATTTTTAGATAAAGAACCCATTATTGTTTTATAACAATCCTGGAAGTTTTTTTTTCTTGAGCAAATATTTATTATTACTTCAAACCATACAAAAAAACATTGCTTTACTAAACTTATGAATATGTGTAGCTACGGCAAATCAATATTTATTGATTGGAATGATTATTAGTGGATTCCGGCTCCATCTTCGCATTCGAATGCTCTGATGTGTCTTCTCGTTCCCCTTACCCTGATGGAAACTGCTCTTAGTACTGAAAGCACCTTTACTTTAAGCCAATATATTATTTGTGAATATGCTTTTTTCCATTTTTCATTTAATTTCGAGGCGGTTTTTTTTTTAAAGCTGTTATATTCAATCCCAAGGGCTCCATCACATTTACAGAAAAAAAAACTATTATATTTTTGAATATTAACTATGTATTTTGAACTTACACATACTTATACGTTTAACAATGAGGTACCTACTTAAGTAATTTGCAATTTTCTAAACAATTCGGACATTTGGTATTCATCACGAAAAATGACAATTTTAAGTCTTATTTCATAAGTTTTTCAGAATTGTCTTATATAATTAGAAACATTACTAATCGGAGGAGTTTTTATACCTACTTGGCCCTTTTTTTTAAAGTAATCACATAAAGTTTGTTTCTCCATTGTCTAGGTGTCCCAGTGTTTGCTTCTCACTTTGTATGGAAAAAGCAACTTTATGTGTAACTTTAAAAAAGGTATTAAAAAGCGGGCAAATAGGTTTAAAAAAATCGCTTATTTGTAATAATTATAGTTATGTAAGATACCACTGAAATACTTATGAAATTAATGAGTTTTCGTGATATGGACATAAGAAAAAATTACAAAAATTCAGATTTAAATGATCAATATCTCCGAAAAAATCGCTGTACATATATAGGGCATCGATAGCTTTTTGCTGCTCTATCAGCCCTAGGCGGGTTGACGTAGGTTTCTGGGACAACCTGTTTATTAAAAAAAATTAGGATTACTCAATTCTAAAAGCAACTAGAAAATAAATTTTATTACGAAATACATTTTATCTGGAAAAATACAAACTGTAGCTACTTATACTTAAAACAGGACGTGACTTTATACAACAAGCCAAAGCTATGATAAAAGTAGAAACAATGGACACATATGGGTCATGAGATAAGTTCGAAAATATAAACTATCATTCACGTTTTTTTGGGAAACTTTCGCGGTTGCACTCGCAATGGCAAGAAGTAGAATATTACTTTTATTAGTCAGTGTTGGGGTGAGTAGTATATATATTTTACTAAAGTCGCCGTCAATATAACTTGCAAAAGATGTAAACAACACTTACTTTACTTTTAAAGATCGAGTGAGGTCTTTGCAACGATTTATACACTAAATCATTATTTTCATATTAAGTTTCAGATGAAATAACTATTCATTATACGTTATTTTTAATAAAAACACGCTTAGTGAATATTTGAGGTTATGTGTCAAACAGTACTAATTTCTGTACATCGTTCACAAGTTCTATTGACGGCGACTTTAGTGCTAGTTGCTTCGCTTCAGTTTATTTTAGTTTTCTGTAACACACGTACATAAATAAGTACATAATTATACATTAAAACCTTCCTCTTGAATTACTCTATCTATTGATGCAAACCGCATTAAAATCCGTTGCGTAGTTTGAAAGATCTAAGCGTACACAGGATAGACGACGAAAAGCGACTTAGTTTTATACTATGAAAAATATCTTTAATTTATACTTCCATAGTTTAAGATATCTATTTATCTATTATAAAGAGCTAAAATTTGTGTTTGGTTTCCATCTTATCCTTTAGCCTATTGCAAAACAGCGAATGAATTAAAATTAAATGCCATAAATTTATGTTCTATAAAATCACTTGCTAGTTAATCTAGCTATACTTAATCATTCGTTTTCTTTAAAATTATTCTATAACGCTTAATAATTTTAATTTTAAAATGTCTAATATTCGTAATTCATAACATTTAGAATTTATAATAATTGTTTTTTTATTCACAGTATCCTAATCGTTTATAATTTAAACAAACACTGATTTTCTCACTATAATGAACGCGATCATAATCCCATATCTTTATTATTTGCTTTATTGATCTCTATTAGGTCAGTAATGTATTCTAAAGAAACGTTGATGGAGCCCAGCCGAGCGGGGCTCCAATTTTTTGCTCTAAGCGACAAAAGAAAACTAACAAACCTACTTTTTATGAAGAATGTTAGTGGGGTTAATTTTTAGGTGTAAAGTAGGGGTATATTGGGGTATAGTATCTATTTAATAATATTTATTAATATGTTCAGAAACGATAATCAAATGCCCTATATTAAGAAACCTGTGTCTGTGGTTGTATTTTAATGATAACTTAAATTATCGCATGTTATTAAAGTATCGGTTTTCAATGTAGTTGCATTTTAATGCTCACATTAAAGTGACCGAAACTTTAATGTAAGCATTTTAGATACAGGTGCATTAAGAAACAGGGCAACCACAGAATCAGATACAGGTTTCTCACATATTGTAGAAAACTTATGATATGCGTGTAAATATAGTTATGAATGCGACTGTACACATAATTAGGCATTAAAACACTCGTGTGATCTTATTATGAAACTTGTCTTTCGGCTCGTTTCATAAAACCACACTCGCCTCTCATTATGCAACAGTTGCATACTCTACTATTGTGAAATTGGAGCTAAGCAAAGGCAGGTGCTCTACTTTGAAATCCGTAATTCGAACTTCGTCTATTGCTATCCCTTTTGCTCTCGACGCGTAACTAATTCGCAAGAAAGTGACAGGGCGATCCGAAGTTCGAATTACGGATTTCAAAGTAGAGCCCCAGGTCGCTAGTTAGTGATAATTGCAAACGTTGCAAAGGTCGTTTATTTCCTGACGTGATCGAATCTAATGACGTGAATTTGCAACTGTTGTCATTTGTATTGAGGTTAGCAGACCTAGATAAGTTGCATTTAATCTTTTATAGTAGGACAAACCAAATACAACACGTGGTATGTGACATCAGCTAGTTTTTACCCGACTGCCGAAGAAGAAGGGTAATTTGTTTATCAGTCTATATATTATGTATGTTTGTTCCTTTGTGGCGCTTTAGAAACTAAACGCGTGGACCGATTTTGGTGATTCTTATGTCAATCCACACACACAGACACACACACACACACACACGCACAGACACACACACACACACACACACACACACACACACACACACACACACACACTCACTCACACACACACACTTACATACACTCACACACACTCACACATCTCAAATCGTCTCATAAACAAAAGGTCTGTCAAAAAGGACCAATCACAAAGCTGTATTGAACGCAGTGCGTTTACTCAGTGAAGGATCCCTTAAGTATTGTTGAATACGGGTGTAAATCTTGTGAGTGTCACTAAAGATATGACAGTAATAACAATTCAATATGGCGGCAACCAGACGACATATAAAAAAAAAAGTCGTCGTATTTTGACAAGTGGGGTATCGTTGAATAGGTATTTAAAAATCATCTTTAGGTTTCTTTCATCATTTTTCATTTTGAATGATCATTTAGGATTTATAACGATTTAAAGTTGGTTAGCAAGTCGGGTTTTTAAAGCTTGCTTTTTTCATGTTATTAAGTGTCCTTACTCAAAGCTTGTCAACGGCTGGTCTTATCTACACTAACAATATAAAGAGGAGAGATTTGTTTGTTTGTTTGCATTAAATAGGCTCCGAAACTACTGAACTGTTGTATTATCTGTGACTGGTGGGAAGGGAGTGACAGCCGCACGCAAAGATGGCGGACCAGAACATGAATAAAGCTAATGAAGACTGACCGGTGTTTTAACTAAAACCCTTCATAAAACATGGTGGCAGCGGTAAAACTAGAAAAATACGAGCTGAACTAAAATCTAACTGTGTTGCAAGAAAAAAAATAAAGAAATAATGGATACCGGCGACGGAAAAAAGTGAGTGCGAGTACCACTAGAGGAAACGTGGCGGCTCCAGACCAATTTTCGTTTACTCCGGAGCAATGGAGCGTATGGAAGAAGAGATTTATAAGATTTATGAACTTAAGCGGTAACGATGAAAAAGATGACAAGGAAAAAATAAACTGCTTAATCTATTATATGGGAGATCGAGCTGAAGAAATAGTGTTACGATTTGAGAAAAAGTTAGGTTATGAAGATATACTAGCCGCTTTTGACAATTATTTTCTACCAAAAAGAAATGTGGTTTTCGAGCGTTTCAAATTTAATTCGAGGAATCAGCGTGAAGATGAATGTTTCGAGGATTTTCTAACGGATTTGTACAAGCTTGCGGAAACATGCGAATATGGGGAATTGAAAGATGAACTGATTAGAGACAGGATTGTCATAGGAATTAAAGATAAAAGGACCAGCGAAAGAATGCAGTTAAAAGAAGATTTAAAGCTGAAAGATGCTATCCTGATTGCTAAGCAAGCTGAAATCCAGCGGAAGGAGAACCAAGTCATCGCAGAGAGCAGCATGGAAGGGCCAGCACTAAATAGAATTCAGATGAAGAAAAGCGGATATAAAGAGGATCAAGCATGTTGGTTCTGTGGAGGAGGACGTCACCCAAAGGACCAATGTCCAGCAGTGAACGTGAAGTGTTTCAAATGCGGGCGAGTAGGACACTTTGCCAGTTTGTGCCGTACCAAGAACATAAAAAGAATAGATAAGGATGTTCAAGACAGCGTGTATATGGTGGGTTCATGTGAAATCATCAATCAAAAATATCTGATGGAAATGGACATTTATCAGGACAAGGTGTATATTAACAAATTGAATTTTTTAATAGACACCGGCGCGGATATAACTGCAATACCAGACTGCATCAGCCAACTTCAGTTAGTACAATGTGATGATAAGGTAAAAGGGCCAGACGGTACATGTTTACAAGTAATAGGAACAACTAAATTAAGGTTAGTGTATAAGAATAAAGAATATTATGACAAAGTCTATGTGATTAAGGGATTGAAATGTGCTATTCTGGGGCGCCCTGCTATTGAAGTTATGAATATAATTTCAATTTGTTCTATGTCAGAAGGAGAGGTCACTTGTACAGACAATTTAAACGGGAGTTCTAAAGTTCAAGTTGAACAGGAATTTCCTCATATTTTTGATGAGTTAGGTGTGTTCCAAGGGGAATTCAAAATTAAGTTAATAGATAATCCTGAACCCTATGTGCAGGCAACACCACGTAGTGTGTCCATACCTCTATTACCTAAAGTCAAGGAAGAATTAAATAAACTGGAGCTTCTAGGTATAATTAGCCCTATTGAAGAGCCAACTGATTTTGTGTCACCTATTGTGGTAGTGTATAGAAATGAAAAGGTTAGAATATGTGGGGATTATACCAAGGTAAATCAAAATATTAAAAGGCCGGTATACCCTATACCAAAAGTTGAAACAACTTTAGCAAAGCTAAATGGAGCAAAATATTTTTCAAAAATAGATGCAACATCAGGTTTTCACCAAATTAAATTAGACGAGCAGTCAAAGAAACTTACTACAATAATAACTCCTTTTGGAAGGTACATTTATAATCGTTTACCTTTCGGACTAAACTGTGCACCTGAATATTTCAGCATGAAATTTAACAACTTATTTAAAGATTTGAATATTGCCATTCACATGGATGACATATTGATTTACGAGGAAACTTTAGAAGAGCATGATAGGGTACTGAGGGAAGTTCTGAAAAGATTAAATAAAGAAGGAATTACCATTAACAAGGCGAAATGCAAATTTGGAGTAAAAGAAACAACATATTTGGGACATCTAATTAATGAAAAGGGTATTAAGTTAGACCCAGATAGAGTAACAGCAATACAAGACTTCAGTACACCTACAAATAAGAAGGAGCTGCTTCAGTTTTTGGGTGTTGTCAACTTTGTGGGTCGTTTTATACCAAATAAATCTCACATATTGGAGCCTCTCCATTCACTCTTAAAAGAAAACAATTTATTTGTTTGGGGACTGTCCCAGGATTTAGCTTTTAAAGAGATAAAAAACTTGCTTAAAAAAGCACCCACATTAGCACATTTTGATCCCAGTAAAAAAATTATTGTGTCTGCCGACAGTAGTTCATATGGCCTGGGCGCAGCCCTTATGCAGGAAGATGAAAATGGCCAGAGAAGTATTGTGGTATATGCTAGCCGTACACTGACAGATTCAGAGAAACATTATGCACAGATTGAGAAGGAGTGTCTAGCACTAGTTTGGGCAATAGAAAAGTTTAGAGACTATGTAATAGGTATTAAAGTACAATTAGAAACTGACCACAAGCCTCTTCTGCAAATTTTGCATACAAAGCCATTGGATGATCTCACCCCTCGTTTACTTAGATTCAGACTGAAGCTTATGCGTTTTGATTATGAGGTCAGGTACATTCCAGGTAAAGATTTAACTGTTGCAGACTCTCTCTCTAGAAATCCATTAACAACAAGTGAGGCTGAAAAGCCTCCAGCTAATACAGACTTAATAGTCAATCTGTGCATAAATGAATCTGTGAATGACGATATGCTTAGTAAAGTTGTATCTGAGCAGCAAAAAAGTATTTTACATTCCAAACTTAAAGATTACACTGTAAATGGTTGGCCAAATAGAAATAAGTTAGATAATTCACTTAAAATGTTTTATCAGTACAGGAATAACTTTACAGTAGAAGATAATTTGGTTTTGTATAATTCAAGAATAGTAGTTCCACAAACGCTTCAGAGTAACATCTTGAAAAAGATACACGAAGGTCACCTGGGAATAACCAAATGCAGGGACCGAGCTAAACAATCAGTGTGGTGGATGGGATTATCCAAACAAATTGAGGAAATTGTAAGAAATTGTCCTAAATGTATAGAAATGCGGGTAAATCATAGAGAGCAAATGATTGTGGACCAAGTTCCAGATAGGGCTTGGCAAAAAATTGGTATGGATCTTTTTAAATTCAACAGCAACTGGTTTTTAGTAATGATTGATTACTACTCTCGATTTATAGAAATTTTCAAGTTAAAAGATTTGACAGAGGAGAGTGTTATTGTGAGATGTAAAGAGACATTTGCTCGCTATGGTATCCCAGAAGTAGTCCGCACTGATTGCGGCACTCAATTTAAATCTAAATTCAATGCTTTTGCAAAAGAGTATGGATTTAAATTAATTACTAGTAGTCCATACTATGCTCAGAGTAACGGCCAGTCTGAATCTGCAGTAAAAGTAGCTAAGTCTCTGTTAAATAAAAATGATGATGTATATTTAGCATTATTGATATACAGAAATACTCCTCTTGATTGTGGCTATAGCCCAGCTGAATTAATGTTTAGTAGAAAACTTCGTGACAATTTGCCAGTAATATCTAGTAAGTTGAATAAAATTGTTGATGTAGGAGAAAATTACAAAGTTGATAGGAATGAAAAGAAGAAAAAAGATGCGTGGTACTATAATAAAAGACACAGAGTGTCAAGTTTGCCTGATTTACAAATAAATGACAGAGTATGGATAACTGATTTAAAAACATATGGTAGAGTAAAAGAAAAATGTAAAGAACCTCGCTCATTTATTGTAAAAACTGACAAAGGCATGTTCAGACGTAACCGATGGCATTTAGTGTTAGCTGAACATGATAAATCGGGGAATGAGGATTACCCTATTTATGAAAATGTATTTGAAAATCCTGCAAGTTTTCTGGATTCCCATGGACAGTCAGTGAACGATAGTAATGACAGTGAAACTGAGGCGCAGCAAAGCAATGCAAACTCGGAAGTTAGAGAATCAAGAAGGCTTGTAAGGAGACCGGTCTACTTAAACGACTATGTATGTGACTAGATTTAAATTTAATTAAGGAGAGAGAGATGTTGTATTATCTGTGACTGGTGGGAAGGGAGTGACAGCCGCACGCAAAGATGGCGGACCAGAACATGAATAAAGCTAATGAAGACTGACCGGTGTTTTAACTAAAACCCTTCATAAATTCTTTCACCATTAGTTTCCTACATTATCCCTGATGAACATAGGTTTTATTTCTCTGCGGGGACGGAGTCGCAGGCAACAGCTAGTAACATAAATAACAACGTTAGATCTAATTACATTGTTTCATTGTTGTTGTACGCCAGAGAACTAATGATCTCTAATTAACGAAGCTTACACTATGTTTCACCTAATGGCCCCTTTACACGTCGGCGGATCATGGGCGTGCGTAAGGGACGCATTTACACATTAGAGTGAGCAAAATATTCTTGCATATCACTCTTACGTATTGCTCCGTCCCTTACGTACGCCCATGATCCGCCGACGTGTAGAGGGGCCTTAAGATGATTCCTATGACAGCTCATATAAACACGTATTACATTTGTTTCTTTAACTTTACATAGATAATACATTGGTACACACCTAGCGACGCCGTTCAGGAACTTAAATAATTAATCCCCTTGTTGTTCGTTGTACACCTAGGTCGTCCACCTGGGCATTTTAGCAGACCTTAACGAAGTCGACGGAGCCGCTCACGCGGAGCTCCTGCTTCTAGGTTGTTTGGCCCTTCGGGCCGTCTGAAGAACTAACATAACCTAAACGTACCTATTGATTTTGTCCATTCTACCTACTCTCCGTAATCGACATAGGTGGACCACCACCAATGCCCTAATTAATCACCTATTTTTAAATACCTTGCAATGTGAGTACCTATAGTAAGTGATTGAAATTACGAAATACGGCTGTCAGAGGACTCATCCTAGATGAAACAGATAGTAGTTGCTTGCGTACATCAAATTAAGTTATGGTGGGTGTCTTCTCAATATAGCACTAAACTATAGTACTTTAGCTGCCTGGCTCTGCACGTTAGACGCATCGGCACCAGTGTATAGAAAGCGGCAAAAATAAATGTATATTTTAGATAGCATGCCACACGCGAGAAGCAATTTCTCTGCTTCTGTTATTCTGCTATGTTGGAACCTAAACGAACTATTCCCCAAACTAGCTTACATTAAGAAAGTGCATCCAAATCGGTTTATCCGTTTAGCAGCTACGATGTCGCAGACAGACGCATATACACGCCTTAAACATACAATACCCGTAAAATATTCCCACTTCTCTCAAGCTTGATTTTGCCTCTAAAATTTATTATAACGATCAGTTCACAGTCAGCAAAGTTACATGTTGCGCCGACCCCAAATAATTTGAGAAAACGGCAGGAGAATGATGATGATGATGATCAGTTCACAGGACAGTCAAAATAACTTTTTTTATTTCAGCTGCTTGGAGCTGATGCCGTTTTAGATGGCGTCACAGGAGGCACCGGTGGCGTCGTAAGCGGCGTGACTGGTGGTGTTGGGGGAGCGGCTGGAGGTTTGACAGGCGGAGTAGCTGGTGGAGCTCTTGGAGGCGTGCTTGGAGGAGGTTCTGGAGGGGTAGTGGGTGGAGTGCTTGGGGGAGGTTCCGGAGGGGTAGTGGATGGAGTGCTTGGTGGAGTTACCGGAGGGGTAGTGGATGGAGCGCTTGGGGGAGTTACCGGAGGGGTAGTGGATGGAGCGCTTGGTGGAGTTACCGGAGGGGTAGTGGATGGAGCGCTTGGTGGAGTTACCGGAGGGGTAGTGGATGGAGCGCTTGGTGGAGTTACCGGAGGGGTAGTGGATGGAGCGCTTGGGGGAGTTACCGGAGGGGTAGTGGATGGAGTACTTGGGGGAGGTTCTGGAGGGGTAGTGAATGGAGTGCTTGGGGGAGGTTCTGGAGGGGTAGTGGATGGAGTGCTTGGGGGAGGTTCTGGAGGGTTAGTGAATGGAGTAGTTGGAGGCGTGCTTGGTGGAGGTTCTGGAGGGCTTGGAGGAGGTTCTGGAGGAGGGTTAGTTAATGTAATGGTTGGAGATGTACTTGGGGGAGGTTCTGGAGGGGTAGTAAAAGGAGTGATTGGAGGCGCGCCTGGAGGAGGTTCTGGTGGAGTAGTGGATGGAGTGCTTGGGGGAGGTTCTGGAGGAGGGTTACTTAATGTGGTGGTTGGAGATGTGCTTGGGGGAGGTTCTGGAGGAGGTTCTGGTGGAGTAGTGGATGGAGTGCTTGGGGGAGGTTCTGGAGGAGGTTCTGGAGGAGAGTTAGTTAATGTAGTGGTTGGAGGTGTGCTTGGGGGAAGTTCTGGAGGGGTAGTAAATGGAGTGCTTGGAGGTGCGCCTGGAGGAGGTTCTGGTGGAGTAGTGGATGGAGTGCTTGGGGGAGGTTCTGGAGGGGTAGTGGATGGAGTACTTGGGGGAGGTTCTGGAGGGGTAGTGAATGGAGTGCTTGGGGGAGGTTCTGGAGGGGTAGTGGATGGAGTGCTTGGGGGAGGTTCTGGAGGGTTAGTGAATGGAGTAGTTGGAGGCGTGCTTGGTGGAGGTTCTGGAGGGCTTGGAGGAGGTTCTGGAGGAGGGTTAGTTAATGTAATGGTTGGAGATGTACTTGGGGGAGGTTCTGGAGGGGTAGTAAAAGGAGTGATTGGAGGCGCGCCTGGAGGAGGTTCTGGTGGAGTAGTGGATGGAGTGCTTGGGGGAGGTTCTGGAGGAGGGTTACTTAATGTGGTGGTTGGAGATGTGCTTGGGGGAGGTTCTGGAGGAGGTTCTGGTGGAGTAGTGGATGGAGTGCTTGGGGGAGGTTCTGGAGGAGGTTCTGGAGGAGAGTTAGTTAATGTAGTGGTTGGAGGTGTGCTTGGGGGAAGTTCTGGAGGGGTAGTAAATGGAGTGCTTGGAGGTGCGCCTGGAGGAGGTTCTGGTGGAGTAGTGGATGGAGTGCTTGGGGGAGGTTCTGGAGGAGGTTCTGGAGGAGGGTTAGTTAATGTAATGGTTGGAGATGTGCTTGGGGGAGGTTCTGGAGGGGTATTAAAAGGAGTGCTTGGAGGCGCGCCTGGAGGAGGTTCTGGTGGAGTAGTGAATGGAGTGCTTGGGGGAGGTTCTGGAGGAGGGTTACTTAATGTGGTGGTTGGAGATGTGCTTGGGGGAGGTTCTGGAGGTGTTGTTGGTTCAGTTGGCAACACAGTCGGGGGTGTGACGTCTACTGTTTCTGGTGTTGGTAGCGTAGTAAGCACAGCAACAGGGACTGTAGGAAATGTTGCAGGGGGAGGAGTTGTTGGAGGAGTTTTGGGAGGAGGAGTTGGGAAAACTGTTCAAGGAGTAACAGGAAGTGTCACTGGTGTGGTAGGAAGTACGCCCGCTGCTACAGATGAACTCACCATAGGCCAAGCAAGGCGAATTTTGGTTGCTCGGTTAGGTTCGGTACTTGGACCTGCTATTGCTAGAAGGATACCAAGAAAAATAACTTATGGCAACTTGCTCAAAATATTGTTGTTAGCAAGACGTCGTCGCAGATGCATGTAAGGTTTCTGTAGATTTTTGAAACGATGTAATATGTTTAGACATGTGTCCACTAATTAATGATTAAATTACAGTATCATCATTTCGTTTGCCTAAGTTTGTACTGACAGGTGGCTTGCTTAGCTAGCTAGATAACTAGATAGAGCCTCGCGTGTCACATTACGAGTAGTGACGTGAAAACAACGTACTAGACTCTTTGCAACTGGCCGCATTGCGTGCCTTCGCTAGGCTGCTACTCGCAAGATAAACGCTAAACAAGCCGCCTTGACGTAGTTTTTTAATTGGTTCAAACTTCAATTCTGCGTTTCATTGCCTTAACTAATATGTCTTTAAATCCGCATCGTTTACGACACCAGCATTATCTAAATACTAAATTTACTTGCTTATTCGAAATAGTGCACTCGAAATTTCAATAAATGAGCAAATGAAAAGCAAACTTCTTATTCAAATTCATCTATAACACATTGGAGTAAACTGAAATAGTAATCTAATACGTTATAAAGTTCACAGTGAGCTAAGGAAGAACACTTATCCTTTCTCTTAAATGACTCATTTTGAATCATTTTTTAATTAGTTAATTTCATCGACAGGTGTTTCCATAACCTAACCTAGGTTATTTATTTTCTATATTACCTAAAAACAAAAAGGCTTTAATACATTATTTCATCAATCATTGAAGTAATATTCGTTGATTTATAGTTTTCACAAACATTCACATCGAAATTCTGGTGCTTTGCTTTACTATGGTTAATCTATAATCATTTCTAGATCACTTGACAGTAATAATATGACATCAACAATGTAATTACGATATCATAATTATCAAACATGAGCTTCACCAAATTAGAATAAAGCCCTTATAACCAGTTCAAATAAATATATGACAAGATACTCTTCTTCATCGCTCCATCAAAGTTGAGAGTCCTGATCACCAAGAGCGCTGTTTCTCCGTTTTTTCAAAGATCCTCTGTCGTGGGCTAGATGGATCACCCCCTAGATAGTCAAGCAAGTAGCATCGTGGATGGATTCTATTCATCGCATAGTTGCTCTGCCTCTAGCCTATTGTGCCCTGCTAAACCAAACAAAACCCCTGTTGTTTATCCTTTTTCTCCAAGTCCTCTGTCCTGGATTAGATGGATCGCCCCCTAGATAATCAAGCAAGTAGCATCGTGGATGTATTCATCTCATAGTTGCTCTGCCTCTAGCCTATTGTGCCCTGCTAAACCAAATAAAACCCCTGTTGTTTATCCTCTTTCTCCAAGTCCTCCGTCCTGGATTAGGTGGATCGCCCCCTAGGTAATCAAGCAAGTAGCATCGTGGATGTATTCATCTCATAGTTGCTCTGCCTCCAGGCCTATTCTGCCCTGCTAATCCAAATAAAACCCCTGTTGTTTATCCTCTTTCTTCAAGTCCTCTGTCCTGGATTAGATGGATCGCCCCCTAGATAATCAAGCAAGTAGCATCGTGGATCTATTCATCTCATAGTTGGTCTGCCTCTAGCCTATTCTGCCCTGCTAGACCAAATAAAACCCCTGTTGTTTATCCTCTCTCTCCAAGTCCTCTGTCCTGGATTAGGTGGATCGCCCCCTAGATAATCAAGCAAGTAGCATCGTTGATCTATTCATCTCATAGTTGCTCTGCCTCTAGCCTATTCTGCCCTGCTAAACCAAATAAAACCCCTGTAGTTTATTCTCTCTCTCCAAGTCCTTTGTCCTGGATTAGGTGGATCGCCCCCTAGGTAATCAAGAAAGTAGCATCGTGGATGGATTCTATCCATCGCATAGATGCTCTGCCTCTAGCCTATTCTGTCCTGCTAAACCAAATAAAACTCTGAAGCAATCACAACCTCATTAATACAACAACCGCGTTAGCATTTTCGTTCAGTTTTACTATAAATGTTTCAGAGGCGTAATCAAATCAAGAAGAATAGAGAATTGTATAATGTAAGGTCTATTTCTGTATACAAAACTTGTGTCTTAAATATAAAAACTATAAAATCTATAAAAGTTTTATTTCTCCCTTATTCCTACAAACACTTGCAACGATGAATAATTTTCTATCACGTAGCCTATCGTCAGTACTGCAATACCACGGGACGAATCAATTAAATCAAGTGCAAATTAAACTTAAGCAAGTAAGAAGGTACATTTTGCAAATTTGTTAGTTACGCATTAATGCAATATCAACAACGCTATACTTTAAATCCAAGCCATGAAATAACTAAGTTCTATGTTTTCGGAATTGTAATCAAAAAAATATTCGACCTAGACCAAGAAATACGGTTACTATTTATTTATTTATCTCCTCCAAATATATTTATCAAATTTGGAGGCAGATCAGTTCACAAGCAACCTGGTAAAGGAGTTTTGTAAAATGCGCTGCTTATTCTGAGCAAACATTGAATGCTTCTATTCTAGTGCATGACCGGAAAACTGATCGACCGCCCCACCCATCATCATCATCTTTATCATCATCACCATCATCACCACCAGCATCATCATCACCACCACTACCACCATCACCATCATCGTTATCATCATCATCATCATCATCATCATCATCATCATCATCATCATCACACCTGAATACTAGCTTAGCTCTAGAATAAGCTCTTTAGATGGACGTATAATCCATATCTTTAAGCAATCAATGGTAGAACCTTGTGCAAGGTCCGTCCGGATTCTTACCATTTCAACCTACCGCCAAGCAGCATTCGCATTGTTGAGTTCCGGTGCGGGAATAAGACAACCGGTGAAATTAGGTACTAGTATAGAGGCATTCCATCTTAGTCCTTTGGCAATGCATTGGTGGTCTTACGATCGCAGTCTTTAGATTGTAGCTTTAAGAATTCAAATGTCTATGGGTTATAGATCCCACTTACCATCAGGTGACGTGTGTGTTCGTTTGACTTCTTTAAATAAAGAAATATTCTTCAATATAAGTAACAAAAACTAAAACGTGGATCGAACAAAACAATTGCAGCTGCCTAAATTCGATAATTTTAGTGACGTTTTTGGTCCAATCGAACAAAGAAACTGTGTAACTGCGAAGATAACATAGAAATAGGTATATAACACAATTCTAATATATTTCTGGTTCACAATTGAAATGTGTGTTGAAATATATTGACATGATCGCTGTTGTAATTGTGTGTTTTTTGGCCCAAGGATTATTGGTAAGTGATATCAAATAACTTTATTAAAAAAATATTGCCTTCTGCTTTATAACACATAGTAGAACGAACGTTCATTAGCACTAATGTTCCATTAAACTGGTTACTTTTTGATTTAACACAGTAGAAAGTACACGAATACGCGTGTACGCGAATTGGCAACATTAAACATAAATTAGTTGATAAAAAAAACACATCTTAGTGCCGAATTTACTGCTACCTATCACTGCAGGCCTAGTATGGCTGCGCTTATCGCGTGACAAAATGTGGATAAAGCATCCGTCACTTTCGTTCTTATATACATGTCAGAAAGTGACGAATATGTTATCCACATTTTGTCAAACGATAAACGCAGCCATAATAGGCTCCCAGCGGGCCGATTATGGTCGTGATTATCGACGTAGATAAAACATCTGTCACTTTCTGACCAGTATGTAAGTGCGAGAGTGACGGAAGCTTTATCCACCGCGATAAAGGCGACCATAATACGGGCCCTGGTAACGAGTAAAGAGACCAGTCAAAGAAGAACCGACTCCATGGATCTATTTTAAGCCATTGAGGCGTTCCTACTTTTATCAATCAGGCATATCCGACGGGTCAATATGATGCTGATATAGCTTCTATGGATGGTGCAGCGTATCCAGTGGAGGGAGAAGATGCATTCTGCGGCATAGCACCTGCACCAGAACCGGCTTCTGAATCAGTATCTATATACGGGAATTGTGATGGTAAGGAAATAATCATGGCCCGGAAAAACGTCCGTCATTTCAAAAAATAAACCCTGTTCCGTACAGTAGAGACTTCCTTAATATTGATGAAATATAAAAATTAATATAAATGAATTATTGGTTAATTTAGTATTACATAATCCCACTAATATTATAAAATGTTTGTTAATTTGTTACTCCTTCACGCTGCAACTGCTGGACAGAATTAGATTAAATTTGGAGTGGAGATAGTTTATACCCTGGATTAACACATAGGCTACTTTTCATCTCGAAAAATGTAAAAGTTCCCGAGGGAATAATGGTAGTCGAAATCTATGCGGACGAAGTCGTGGGCAGAAGTTATTTATTTATATTTAGCGACATGAAGTAATGAATGAATGACACAGAAATGGACATTGCAAAAACACTTTCGCGAATCAAAAAAATCTACTAGCTCTAAATGGATAAATGTAAATGGGTTAAATCAAATGTTTGTAAAAAAAAAAAACATTTAAGGAAGTCTCCACTTTAGGTACGGAACTGGGTTCAGTTTTTGAAATGAGGGGCGTTTTTCCGAGCCTTGGAGATAATGTACCTACAGCCGGCATTATAAGTACCTAGCATGTACACTTTAATATTTTATCACTTTAAAGGCATGTTTGAACAGCTGTACTAATCTCTCAAAGGCGTTAATTGGACAAGGTACAACGGTGTGCAGCCACTTATAAGGCTGACTGTAGTATAGGTATGCGAAACTCATTATACTTAAGTACTTTTTTCGGACTACAATAAATACTTAACCATTATTTTGTACACTTTTTCACCGTCACGGATATCAAATTTAGAAATTCAATACAATCAAGTATCAGAATAATAAATTTTTCAATTTAATCAATGCTCTAGAAGGGTAGGGTATTTCCGGATTAAAAACCACTCTATACAAAAGCCTATTTATTGGCTTGTATGCATAAAACATATAAATATGTCCCTCTTTTATTTATCTCGGGTTTTTTGAACAGATTCTACATTTAACGTGACTATTAGATTATTACATATTGAAATAAATTTTATCTGGTATCGTAGTTGTGGACGGTCCAGTTACAAATAGATTTAGCAAAGCTAGGATAATGTAACAATGCCCAGTACCATTTTATTCAAAAGTATTTCAATTATGAATTCCTGATTTTAAATTCCCACTTTTACTTTCAGGTTCATATGTACCAATCCCGGAACCTTCATTACTATTTTTCGAAGATTTACCAGCTCAAGAAAATGACGACCTTGACGTTTTGAGTGACACAGCACGGTTCGGATCTGTCCTAGCCGACTCAATTCTCGCAGAAAGAGAAGCAGAAATAGAAGCCAAGCTAGCCGAAATAGATGCATATGTTGAATCAGAATTTGGAGAAACCAATTCACAAGTAGCCTCCACATTGCTGCAAATTAATGGTGCCATAGATTCCGATTTGGAAGATATGAGATTACGTGATGCATTAGAATTTGAAAATATTGATGATTTAGAGCCTGAGCTAGCTTTAGCAGCTCAGTCAGAAGCAAAAGTAACAGCTGATATGGCAAATACTGAATCTTTGGTTATGAAAGAGTTAACCAAAGTAGACTCTTTGGTAGAATCAGAATTGAAAAAAACTGAGGCTTTGATGGAGTCCGAAATAGAAAAATTCGACTCATATATAGAGTCAAAAATAGCAGAAAACGATGCTTTAATAGAGTCAGAAGTGTCAAGAATAAACGCATTTGTAGATTCAGAGCTCGCAAAAACCGAAGCCCTAATGCAATTGGAATTGGAAAAAATAGACTCGTTTGTAGAATCTGAATTGGCTAAAACAGAATGTATGATGACATCGGAATTATCAAAACTTAACGCAATTATGGATTCAAAATTAGGGAATGATGAATCAGCGACAAATTCAGAGCTAACAATGTTAGAAGTGCCAGTGGAAGGGGTAGTAGAGTTTAGTGGTGTTGCGCCTGCGTCGGGTCGAACTAAGATCTATGGAAACACAGGATGTAAGTATGAACCGGCATTACTTCATAGTTTAAAGACATCTGTATGTCTTGCAAAATACTTAAAAGTAGTCAAGATGGTTATGGTTTTGTCGTTGATTTCTCGTATTCAAAGGACAAAAATGCTTTAACACTAACAGAAATAAGAGTTTCCCTTTTGCTGTACCTATCTAAGTTATCGGCATATTGAATATTGTTGCTAATAGAACTCGTTTGCGGCATATTCGATCCGTTTTTTAAATAAACTTGAAACTAAATTACTAACTTTTTATTATTATGAACCAATCAATTAGCTCCCTTTAAATTTATACGTGTAGCATGTTTAATTTTGTGCAATTTTAATGTAAAATACGCAATGTTTATAAGTTTTACCATAATGATTTTATTAATCGTGGAGACTTCAGAATTTAGAAGGTCAATTTCATATTTTAAGTTCAATTTGATTAGGCCTTGGCCATGATCGATTTTCACCTAACTAGATCCTTAGATCCTTGGTCACTCGGTCTATCTTTATGGGAGCCATACAATACTTACCTCCTGTCTTTTAGTTAACTAGAAAGAATAGATCAGCAACTATTGGTATAGTGAGTAAAGTAAGTTTTTAAGAAACAATCGAATATAATTGGGAATATGCATGCATTTTTTAAATCTCATTTCTCAACAAAATATGAAAATACTGTAAAAGAAATCAACAAAAGTGAAATTAAAATTAAAATCAGCCAAGAAATACGGATGATACAAGCATTTAAAAAAAACTGCTAATTACTCAGCGATTCGAAAGATACGATATACACTGTGACGTCATATAACAGGTCGGCCAGATAAACATCATGTTAAATTCTGTTTTGCTAGAAAGAAATAGGAACAAAACTTTGTTGGAATATATCTTGGTTATTTTTATAGCTATTCGAGAAATTATTTTTGACAACTGTTTTTTACATGAAGCACTTATTGAAGATGAAAATAAAGTCATGAATATGTTACAAGGAATTCTGGTTTCAAAGATGTCAATGTGTTGGTGCGAGCGCACAATAATGGTTTACTTATATTAAATACTAGAGGATGCCCGTGACATTAGTTTTCCCCTACTCCCCCTATTTGGGGGATGAATTCCTAAAAATCTCTTCATAGTACAGTAAGATATCTAAGGAACATTCCCTATGATATCTTACTTTACTTAAATTTCAAGTCTCTATGTCCAGCGGTTTTGGCTGTGCGTTGATCAATCAATCAGCCAGTCAGTTTCTTTTTTTTGTTATCCTAAAGTGCCCCACTGCTGGGCAAAGGCCTCCCTCTCGTCTTTCCACGCATCCCTGTCTTGTGCAGCCTCTTGCCAGTCCCTTCTGAAAGTATCAAGCTGATCTCCCCATCTGCGCCTAGGTCTGCCGCGATGCCGAATTCTGTGTGGCATCCGGTTTGTGGTTATTGTTGTTAGTTATCTTTTTATAAGATATAAACCCCTTTGTATGTTTTAGATATTCCAGTGTTAACTTACTTAGATAGCGATTACGAAGAAACATTTGAAGAGATGACAGAACCTGCTATGGGCGAAGTAGAGTTCTATGATACTGTGCCAGTCAGCGGCAGGACAAGGATAGTAGGACACACTGGATGTAAGTATATTAAATTAGAATAAGCAAAAAAATCTAAAGAAAGTAATATCATGAATAACTTCTAAACTAAGGAAACTCACTACAATTATAATGTATTATCGTGTTGTCTGAGCGTTTGACATAATTAATGAGTTAGGTGGTAGGACCTTGTGCAGGGTCAGTCCGGAATGCTACTACCACTTTACTGCCTAACCTGCTACCAAACGGCAGTTTTTTTGATGTTTTAGTGTGACACGGCAAAAGCAATGACTGTCACAGAGCCTTTCCCATTCCCAAAACTATTCCCATTCCCATTTGCGTTTACTAAAAATGTTAATTAAGGCCATAGCTTCCATAACAATAGTCTTAATTTTAATCGTATTATTTTCACAGACTTGGAGCCAAACCTTACTCCTTTAAAAGCAACTCCATCTGTTAAAAGAGTATATAATTCCAAGACGTTTGCAGTCAACGATGAAATAGCCATCATCCCAGATATAGAAATGTTCAATGATGATAACGTTGATATGATACCTGTTGTAGGAGAGGTTGTATTTAGTGGTAAAGCTCCTGCTGTAGGTCGAGTTAAGATAACAGGAAACTGTGCGAGTAAGTTTTATTTGTTCATGTTATTCAAAAAGTCACTATCAATTATTCGAAATTTGCATTGCATTGCAGAGCAAATTTTCTGCATTGGATGTTAAACATCTTCTTTGTAAGCTCACTTCATTGTCGACAAAATTTTCGTCTGAAATGGGCATGAGTTAGTCAAGAGTCCCATTATCAATAAATAAAAACCAAAGACTATAAAAAAACCGATTAAATATAGTAAATAACGACGCAGTTAGCTTAGTTGGTAGTGATCCTACCTACGAAGCTAGCGGTTCTGTTTCGAGTCTCGATATAGGCAAGTGTTCCTGAGTCTTGGATGTTGGACCCATGAAGCCTAGAGCTTAGTTTGGGACAAGGTAAATTTTTGTGAGATTGTCCCCTGATATTCTTTGTTACATTTCTAAATACTATATGATTCAATTTCCTAAAGATAAACTAAACTCAATAAACGTGTATGTGCTATAGCTATTGTTTTAACTATAAGCAGTTCCCCTTAATTTTACACAGGATAAAGACGAAATATTAGAAAATGATACATTATTGTAAATCTTTCCAGGTCCACCAATTATCGATGCAGTTGACAGTATCTCAGAAACACAGCTGAAAAACGCTGCAACTTTGACTGGGCCAGGTGTGACAGGGTATGACAACGTTCCTGAGACAGTACCTGTGGTAGAAGAGGCTGCTTTTAGTGGTAAAGCCCCAGTTCAGGGTAATGTACAGATTGTGGGAAGTTGTCCGTGTAAGTATATACCTAATTAAGAATCGCTCCAAAATCGCACAATATTTTGAAAATAATTTTGATGAAATGATACAATCGATGATGTCAAATTCCATAAAATGATGGGTTACCCTAAACAAAATTACCACTCAGAAAATATATTTTCTGGTAAATAAGTATATTTTATTTTGCAGGTCCTCCAGTTTTTTCATTGAATCCACCTATTATTGGAAATGCTAATCCATCTATCAAAAATAACAATATTCAAGAGTTTGATGGTGATTTGTACTTGAAACTAGCAAATACAGAAAATGGCGTGCAGAATGTTCCTGGAACAGGTATAATTGTAATGTAATGAAATGAAGAAAAAGTGTAGCTTGCTATTATTTATGTTGCATTTTATACAATCATTGTAGAAAAAGGAAATACTTTCATCGACGCAAATAATGAAAACCATTGATCTGATTAACGTTGCGGAAATTCGATTGATGCTGACAAAATGAGCGAGAATAGCCATTAATTTTATGCTATAGGGGTTTTTACATGTTTTGATGTTGTTGGTGTTTGGTCTATCGCTAATGAACTTAATTATTATCATCTTTATTTAGCTGGACGACATCTAAACGATAAGCTCGTCTTTGGACTAAGACCATCTTGTATATCTGTTCATTGTGTTATTTTTCATGAATATAAAGGTTACACAGATAGGTACATACTGGAGCACATTTTCTTTTCATTTGTCCTTTATAGATTTACTAGAGGACTCCCGCGACTTCGTATGCGGAGAATTAGTTTCCCGCTACTCCCCCCATTTTTCCCCGTTGGGGGTCAATTTTCGGTAAATCCTTTCTTAGTGCTCACTTACATCATGAAAGGAACCCCTGTACCAAATTTCAAGTTTCTAGGTACAATAGTTGCGGCTCTAAGTTGATATATAAGTCAGTCAGTTTTGCCTTTTACATATATAGATTATTGAAAGTCTTCTTGAGATAGATAGTGAAGTTGTATGGTTTTTGAGAGAGTCTCTTATCTACCTTTTTTATTTTCAGATGGTGTATTTTCCCCAATAAACATTCTGCCGATAGTGAATATTATGAGAAAAGAAATAAAAGTCAATGAAAATGGTGATGTCGTGTTCAGTGCTACAGTTAGAGTATCCGGTAACAACAAAATGGCTGCGCACTTTGATTGTACGTTAAATTGTAACAATTTAGAATTTGTACAAGCTTTTATTTGACTTGTACTGTTCGTAGTTAGGTATGTATGTAAGATGTCCGCTTCAAATCTTGCAAAGTCAATTTCATTTCAACTGGTTCAGTTCCCGTGGATGAATAGGCTGAAATTAGAGCCACATGTAAACCCAATGACAAAGCATAATATTGGTATCTAAAAACTGATCTAATGATAACAATCTCCGGAGAAAAAATATCTAACAGATGGTGAATCCGCATCAAAATCCGTTGTGTAGTTTAGGAGGAATTAGCAGATATACAGACAGAGATACAGACAGACAGACACGCAGAATGACGCAAAAAGCGACTTTGTTTTATACTATAAAGAAGATAAAGATAAAGAAGATACATAGGAAATGTCAAACATTTTGAAACAAATACTCACTATTATCACACAAATACTTGCCCTTCTTCTCCAAGTGCCTCTCCAACTAGTGAAGGTTGGCTACTAACTTCTGGAACTGTTGTCTGTCCTTAGCTAGTCGAAACAATTCAGATGCGCTCGCTATTCCAGTCCACTCTCGGGTGTTGCGGAGCCACGACTTCTTTCTCCGACCAACTCGAAGTTTACCGGCAACCTTGCCCATCATTATAAGTTGCAAAAGGTCATATCTATCATGCCTAAGCACGTGAACTTGAACTGTTAGGGCATAATCATATTTTTCACTTGAAGCTTGCTGAACATGATCCTTAACTTTTTAAACCCTATAAAATATAAAATATGAAGAGTTATTTGTATTTTGTATTATTAACAGCAAAAAGAGTAGAAATAAGAATTTAACAGGCAGCCCTTCCACAAGGTGGACCGCCGATCTGGTGAAGATCATGGAAGCCGATGGATGCGAGTAGCACAAAACCGGCCATCGAGGAGATCTTTGGGCAAAGCCTGTGTCCAGCAGTGGACGTCTTTCGGCAGATATGATGATGATGAATAATTTAACATGAATCATAATTACAGGTGCTCCTTTACTGCCTACAGAAGAAACTCCCGATGGTAGAAAGTTCATATGGCTTTCAAAGAAATCAAGCAGAGTTGGTAAAGAAATCTTTCAAACTATTTTTGCTATAGAAGTCAACGCTGACTAACAATTTTATAAGATACCTTTTTGACACAAGTAGAAATTTAGATTAATACGACTAGCAGAAACAGTCACCAGAGGGGTTTTTTTTTTGGTAATCGCCTGATGGGCCAAAGACAAAAGTCCTTGCTTTTGATTACTGTTTTTAATTCATTACTTTTGAGAAAAAGAAAAAGGGCAGAGGTGAAAATCCCTTCCGGAGACCTGGGAATGGAGGGCCCAGGTACTGCCGGGCTCGCACCGGCTAAAAACACCAATGCCCCTATTACCAACTAGAATTTAGACTCCCGCGGATACTACCCCAGCCAGTGCTGAAAGGCCGGAGGAGACAGTCCTTCCTCCGTTTACTTATCCGCGGGGTTTTTCAAAAAGGGGGGTTGGGATGGGGGATACACCAGAGGGGTTACAGCATGACTACACACACAGTTCAGTATAGGTTGAAGGAAAAGGACACAGCTGTATAATTGCTATAGCTCTGTCCCTTCATCTCAACCTAAACTGAATTGCTTCATAGTATGTCATGGTTACCCAGCCCCCCCCCCCCTTCAAGGGCCTGCTCTTTATTGCCTTTGACAGGTTATTGTATTGTCAACGTTACAATAGCTCTTATTTACTTAACAGTAATGGCGGCCGAGTTAAAAACAATACCATAACATGCCAAAAGCAATATTGTTTTAACTAGTAAAATAGAGGTGCAGGATAGTAACCGTTGCCTCCCTTTTTTCCCATAAAAAAGAAGATAATATAAAAAAATGCGTGTCTTTTTTGTTCACAGAACCTCCAGTATCTCCTGAACCACAAACAAGCAACAATCCACCAAAAATTGACGTCCCAATAACAACATACTCTCCGGACTTTCCCGAAACAATTATAATGGATTCTAACAAAAACTATGAAAGATTCTTGGATAATCATGAGGAAGTGCCTGTAGCTGGAGAGGTTTTCTTTGAGGGAGTGGCTCCTGCCCATGGTTCAGTGAATATTAGGGGCCAATCTTCGTGCTAAGGATGTCTCAGGATTGTTCTTTTGGCTCTTGTGCCCAAAATGCTGGGAGTTTTAGGCCTGAAATAAAAATGTTTTTTGTCTGAGAGCCTCGTCTTAATATGATACCTTAAAATAAACGAAATAGAAATATGTCTTTTTTGACGAATCTTTAAACGGGTATAAACTGATTTTAGCTGAGATAGCTAAAATCAGTCTATGAATAAAACTTAATCACACAGAAACAGTTAAAAAAATGACTCACAGTGTTAGATTTGGTAACCCATCATTTTATCGTATTTCACTTCTTCGATTGCATCGTTTCATCGAATTTCATTTCTGCTGAAAGCATGATGTTTTCAGGATAATTATATTAAGAGGCCGTATACGAAAAAAAATTTATATGAAAGTGGTAAAAAGTAATTCATACATTTTTTAGACGACTTTCACAGCAATACATTGTAAATTTTTGATATCGTTAAGACGTCTAAACGATTCATGAATATTGTGACATTCTAAACCTCTTCCAGCAAAATTCACATAACATTCGCCGGTGTCAGGTCGATTAATCAAAATAAAATAATAAAAACAAAAAAGTAGCTCATACATTCGTTAAAATTAGAAATTATCTTTCGTTTTGTGCATTAAAACTTGTAGAAATAAGTACAGTATTTCAACGGTAAAATCACAAAAATAAACAAAACCGGCAAATTTTTGTATACGGCCTCTTAAATAGTAATTACGTTGGTTGGGGAAGTTAGATTAGTGAAGTACCTAAAAACGCTTTCGATCAAATGAAAATTCTGCGAAATGATACGTTCGTTACCTGACCCTAAGATTTATGTAGTAAATAAGTCTGTGACAATACACCACTTATAGTTAATTTTCTTATTATATAATACATTTTGTAAATTAATTATTTATTCATAAATATACTGTTTTAGGCATTACGGTACTCGCAAGGCCCCAAAATTCTTACAATGTTAATTTAAATATAAAATTAATGACAGTTTGTATTGAATCAATATGACAACACAATAAGTAACTTGTCAAAGAAAAACATTTTACAAGACACCTAAATATCTTAAAAATAACTTAATCAATAATCATACAAATCACATACTATAAAAGAACGAACTTACAAGCTTACTTAAAACTACACTAATCTAACAAACCGCTACCAGTGGGCATAGTTCCCAAAATGCTGGCAGCATTGCCACGTTGAATGGCAATGCTTAATCTTTGTGCCAAGTACAGGCCAGCATTATGGATACGGGTTGCGTCGATCAGGCGCTTTGACACATCTTTAAAAATACGATGTGCTCCTGGTCCCCACGGTCCTAAAGTTTCGACCCCAAAAGGCTCAAATATGTAACTTCTATCAAGTTGACTGTATTTGCGCCTTTTGAGGGTCTCCGCTGATTCTGCCGCGAAACCAGCCCTAGTACTTGTTCCGGGAAGGTGTGACGGTGCAAGGGTGTCCACGCATGTGGCATCCCAAACTAAAGGCCGGCCTAACTTCCACGGAACAAGAGTCATCCCATCAGGTCTTTTACCATCGTCGCGCATGAGACCATTTGGTTCCAAAATAGCCGCACAATTGGCGGTGGTAAAAGCCCGACGGATGACATCATTAAGGCTGGAGTGACGGGAAAATCTACCCGCGCTTCGTGTACAGCATAAACCGTGGTGACCAAGGCGATCGACGCTAGTGCCACACTGGCAGCGGTGAGGAGCACAACATTGTGCACCCAAGCGGAGTGAAGCTGCAATTCTAAAAGTTGTAGAATCCAATAACGTTCCTGTGTTCGGCGATGGAAGCGCCTGTAGCCACAAACCCGATTCCCACACTCCGACCGCTAGGAGACGGGCACGATCTGCGGAGCTGTTGCACGTTTGTAACAGTTTGTTCCGTACTTGCTCGCAGAGCGGCAAAATAGAAAATATTGCATTTTGTAAATTAATGTATTTGGTGAAATAAAATAAAGATTTTTATACATGAAGCTTTTTTTTATTACCTATATCATAATACTGACATTCAATAGCAAGAACACTCTTTACTTACAAACATCGGCTGGCATCTCTGAGACCCATGCCAAGATGCACTACACTAACTACCTAGCGTTTCTATTCGTTTCGTTTGAAACCAATCGCGTCGGTAGATGACGTGATACGAAATGCCAGTGACGCGATTGGTTTCAAAACGAAACGAATAGAAACGCTAGTTAGCGTAATGCATCTTGGCAAGAGCCTCTGGGGTCGACCTATTGGGAATGAGTCGGTACGAATTACCTATGCGATAGAAAGAGAAGCACAACGCTGCTTAGTTAGTAAGAGCGCCTTCAGCAGGGCATGGCATGACGCAGTTCAGTTTACGGTCAGAGAAAAGGACAAAGCTATATGAATTTACCCGGGACATTTTAAGTACCCTTGATCGGGACGCCAATTGTCCCGATTTTTAGCACATCGCTAGAGCAATTATGTGTCATAACAACGAGAAGTTAAAAACGGTAAGTAGGGTAGGTATTTGACATTACAATGTCAAATACCTTACACGGCTGTATTAGGGAATATGTATAGATTTTTTAAATAGCATTTCTCAACCAAATATGAAAATACCGTAAAAGAGATCACAAAAAGTGAAATTACTATTAAAATGGGCCAACAAATACGAATACACGAATACAAGCATTTTAAAATGCTAATTAGAGAGCGATAAGACGGAAAAATCTGGGGCCTGTTTTATAAAGCTACAAATTACAATTTACAGGTTACAAGTTTCCATTACAACTAGCCATTTGAGCAGTGTTGCCAGTTTAGACGTGTAAAATTGTAACTTGTAGCTTTATAAAACATGCCCCAGATATGCTATTAAAAAGAGCTAGGAACAAGTCTTTGTTGGCTTATATCTAGGTTATTTTTATAGCTAAGTATTCAAAAAATGTTTTTTCTCAACTGTTTGTTACATAATTAGGTAATGAGTTTTTGTTGAAGCTAAGAAAAAAGGGTTGAATATTCCGTACTCGTTCGATTTTTCAAATGTTTTAGGGTGATGGAACCAGTAAAGAACAAGGACCAATAATGGACACTTGATTCTTATGGTACAGAAGCTAAGGGTTATTAACAAACCCCGGATGACGGGAGCAAAACTGTACTAGTGGCTAGTGATTAATTAAATTATCGACTAATTTTTATCGACATCGTTAAAAAACAATTTTCAATCATCAAGATTAATAGTTAAGTTTATATACCTTTTAATAATTTGTATACCTCCTTTATTTATATTTATCGCATTAATTCCGTAGTCAAACAAAAATTTCCTTTTCAAGATTTTATTTTACCACTTGGTCGGCGTTTCTATAACTAAGAGTCTCTGAACTAAGCTGCAGACCGATGGACATGGCGAAAATATAAAGGTTCCTAGTTTGACTTCGGAACCCTTAAAAGAAGGAGGTTCTCAATTCGTTGAAATGCTAAGGAGTATTTTTTCACTGAATTAATTGTTATTCAATATAATTTCAAAGGCTGTCAAAATGTTCGAGTTGGAGTCAATGTAAGATATAGGTTGTTTATAGTTGCGATAAGTACAAATAAAAGAGGTTTACAAATTATTAGAAGGTATTCAAACTTGACCATTAATTATGATGATTGAAATTGCTTTTTGACGATGTCGATAAAACTTAGTCGATATTTAATTAATCACTAGCCACTGGTGCATTTCTGCTCCCGTCATCCGGGGTTTGGTTATTAATTTATTTTGAGACAAACAATTTATAACCTTCTGACCTTTGAATTAAGCGTTAAGTGTCCATTATTGGTGCCTTTAGCTAAAAGTCTCCAACATTGGTACCGTCACCCTAAGTAGTTGTAGTTATTGTACCTATTGATTCAAAACCCAGCTCCCGATTTTTTATTGGCACTGTCCCAATTTTGTTAGGACTTGACCTGGCAACACTATTAATAACTGCTATAACTCTGTCCTTTACGCTCGCCGTAAAACGTACTGCATAGGCATGACGTAATAACCTGTAGGTAGGTACTACTATTGTATTACGTGCTCTCATCGCGACAGCAAAAATAAACACAAAGTCAGCAAAATAACACAGCAGGCAATGACCTGTATTATGCAGGCTGTATTTTGCATTGGTTTGCGATTTATTTAGTCAACGTGGAACATTTAGCTTTATTTTGCATACAAAAATTTTTCGCTGGTTTTTTTTGGCATTAAGAAAGGTAAACCAGCACATGAGTCACGGATTATGGTAAGAGAGATCTGCGACACATAGACATTAGCAGTCTCAAGACCGCAATCTCAAGACTGCAATACTAAGTCTGCTAATGTTTACGTTAGCATTATGCATCTTGACTAGGCTCACATATAATGCTGCAAACCTCAGGATTGTGAGCGCTAATAATGTACTCTCAAAAAAATAATCTAATTTATAACCATCTCAAATATTTTAGATGGTTATTAAAATTCCTACGTGACCCGGGATGGTGAAAGTTTAAATCGGCTCAGGGACTCAATTCTCGTGACTTCGAGATGATTTTTCATGCGAGATATGTCGAAAAAATGTATGCAGTTGACAGTTAATCTCGCATGAAAAATCATCTCGAAGTCACAAGAATTGGGTCCCAGGTTTTTAGAAGTTATGGTGGAATAAAGAATCATAAGATACATACATACATGAATCCTGAAAACATTACACTCCTTTTTTGGGCAGTCGTGTAATAAATAACAAAATGGAAACGTACAAACCTAGTTTTTCATAATAACGACAATATATTCAAAAATCGTGGTAATCGGACTTGATTCAGAGGGTGAGAAACGTTATCGAGCTAAGTTAAGTTTGGATTTTTTGGTAGCTACGAGATGAAAGCGTTGATCACTTACAATCAGGCGACTCGTTTGCTCGTCTGTCTCCTTTTTCACATAAAAAAACCGGTCAAGTGCGAGTCGGACTCGCGCACCGAGGGTTCCGTATTGAAGATAACCGCAAAAGAAAATACTCATTTTGTTATAAGCTTTATTTTCCAGGCAATAAGGTCGATTTTGACTAGCCTAAATTTTAATACAGATTTTCTTAGTTTTTTTGTTATTTCTCAAAAACTGTAAATAATGAACACTTTATTTTATTTTTCCCAGAAAATATAAGTAATTATCTATACGTCAGGAATTTTTCAGAATTTTTGATTTATAAACTTCGGAGATAAGGGGGGGGGGAACGGTAATTTTTTTGGACATTTTTGGCTATAAATCAAAAAGTTCATCACAGAAAATTTTCAAAAAAATAGTTTTGAAATGTGCAGATTAAGACCTTTCATATGACACCCCATTTGCTATAATCGAACCACTTTCATTTTTGAACCCCCCATTCTAGACCCCTTTTCAATTATTAATAAAATTAATTTCATATTTTTTTTACTACAAATAGATGCGGGCAAGCAAGTTGTACAACTATGCCAAATTTCAAGTTGATAGCATTTGTAGTTGCTGAGAAAACCTGCTGTGACATACAGACAGACAGACAACGAAGTCTCACCATAAGGGTTCCTTTTGTACCATTTTGGTACGGAACCCTAAAAAGCGTCGTGTGTGTGTGTGTGTGTGTGTGTATAGCCTTCGGGCGGCTGACGTTTTGACGTAAAATATTCTAATTTTAATTTTGCATAACACGAATTTCAGTATTGTAATGTGAATGTGATATAACAATTAACATGCTCACGAGTATAACAACGGAATGCATCATTTCTTGGAACGTAACATGTATTGTAATTATTTATGTGTGATAAAAAGTTTATATACATACATAATGGTCTCTTATCACTTCTGCCGTATCTAATTAGGTACAGTCACGAGATTAAATTTGGTACCCACCTTCAATCCAAAGTCAATCTGACATTCTACAAAAATAAAGTTGAGTTTCCTAAAATTTACAAATGACTTGACATCTCTAATGACATTGATGACTTCAAGCATATTTTTCTTGAAATGGGTCCCAAATTAACGCTCGTGACCGTACCTAGGTGGGTAAATTTTTGTCACTCTTTGTGTCCGTCCGTCTGTCTGTCCCCATCACCTAGGGCCTGATTTCAATGCTTTTTTAATGGAAATCTTGTATTTTGCCAACGTTTCTATGCTAAAATTATCAAAAATCCTCCTTTTAATGGCTTTTACGACTTTCAGCTCTTTCCCCACCTTATCCCCCCACGAACGTTCTCTCCATCCAAAAGGATGGAGAAAACGTAACAGCTCCTAATAAACAGTAACTCAAATTTAATAGCTAAAAGTAGATTCAATCCTCCCCTGCTAGTAATATGGTTTCGATTGGTACAGGCATTTTATATGATATGCCGCTATTTGGATTAGCAGAGCAGTGTTAGGGTGTTACCAGACCAATCGATCGATCGCCGATCGACGGCATCGATTGACGTCGATCGAAGTCGATCGATTGGTCTGGTAGGAACTATCGATCTACGGATATCGTTCGACTAACCAATCGATCGATTGCCGGTCGACTTTGATCGACTGGTCTGATAGCTTTAATTGATGAAGGAACTATCGGTCGACTAATCCTTTCTACCCTCGATCGACGATCGATCGATTGGTCTGGTAGGAACTATCGATCGACGTCGACTAATCAATTCTACCATCGATCGATGCCGTCGATCGACAATCGATCGATTGGTCTGGTAACACCCTTACAGAGAGGACAATTCTACACAAAAATGCTTTACGAGTTTATTCTATGCGGCATTTGACCTTGACGCAATGATCCGCTTGTCAACTACGATGAAGAAATATATCTACTGACCAGCATATTTTGACATCCAGCTCCTATTCCGCACTACGCTTTTGCGGTTCAACAAATTGATGAAACACTTACACAACTCTATAATAGAACACCACTGACCCATTGTCCCAAAACCATTGCTACATTTTGGCCTATTTGTCCTTTAATTTCCCAAATATTGATAGCATTTATAATGTCCAATCACGTTTTTATTCTTTCCGCGCATTACATAAAAGCACACTGACATAGTTACACATTGGTTGATAATTGTGTTGTATATATAGCACATATGTAATTATACAAGCTCAGTTTGTTCATAATGACAGGACTTCAGTTTGCCAGTTTATTTTGTGTACTTTTAATTCAGGTAAGATTAATTTTACTAAAAATTTTGTTCGACCAACAACATTCGCACTGTATATATTTCAGTCTGCAAGAGCCGTATTGGTAAACTGATCTCAAATGATAATCAAGATGCGTCAAAAAAAGACAGTTTCCTATGACATGACGTTTAATTTGACGTATCTTGTGACAGCCATCTCGATCAAGACGAGTTTGTTAATACAACCCTTAAGGCCACCAATTTAATTACTAGCATAGAATAGAATGATTATTATAAATTCTTAGTTATTAATAATGGAGTTAATTAAATTAAAGCGACCCAAAAAAGGAGCGAGCTTAAAAAAATGGGACGAATTAAGTATAATTAATATGATTACAGTAAACTCAGAAAGACGTATTTGAAACACACTATCATTGCTTGAGAAGAATAGGAAATATTCATGACTTTTTCACAGTTTCAATTTTGATTCATTTAACAAACAGTAGAGAAAAACCTTTTTTTGAATAGCTATAAAAATGACCTAGATATAAGCCAACAGAGGTTTGTTCCTATGTCTTTATAGCAAAACAGAATTTATATGGCTGACCTGTTACATGACGTCATAGTGCATTATCGGATCTCTCTGTCTAATCGCTCTCTAATTAGCACTTTAAAATGCTCGTATCATCCTTATTTCTTGGCCGATCTCTTTTACGGTATTTTCATATTTTGTCCAGAAATGCGATTTGAAAAATTCATGCGTATTCCCTATTCAAAATCGTATAGCACGTATTTTTTTTTAAAGCTGAAAATTTTGTTTCTTTTCAGAGAGTTGCTGGTCAAGTTGGACAGTTTCAATGCCAGCCAGATATATCTCTAAGTTTAGATGATCTCCTAAGAGCGATTGGACAAGGCAACTGCAACCAACAAACTATCACAGTACAAGATTCCTGTAACACACCTAGCATCAGCATTCAGCAGCCTTGCGGATGTCAGCCAAGCCTATCCATAAGTAACTCATGCGGATGTGGACCATCTCTCTCTATAGCTAGCCAGCCGATTTCAATAAGTAACCAAAGGCCATGTGGATGTGGCATTCAACAACCATCGTTTACAATTGGCAATCAGCAATCATTCCAACAAAGCCCTTGTGGATGCGGAATTCAACAACCCTCCTTTGCAGTAACCAACCAAAACGCATGCGGTTGTGGTCAGCAACCATCATTTGCAGTAACCAACCAGAACGCATGCGGTTGTGGTCAGCAACCATCATTTGCGATAGGCCAACCAATTTCATTTGCCAACCAATTATCATGCGGCTGCCAACCGTCAATTGGAATTTCTCAACCAACCTCAGTTAACCAACAATGCGGAACCGGAAGTCAACAACTACAGGCCGCGTTGTCTCTGTTATCCCAGCAGCAATGCGGAGGTAACCAGCTGAATAACCAACCGTGCAACGTACAAATTTCTTGCAACCCGTGCGATGAGTTGGTGATTCAAAATCAATACTTAGACGTTGGGAATATCGGTAGCAGAATTAATGCGGGTGGAAACGTTGCTAATATTGTACCAGCATCGTTGTTGCAAGCTCCTCCATTCGGCATTTACTTTACTGGTGAGAATCTGATTATTGATGGAGCTGTGCAAGTGTGTGGCTCCATGCCCTTCAGCAGCGCTGTTCAGATATCTGGAAGAGTTCCAGCATCGGGCTCTGGTTGCGTACAATACGAATGTAATGATCTCTGCTCTTAGATTAAAAATATAAAGATTGTTTGTTGATTTTCTTTTTTACTTCATCGTTATTCCTTATATTATGATCCCTTTTTTCAGTACTTAGTCTTAAACGTCTAATTTGATTTCTTTTAAATCTTGCAAAAACTATTATGATAAGAAAATGCATTGAAATCGATCTATGCATTTAGAAGCAACGAAACCACATAATAATATTAACCTACGAAAGGTTTATTTGCCAATGAGGAGTTCAAACGTTTGTGTTTCTCTTGGATATTAGCTTTATGATAAGCATGTGCAAAATAGTCATCCCAACGTAAAAAAAAACTATAATCATTTACAAAGTGGCCATAATACTAATACTACACTAGCAAAGAAAAACATCATCAAATTAATAAAATAACTTTCTATTTTCGATGGCGTGTTTGTATCAGCATCAGGTGCGCCTTAAATTGTGGTATGGATACGGCAAACGAACACCTGGCCACCTGAAGTTGATAAGGATCTGAGACCTACGCAATGGGTAGGGGCTAGGTTTGATTTATAAACGATAACAAAAAGTCCTCTATCAAAACATAACATTTGGAATGAAGACTATTCAGAATTATGTACCGTAAACCGGGGTGAATAGACACGATTTTCAACTTCCAACGCGTTTTTTGCATTTGATTCCAATGGCAATGGAAATAAGTTTGTTTTTAAATTGTGAGTCTCAACAATTTTTTCAAGTTTGCATCAGAAAAATAAGCCTTATTGCTCTTAATTTAGCAAAAAGATGAAAAAATACAAGGTTTTTTCGTATCCGTGAAAACGGGGTCAGTAGACACGACATATGGGGTTACTAGACATTTCGATCAGGGTTGTCACTATTTGTCTAGTGTTAAATAATATAATGTTAAATATCAGTTCCTACCTACCTAGGTATGAAATCAACGGGTAGGTACTTATTTGATGAATATAAATCCTATCCTACTTTTTTTGTTTGTATTTATTAAGTTGTTTACTTTGTTATTAAACAAGTTTAGTTAGTGTTAAGTTTATCCTATTTAGATTATTGAATTATCCTTCAACCACCGATATTAATTAAGCAATTTTAATATTTTTTTAGGGAATATAGTGAAAATCAGTTTTGACAACCCTATAACATTTATTTCTATTAACCCCCCATCTGTTATTTTTCACCCCTCTCTCGTCTCTTTCGACCCCGTACGGCGTGTTTAGTAACCCCGTATAGCGTATCTAGTGACCCCGTATGTCGTTTCTATTCACCTCATTTTCAAGTCAAAACGGCAATGGATTTATTTTTCCACATTTAAAGCCTAAGATTTAAGAAACCCGGGGTTATTCTTTGTTATATAAACACTGCAGATACAGGATAACTGGATAAATATGTTACGAGAGTATAAAAAGCACTAAAATCAACATTATAACAAAGTTTAAAGAACCGTTATTACTTACCTTGATGACGTCTGTTTTCGAACTAAAATATTTTTTACTTGTGACCAACTTCATGTATATCGAGTGTTACCAGAGTAATGAACAAATATTACACCTTAATTTTAAAACCAATAAGATTGACAAAAGTTATCATATTTCTTTTTGTAGCCATGTGAAAAAAATCCCGAAAATATTTCTAGTCACCCCGCGATTTCTATTCACCCCGGTTTACGGTAGTGTACCTCTACGCAATCGCAAGACTTCAATACGAAGAGCCGTAATAATAAACGATCATCAATTTTTTTTACAAGTCATTGAAAACTGTCATATATGAGGCGTCTTAAGACAGGGATTTTATTGAAGATCCTTTTATTAATAAGGTCCTAAGACTACAAATCACCGACCCTGAGGACCTAGATGATGTATGTTCCAGGACTCTATTTTCTCAAATTAAAATTGGAGGCCGTTCAATGAAGTCACTTTCCTTTACTTTATTTATAGCGGTCCAGTTAACAGGCAATTCGGGGAGGACGTGCTATCTAACGAAGCACTTAAAAGCACAAACCTACGGGACGCACTCATGTTCTGTAGGAAAACATGAAGTTGGGATCCATGCTGAATGGGAACGTCGCCGGGCCAGTAACCTTCGGCTCAACCAAGGGGAACTGGGCAGAATGATCGGAAGACCGATCGACCGCCCGCCTGATCCCACCGGGCGTGGGGACGCCCGGTGGGAGCGCAGTTTTTAAACCTATTCGCCCGTTTGTTTTTTCAGTGTTTCTGTTTAGGTGATTACTTGAAAAAAAAACTGAAATAAAAACGGGCAAATAAGTTTAGAAACTTCGCTGATTCGTAATGATTCTAATTATGTAAGGTACCACTGAAAAACTTATGAAAGAAAACATGTAATTTATGCTTTTTCGAGACATGGACATAAGGGAAAATTACAAAATTCCGATTAAAATGATCAATATCTCCGAAACTAGCAAAAATCGCGTAACATACATGGGGTATTTTCGGATACAACTTGGTGTGAGGATTCTGGAAAAAAAAATTGGACGTCACTATTTGGACCACCCAGTATGTGGTCCAAATTTCAGCTCATCCCATTAACGGGAACTGGTTCAAAATAGATTTTAAAATTTTGAAGCGGACATCTTACATACATACATACGAATAGTGAAAATAAAAATAAAACTTGTACCTAACAAGAAGTTAGTAGTTGTGATATTCAAATTTTATTTCTTCAGTCAAATTATCACCGTTTTGATAAAAAATATTTATAAATGTTTGTAAATAATGATTCACACGAGTAACAGGTCTTTCAATACGTCTGTTGCTTTTCTGCTGACTAAACTCACGTCTTGCATGAGTTGCATCGGAGATTGCTTCGTCAACTTGTTTCATATTACAAAACATTATGTCATTCTGATAGCTAAACGAAATGTTTTTAAGTCACGTTCTTGTTTCCTCATTTACTTTCATTAAGAAATATTTTAGACGTAGTATAGGAAAATGCACCTAACTGTCTTTTAAATTTACTTGGAAATTATCAGTATTTGTTGGGAAAATCTTTGCGATTGTATGGAATTGTGAGTAACTTTAAAGTTTTTTTTTGAATGCAATGTTATTATCTGATTGATTATCTTTTGTATATAAACTGCGAGAGGCAGATGATAAGATCATTATATAGTTTATTTTCATATCGTAATCATGAATTATTTGTTATATTTCTTCCAAATTATTATCATTCAGGTAAGCTATTTAATCTTGATTATTTTGCTAAATTGTAACAGATACTCCAATTACCTTTTGGTTGACAGTAAGGCCAGCCAGTTTGGAACATACCTTTACAGGCTTTGAACTCCTGGTAGGAAGACTGAAAACCCTCATCTGAATGATGATGTCAAATGGAACAGCTTGACGAGATGGATTCCTTCAAGGAGACTTGACACTAGATATTTTAAATTAATGATCATCATCAGTAAATACGAACATGGCTTTCAAATCCCACGTACCATCAGAGGTTTTATTCTACTCAAGCTTAAACCTAATTGCTTTTGATATGTAATCATATTGTCTACGTTATAATAGCTTTTATTTGCTTGGCAATAATGGTGGTGGCCGTGTTTAAAACCATACGACAGTACGTATAGAAACAAAGTAGATTAAGGGTGAGGACTAGCGGTGTGCGAGGAAAAAATCCACCAATTTGAGAGCTCCGCCGAGTGAGGTTAGGAAAATGAAGTATTCCTATTGGTGGGTTTTTTCCACGCACACCGCTCTGCTATCGCGCACAGCTCTGGTTAATATACACCCTAAGGCGCTGGTGGCCTATGTGCTGGTTCACTATACCCTTAAAAAAAATGACAAGAAACACGTCAACAGATGGTTATATATTTTCACTTTAGCTTAGCATCTCCAAATATTTTCACTTTAGTAAATTCTGTAATACTCGCATGTAGCGGTTTTTTTGCCTCATTTCTCAGATCATTATACCTTATTGGAGGCATGCTACTCGTATTTTATACTACATCTTTGATTCATTTTGTTTTTATTTAATTTGAAAAAAATGATATAATTTTACTTGTACTAATTTTACATTTTATTTCAGTATACAACAGCCCAAGTGTTTAGTGTCGGTGGCAACAATTTTATACCTAACATGAATAATCCAACAGGATCAAACATACCAATAGGTGTTAACAGAGCAAATAATTATGGACTTGGCCAAACAAATGCTTTAGAATTATCCAATGCACAAAATAATCTAAACGTTGCTAATATAAACGGAAACGCTAATTTAGCTCAAGCTATAGCTAATAGCAACAATGCAGCTAATATCAATGCTAATCTAGGACAAGTTGATAACGCTAACAATATAGCTAACATAGAAATTGCTAACGCCAATGTACCTTGCAATAAAGGCAACGTAGCATCTGTAGCTAAATATGCCACTGTTGTTAAACCACCGAGAGAATATGGAATGGAATTTGCGTCAGATGGTTTGGAAGTCCGTGGAGGAGTGTCAGTGAATGGGAAAATGCCTTTTAACGCCAACGTTGAGATAAAAGGATCGATGCCAGCCAGTGGTCAAGGAAAGGTAACATATAAATGTGATAAAATAAGTGCTGATGCCAGTTAAAGTGATTGTTAAATGTATTTATTTGGTAGATGTGTAATAAACAGTAAATGAATATTGGCTTTGATTTTTTTCCTAATTTTACAATCATGACGCGTCATTATCAGCTGAAAAATGCGTCATCATCCACTACTGGATATATGTCTCCTCCAAGGTTCACCAGATACCACGATAACCAGAGGCCCTAGAAGAGATGCATTCAGGGTTTGTTATCGTTATAAAAAATGTATAGGATTGACGTAAGCTGTCAGATGGTCACGTCTAACGCCTACGTCAAATCGATACATTTTGTCAGTTTTCTTAAACGAACTACGTTAGCGTTAAGTAACTTGTCTAGCTTCACTAATTAATTCCATAAATTTTGTCAGCTATCGGAATATTTTTCTAGCGACAATGGAGTGTTATTTTCTTAAGCAAGTGGCTCTTCATTTCGTCGATGAAGTATTAATAACTGGCAAACTAAACTTTGTCACTCCCACTCATAAGGCAGTGTCAGGTACCTTCCGCTTTAGCCTAGCTACTTCGTCGATGAAACCTGCGTCCAAATTACTAAAATGTTCATTAACTTAGGTTCGCTGGTTAATGATTCTTTGACGAATTGAAAAGTGTTTTATTAAGAAGAATCCCCTAAAAGTTCCGTGTCAATCACAATAACTGGATTCCATGAATCTTCTGTAATTTTTACGTGTCTACCCTTAAATACGCTGTGACGGGTACCTTCAAGAGACAAGCATACTCTCATGCATTATAATAACTCTCATGCATATTATTTAGTCGCCTCATTAAAAGTAACAATCAGGGGCGTATTGCAGAAAAAATAATAGCTTATATTATAAGCGGAACTCTCTTTCCAACAGTATGTATTAAAAAGAGACTTCCACTTGTATTACAAGTTAGAAGCTTTTATGAAACGGGCCCCAGGGTCCCGTTTCACGAAGCTACAAGTTACAAATTACAAGCGGAAGTCTCTTTCTAACTCCTTTTTCTAGATAGAGAGTTCCGCTTGTAATTTGTAACTTTTAGCTTCGTGAAACGGGCCTCAGAGCTTTTATTCTCCTGGGTAATATTATATTATCTTAGACGTGTTATCGTATTCTCAAAGTTAGGAAAGTTCTTATTTACTTGACAGTAATGGCGGCCATTTTAAAAACAATATGATAAAATGTCAAAGCAAAGTTTTGTTGGATGTGTCTTGCGATATTTCATTTGAACTTTGGAAAATTATTGCAAATAGATTTTCTAACGCTCAGGTAGAGCTACAAGTTTATAAAAAAAACAGTAATAAAAAAAATACTTTTTGCCTTGCATATCTACCTCTATAACACATAGAACTAAGCAAGATGAAACTTGACTAGCGAGTTCAATCAGAGTGGCTATACAGCAGGGAATATGTGGCGTTATCAATGAAAAGGGACCTTATTGTCGATGGCGCTTTCACCGTTATTAACGATGCTCCGATATAAATATAACGTCGCGTGACGCAGTGCGGCGTAAGCGCCATCGACAATAGATCCCTTTTCATAGATAACGCCACATAGGTATAATCACAGAACAGAAAAAACAGTAGAAGTGTCAAGTGGGCGTGTAACGTTTGGCACGGTTATGCGGAGTTCCGCATAACCTACCATACTTTTGCCGCGATCGCTTATTTCGATATTTCTGAAATTGGAAATAAACCCAGAAGCATGCCTTATTGTGCTATTTTGGAATGTAAAAACGATAGCCGCACCAAAAACATTGTGGCGTGCTGTTTTTACGATAGTTTGAGTATTGGCGACAACAGGTCTGATACTACTATAAGCGCAGCTCATGCGACTTCCACTGTTTTTTCTATTCCGTGGGTATAATGTATTATGTATCGAAAATCATCTCTTAAAAAGAAAAATTTCAACTCAATAATGACTGGTTAAATAGGAAATAAATACACAAGAATATCAGTGTGTTTTATGATTGTGATTTTCTGTATTAAAATAATATATTGTCGTGGTATATGAATGTCATGAGAAGTGAAATAAAAGTCGTGTGATGTGAAGCAGAAGAGAGAGATTCAATATTAATATGGAGGGCTACACTGGAAGGGGGAGATCCATGAGTAAGAAGAGGTAAATGGAATTTTTGGAGAGCGATATGAAAAACAAGGGAATGAATAATTAAATGATGGCTGATAGGGATTTTTGGAAGAAAAGATAGCTGGGTGACGACTGAAGCTACAAAATGACGTGATCACCATAAGATTAAGTCGTAAAACGACCACAGCTGCAGTTTCAAAAGTAAATTAAACATAATGCTCAATAATTAACATTTATTACAACAAACACTACTAATTACAATTACAATTGCAATCACAGCCGCACGGGTCAACAACGGACACCATGCCACCAGCCGGCACGTTCCCCTCGAAAATAACGTAGCCAATGACTGGCACGTTGCCGCACACATTAGTAGGCCCTGCCACTGGCATCTCCCCAACTATGGCAACGTCTCCATAACCGATTTGCGAACTGGTGCTCTGAACGACGCCATTGTTACAATTACTATTGGAGTTAAAGCCATTTTGCAAGTTGCCAAGGGAGATGCAGTTGCCAGGCAAGTTGGGGATGAACTGGGCGTTGTTGATGTTCAGTCCGTTGGCGGCGTTGTTGAGGAGACAGTTGCCATTGTTGCCAATAAGACCAAGGTTGCCAAGGTTGATAGCTTGTTGTTGTTGGCATCCGCATCCATTATTGCCTAGTTGCATGACTTGGCTGAGAGCAATCTGAAAAACAATGAATAGAACATTTTATTTTATAAGTTGGCGTCAGTCATCAACCACTTCTTAAGAAAAGATCGCTGCGCTGCTCAGAAAGAATACAAGAATATTTTTTTATTAGGCGGTGGTTCTATTAGGCAAACAGTTCGCTCTCAAATTGTACAATTGGCCAATTTACGTTTGCGGCAAACTTTACAGTAAGTTTATAATCTTATTAGGATATGAACAGCTACATTATATTTCAATACGTTCTCTTATAAGTAACGAAGAAAAGGAAACACTGAGAGATAAGGTTGGGATATCTTATTCACTTCTCTTCCTTGGTCGATCGTCGTAGTCATCGTGTTGACAAGTTATCTGATATTAAAAACAATGTTATTTTGTATTAAATATTATATTTTACCTGTGCAAAACAAGCCGCAGCACAAACGACGATGATTTTAGACGCCATTTTGTAAGCTAACACTAAAACAATGAAATGCAAAAATGAGCGAAGTCATTTTATACCAATATATGGCATACAAGTTTGCACAATAACAAATTATTACGTATAATTTACATAACAATCGGCCTGATTTCATGAAACACTTTGATAAAACCACGACAATGTTAAGAAATTTGATGATAACTTAGTACCTAATCAGTTTTCCAAAAGTCATTATTTGGAAAGCAAGGGCCTGATTCCAGTTTGCCACTACACGTAGTGGCACAGCTGCCATTACAGCGGCTCTATTACATTATATTCTAGACAACACGTTGGCCGAAATGATAGTGATTAGTGACCCAGTCTAAAAAGCTAGCGGTCCTAGGTTCAAATCCCGGTAAGGATAGATATTTTTGTGATAAGTGCGAGTATTCGTTCCTGAGTTTTGAATGTTTTCTATCTTTTTAAGTAAGTATCCATTTCTCTTTATAAGTTTATCGTTGTCTAGTAGCCATAGTACTATCAGACCATTGAAACCTTGACCCACCATAGAACTGTGTCACAGAGACGTTATGACTTATGATTCAAGTTATAAGAAGTGTCAAACAAATTGTTTTATAATGTCACTGTGACACCGTTCTATGGTGGGTCAGGGTTCCATTGGGCTGATAGTACCTACAAGCCTAGAGGCAGTTTGAGACTGAATATGATATTAACTTGACGACATTTTTGCGTCGATATTCGGCGCACGATACTTTATATAGCCCGAAGGATAAGTACGCTGAAGTGGCAGTGGGCCGGTCAAGTCTGCCGTAGGATCGATAACCGATGGAGCAGACAAGTTCTGGAGTGGAGACCGCGTTTAGGCAAGCGTAGCGTAGGGCGCCCTGCAACTCGTTGGACTGATGATATCCGAAGGACTGCAGGCAGGGGCTGGATGGGAAGCCCAGGATAGAAAATTGTGGCGAAACATGAAGGAGGCCTAAGTTCAACAGTGGACGGACCATGGCTGATGATGATGATGATGATGATACTTTATACCAACACAACACGCGGCGTCGGCGCGGCCTCATCTAAATTAAACCGGCTTCGTCCGTCCTGTTGAGTATGCTTGTGGTAGCTCACGGCACGTACGGTCAAGGCATGCACACATGCAAGCAAGCGATCTTTGTTTAAAGACGAACTACTGTTTATACTGCGCTATAGTGATTGCTACGCCCGCTTTAGTGGTCGGAATGACGTCAATTAGTTTGCAACCGCGTTTTGTTTTTTAAATCTGCTCCAGCTGTGACGTAGAAAAGACCATGTGGCGTTTAAGCTTTTTAGCCATGAGCATTTTTTTTTTCTCTGGGTAATTTTTGAACAAACATAACTTTCTGTCAAAAATTTCAATTTTGGGACAAGCTTTTGTTGCCGACTATACTTTTTATCGCTCAGACATCTGCTTATCACGATGAAACTAACGAACCGCAACTCGACGGGTACATCTTACAGCAAAGATCCCAACGCCACCTTCCAATTCCATCATCAGATCAGCTCGATGGTACCATAATATTACATTGTCATCCGCGTCCGTAAAGTATATAAATCATTTGTTGGTCAATGCATTAATTTCTATAATAAATTACCTGACGTAGTTTTAAAGCTATCCTGCGCATGATATTTGATATTATATTTAATTTAATATTAAGAGCTTTATATAATACTAGACTAAGTAGTATCATTGTAGTAAGAAATATGGTTAAAAAATGACTGACTGCTGAGTTTCTTGCGGTGTATCTTCTCAGCAGCTGAGCAGTGGTCTCCTCTTGGGAAGCGCTGGTAGACTCTTGACGTGTAAAAGTGCCCGTGCGGCCTACTTACTGAATAAATGTCTTTTATCTTTTTTTATAATCGGGTTTTCATATGTATTCCAAATTAAAGCCAATTCCATTGACGGGAACTGGCTCAAAATCCACTTGCAAAATTACAGGACAGGATTTTACAAGTAAATATAATTAAAATCTTATAAAAACAGTATTATTTTGAGACAAACTTCTATGAGCATGTATTTTTCATAAAACCTTTTAAAACAAATGTTTCTATTGTTAATTATACCTAGGATAAAAATGCAAGCATGTTGTTTTATAAGGTAGAGCGCCTTTTGTTTTTGTAACATAATACTTACCTACTTACTTACTTATACCCGTATATTCAAACAATACTTATAGTAGGAGATCCGAATAGGAGACGATTTGCACCGGGCTGCTTATTCGATCAAAAGTATTTTATATCAAATTTGATACGCTAAATAATAATTATGTTGCGAATAGGTTGCCTGAAAAATTTCAGTCCAGTATATATTTAATTTAAAAAAAAAATATTAACTTTGGCTTAAAAAAATCTTTTGCTTGTTTAATAGACAAATTACATACCAATCGAAAGTATGAAGCCTATAGAACTTGCAAACGTTAGGTTGACTTTTTTTTTCCCGTCAAACTATTGGATAGGCAGGTATAAACAGGTAAGTCGATACTAATAATTTGTACCAAACCTAACGTTTGCATATTCTATAGGCTTTATACTTTCGATTAGTATGTAATTTGTCTATTAAACAAGCATATGCAATTTAAAAAAAAAAAACATTTTTAATAAAAAAAAGAATGATATAATTACTGGACTGAAATTTTTCAGGCAACCTATTCGCCACATATTATTAATTTAGCGTATCAAATTTGATATAAAATACTTTTGATCGAATAAGCAGCCCGGTGCAAATCGTCTCCTATTCGGATCTTAGACCATTAAGGGATCCTTCACTGAGTAAACGCACTCCGTTCAATACAGCTTTGTGATTGGTCCTTTTTGACCGACCTTTTGTTTATGAGACGATTTGAACCACCCTGTGCGTTCGTGAGCACTGTGAGGCCTCATAGTGACGTTTGTGAATACAGGTGTTATTCTAGGTCTGCGATGAGAGGTGCGTAGCGGTAATAAATTACAAAGAGATCTGATAGCCACCTCGGTAACTCGTTGCATAACTCAGACATTCTATGCAATAATAATAAAATAAACGGAAAAGTGCGAGTTCAACCCGCGCGGAGAGGGTTCCGGTCATTTTAAAAAATGCTATGTTACTATAAACACGAATTAAAAGAATAAAGAGTTATTTCCAGAATTTTTTCAAAATTTTAGGCCCATTCGTTTCGGTGACAAAAGGGGGTGGTGATAGTCAATTTTCTAATTTACTTACCTCACAAAATTTGGTTAAATAATCATTTGGCAAAATATATCATTTTACAAACTTTCATCTCGCAAAGTTAGAGATACCTACTTCCCGCCGCATTTTTTTTTTTTGTGATAAAAAGTCTAACGTATCTAACCTAACTTATTTAATGAGCCCATGTAACCTATTTAATACTTCGTACGCGTAGAATTAGTTTTCCGCTTCTCCCCCTATTTATTCCCGTTGGGGGTCGATTTTCGGAAAATCCTTTCTTAGTGCTCACTTACGTCATGAAAGGAACCCCTGTACCAAATTTCAAGTTTTTAGGTACAGTAGTTTCGGCTGTGCGTTGATACATCAGTCAGTCAGTTTAGCCTTTTATATATAGAATAGAAGAAGATACGAGTAGATGTAATGGTTTAAGCATAAATGATTTGTAAAATGATACTTTTTTCAAACGTAAAATCATTGGCAATATTTTCTAGTTTGTAAGTGTTGAGAAAAAGTACTGTAGCCCTAGGCAAGATGCATTCCTTTATCGTTATCGAAAATCTATAGGATTGACATAAGCTGCCGGACGGTAGCGTCGAACGCTTATGTCAATTCAAAACATTGTGACACTTTTCGAAAATTGTTGACTTTTTACGAAATTTGTTTATTTTTTACATTTAATTGTTAGCGTTAGGCGTCTTGACATACGTCAGGGCCAGTTTTATCCTGTCGAGATCCGTATTCGTAGTTCTGATAGTATCACTGAGTGAACGGGGTTTCTATTTGCTTTGTATTAAAGTTGTGTTTTATTCATAGTTATTCACTTTTTGATTTTCCGAGATGGAATTAGGCTATGTGTTAATCCAGGGTATAAGTTATCTCTATTTCAAATTTCACCCAAGTCTGTCCAGCAGTTGCAGCGTGAAGGAGTAAGAATCTAACTTACACACACAAAAACTTTCGCATTTATAATATTAACCAAGTAGTAGGATTGTTTGTATTATTTTCTTTTATTTATAAGTATTGAGTTTCCTTAGAATGTACCCCAACATTCATTTTTGATATAAAAAGTTGTTTCTTGTTGATAAATAAGTAAACATCGACGTGCAAGTTTTATTTTATTTATATTGACAGGGCAAGTTTTAATTTATTTATAAGAAAAGAAAGAAAGACTGGAAGAAAATAAGTTTATTTGGCAGGCATTTTACACTAGTATACAGACACATTCAAAATATTTCAAGGTAATATAAAATATAAAATGAAAAGCTAAGATTACAAAAGCTTACCAAAATGGCGGTATAAAAGTGCAGGAATACACAACATTTGCAAATAGTTTGCGAATATTAAAAAAATAACTGTGATCATTCGGAAAAACTAGATTAATTGCATTGTTGATGTTCTCTCGGAAAAGAAAACACTTTCAGAAGATTTTTGGATGTAACCAAGATTTTCGCAAATAAAAGTAACTTTTTGTTTGTAAATAAATAGACAGTACTAAAGATAAAATGCGTGTATTAAATCCAAAAAAGTTGAAGTCATAATTAATTGTTAACCTTTTCGACGCCAACGACTCATAAATCAGCACCGCAGGTTCAACGCCAACGACTGATATATCAGTCATGGTTAACAGTGGAAAATAGACCTGATTGTCTATGAGGTAAAGTTGACATTAGCTCTGGTGTTGAGCTGTCAATGGCGTGAGAGTGGCAACTTTTTATTTGACATAGCGTTGAAAAGGTTAAAAGATTTAGACGCAGCCGCATTCGCACTGTCCGCAGAGGGAGACAGAACCAGTTGCAGGAGCGATGCCGCTGAATGAGACCTGGCCGAGCACCGGCACCGCGCCCACTATCTCGACTTCTCCGGTAGCGCTGATATCGCCAGAAGCGCTCACGGTGCCAGGGCCCGTGCCGCCATAGCTACCGCGGCTGTTGGAGACAACGTTGGACAGGGAGCTAGAGCTGGAGATGGAGCTGATGCCGGACCCGTAGCTGATGCTGGGGGAGTTGTAACTGATGCTGGGAATGCTGCGGCTGATGCTGGGAATGCTGGAGACGATGGAGCGGGAGCCTCCACCGCAGCTGCAGCCGCTGTCGGAGACGACATTGGACAGGATGTTGGAGCCGGAGATGGAGCCGATGCCGGATTCGTAGCTGATGCTAGGGGCGCTGTAACTTATGGAAGGAACGCTGTAGCTGATGCTGGGAATGCTGGAGACGATGGAGCGGGAGCCGCCGCCGCAGCTGCAGTCGATATCGGAGACGACATTGGATAGGACGCTAGAGCCGGAGATGGAGCCGATGTTGGACTCGCAGCTGATGCTGGGAACGCTGTAGCTGATGCTAGGAACGCTGCAGCTGATGCTAGGAACGCTGTAGCTGATGGAGCGGGAGCCTCCGCCGCAGCTGCACTGGCTCAACACCGACTGTAAAAAACATTTCAAAATTAAGAAGGATTCAGACTCCTGATTTCCGGAAGGCTGAGGTGAGTGAGAAGGATACATCTTATGTTAACATGCTTGCCTGGTCATCTTTGTGGATTTATGAACAATATGTTTGCTCTAAACAGAAACATATTAAGACTTTAAGGCGAGGATCCTGAATAAAATTTTCCTGTTTTTTTTTATCGTTGGAACTCCTCGTTCATGAGAATCTAATGCACTCGCGATTAGATTGAAATATCAGTTTTAACATGCGAGGGAAATCAACTAAAAAAACAATAAATACCTGGATCAGGCAAGCCTGGATGCAAAGGACCAACACGGTGAAAGGAGACATCTTCAAGTTGTTTGCTAAAGAAACTGTGTCACCATGAGAGCACAAGCAGGCTTTTATACGAAATGTTAACTTCGGAACAAACGTACAAAGAGCGATAAAATTGTGAAAGACGGAAAACACCTGTTGAACGTTTTGAACGTGCTGGAAAGTAAAAAGAAAAGCGTACCGAGGGCCGAAATACTCCTGATAACAAAGCAAAACGTGATCCATCGTGACCTAGTGTACAGACAGAAGACATTATCTTATTCTATTAGTCATAACCTTCAACAGGTACACCTTATTATGGTAAAGACAAATCATATAAAAGCTATTCAAAGCAACAAAATGTCATTCCACTGTGAGACTTTCACTAAGTACAAACCAAAATGGCATTCAAGGCTATCCTCCTCTGCGCTTCTGCCCTCCTGGTCCAGGTAAGCACATTTTTACCTACTATATAGTTTTTTGTAATGATAATCTCTTTTTTTATGCTCTGCTATACAAACAAATGTAAATGGGTGAATTTCGAAAAAATACTGTACGTACCTATTTATTAAAAATACTATAGTCGTTCAGACAACGTTATATTTTTTCCATTGTGTAACGAAAGTTAGCTGCACAGTCACATGATTAATTTTCTTTACCACATGAAAAAAAACTATTTTAATTGAGTCCTTAACTCTTGAACCGTGGAGCCTGGAGGCCCAGAAGCTTTTTATGAATTTAAAAAATAAACTGATTCGTGCCTCAGGTGACCATAGGCCTGGCTCTTTCCTCGGCCAACGGCTAGCAATAGCTATCCAGCGAGGAAATGCAGCCAGCATTAGGGGCACCATTCCCGGTGGCAGTGGCCTAGGGGACATTACATATCATAGCTACTTAAAATAAGTTATTTTATTTTATATTAGTAAGTACTTAGTTTTAGTTATGGTTTTATTATTTTCCTGTTTTTTGTTTGTTGTTTATTTATAATGAGGGGTTAAGAGCTATGAGTTGCTATATTGAAATGAAATTTAATGAGTCCTTAACTACGTACAATAGTTTTGAAATTCACCCAGATCTACATTATTATCTAGGAAGACAATTTTGATCTAGATAAGTACTAATTTAAAGTCATCGAATATTCCGACACTCAAATACATCGAATATTATAACTAATACGATTTTAATGACAACGCCATAATATTTAAAAGTTCAATCAATCAGAGGAAGGACTCCTCAATTGCAAAAAAGTAGATACTTAATTTAGATTTAAATAAGTCGAGTTTTTTTTTACATATTTTTTCAAATACCTTACATTCAATCAAATCATTCAAAAACTCTGGTTTTTACGGTTATTATTTTACTTGCAGTCCATCTCGGCTAAGACTTGTGGCATCCTCTACAACGCTCCTAGCTGTGGCTGCTCCTCAAGCAGCAGCAGCAAGTATGTGGCCATCTCCAATGATGGAGGCTCCTTCATCATCACCGGCGTCGGCCCCGTCGTACCCTCTGGCATCGCTGTCTCCTCGGACATCTCTCTGGATGGAAAACTGGACGTCAGCGGTACCCTGCCGTTCCTGAGTGCTGTGAACTTCGAAGGCGCCTACCAGACTAGCGGCGCAGCTGAAGTTTCTTACGGCTGCGGTGATGGGAACATTGGTATCCAGAACGTGGTCGGAGGCAGTTCCAGAGGCATTGCTGGCATCAGCGGCTGCAGCTGTGGAAATTAATTTGCTATCACCAACCAAATGTTGCTTTCTGGAAATATATAGCTACTTGCACATTATACTTTAATTTCATTTCGATTTCAATTGCCTGAGGTAATCTTACTAACATAGTTAGGTAATTTTGCTTTTCTATAAGTAAAAATAGTTATAGTTTTTAATGAATCCCGGAAATCGCTTCATAATACATGCCCGGGTCTTTCGAAAATTACGACGCTCAATAAGGCTCGCAAGTTTTAAGAGTTCTTGAATCCTTGCTGCTGCCGAAAATGACAACACAACTTGACGCACTAAATATTAACCAGCCAGCGAGCGTAGACAAGGTGCTTAGCGTTAACGTCAACGATTTTCGAAAGCTGAAAAAACGTATATGGAATTACATTAGCGCTCAAAGCCGTCGTCCGGCAGTTTACGTCGATCAACGAACGAACAACGTTCTTGCAAAGCGTCTTGCCTATGGCCACAGTTTTACGTGTCCCGTCAGAGCGTAGAAACCATATTCATATTCATTTTTATATTCAACTAGCTTCTCCCTGCGACTTCGTCCGCGTATATTTCAATTATCGTTATTCCCTCGGGAACTTTTAAATTTTCCGGGATAAAAACTATCCTACTATGTCCTATTCCAGGACCTAACCTATATGTGTGCCAAGTTTCATCACGATCCGTTCAGTGGTTGAAACGTGATTGAGTAACAAACATACAAACATTCTCATTTATAACGTCATTAGTAAGATAAGATTAATTGCATCTATGGTATTTACAGTGCAATTTAATACTAATTCACATTTACGGGCGTGCAATCTCAGCTTACCCGCTTTACCCGTTGAGTCAGCGAGCTCGTATAGCTCATTGATTTAAACAACTAGATAGGGTCTTCCGAACAAAAATGTCACATATTATTATGTTTGGCCAAAAAACAGTAGCGACATCTATCAGATTGCTTATAAACTACGTCAAACTACATATAACTACCGTAACGTGGTCGGGTAACCAAACAACAGAGCTGTATTTACAATAATATTAAGAATGCTTAAAAAAATGGTTTAACATGTTGGAGTAATACATTACTTAATATGCCTACCGGCAAAAGAAACTCCATCCTTGGTTTTCGATACCTTTGAGGTATAATTATTGCACTTACTTATGACACAACATGGAATTTTTGATTTTACTAGTGCGTACGACTTGGTGCGAGGTTGAAACGTCTCTGTCACGATTTGGTGCTAGATTCTTAGATTTACCTAGCACCATTTAATCGCCCTTTTTTTGTACTAGAGGCCAGTCCGTACGAAGTAATATATTAAGTCTATGGTATAGCTTCGCAAACTCGATCGACCGTTCGACGCAAAGTTTTTAAAAGCATACACCCCGGTTCAAAATCTATTTGTAAACTAACAAAACAAGACATCTATCTTCCTTTTCTGTTTCTAGGGTTCCGTACCTCAAAAGGGAAAAAACGGAACCCTTATAGGATCACTTTGTTGTCCGTCTGTCCGTCTGTCTGTATGTCAAGAACCTTTATCTCGGGAACGCGTGAAGGTATCGAGTTGAAATTAAAACCATATACTCCGGTCTACAGTCCCTTGAAGCTGTAATTTAATTATGGACTGTACTGGACTGAATTTTTTCAGTCAACCTATTCGCCATAATATTACTTACCATATTAAATTTGATATAAAATACTTTTTATCGAATAAACAGCTGGGTGAAGGTCGTCTCCTATTCGGATCTTAGACCAATTGGTTTGTCAGTAGACAACATGCGCAAACATATCCCCTGCACTAGCCGCTTGGAGCTCTTTTTACGTGTGTCGACCTGAGGGCTTGTCTAAGGCCCCGTTCCCACTATGCCGGACCGGCGAATTTGCCGGATGCCGGTAAGGCTAGTGGCTTATGACGCTGTTCACACGGCATAATGTGAACAGCTTCATATAAATTGTACAGCCACTACCCATTGGTACTTACCCACTAAATTGGTGAAGAACTTTATGATTTGTTGTCAAAATTAAAAAGTCATATTTGTAGGCAATTGTATGGGAAAGACTCAAGCGTCCGGGATTTGCACCACGGATTTGTGTAAGTAATTGCATTCTTAATATACCTATAGTAGAAAAGTGGTAAAGTAGTTTTTTTGGCGACTACAATTTAAATGTTTTCTAAGCGCATTAAACATTGGAAATAAGTATTACTTTAACATTAAAATTGTAAACAGAAGAGAACGAAAATATACTAAAATGTTGAAGTTTCAAAATATTGCGCTCGATAAATCTGAGAATAATTACAAAAAGAGTTATAAACCATAGATAATTTATTAATTATTAAGCACTAACATTTTATAGCATTTGTCATTTTTGGATGTATTTTGCGTAAGTTTTTAAAATTTCCTTAGACACAAAAAGAATAACTAATTTACCTAGAACACAGCAAATTTCTGCGTCTCGTAAAATCACTTGTCAGCGATACAAACAATAATAAATACGTATTTAGGTACTTTATACAATTATCTAGAAAGTACCCGAAGCACAAGTATTATCAGTCTTGTTCGTACAGGCAAATCAAACCAAAATATTCCTTTAAAACTGCGCAGCTCGAACTAATCAAAGTAAAAAGTAATGGGAATATAAATGATATTATGTTTCAAATTAAATTCAAGCTTGTTAAAACAGAAATGTAGTCAAAATGCGTTTATTTCATCCTAAGCACAGCCAGGGTCTAATACAAACATGGAAATTTAGACGCAGCCGCATCCGCACTGTCCGGAAATGGAGACGGAACCCCTTGCGGGTGCGATACCGCTGAAGGAGATCTCGCCGAGCACCGGGACCGCGCCCACCACCTCGACATCTCCGTATGCGCCGATGTCGCCAGAAGCACTCACGGTGCCAGGGCCGGTGCCGCCATAGGTGCCGATGCTGCTGGAGGCAACATTGGATAGAGAGTTACACTTGGAGACGGCGCCGATGCTGGACCCGTAACTGATGCTGGGGGAGCTGTAGCTGATGCTGGGGGAGCTGTAGCTGATGCTGGGAACGCTGCAGCTAATGCTGGGAACGCTGTAGCCGATGGAGCGGGAGCCGCCACCGCAGCTGCACTGGCTCAACACCGACTGTTAAAAAACATTTCAAAATCAAGAAGGATTCAGACTCCTGGTTTTCGGAAGGCTGATGTGAGTGGAGAAGGCTACATCGTATGTTCACGTTGACATGCTTGCGGTCATCTTCGTGGAACTATGAACCGTAAGTAGGCTCTAAACAGGGAAATATTAAGATTTAAAGGCCTGGATCCTGAATAAAATTTTCCTGTATTTTTATCGTTGGAACTCCTCGTTCATGAGGATTGCAATATCAGTTTAAACATACGAGGAAAATCAACTAAAAATAAAAATAAAAACCTGGATCAGGCAAGCCTGGATGCAAAGGACCACCACGGTGAAAGGAGACATCTTCAAGTTGTTTGCTAAAGAAACTGTGTCACCATGAGACCACAAGCAGGCTTTTATACAAAATCGTTAACTTCGGAATAAACGTACAAATAGTGATAAAATTGTGAAAGCCGGAAAACACCTGATGACCGTATTGAACGTGCCGAAAAGTAAATAGAAAAGCGTACCGAGGGCCGAAATACTCCTGATAACAAAGTAAAACGTGATTCATCGTGACCTAGTGTACAGACAGACAGAAGACATTATCTCTCATTGACTCGTACACCTTATTTTGGTAAAGACGAATCATATAAAAGCTATTCAAAGCAACAAAAAGTCATTCCACTGTGAGACTTTCACTACGAACAAACCAACATGGCATTCAAGGCTATCCTCCTCTGCGCTTCTGCCCTCCTGGTGCAGGTAAGGACTTTTTTTTGTAATTAATATATCTTTGTTACGATCGTACTATATAAACAATTGTTAATAAACATATACAGGGTGTCTTAAAAACCTTTCAACATATTTGGCGGGGTAATAGTTCGCACGATTCTGATCACGGGGGTATGGTTCATATTTGTTTCTGTTAAAGTAAAAAAAAAAGAAGGTTTAATTATATTCATTTTGTTACTTGATGTATCGCAGCCGATATCTTGACCTTGACATTTTGACGTTGATTACTATACTACTCCAAACGCTCGTAGTAACTAACGTCAGAATTCCAAGTTCAAGGTCAATGACCATACCTACGTTGTTTACATGGTATGTAAACAAACAGTTCGCTCCATGTAAACAAAAATAAGTTAACATTTAAAAAAAATGGTAACTTTTAGTGCAACTTACTGTATTTGAACACTAGCTGGTTTTAAAATTAAATGTGAAATCACTAGATCTCTTGTTCATGCTTTGCCAAGACTGATCATATCGTCCGTCTTATATTACTGTCGAAATCTAACCATTTACCATTGTTTTCGGCTCTAAACTGGTCCATATAACTGGTTTACAGCAAAAATAATTACGACTAAAATATCTGAAAATAACATAATTTAACAATGACATCTAATGACAGCCATAAATTCATAGACAGACATCTAAAAGTTCGGATAAACATGGATTGAACGATCAGAGGCCCTACTTTGAAAATCGAAGTTCGAAGTTAAGGTAGCTCCATCCCTGTCACTCGTCATTTGTGACTAAATCGAAAGAAAGGGATGGAGCGAACGTAACTTCGAACTTCGATTTTCAAAGTAGGGCCTCTGATTAGTGCTCTCCGTATTGATCCGTAATGCAAAACATTTAGTCGATGGATATAAAGGCCGTCGCATAATTGATTATAATTATTTATGATGTCACACACTTACCATAGAGAAAACAATACCAACCTTTCCCGGCCATGGAATCGACAATCTTACGTAGTACAGCGCGATAGCTCTTAGAAGGTGCTTCGGGTCTGTACTTCTCTCTCACTCGTTCTTAATAAGAGCGTATGGTAGCGAGTGAGAGAAAAGTTAAACCCGAAGAACCTTCTAAATGCTCACAGACTGTGCATATTTTGCACAATTAGGCTAACCTGTCATTATCTTACTCGTTTTCGCAATAGGAAGCTTCAAGAAAATGCCGTGTTATAGCAATAACCGTGTAACGGCCAAACCCTATATTCAAACCGCGGACAGATAAGGCTTACTTCGGGTTAAAATTTGACATTTGCCCATACAAAATGTGTCAAATTTGAATCCGAAGTAAGCCTATCTATCCGCGGTTTGAATATAGGGTTCGGCCATAAGAGTACAAAAAATCCTACAAGATTTGCCAATTTTATGTGTTTATGGCATCAATAATCCTATTGCCAAACCTGCATCCCTGATAGATTTAAATCAAAGTGGTATAGCTCATAGAGTACTAGTACAGAATCTGGACTATATGATGAACTTTGCACCAGCTATCCTTCTCTATGTTTTAGATTACGTATTTCTTAAGAAGAAATGAAACAAAAACTAGGCTGTTTTTTCTCCTTCAAATATCACGGACGCAACGTCAAATTCAACGTCGACTCTGACAATGGACCTCTCTTGGACTTTGAATACAGCAGTGTCGCCGATAGGCCCCTTGTGCTCTACTTTGAAATCCGTAATTCGAACTTCGTCTATTGCTATCCCTTTCGCTCTCGACGCGTAACTAATTCGCAAGAAAGTGACGGGGCGATCCAAAGTTCGAATTACGGATTTCAAAGTAGAGCCCCTGAGGGGCTAGACAAGGCGCATTACTCTAGCTAGCGTTTCTATTCGTTACGTTTTTAAACCAATCGCGTCACTTGTAGATGACGTGATACGAAAAGTCACGTGTTCTACCGGTGACGCGATTGGTTTACAAACGAAACGAATAGAAACGCTGGTTAGCGTAATGCATCTTGTCTAGCCCCTCTGGACCAGAGAACTTCAACTTGACTTTGACCAAAACGGTTAATGACCTCTTTATAATTTGCAATTGATTGTTATCTCCAAAATTGCAAATAAAACATTGTTGAAATTATAGAAAATTATTATTTACTTAAATTATCTCTCTCCTTTTCTTTCATATGACAAAAAGTTCATTTTTTTACGTTTAGTTTTAAGTACTTGTTTATGCAATGTCATCATCTGCCTATCAGGGCCAAACTAACGATTTTAAAATTGGTAACAGGATCTGTTCGGTGGGTCGAACAGATCCTGTTACCAATTTTCGACTCCATCATTACATCTGCTGGCCAATTGCCTAACGCACTCGCAATCGCAATCGACTTTAAAGCGGAACAATTGTTTAGATTTTGTATGCAGAATTGCAGACAAGCCTTCGATTTTTAAATTGAAAATGATTGCGATTGCGAGTGCGTTAGGCAATATCCCCTCGGGTCTCAGCAACAACACTGGCGTTGTCAGATCCAATTCAAACCCTGTGACAACATGTAAGATAACGAAAGAATACCTAAAAGCACACAATTTTCTAACTCCTTATGAATGCCATATAAATAGCAAAAGGTTTAGGTCTTCTAAAGGTTTCTATGCCACTACTTATTTTATGGATTATTATTGTGAAGGAGAAGACACGTTACATGTAGTATGTAACGGCATCCTCGCTTTGCACCCTCGGCTCACACAAATTAACCAAATCTCAATCTAGTCTTGTACCTAATATGGATAATGCTTAAATAGCTTCGAAAACATAGATGCTAGCTGTACTTATTTGTTTATGGTTTCTGAAAAACCCGCCGGAATTGAGATACACCCATTTTTAACAATGTATGAAAATTTCAAAACCATTTCGAGGAATAGGCTTCTCGAATCGATCCCTGTAGTTAGATAAAAAACATGTTAGGTACAATGAATTAATTTTAAAAGAAGAAACTCTTTTGTGGTTTTACATAAAACATATAAAACCTCTCCAATATTTTATTTTATAAGTACAATTTAGATATCTAGCCGGCACCTACATTTGAAGACAGCTGTTGTCATGTCAAATTTATTTGTTTACAAATTGACTGTAATTCTTATGATAAAATAACATATTAATGAGACCATTTCTCTTTTGAGTTATGTGTGATGAATGTTATTAATTTGTGTGGTGAGGTTTTCCAAGAGGTTCAAAACGACGGCATCAACATTTATTGTAGAAACTCATGATTGGAAGTATGGAATCCGCCTTTACAACAAATTTAATGTGATTGTGTTAAGTAGGTACATCTAGTCTAGAAACAAGGGTCATGTAGGAAGTGTTGTATTAATTGAGGTCTAGGTAATAAGCAATGGTTGAATGCTTATATTATACTCTGAAATAATAAATTATATCATATTGCGATTGTTTGTTTACATTATGTTTGAATGACGTTCGTCTATTATGACTTTGAAAACAGATCACAGATAATAAAAAATCGTCTCTAAATCTTAGACGAAGTATACCCGTTCTTTATAAATATCTACGTCATCTTGTCGTTACAAGTAGGTAAGGTTACTTTAATTTAATAAATTATTTTAAATATCAATAATACATTTAATCATGAAATGCTTCAAATTAGTTTCTTATAAAAGGCTATTCTTTCGAATAAAAATGTAAAATCAAGCAATTTTTTTTTTGGTGTAAGTACTTATCCCAATTTGTAACGCCACCCTAGTGCTTTTGGAACATCTAAAGGTGCTTTTCCACCGCGGTGCACCGGCGACGCGAGGCAAGACGAGGCGGGACGAGAATTGATATTTGTATTGAAAAATCGCGCAACCACCTCGCGCGCGCGCTGTGGAAATGGGTGTTTTAATACAAATAAAAATTCTCGCGCCAACTCGTCTCGTCTCGCGACGCCGGTGGAAAAGCACCTTTAGTGAGACACAGTAATCGGGTTTGTCGGTCTCACTTGAACTAAGTTTTCTTGGTTCCCTGTCATCAAAGAATTTGTAACCGCCTTACTGGCTATAACGGTATAATTTTGATTAGCAATTAATAGTTATTAATCGATCCAGTCTGAATATGAGATCCTTGTGCGTAACTTGTTCTATGGACCAGACTGTCAAGTGGATAGTTTCCCGTTAAAAATGCACACAATGTCTTTACAGACTTTTTTCCGGAGTTGAATTTTGGCAACATGATCCAATTTTCACCAAAGAATATTGTAGTGTCACCACGAGATGACCTCTTCTCAGCATCTTCTTACTAAGCTACAAGTACTAAGTTTTATCTTTCTTCTAGGATAAGAATTTCATTTAACAACGTGTATGATGCCAGCTTTTAATAGAATTTTCATAAAATGTTACGTGTATGGACGATTTTATTTTTACAAAAGAATTCTTAAACCTCCTTGCACAAAAAGGTTCAAGATTAAAAAAAAACTTTGTCAAATTGTCAAAGCATAGGTACTCAGACTTTAACGATTCGGTTTAATTGTTGCGCATAATTTATTCGTAGTAATCTCTGGTAGACGCAAATAAATAAAATTAATACATGATTCATATTCTCGTAGAAGAAGTTTAATGTAAAAGTGATAGTGATGTGTGATAGTGATAGTGTATTTTAGTTGTGTACGAGACTGATGAGTAAAAATCGTAATCGTTAGTTAGTTTCATATTTAAATTATTTCAGATATAAGCCCTTAACAGAGACCGTCTTTTTGTTCAAATTACAGAATAAAGTCTCAGTTTTCTAAACCCCATGGCTCATTTGACCATGAGTAGAAACATTTTCCAGTTTGTTTGTTTACAATACGTTGTGACACATGTTATGAATGAAGTAGTTAAGATGGGGCACACTGAGAGCATCATCAGGAAGGGCGATGACAAATCAGTCTGTAACTCAGTCAAAAATTAACCTAAAAAAAAAATACCAATGTAGGGTTGATCCAAATCATCCACCCTACCTGCTGTTAAAAAATGTTGAAAGGTTTTTAAGACACCCTGTATAGAAAGACAATTGGGATAGACCAAAAAGAATAACTCACGGTTTTTACATTCTAATTCGAAAGAATAGGTAATTTTAAGAGACCAATTTCATTAATTATGTATTAGACCCAATAGTTTTGTTTTAATATCTTTATTTCTTTAGCAGACATTTTATGGATGACATGATTATTTTTAATTTAGGTTGGCATTTCCTAATAAGTTACAACAATTAAATGATATCTAATGATAAAAAGTGATTGTAATAGTGTATTAAAACATACTACTTCAAGCGGTTTTCGCCTAACCCGGAAGATACACCTAGGAGGGCTTCAAGCCGAAAATGAAAGTCAAACAAAGGTTAAGTATACTTTTGTCGAAATATCTGGAATAGATAAATATTTCAAAACTTAATAATGCAGATCGGCTTTAAAACCCCATTCCTCGAAATGCTTTTCGAATTAGAGTAATTGTGAAAATATGAACAATCCCAATTTAAATTTACTAATTTCAATGTAAGTCATCGGATTGACTTGAACATTTCGGGTGCTAATGCGATTTACTCACAACACGATTTAAAAGTTTCTATAATCACGGGAGGTTTCCTCAATGACAAAATAGTAGATCCGACAATTTTTGGACTTAAGTCGAAATTGTCACCAATTTAAGAAATACGGTCGTCTACTTAGTATATTTTTTTGTTAGAATACCTTATAAAATTAGTCAATAACTCTTGGTTTTACGGTTATTATTTTACTTGCAGTCCATCTCGGCTCAGACTTGTGGCATTCGCTACAACGCTCCTAGCTGTGGCTGCTCCTCAAGCAGCAGCAGCAGCAACATTGTGGCCATCTCCAATGATGGAGGCTCCTTCATCATCACCGGCGTCGGCCCCGTCGTGCCCTCCGGCATCGCCATCTCCTCGGACATCGCTCTGAACGGAGACCTGGACGTCCGCGGTGCCCTGCCGTTCCTGAGCGCTGTGAACTTCGAAGGCGCCTACCAGACCAGCGGCTCAGCTGAAGTCTCCTACGGCTGCGGTAATGGGAACATTGGTATCCAGAACGTGGTCGGAGGCAGCTCCAGAGGCATTGCTGGCATCAGCGGCTGCAGCTGTGGAAATTAATTTGCTATTAATAACCAATCAAACTTTGCTTTTTGGAAATATATGGAGACTTTCACTTGACACTTTAATTTCCTTTTGATTTAAATACTTGAGCGCTCAAATCTTACCGACATAGGTACTATCACGAACGTTAATTTGAAATGGGTTCAAGAAAAATATACTTGAAGTCGTCAATGTCATTAGAGATGTCAAGTCATTTGTAACTTTTAGGAAACTCAACCTTATTGTTGTAGAATGTCAGATTGACTTTGGACCTAAGGTGGGTACCAAATTAAAGTTCGCGACTGTACTTTTACTATTCTGTAGGTAAAAATAGTTTTCTTTACTTTTAGTATTGTTAGGACCCCGATAATTGCTTCATAATAGATGTTTTTCGAAAAGGACAACACTTACCAAAACACATCAGCTACACGAGTAAGAGTCCTTGCATCGTCGCTGTTACCGAAAATAGCAACACTAATAAACTCGACCCTTCAAATATTTGGTCAATATTTAAAGATAAAAAAAGATAAAGGACAGTTATTCAGTAAGAAGGCCGCAAGGGCACTTTTACACGTCAAAAATCTACCAGCGCTTCACAAGAGAAGACACCACTGCTGAGAAGAAACGCCGCGAGAAAGTCAGCAGTCAGTCATTTTTTAAACATATTTCATAAATACAATGATACTACTTAGTCTTGCATTGTATGGAAAAAACAACTTTACGTGATTACTTAAAAAATATACTAAAAAAAACGGGGAAATATATTTAAAAACTTCGCTGATTCGTAATGATTCTAATTATGTAAGCTTGCCACTGAAAAACTAATGAAATAAAACATGAAATTAATGATTTTTCGTGACATGGATATAAGGGACGCTGGCAGACTCGGACATGTAAAAGTGCCTGCAGGGCCTACTTCCTAAATAAATTATTTGAATTTGAATTTGAATTTGGGAAAATTACACAAAAACTCAGATTTAAATGATCAATATCTCCGAAACTAGCAAAATCGCTAAATAAATATACATACCTAGGGCTTAAATCGATAGCTTTTTAGCTGCTCTATCAGCCCTAGACAGGTTGACGTGGTTTCTGGGACGACCTGTATAAAGCTATTAAAATTTTATAAATAGTATATCAAATGTCATGCGTAGTTCAGCAGCAAAACCAGCTAAGAGAGATAGAGGGAGATAAAGAAAAAAAACACGCATATCTACTTATGTGTACGTAAGTATATAAGAAGGTTCAAGACCACCACCAAACAGTTTTGATATATTTTCCTACATCAACCGTGTCCCCTAGCTATTTGAGGAGTTCCCTAAATCCCTCATCAGATACCAATATGGTTACAATGACACCGCCTTGGAAAAGTACCCTATCAATGAAATTTTTTTTTCAAAATCGGTCCACAATTAACGGAGTAATAAAACAAAATGCACATAAGTACATAAAATATATACAGCCGAACATAGAACCTCCTCCTTTTTTGAAGTCGGTTATAAGGATCTCATTTGGTACCGGCAAGTTAAAGACTTCAATTTAAATCAAAGCACATATTACTATAGCCCATTCGCGTGAAGAATGCTGTAAATAATTGTCCGCCGGCCTGTCCACGCCCCCTAACCAATAAGGTCGCTCAAAATTATGTTTTATTTTTATCCATTCAACTTAATCTTTTAAAATATAATTTGTTTGAATTTCAACTCCACTGCGAATACACATTAAATAGAGTCGTTTTCAAAAATGTTGTACACTAGAGGACGCCCGCGACTTTGTACGCGTAGAATTAGTTTCCCGCTACTCCCCCCATTTCTTCCCGTTGGAGGTCGATTTTCGGAAAATCCTTTCTTAGTGCTCACTTACATCATGAAAGGAACCCCTGTACTAAATTTCAAGTTTCTAGGAACAGTAGTTCCGGCTGTGCGTTGATATATAAGTCAGTCAGTTTTGCCTTTTATATATATTATTATATAGATAATTAAAGACTTAATGAAAACAAAATCACAATCGCATCCTTTGTGTAACGAAAATAAGTCATACAAACTATATGGGTAACTTTCGTTACACAAAGGAATCAATTAAGTTTTGTTTTAATTAAAGCCCTTAACTATGTACATTTTTTTGAAAACGTCCCATTAACCCTTCTGTTGCACTGATGAGTCACTGCATTCTTAACGCGAACGGACTATAGTTAATGTGTTTGCCTTCCTTTTCTATCTTGAGCTTTATAGCTTAGAACGGCAGGTAGCATATTTAAGCCATATTTTCTTTCTTTTCTTTTTAAATGTTGCTTTCGTATGGTAGTGAATGTTGGGTGTGGCAGGACAAGCATGAAAGTCGTATAAATGCAGTTAAAATGCGCTCTTTGCGTGGTATGTGTGGTGTGAAACTGACTGATAGAGTAAGGAATGAAAAAGTCAGAGAGAAATGTGGACTAAAATAAAAGAAGATGTAGTGGCTAAGATTGAAAAGGGCATGCTTCGATGGTTCGGTCATTTGGAAAGGATGGATGAAAGAAGATTGACGAAAGAGATATACAGAGTGAAAGTGAGTGGAAGGGCCGGAAGGGGCCTTCCTAGGCGTACTTTTTCGAATCAAATCGGAGAAATACTGGAAAAGGGCCGAGTTTTAAGTACCCGAAACCGACGTGCGTGCATGACTCGATGTATGAATGTGGAAGAAGCGAAAGAGATTTGTCAAGATCGTAGCAGGTGGAAAGAAATGGTCTCTGATTACCCCTCTGGGAAATAGGCGTGATTTAAAGTATGTATGTATGTATGTTTCCTTTCGTTTTGAACTGATAAAGATAAGCCATTTGGACATCTTAGAAAAATACCACTATTTCGCGCTTCGGACAATACCATCATTGCGGAGAAGAAGCGCCGCAAGAAACTCTAATATTTTATTACTACTTACAATATAATAGCGTATTGAAGTTTCTAAATATTTCTCTGACTAAGTCTGTGAATCCTCCTAAGTATTATAAATAAAATTGCTTTTACCGCGACTCCGCCCGCGTAGAAGTCGTTTATCGCTGCTCCCTCGGAAACTGTCCAATTTTCCAGGATAAAAACTATCCATGTCCTATTCTAGGACCTAATCTATATGTTTGCCAAGTTTCATCCCGATGCTTTTTGGTTGAAAATTGATTTAGTTACAAACATGCACACTTTCTCAAATTATTACTAACTGCCCGCGCCCGGCGCCGCCTGGGTGTAATTTTTTTTTTACTTACAAACCTTATGAAATATACTTTAGGTACTTCTTATTCTCAGACCTACTAAATTAAATATACACACAAAATTTCATAAGAATCGGTCAAGGCGTTTCGGAGGAGTTTTGTGACACGAAAATTTTATATATTAGAGAGAGATATCATACTTATAATATAATATAAAATAATATAATATGCCAGTGTCATAGGGACCATGCCGCGAGCGTACCTGCTAGAGAGGGTGTTCTTTTTATAGTGGTGATTATTATATGCATCTTTAATATTTGAGTAGCTTAGTTTTATTTTATTTTAAATAAGTTTAGTTTTAACTTTTAATTGTATTAATTTAATAAAATGTTCTTTTATATAATAAGATAATAAGATTTTGGTTCCTAAGATAGTTAAATAACCCCTTTGAATAAATATAACTAAGCGCTTACATTTGAATAAAAAGTAGTTCACGCATTTTGTGTTGATTGAAAAAGAAACTACATACAAAACAAAAATATAATTTAGCTTAAATGCAGCAATTTCCAAGCTCTCGTGAAATTACCTGTGAGCTACCCCATCAATAAGAAATAGGTATTTACTGTACAATGAATTGCTGATTTTGTATTCCCTTATTAAGATGCGGCCTTCCTACTAGTCCTAGAGGGCTCTGCGCGTTATAATTATATTCCCCATTAAATGTTGAATAATTTAGAGGATACTATGCATTATTACCTCACTCTTTTTTCCGGTTTGAAAATTTCTGAACTCACCAAGTTGGCTTTGATCATTCACACACCAGGAGTGAGTGAGACTATCTCTCCAGAAAAAGCCATGTTGGTTTTATATACACCATTAAAAAGAACACTTCAGAAACTGCACTATGACTAAACGTTCATCGAGGCAAATCATACGAAAACATAGCTTCAAAACTGTAGCTTGAACTAGACTAGTATGTAGAAGTCATTGCATAATAAATTATACGTAGTAAATTAAATTCAAGCTTGTTAAAACAGAAATGTAGTCAAAATGCGTTTATTTCATCGTAAGCAAAGCCAGGGTCTAATACAAACATGGAAATTTAGACGCAGCCGCATCCGCACTGTCCGGAAATGGAGACGGAACCCCTTGCGGGTGCGATACCGCTGAAGGAGATCTCGCCGAGCACCGGGACCGCGCCCACCACCTCGACATCTCCGTATGCGCCGATGTCGCCAGAAGCACTCACGGTGCCAGGGCCGGTGCCGCCATAGGTGCCGATGCTGCTGGAGGCAACATTGGACAGAGAGTTACAGCTGGAGACGGAGCCGATGCTGGACCCGTAGCTGATGCTGGGGGAGCTGTAGCTGATGCTGGGGGTGCTGTAGCTGATGCTAGGAACGCTGCAGCTAATGCTGGGAACGCTGTAGCCGATGGAGCGGGAGCCGCCGCCGCAGCTGCACTGGCTCAACACCGACTGTTAAAAACATTTCAAAATCAAGAAGGATTCAGACTCCTGAACTCCTCGTTCATGAGGATTGCAATATCAGTTTTAACATGCGAAGCAAATCAACTAAAAATAAAAAAAATACCTGGATCAGGCAAGCCTGGACGCAAAGGACCAACACGGTGAAAGGAGACATCTTCAAGTTGTTTGCTAAAGAAACTGTGTCACCATGAGAGCACAAGCAGGCTTTTATACAAAATCGTTAACTTCGGAATAAACGTACAAATAGTGATAAAATTGTGAAAGACGGAAAACACCTGATGACCGTATTGAACGTGCCGAAAAGTAAATAGAAAAGCGTACCGAGGGCCGAAATACTCCTGATAACAAAGTAAAACGTGATTCATCGTGACCTAGTGTACAGACAGACAGAAGACATTATCTCTCATTAACTCGTACACCTTATTTTGGTAAAGACGAATCATATAAAAGCTATTCAAAGAATCAAAAAGTCATTCCACTGTGAGACTTTCACTAAGAACAAACCAACATGGCATTCAAGGCTATCCTCCTCTGCGCTTCTGCCCTCCTAGTGCAGGTAAGGACTTTTTTTTGTAATTAATATATCTTTGTTACACTCACAAACAATTGTTAATAAACATATCTAGGAAGACAATTTAAATTTACTAATTTCAATGTAAGTTATCGGATTGACTTGAACATTTCGGGTGCTGCTAATGCGATTTAGAAACAACACGATAATATTTAAAAGTTTCTATAATCACGGGAGGTTTCCTCAATGACAAAACAGTAGATCCGACAATTTTTGGACTAAAGTCGAAATTGTCACCAGTTTTAGAAATACGGTCGTCTACTTAGTATGTTATTTTGTTAAAATACCTTACAAAATTAGTCAATAACTCTTGGTTTTACGGTTATTATTTTTCTTGCAGTCCATCTCGGCTAAGACTTGTGGCATCCGCTACAACGCTCCTAGCTGTGGCTGCTCCTCAAGCAGCAGCAGCAACATTGTGGCCATCTCCAATGATGGAGGCTCCTTCATCATCACCGGCGTCGGCCCCGTCGTGCCCTCCGGCATCGCCATCTCCTCGGACATCGCTCTGAACGGAGACCTGGAAGTCCGCGGTGTCTTGCCGTTCCTGAGCGCTGTGAACTTCGAAGGCGCATACCAGACCAGCGGCTCAGCCGGAGTCTCCTACGGCTGCGGTGATGGGAACATTGGTATCCAGAACGTGGTCGGAGGCAGCTCCAGAGGCATTGCTGGCATCAGCGGCTGCAGCTGTGGAAATTAATTTGCTATTCACAACCAATCAAACTTTGCTTTCTGGAAATATATGGAGACTTTCACTTGACACTTTAATTTCATTTTGATTTCAATACTTACTTCAGCGCTCAAATCTTACCCACATAGGTACTTTTACTATTCTGTAGGTAAAAATAGTTTTCTATAAGTACTTTTAGTTTTTTTGGGACCCCGATAATTGCTTCATAATAGATGTTTTTCGAAAAGGACAACACTTACCAAAACACACCAGCTACACGAGTCAAAGTCCTTGAATCGTCGCTGTTACCGAAAATAGCAACACTAATAAACTAGACCTATCAAATATTTGGTCAATATTTAAAGATAAAAAAGATAAAGGACGGTTATTCAGTAAGTAGGCCGCACGTAGGGCGCTTTTACACGTCAAAAATCTACCAGCGCTTCACAAGAGAAGAGACCACTGCTGAGAAGAAACGCCGCGAGAAAGTCAGCTGTCAGTCATTTGTTAAACAATTTCATAAGTGCCATGATACTGCTTAGTCTTGCATTATATAAAGCTTTAAATATTAAATTAAATAGTATATCAAATATCATGCGTAGTTCAGCAGGAAAACCAGCAAATAGAGATAGAGGGAGAAAAAGGAAAAAACACACACCTGCACATATGTGTGGATAAGTATACATATAAGACGGTGCAAGACCACCACATAAAAGTTTCTATAAGTTTTCCTACATCAACCGTGTCCGTAGCTATTTGAGGATTTCTCTAAATCCCTTACGGGTCCATATTGGCTCATGTAAAAATTTGTAGTTCGAATGTACTTATTGCTATTCATAATCATCGCATGTCATAAAGTGTTTGTTACTGAAATGGTTTTTATAAAACTACCTTACCTAACCTTACCTCATTTACCAAATAGATATTTCAAAAATCCGATGATTACGAATAACAATACATTCGGATTACAAATTTGTATACGAAACAAAGCGCTCCCATCCCTTACAGATTCTTCTCTCGTCTGATACCAATATAGTTACAATAAAACCACCTTGGAAAAGTGCACTATCAATCAAAAAAGATTTTTCAAAATCTACCTGTGACGCGATTGGTTTAAAAACGAAACGAATAGAAACGCTAGTTAGCGTAATGCATCTTGTCTAGGGCCTCATGTATTGAATTACACATATTGACATACTTTGTATAGATAATAATATAATTAGAAATTAGATAGAATAATATTATCGTGTTTTGTCAAATAGAACTCGGTTTTATCAAGGAATAAATAAATAAATAAATACTACTATTTTTGGTCGACTATACAAATGTTATCTAAAAGCATTAAATTATACGTGGAATACTAATTATTACTATAAAATAACCTCGTGCGGCCCAAGAAAAAAAACGCGAGATCAGCTAAACGCCCAGTGTGCAATGTATAAGCCAAAACATTTTTATATTCAATCTGCCCATGAGTAGTGTAATGTACACTGGGCGTTTAGTAATTTTTTTTAAGTGTTTGCGGTTGTGCTTTTTCTCACTTTGTACAATGTGATGTACATTGGGCGGCTCGAGGAAGTTTCTGAATATATCACTCACTAAGTACCTAAATCGTGTGTGAATCTGAATCCTTCAAGGATCTTTTGCCCGCGACTCCACCCGCGTAGAAGTCATTTATCGCTGCTCCTAACTAACCTATTTCCTATTCCAGGACCTAACCTATATGTGTGCTAAGTTTCATCCCGATCCGTTCTGGTTAGTGATTCTTTCAAAAGCAAAGGTGAGCGAACGCAGGAGTGAATGTCCAAGCGGCGAGTTTAAGTAGTCCCGTCAAAGCGAACAAAACACATTTCAGCGCGTGTTTTCAATTTGGCAGCATGGCTTCTCGAACGTATAAGGCTGCCTAATTGAGAATGCACGCGCTAAAATGTGTTTTGCTCGCCCTGACGGGACTACTTAAACTCGCCGCTTGGAAATTCACTCCTGCGTTCGCTCACCTTTGCTGTTGAAAGAATCACTACCCAGTGGTTGAAACCCCATCAATAAGAAATAGGTATTTACTGTACAATGAATTGCGGATTTCGTTTTTCCCTATTGAGATGCGGCCTTCCTAGTCCTCGAGGGCTCTGCGCATTATAATTATACTCACTCCCCATAAAGGTTGAATACTATAGAGTATAGAGGATACTATGCATTATTGCCTCACTTCTTTTTCCGGTTTGAAAATTTCTAAACTCGCCAAATTGGCTTTGATCATTCACACACCAGGAGTGAGTGAGACTATCTCACCATAAAAATTGAAAAAGCCGTGTTGGTTTTATATAGACCATTAAAAAGAACACTTCAGAAAATGTACTATGATTAAACGTTCATCGAAGCAAATCATACCAAAACATTGCTTCAAAACTATAGCTTGAACTAGACTAATATGTAGAAGTCATTGCATAATAAATTATACGTAGTAAATTAAATTCAAGCTTGTTAAAACAGAAATGTAGTCAAAATGCGTTTATTTCATCGTAAGCAAAGCCAGGGTCTAATACAACAGGGAAATTCAGACGCAGCCGCATCCGCACTGTCCGGAAATGGAGACGAAACCACTTGCGGGTGTGATACCGCTGAAGGATATCTGGCCGAGCACCGGGACCGCGCCCACCACCTCGACATCTCCGTATGCGCCGATGTCGCCAGAAGCACTCACGGTGCCAGGGCCGGTGCCGCCATAAGTGCCAATGCTGCTGGAGGCAACATTCGACAGAGAGTTACAGCTGGAGACGGAGCCGATGCTGGACCCGTAGCTGATGCTGGGGGAGCTGTAGCTGATGCTGGGGGTGTTGTAGCTGATGCTGGGAACGCTGCAGCTAATGCTGGGAACGCTGTAGCCGATGGAGCGGGAGCCGCCGCCGCAGCTGCACTGGCTCAACACCGACTGTTAAAAAACATTTCAAAATCAAGAAGGATTCAGACTCCTGGTTTTCGGAAGGCTGATGTGAGTGGAGAAGGATACATCGTATGTTGACGTTGACATGCTTGCGGTCATCTTCGTGGAACTATGAACCGTACTTAGGCTCTAAACAGGGACATATTAAGATTTAAAGGCCTAGATCCTGAATAAAATTTTCCTGTATTTTTATCGTTGGAACTCCTCGTTCATGAGGATTGCAATATCAGTTTAAACATGCAAGGCAAATCAACTAAAAATAAAAAATAATTATTTACCTGGATCAGGCAAGCCTGGATGCAAAGGACCACCACGGTGAAAGGAGACATCTTCAAGTTGTTTGTTAAAGAAACTGTGTCACCATGAGAGCACAAGCAGGCTTTTATACAAAATCGTTAACTTCGGAATAAACGTACAAACAGTGATAAAATTGTGAAAGACGGAAAACACCTGATGACCGTATTGAACGTGCCGAAAAGTAAATAGAAAAGCGTACCGAGGGCCGAAATACTCCTGATAACAAAGTAAAACGTGATTCATCGTGACCTAGTGTACAGACAGACAGAAGACATTATCTCTCATTAACTCGTACACCTTATTTTGGTAAAGACGAATCATATAAAAGCTATTCAAATTATCAAAAAGTCATTCCACTGTGAGACTTTCACTAAGAACAAACCAACATGGCATTCAAGGCTATCCTCCTCTGCGCTTCTGCCCTCCTGGTCCAGGTAAGGACATCTTTTTTTTTGTAATTAATATAATATCTTTGTTACACTTTACTATACAAACAATTGTTAATAAACATTAGACAATTAAAATTTACTAATTTCAATGTAAGTCATCGGATTGACTTGAACGTTTCGGGTGCTAATGCGATTTACAAACAACACGATTTAAAAGTTTCTATAATCACGGGAGGTTTCCTCAATGACAAAATAGTAGATCCGACAATTTTTGGACTTAAGTCGAAATTGTCACCAGTTTTAGAAATACGGTCGTCTACTTAGTATGTTTTTTTGTTACCTTACAAAATTAGTCAATAACTCTTGGTTTTACGGTTATTATTTTACCTTGCAGTCCATCTCGGCTAAGACTTGTGGCATCCGCTACAACGCTCCTAGCTGTGGCTGCTCCTCAAGCAGCAGCAGCAACATTGTGGCCATTTCCAATGATGGAGGCTCCTTCATCATCACCGGCGTCGGCCCCGTCGTGCCCTCCGGCATCGCCATCTCCTCGGACATCGCTCTGAACGGAGACCTGGACGTCCGCGGTGCCCTGCCGTTCCTAAGCGCCGTGAACTTCGAAGGCGCCTACCAGACCAGCGGCTCAGCTGGAATCTCCTACGGCTGCGGTGATGGAACCATTGGTATCCAGAACGTGGTCGGAGGCAGCTCCAGAGGCATTGCTGGCATCAGCGGCTGCAGCTGTGGAAATTAATTTGCTATTAACATCCAACCAAACATTGCTTTCTGGAAATATAAATGGAGACATACGCTTGACATTTTAATATCATTTTTATTTCAATACCTATAACTTGAGCTAATCACTGACAGAGGTACTTTTGCTATTCTAAAAGTAAATATAGTTATCGATTTAATTGAATCGTGGAAATCGCAATAGATGACCGTGTCTTTCGAAAAGCACGACGCTCAACAAAACTCAACACAACACAACAAGTTTTAAGATTTCTTGAATCTTGGCTGCTGCCGGAGATGACAACACAAGTTGAACCCAACGAACCATATAATGACCCAGTTGAAGTTGACGTCACACCGTGAAAACCACATTTTAGGGCGTGCATTCTCAGCTTACCCTTCGCTTACGACTTCGCAAACTCGATTGACTGTTTGACATAAAGTTTTTAAGAGAATAAACCCCAGTTCAAAAACGTATTAAAATTGATATCGTTGAGGGCCATAATATTTAAAGTGCGGGGGACCGCAAGGCGTCTTAAAATCTATCATCGTAAGATTGCTAATGTCTATGGATTATGGAACGAAAGAAGACATCTTTATTACCTTTTGCTTCTGGGCAAGAATGTGATTAACTAATTTGTTTTCGACAAAATATTTTCGGCAAACGTTGTCGTTATCGAAAATTAATAGGATTGACGTAAGTTGTCGGACACGCTAAAACCCATTCCACGAATTTAATCAGAAGGGCTAGACAAGATGCATTACGCTAACCAGCGTTTCTATTCGTTTCGTTTGTAAACCAATCGAGTCACTGGTAGATCACGTGACTTTTCGTATCACGTCATCTACAAGTGACGCAATTGGTTTAAAAACGTAACGAATAGAAACGCTAGCTAGCGTAATGCGCCTTGTCTAGCCCCTCAGTAAACTTTAGCGTCTGTCATTTGTTTCGAAAAAAAAACAAAGACCTCGTTTGTTATCGACAAGGTACCTTAGAATGACTTAGAATCATAACACGTTTTATTAAGGTGTTTACTTGCCTCAAAACAATGATATAGTTTGCTCCCTTTATGCACCTGGAAACAAAGTAAGCGATAATGATGATCAAATTAACACACTTTAATTATCAAAATAAATTTCGTTATAAGAATTTTATTAAAAAAACATAAATTAAGTACTTACCGTTTTTTTTCTTTATTATAAAGTTGTGGTCTTGGGAAAGCATAACGTTTATGAGTCACTTCCCACTTACCATCACAGGCCCTGGCCAAGATGTATCATAACTAACGTTTCTATTCGTTTCGTTTTTAAACCAATCGAGTCACTGGTAGATCACGTGACTCTTCGTATCACGTCATCTAGCAGTGACGCGATTGGTTTAAAAACGAAACGAATAGAATCGCTTGTCAGCGTAATGCATCTTGGATAGGGCCACTGTGTGATAGTTTGCCTTATATCAATGGCATAAAAAGTACAATAAAGTGTTTTGCATTGTATTGAATATGTATAGTTATTCAAGAAATTCCTTTACCGATATTGAACCTTAAAGTTACACAATTATAGTCGAAAAGTCGTAAATAAGTTTAGTATTTTGGTCGAATTAACAAATGGCGCCTAAACGCAGTAAATTACTGCAATGTTCTAGGTTTAAATAGAAGAGAAAGAAAATATGAATATAATATTCAGCAATAAGTATAATAAGTTTCTGAATACGCTCGATAAGTCTGTAAATCCTCCAAAGAGTTATGAATAAAAAAAAAAACAAAAGATAATATATAAACAAATATTTCACGTTTGAACCAATATTTCAGGCATTTTTTCATTTCTGCATGCATTTTGCGTGTGTTAAAAAAACACAAATTTAATGTAACTTAAATACAGCCAATTTATATCTCTCGTAAAATCACTTGTCAGCAACTCCAAAAATAATAAGTATTTTATTGTAAATCGTTATCTAGTACCTAAATGACAAGGTCTCAGAGAGCTTAGTTTGAGACTAGTTCAATGTATGAGAGATTAACCTACCCACCCAACTATGATGGTTAAAACACACCTACTCGATAAAAACAAAAAATATCACGGTTTTTTTTATACCAAAATATTGCTTCAAAACTGCGGCTTAAACGAAACAAAAAAGCAAGTGGTGGGAAAATAGATATTACGTAGAAAAATAAATTAAAGCTTTTTAAAACAGTTAAATTGTCAAAATGCGTTTATTTCATCGTAAGCAAAGCCAGGGTCTAATATAAACATGGAAAATTAGTTGCAGTTGCATCCGCACTGTCCGCAGAGGGAGACGGAGCCACAGGCGGGCGTGCAGCCGCTGAAGGAGACCGAGCCGAGCACCGGGACCGCGCCGACCACCTGGGTCTCTCCGCAGGCGTCGATGGTGCCGGAAGCGCTCACGGTGCCAGGGCCTGATCCACCGTAGCTGCCCTGGCTGTTAGCGGCAACGTTGGCCAGGGAGCTAGAGCTGGAGATGGAGCTGATGCCGGACCCGTATTTGATGCTGGGGGAGCTGTAGCCGACGAAGTTGGAGCCGCCGCCGCATTTGCAACCAAATTGGCTCATCACGGACTGTTAAATAGATGAAAAAATAAACATTAATACGTAGATAAAAGACATATACATAGCATTCATTAAATCATGCCTGTTTCCCAGAGGGGTAGGCCGACCCCACTTCTTTCCACCTGATACTATCCTGACAAACCTCTTCTTCCACATTCATACATAATATTTAGCCCTTTTCCAGTATTTTTTGATTTGAGATAAAATATAAAATGTAGAATACATTTATTCAGTAAAAAATCTACCAGCGAGTTCCAAGAGGAGACCACTGCTGAGAAGAAACGCCGCAAGAGACTCAGCAGCCAGTATTTTTTAACACACTCATAACTTATATTACAAAGATACTTTTTAGGCTAAACGCTTTGACGGGAAAAACCCTAGCATCCCTATAAAGTGACCACCATTGTATACAGGGTTATATTTGTAAAATAGTAATAACCTGTCAGGGTCTAATTATTCACATGATAACAACAACTGTGGTTCTGTTACTTTTAATAATTCATCATATTTTACTTTCATAGAAAAAAAAGGAAATAAATCTCTACGGTAACCAAAGAATACCGCTAGACAAATAAAAAAATGCAGTGAGAAACACAGTGGTGCGCGTGGAAAGGGGTAGGGAGACGAGACGACCTTGACCTAATTATCTGCGCAGACGTTCGCTTTGAATCGCCGGCGCCAGTGCGCAGCGTGTCTCGATTTCCGATAATGCAGGTAGTTAGTTCACGATGGCGTATCAGTATTAAGGAATGAAAATAACCGGTTATAACCTGTTTTTACCGGTTATTTTCATACAAAAACAATTAATAACCGGTTAAATTGCATTCCCTAACAGTATTAAAATATTCAAGTAGTCAGTATCAGTATTCAAGGGCTGCCACAGACGATCAGTCGGACTGACAGGCCGAGAGGGACGCAATTATTTGTTAGAATGAGAGACGTATATACATAACTTTCTCATCCAATCAAATAGCCGCGTTCCTCTCGTCAGTTCGTGATCGTCTGTGGGGGCCCTAAGTACACGGAATTGGTGCGAATGCTTGCTAGGTGTGATGACAACATATCGGACTCCTGCCTGATGTAAGTACAGTCAGGGGCATGCCCGGTCGATCACCTCTAGTGTGAAATTCGTGTGCACGTTCGACGCGTAACGACCTGCCAAGATGCACTACGCTAGCTAGCGTTTCTATTCGTTTAGTTTTAAAACCAATCGCGTCACTTGTAGATGACGTGATACGAAAAGTCACGTGACCGTGACGCGATTGGTTTACAAACGAAACGAATAGAAACGCTAGTTAGCGTAGTGCGTCTTGGCAGGGCCCTCTGAACGCTGTAGGATTAGCTAGCTGCAACGAACAAACCAAAATTTTCTTAAGTGGATGACCGCGAATGTCCCTGACTAAGTATACCTACGTACACCGAGCCATAGGAAAATGGTAGCCGTTGTGCGTTCAATACAGCTTTGTGATTGGTCCTTTTTGACCGACCTTTTGTTTATGAGAACATTTGAACCACCCTGTGCGTTCGTGAGCACTGTGACACCTCATAGTAACGTTTGTGAATACGGGTGTTAGTTTACTTTGAATTAAGCCAGTCCTAAGCCTGGTAAGGTATGAAAGGATTGTGGATTCAGTGGATTCGAAGTCATAACTTTTACATTCTAGCGCTTTAATGTCTTGTTTGAACTGCCACACATAATTGTCAGAGGAGTTAAAGCGACAAAGTACTCAAATGTAAGCAATGATTTTGTTAAACAAGTGGGTAATGCAAACAAGCAATTATCAATAACGAGAAATGTGGCCGGGGAATGATTTAATTAATGAATGAAACGAGCGCAAATTATCCCCATCTAAAAAATATTACTTACTTAGGTACTACAAGTTACAGATCAAAACACAACAAAAACTTTAAAGTATTTTTTTTGGGAAATCTATTACGTTTTGTAAAAAGTCTTCGAACAAAAGTTGTTGTTTATGATGTTAATGATAATCCTCAGAAGTTAGTATTTTTACAAATAACCGTATATAATAATAGTAAAGTCTGGATTAGCACATAGGGTACTTTTTATCCCCAAAAACATGACAGTTCCCGAGGTATGTGCCAAAAAAATTATCTCTGAATATGAACTAAGATAGTCAGAGTGGGTTAAATAAGATAGTGACATATCAGTTCTAACACGCTAGGCATGTTGATGAAATAGAAAAGAATATTCACCTGGATCAGGCAAGCCTGGATGCAAAGGACCAACACGGTGAAAGGAGACATCTTCAAGTTGTTTGCTAAATAAACTGTGTCACCATGAGAGCTCATGCAGGCTTTTATACCAAATCGTACTCTTTGATAGAAGTCAACGAATTCTGATAACATTGTTAAGACAAAAACACCTGGCGGACGTGCCGAAGACTCCATAGACAAGCATAGCGAATACCAAAATAGTACTGATAGTAACAGCAAAACGTGATCAATCGTGACCTAGAGCACAGACAAAAAGGAGACGTTGTCTATCGCAGCCTTGAACAATGCACATTGTTTGCCAATCAACCTAGCTTTTGAAAAGACGAATTTCATATAAAAGCTATTCTGAGTGATGAAAAGTCATTCCGGTGTAAGACATTCACTAAGAACCAATCAAAATGGCATTCAAGGCTATCCTCCTCTGCGCTTCTGCCCTCCTGGTCCAGGTAAGGACAAAATTCATTACTATTTATGGTAAATTTAAGCTAAGCAGCAGTGTTTGCATCGTTGTCTTCTAGCGTGGGGACAACCGAAAAAATTACTCGTGTAAGCATTTCATCTTAGTCCTCAGGGTTGGCCTTAAGATTGTAGTCTAGAGAACACAAATGTTGTGAGTCTCAGATTCTTCTTACTATCAGGGGGCGTGTGTGCTCGTTTGCCTTCTCCATGCCGTAAAAAACTCATATTCGATAGATCTTTGGTTTATGGTTGACCATCTCTCTTGCAGTCCATATCAGCTCAGTATTGTGGCAACCGCTACAGTACTTCTAGCTGTGGCTGCTCCTCAAGCAGCAACAATGTGGCCATCTCCAGCGATGGAGGCTCCCTCATCATCACTAGCGTCGGCCCCGTCGTGCCCTCCGGCATCGCCGTCTCCTCGGACATCTCTCTGGACGGAAACCTGGACGTCTGTGGCACTCTGCCGTTCCTGAGCGCCGTGGCCTTTGAAGGCTGCTACCAGACCAGCGGCTCAGCTGGAGTCTCCTACGGCTGCGGGGATGGGTGCGTTGGCATCCAGAACGTGATCGGAGGTGGTTCCAGCGGCCTAAATGGCATCAACGGCTGTGGATGTAACTGCAACTAATTTGTTACCACCACTACATAACCCGTTTGACACATAATAAACTGAAACATACTGAATCAATTTAAAGTTTTATTCAAAAACTATATAGGTACCTTGTAATTTCGATATAAATCTTCACCTCGGCTGTGTCCTCAATGCTATAACGTTGGTTAAAAATTAACTTTCAGATTATTCGGCTATGTTAATCCCTCTCGCGATAATACAAAAATTGTGTTAATTTGTGCATATTGAGCCCTTCCCTTCTTTCCTGTCCAGTTATTAAGGGAAGCATATTTCATCTGAAACGAAGCGAAGAGTTGGAAGCCGTGATGATCCTTGAGGAAGGCCTTTGTCTAGCAGTGGACTTCTTTCGGCTGATATATTAATATGATGATGATGATGATGATGATGCATTGATAATAATTATGAAACGTGACGATCGGCACACTACTAAATTATACTCCCCTTAAGAGAAAATGAATTAAAATATTAAGCAATATTTATACAGTATAGTTAGTTTTTACTGACATAAATATTTACGATGGTATGATGTTGAGTGTGCACCGCTACGGGCAACAAGTTTCATTAACAGAACAATTACCCCGAAAATTCCTCGACTAATCGGTAATTGGGATAGACCAAAAAAAACCTCACGGTTTTAACATTCAAATTCGAAAGAATAGGTAATTTTAAGCGACCAATTTCATTAATTTTGTATTTGACCCACTAGTTTTGTTTTAATATCTTTATTTATTTAGCAGACATTTTATGGATGACACGATTATCTTAAATTTTGGGTTGGCATTTTCTAATAAATTACAACAATTAAATGATATCTAACGATAAAAAGTGAGTAGTGTATCAAAACATACTATTTCAAGCGGTTAACCCGTAAGATACACCTAGGAGGGTTTCAAGCCGAAAACGAAAGTCAAACAAAGGTGAAATATACTTTCGTCAAAATTTCCGAAATGGATAAATATTTCAAAAACTTAATACCTAATGCAGAACGGCTTTAAAACCCTATTCCTCGAAATGGTTTTCGAATTAGAGTAATTGTAAAAATATGAACAATCCCAATTGGCGAGGGGTAGCAGTATTTTCTCAGTTAGCGGTTGGCTCGTTGTCTGATAACCTTTGAAATAATTTCACGTCACATTTCCCTAATTGGCCGGCAACGCACCGACAACTCTTCTTGAGCTGTTGGTGTTTATGGGCGGTGGCGATTACTTCCCATCAGGTAACGTACTAGCACGTTTACCTCCCACTCTTAAAAAAAAGACGTTAGAAGTACACATACATCCAGGAGTTGGGAACGATTCGAAAAATACAGGTTAACTATGGTTCTTAACCAGGTTATGATCGCTGGAATTAACCTGGTATTTTTCATTTTTGATTCTTCCTGCAGTTGATGGCGTGGCGACTATGGTGTTTTAAAATGATAAAGCCGGCTTGCAACTAGCTTCTGCCCGCTGCTTCGTATGCGTGGATTTCTGAATTTGATCTTACCAGGATGACTAATATAATTTTGTCCTAACCAAACTGAGAATGAAATATAAAGGTTATAATTGCGCTGTATAGGGAAAAACGCTTACCCAGTCACTTTTATTATACCAAGGCAACAATTCAATACAGAGTGTTAAATCAGAGCTAGCGCCATCTAGTTCGTATATGGAGAACTAAAAGTGTGTTTTTTTAAGTTACAAGATGACAAACGTAAACAAAAATAAAAACACACTATCCACACAAGCGTAGCTGAGATTTCACCTATTTGATTTTGTTGCTCATCCATACAAAGTATCACCGTGTGAGCAAATTCACAGTATTAAACAATTACTTTGATTTTCCATAGGAATGACACGTTTCTTCGGGATAAAAACTATTCTATGTTGTATTCCAGAACTTAACCTATATGTATGCCAAGTTTCATTACGAGCCGTTCAGTGGTTGAACCGTGATTTAGTAACAAACATCCAAACATTCAAACTTTCTCATTTATAATATTAATTAGGGTAAGATAACGAAATAATAAATACCATAATAATGTTCTAATTGCTAGATTTCTCTGGAACTTGACCTTGATGAGTCAAGTCCACACTGAGTGCTGCGACAACATTTATCGTGGCCTTGTTGAAATGCACATTTTTGCTGGTGGCTCTGCTTGCTGATGATGCACTTTGTAATGTTTACCGTAACTAGGTCGACTTTGGGTTTGTTTGTTGATGTCTTCTAAGTCCATGATCGGTGTCGATCTAAAACGGCAGCGGTAGGTGGCACTTTGTCTGCTTCATAATAATCTTGTTCCGGGTGTCATGTTCCTAATCTCCATTTTTAATAAGCATAATATCTTCAAGATTTGAAAATCACAACAGAGCATGGTTCATCTGTACTCTGGAATGCGGTATATGATGGAGATTCCAGTTGACTCGATGTGACTCGCAGTAATTCCTGGTTCAGCTGATCTTGTAAGCGTCAACCTGATTGCTGTTCTCGCTGACAGGGTAACATTAAAAAATACTCCAGATATAGCGATGATGCCAGTGAGATATTACAAAATTTGATGATACTCATTGTGATGCTCATTCTTGATAAACGCTAATGTTACAAAAACCTCAAAAACTTAGTTTATACTGGCAAAGAGCACTACCTTGAGGTACACCTATACCTCCCTTGCCTAAAAATAGATCTAGTTCATAATTCTAAAATTTGATATCCCATCCTCAATAACGTAGCAATGCATTGAATTACACCGTAATTCCAAAATTTTAACGCATTAAAAATAAATCCATAGGTACTTCCTAAGCCACTAAAGTATTTTTCTTTAATCATTTCATAACTTTCGCTCTTCGTAGTGAAAAAGAAATGACCAAGACCTCTAGACCAAGATGGCATGTTGTCTCAAAAGTTGGCGCAGTTAATTTAAGATTCGCAAATCGTGCAAAGAGTACTTAAAAAGCCGGATCTGAGTTCATTTGGCAAATTTTCGCAAATCATACAAATTTGCTTCAAAACTGCAACAAAACAGAAACTAATCGGAACGGAATTACGGAAAATAGATGCTACGTAGTAAGTTAAATTAACACATGTTACAACAAAAAAATATGTAAAGCAATTTCAACAATGATAAGTATTTTATTGTAAACCGTTATCTAGTACCTACTCGTAAATTACAAGTACTTAGAGAGCTTAGTTTGAGATTAGTTCAATGTGTGTGAGATTAACCTACCACCTAGTTATGTTGGTTAAAACATACCTACTCGATAAAAACAACAAATACTACGGAAAAAAATGCGCTGCCGGTAATGGTTTATCGAGGCAAATTATTCAAGATATGGCTTCAAAACTGCAGCTTAAACGAAACAAAAAAGCAAGTGGTCGGAACATAGAACGGTACGTAGAAAAATAAATTAAAGCTTTTTAAAACAAATGAATAGTGTAAATGCGTTTATTTCATCGTAAGCAAAGCCAGGGTCTTATAGAAACATGGAGATTTAGTTGCAGCCGCAACCGCACTGTCCGCAGAGGGAGACGGAGCCGCAGGCGTCGGCGCAGCCGCTGAAGGAGACCGAGCCGAGCACCGGGACCGCGCCCACCACTTGGGTGTTTCCGCAGGCGCCGATGGTGCCAGAAGCGCTCACGGTGCCAGGGCCTGATCCACCGTAGCTGCCGCAGCTGTTAGCGGCAACGTTGGACAGGGAGCTGGAGATGGAGCCGATGCCGGTCCCGTAGCTGATGCTGGGGGAGCTGTAGCCGATGAAGTTGGAGCCGCCGCCGCAGTTGCAGCCAAATTGGCTCATCACGGACTGTTAAATAGATGAAAAATAAACATTGATACGTGGATAAAAGATACATTCATTATATACATTAAATCACGCCTGTTGCCCAGGGGGATAGGCAGACCCCATTTCTTTCCACGTGCTACGATCCTGAAAAATCTCTTTCGCTTCTTCCACATTAGTAGTAGTAAATTGAGACGCTACAGATACAATGTAAATTTCTTTAAAAAGTTCTCTTAAGGAGCCACAGGAATTTAAGTTATTAATAGAACGAATGGCCCGTTTTTGTAACACAACCTGTTTTAAGTACCTATTTGATTGGTTGTAATAATTGAAAAGTCTTGTATGGGAAAAACGCAAGCGCCTCTAATAATGTGACCACCAATGTAAAACATAATTATAGTTTGGAATCGCACAGAGGCAATTTTTTTATCCCGAAAAATTTGACAGTTTCCGAGGGAATAGCGATAAAAATCTTCTACGCGGACCGAGAAAAGCGCAAAAGATAGTATTAGAAATGCGAAAAATTGTGTCTTAGGCTTTTACACTTTACGCTGCAAGCGATAGGGAGATTTGTAGAAATCTGGAACGGAGAGAGTTCATACCCTGCATTGAGATATACTTCCTTAGGCTATTGACCCTGGAATATTTAATTGTTCCCAAGAGAATAACGAAAATCGACATTTACGCGGACCAAGTCACGGGCAAAAACTGGTATTTTATATAATGAAGGCATTGGTCTTCATAACAACTTTTGCTATTTTTATATCAGTCCGTAGTTTTCTGAATATGAACTAAGATACATACCTAGTCAGAGTGGCGTAAACTCTTATTAAGTTTGTGACATCAGTTTTAACACGCTAGACATCATGTTGATGAAAATAGAAATGAATATTCACCTGGATCAGGCAAGCCTGGATGCAAAGGACCAACACGGTGAAAGGAGACATCTTCAAGTTGTTTGCTAAAGAAACTGTATCACCATGAGAGCTCATGCAGGCTTTTATACCAAATCGTACTCTTTGATAGAAGTCAACGAATTCTGATAACATTGTTAAGACAAAAACACCTGGCGGACGTGCCGAAGACTCCATAGACATGCATAGCGAATACCAAAATAGTACTGATAGTAACAGCAAAACGTGATCAATCTTGACCTAGAGCATAGACAAAAAGGAGACGTTATCTATCACAGCCTTGAACAATGCACATTGTTTACCAATCAACCTAGCTTTTGGAAAAGACAAATTTGATATAAAAGCTATTCTGAGTGATGAAAAGTCATTCCGGTGTAAGACATTCACTAAGAACCAATCAAAATGGCATTCAAGACTATCCTCCTCTGCGCTTCTGCCCTCCTGGTCCAGGTAAGGACGAAATTCTTTACTGTTTATGGTAAATTTAAGCTAAGCAGCAGTGTTCCCATCGTTGTCTTCTGGCGTGGGGATAAGACAACCGAAAAAATTACTCGTGGAAGCATCTCATATTAGTCCTCGGGGTTGGCCTTTGTAGTCTAGAGAACACAAATGTTGTGGGTCCTAGATCCTACTTACCATCAGGGGGCGTGTGTGCTCGTTTGTCTTCTCCATGCCGTAAAATACTCATATTCGATAGATCTTTGGTTTATGGTTGACCATCTCTCTTGCAGTCCATATCAGCTAAGTATTGTGGCAACAGCTACAGTACTTCTAGCTGTGGCTGCAACTCAGGCAGCAACAATGTGGCCATCTCCAGCGATGGAGGCTCCTTCATCATCACTAGCGTCGGCCCCGTGGTGCCCTCCGGCATCGCCGTCTCCTCGGACATCTCTCTGGACGGAAACCTGGACGTCTGCGGCACTCTGCCGTTCCTGAGCGCCGTGGCCTTCGAAGGCTGCTACCCCACCAGCGGCTCAGCTGGAGTTTCCTACGGCTGCGGTGATGGGAACGTTGGCATCAAGAACGTGATGGGCGGCGGTTCCAGCGGCCTTTCTGGCATCAACGGCTGTAGCTGTTCGTGCAACTAATTTGTTACCACCACTACAATAACCCGTTTGACACAAAATAAACTGAAACATACTGAATCAATTTAAAGTTTTATTTAAAAACTATGTACCATGTAATTTCGATATAAAACTTTTTCTCCCCCATGCTCGGAAATGTTAACCTTACTGTCGTAAAATCAGCCGGCGAAATTCTGAGTTCCAGCTCAAGGCAAAAAAAAAAGTTATTATTTACCAGCGGCAGCGGCCGCGAAAATGTATACAAATTTCATTACGTACCTGGTGTTTTACTTTTTAAAACCATGTTTGGACTTGGATAACTAACTCCAAACAGCCAAACACTCGTGCAATCAAAATTCTTCCTTGTATATTTTACTTTTTAAATGTCATAGACTAAAAAGTCAAACATTTTCCAACAACGTTTACAGCGTATTTAAAAGTGTATCAAATAGTTTGACGTTTTTTTTATAGAAATTGTATTTACAAACAAAATAAATTGCCGATATAACATAAACGCGGAGTAAATATTATAATTTAAACCATATTTTATTCAAATTCAATTTATTACGTTTGAATGTGTGATTTTATTTAATGCTTTGTCTCAGTACTTTTAATCGTACGTGTATCTGTTTTTTTTTTTCAAAGTAATTGTGACCTGCGTTTAATATTTTAACAATTTGTGTTATATTTTCTCGCATTGTTGGAGAAAAGCACTATACAAGCCTCGACCGGGAAGGGCGGTTGCTGGACTCGTATATAGCGCGGCCTCGATTGCCTCTCGGCCACGCTAACTCTACTCCTCCCGCAACGGCCTATTTCCCGGTCTGTGCAGTAATGTACTATACCTCGGAAGTGTCCTCAATGCTACGTTGGTTAAAAAATAACTTTTAGATTATTCGGGAAAATTAATCTCTCGCGCGATTATAAAAATATTTTTTTAAATCTTAATTTATGCATATTGAGCCCTTTCGCCCCTCCTTTCCCGTCCAGTTAAATTTTTAGGTGGTGAAGCATATTTTAATTGAAGCGAAGCGAAGAGTTGGTAGCCTTGCATGTGAGAAGCAGCAGAGAGCAAATTCACAGTATTTTAAAATTACTTTGATATTCCATAGGAATGAGATGTTTCTTCGAGATTAAAACTATTCTATGTCGTATTCTAGAACTTAACCTATATGTATGCCATGTTTCGAATCCCGATCCGTTCAGTGGTTGAACCGTCATTGAGTAACAAACATCCAAACATTCAAACTTTCTCATTTATAATGCTAATTAGAGGACGCCCGCGACTTTGTACGCGTCGAATTAGTTTCCCGCTACCCCCCTATTTAAACCCCTTAGATTAAATTAGATAAGATTCATTTTTGCCTAATATAAAATTACGTTACAAATTGCACATGTCAAGATTTAGCGGATGAATTTTGAAAAATCCTTTCTTAGTGCACCGCTAGACGGCATAATTATTTGGGCTGTGCGTTGATAGACCAGTCAGTTTCTTCTTTTATATATTATAATATCGTCGCTAGAAATCAATAATGCTGTAACCCTCAAAAATCAAATTTTACACTAGAGCCAAATTACTGAAGCAAAAATTTAAAAAAAATCATAACTTCTAAACGGTAGAAGGTTTTTTGTCGCCCTTTTGAAAAAATAATTAAAATAAATGCTTTTATTTAACTGAATAGTCAAATTTCATGTAAACTAGGTTTAAAGGTACTTTTTGCGGGTTACAGCATTTTTTTTCTTTTTTTTTTACCCGTAAGAATGTTGTAACCTATAAGGAAAATGTATGAAGGTGTTATTTAAAATCCAAATGAAAAGCACAGCTCAGCTTCATCGGACCTAAAATTTATAACGTAGTACCTAATAATATAAAGTAGTCCGCAAGTGATAAAAGATTCTCAAACAAACTTAAATCATTGCTTATTACCTTAGCCTGTTACAATATGGACGAGTTCCTTCAAGGAGATCATTGACCTATGGACAAACATTAACAACCCACGGATGATACTTATAAGTATGAACAATGTGTATTCTTTTCAAAATATTCTACAATTATCAAAACTAAATGTAATGAATCATATAACTTTAAATGTAATTAATTACCTACTATATCAAAATGACCGTACCTATAATATTTACTATAAATGTGACATGTAAATATTATTTTTACCAATAAATTTTCTTATCTTATCTTATCTTATATGTATTTATAATTTTGAATATAAATTGATGTTCCTCATACGAGTACCTATAGTGACGGTGCCAGTGGGATATAATAAAACTCAGATTTACGTTTATTAAACTGAACAGGGCTCAAAAGTCTAAGTCATGCATTCCGAGAACGTAATTGTTATGGAAAATGTATTGGTTGTATGGATTAAGGGATTCATATTCATTTATTATTGCATAAGCTGCCAGATGGCGTTTTACTGGGTGTGTAATGTTTAGCATAAAAACCAATGGTCTAATGATCATTTTGCATAACACTAATTGCATAATTTCAATCTGCATAATAAACCATCAATATAATAGTCATGATGCATAAAATGAAATGCATAATTTCAAAAACTATAATGTTTATAAATTGAAAAACAAATATTTCTAACTGCTTTCATTACTATTAATGTGGTCACGGTTCTAACCTAACCTAACCTAGTTAGAAGAAATTGACTTAAAATGCATAATAACAAGAAAATAACAGTTATGCTAAATGAGTGTTGTGTTATTCGATCGTATGCCAGTTAAAATTATACAATTGGTTTTTATGCTATACGTTCATTATGCTTTTCGTGGTTAGTTAAATGAAACTATGCAAAATGTTTTTATACTGATTGAAGCGCACCCCGTTTTACTACGTCATTCTGAGACTTTGATGTATTACTAGTATGACATTGTAAGATGTTGACGTTTTACTAACTGGTCATTCTGAGACTAACATATTACTACTCTGACATTTTACGATCTAGGCAGCTTGAAATTTTAAGACGTTGACTTTAAACGCTGGATAGGTCGCGTCGAGCACTAACTTATGTCAGTAGGGAAAATGAATGTATTGTTTAAATCGTACTTCTCAAAAAATATGAAAATACCGTAAAAGAGACGAAAAGTAAAAGTGAAATTAAACTTAAAAAAATTAAATATGTTTGAAAATGACTGACTGCTGTGTATCTTGCCGCGTTTCTTCTCAGCAGTGGTCTCCTCTTGGGAAGCGCTGGTAGATTTTTGACGTGTTAAAGGGCCCGTGCGGCCTACTTACTGAATAAATGTCTTGAATTTTTTTTATCGGCCTTGAAATACGGATGATAAAAGCATTTTAAACTGCTAATTAGGCAGCGATTAGACAGAGAGATTCGATATGCACTGTGACGTGATGTAACAGGTCGGCCATAATATAAATCCGATGTTAATTTCTGTTTTGCTAGAAAGAGAGACATCTTTCGGCTCAAATGATAATGATGATGATAGTTTACATTGGCAGTAGCGGAGGAGATCAACGAGAAGAAGTCTTTAACTTAAAAGACTAAAGTGGTGCAAAAATATCGCAATAAATTTTAATTATACCTTTTTCTAAAGATCCGAGGGCTTATTGTCTAACGCACTCACAATCCTTCGATTTTCAAAATGAAAACGATAGGTTTGGAGATACGATTGGCAATCGCGACAGTTTGGTTTTATTGAGTTCCAACATATTGATTTTGCAAACGATTTCTTGTAACGGTGGATCGATATGGCGTCGTACGCGGACGACGCAGGGCATGACGTACCTAAGGTTGACGTAGACGTAATACCAATTGTAATGTTGTAGTCGAAGCATTATCTCCTCTATTGTTTAACACATAAAATTTATCGTTTCATTTTTCCCACAAACCCAATTTACGTTACAACGTGTTGCGAAACACGCAATTAACAGTGGAACGTCGAACGGTGGTCCAGAAAGCCCAAAGCACAACGGAAACCCAATCGGAAATCCAATTTGCGTTTAACACGTTCTGTTAAACGCGCACGTTACTGCGATCATTTCATTTTTTCGTACACCCAAATTTTAAATCCACAAAATGAGCAGGTAAGAGTGAGCAGGCCGACAGCCCAATGGTATCGATTGTTTGTATGTTTGTCATGAATAAATGTTTCTTTCGCTACTAATAATTTGCACTAAACCTAATGTTTGCATTATTCTATAGGGTTCATACTTACGGTTACGGTGATTTATTACATACCATACAATTCTTTATATAAAATACTTTTTATCGAATAAACAGATGGGTGAAGGTCGTCTCCTATTCGGATCTTAGACCATTCTATTATTTAAACATGAATTTTCCAAAAAAATATAATACCCGTGTGGGTGCCAGGTTAGAATAGTGCCACTCCATGTCTTCCCGTGGAAGTCGTAAGAGGGACTAAGGGATTAAAGGCTTCTTATTGTTGGGCGATGGGCTTGCAACCTGTCACTAATATAAAGGTGGTAAAATCTTAGCCTATTTGTGCATAATGTGGTTATAGAATGAACAACAATTAGTTAAAGTTGTTGGTACCTAATTCTGTAGCTCTGCCTACCCCAATATGGGATGAAGGCGTGACGGTATGTATGTATGTACATTATACCAGTAAAGAAATAAGACTGAAAATGTGGTCATGTTTTACGCCGCTACGCGACACGTTTTGGCCCATACTGGTCACCCTCCTTATTGTTTTTCTGGTAGACATTGAAAGTGTGATCTAAAAGTTGTTAAGGTGTCATTATAAAAGAGCGTAAAGAGAACAAAATTGAACATTTAAAAAACATTTGAGATTATAATTTTTCAAAGGCATTTTTTATTGGCATGGCACCAACCTCATAAGTATTGACTCCCAAGGTTATGAGTCGGACAATGTGAAAAGTTATTTAACCTTCTTAACATTTATTTCTTCTATAGTATAATTTTAAAATAAAACAATAAATGGATTCAGTATGTTTCAATTTATTATGAGTCGAACGGATTATGTAGTGGTGGTAACAAATTAGTTGCAGTTACATCCACAGCCGTTGATGCCAGAAAGGCCGCTGGAACCACCTCCGATCACGTTCTGGATGCCAACGCACCCATCACCGCAGCCGTAGGAGACTCCAGCTGAGCCGCTGGTAGGGAAGCAGTTTTCAAAGGCCACGGCGCTCAGGAAGGGCAGAGTGCCGCAGACGTCCAAGTTTCCGTCCAGAGAGATGTCTGAAGATACAGCGATGCCGGAGGGCACGACTGGGCCAACGCTAGTGATGATGAGGGAGCCTCCATCGTTGGAGATAGCCACACTGTTGCCGCCTGAGGAGCATCCACAGCTAGAAGTACTGTAGCGGTTGCCACAATACTGAGCTGATATGGACTGCAAGAGAGATTGTCAACCATAAACCATAGATCTTTCGAATAAGAGTTTTTTACGGCATGGAGAAGACAGACGAGCACACACGCCCCCTGATGGTAAGTAGGATCTGAGACCCACTGACATTTGTGTTCTCTAGACTACAATCTTAAGACCAATCCTGAGAACTAAGATATAATGCTTCTATACTAGTCATTTTTCTCGGTTGTTTATCCCGAAGCCGAAACACTATGATGCGAACGCAGCTGCTTGCTAAAGTTCACCATAAATAGTAAAAAAATAGGTCCTTACCTGAACCAGGAGAACAGAAGCGCAGAGAAGGAAAGCCTTGAATGCCATTTTAGTTGGTTCTTAGTGAATTTCTAACACCGGAATGACTTTTCTTCGCTCTGAATAGCTTTTATATGAAATTTATCTTTTCCAAAGCTAGGTAGATTAGTAAACAATGTGCATTGTTCAAGGCTGTGAAAGATAACGTCTCCTTTTTGTCTGTGCTCTAGGTCACGATTGAACACGTTTTGCTGTTACTATCAGGACTATTTTGGTATTCGCTATCATTGTCTATAGTCACTTCGGCACGTCTGCCAGGTGTTTTTGTCTTAACAATGTAATCGAAAGTAAGGTTCTATCAATGAGTACGATTTGGTATAAAAGCCTGCATGCACTCTCATAGTGACACAGTTTCTTTAGCAAACAACTTGAAGATGTCTCCCTTCACCGTGTTGGTCCTTTGCATCCAGGCTTGCCTGATCCAGGTGAATATTATTTTCTTTCTCATTAATATGTCCCGCAATTGGGAGTTTATTATGATATATCTTTGCAGTTAATTTTACGGCGAGTGTTAGGCACAGAGCGATAGCAGATATATAGCTCTGTCCTTTTGTCTCAGCATAAACTGAACCGCATAGCTATGTTATAATAACTTCCCTGAAGTCACAATGTGTTTATTAACAGTTTTAAGCTACTCAGACTATGTGTCTAATTTCATATTTATAACAACGGCTTGAGATAAAAAAGGAAAGTTGGTATCAAGAGTTTGCATTGCCAATGCCTTGAATTGCCAACCCTTGATTTTATAAGATAAAATGCTTCGTGACCAAGTAGGGTTTAGGTAATTTTATGAAATTAAACAATACTTAGCTTACACGATACCAGATTCTTTGATGCTCTACGTTTAACATCTTTTTTTCTTTATTTATCAGTCCGTGATGAGCCAATACGGCTGTAGCTGCGGCGGCGGCTCCAGCTCCTTCGGCTACAACTCCCCTAGCTTCAGCTACGGATCCAACATTGGCTCCATCTCCAGCATTAGCTCTATCTCCAACGTTGGCTCCAGCAGCTGCGGCAGCTACGGTGGATCAGGCCCTGGCACCGTGAGCGCTTCTGGCACCATCGGCGCCTGCGGAGAGACCCAGGTGGTGGGCGCGGTCCCGGTGCTCGGCTCGGTCTCCTTCAGCGGCTGCGCGCCCGCCTGCGGCTCCGTCTCCCTCTGCGGACAGTGCGGTTGCGGTTGCAACTAAATCTTTATGTTTCTATTTGACACTGGCTTTACTGACGATGAAATAAACGCATTTTGACTACCCAACTGTTTTAACACGCTTTAACTAACCTTCTATATGCCATTTATTTTCCAACCACTTACTATTTTCCGTTCGAGTTGCACTATTGAAGCAATATTTTGGTATATTTTACCTCATTGAATAATAAATTAGAGATAGTGCAAAATCATTTATTTCTTACCTTTATATTATATATTTAACTCAAAGGGCTGTTCACTTATTTTATGGGAGGACCATTTAACGTAGGTACCGGGCGTTTGTGCTAAATACATATTACGTAGGTTAATCAAAAAGTTTCGAGATGCTCAAAATTTTAAAATAAAACGCTCCTGGGTAATCTATTTTTAAAAAGCAAATTTATTTAAAACTGAGCACCGTAAGCCATTTACTCAATTTAAAAAATTAAACAGTGTTCTATTCATTTTACTACAACGCTTCCCGCGTTTTTTGGTTGAAACCGCGAACATTTTGAACAGTTACTTTTACTACCAACATTAAGAAAGTTTGCTCTATCAAGGGCAATAATTTTTAGGTGGTTAAGTGAATTTTAAAGGGGTAAAACTAACCTTGAAGATGTCCAAAGAAGCGGACGCCTGCAAACAGTAGTAACTGCAGAAAATGTGTGGACTACTGAAATGTTGGTACGAGAAGACCCACAATTTACATACACGGACATCGAGAAGATTCTAAGCATTAATTCGGGGAGCGTTCACACCATTCTGCATCAACATCTTGGGGTATGGAACCTTTGTTGTCGTTGGATCTCGCGTTTGCTCTCCGAAACTGAAAAATAGGCTGGATTGGCCGTGAAATACGTCATCGTTTTGAAAAAGGGACATCAAGACGTGTTTCGGAAATCATTATTGGTGACAAAATATGGATCTATCAGTATAACCGCGTAAGTAAGAAGCAATCGTCGTTGTGGGTCTACTCCACTCAGAAGGACAGTACCTAACCGACAAAATTGCAAAGGCCTCGTGACGGTGTCAAAAAATGGCGGCTAGGTTTTGTTCTCTGAGTGGGCATTTATCGGCGTCAATGCTGGAAAATTGTACATCCGTTAACTTGGAATGGTATAGTATAATACTACAGTAGCGTTGCCGAATTTTTTTCCAAGCTGTGCTAGGGTGGAGTCCAAAGGCCGGGCTTCGGGGAATTATGCTGCATCACGATAACGCCTCTTCACATACGTCCCTCATAACAAAGGCGTTTATTGATGAATCTGGTGTTGAAATCCTAGCTTATCCACCCTACAGCCCTGATTTAGCTCCTTGTGAATTCTTTTTGTTCCCAACAGTGAAAGAAAAAATTAAAGGCAAGTTTTTTTCAAGTGCCGAAGAAGCCGTTGCTGCTTCCGAAGCAAGAATTATCCGACCTGTCAGATCAACACTGGCCAAAGTGTTTCCAAAAGTGTTTTCAAAGAATGGAAGTTTATATAGAGCATGATAGAGAGTATTTTGAAAAATAAACACATAAACATAAACTCACGCCTTCATTCCCAGAGTGGGGTAGGCAGAGCCACAGACTCACCAACAACTTCAAAAACTTGTTAACAATTCTGTGACCACATTTAGCACAACCAGGCTAAGATGTTATCCAGTGTATTAGTGACAGGTTGCAAACCCATCGCCTAACAGCACTACACAGCCTTTTGTCCCATAGTCATCTCTTACGACATCCACGGGAAGACATGGAGTGGCAACATTCTAAACACGGCACCACCACCACCGGAAAAATAAATAAATAAATAATAATAAATAATCGGAAGACGACTTAAATCCTGTGAACTGTCATCATCATCATCATTCCAGAAAGACGTCCACTGCTGGACATATACCTCCCCCAAGGTTTGGATGAACGCAATTGTCCTAGACAAGATGCATTGCGAGAAATCGTTATCGAATATGACGTAAGCTGTCAATTCCATGCAATTTGTCAGTTTTCGAAAATCGTTTAGCATCTTTGGTTAGCCGCTTGCATCCATCGGTTGCCTGTAACCTTTAGCCAGGTCGTCAGTCCACATTTTTGGAAGTCTAACCACGCTGCGTCTTTCGGTACTTAGACAACTATCAACTAAGTACATAAATTGTTTTTTTTTCATAACTCCGCCGTTAAAACACATATTCTGTAAAGTATCAACATGCTTTCTATTACGGTTAAAATACAGCCCTATAAGTGAGGACGGAAAGCTAATGAAATAACTGTGAAGTAATAAAATTTCGTCTAATATTCCCGGCAGTGGCCGGAAAAACGGCTGACCATTTAATTACTTCCCCCTATTTATTGTTTTCAAAAATAAAAGTACTTAAGTCTCCTTTGCGTAGAATTTGCTATTAGCAATATTAGAGGTAGTTGCCGTCCTGTGGCGTTCGTGTTTTCTACCCTGTATCTATAATCGTTGTCGATACTATGGATGTATGAATGTTGTTGCAGCGGCGGCGTCCAGCGTGACCGTCACCAGCGGGCACGCGCGGGTGAGTACTGGGACTCCTTAATGTTTACATTCTAAGTACGTATGTACCGATGTAAACACTATTTCATAAAAAAAGACGTGTACTGTACAGTAACTTTTTTTTACGTTTGATTTCAGGTAAGAAACTTTCTACACAGTTTTTGCTCCAGAAACTAAAATAGTGTGAGACGCCGACTTCAGTTCGACTGACCGATTAAATTTAAAAATCGAATTATTTTCAAAAAACTTACTAGGATTTACATTATACGACGCTCAGCAATGAGTAAAAAACTAAGATATTTTAAACTCTTCACAAGTAACACTGCGTGCAAGTCATAATGATTATAATTATTACCTTTAATAAAATCATTTAAGTTGACTTAAAAAAAGTCGCTTATTTACCTTTATCGAGATATCTATAGGTATATTGAGATATTCCGTTGGCCGTTTCTTTATCAATTATACTTCAATAAAAAAATATGCTTTTTTAATGCAAATACTTTCTTACGGAAAAAAATAATAATTATGGCTTAGGTATTGTCTATTATGACATTTAAAATGTTTTTCATAACTTTTCGTAATGACATTTTTCATTTTCCAACCTAATAACCTCGGAAGGTTATAAGCCAAAGTTCTTAAGTTATTAACCACCATAAGATTGAGAACAATTAAAAGTAGAAGTTTTATAACGAAATTCAAATGTAGGATAATGTAACATGTGGGTTGATTCAAAATGTTTCAATTTATTATCTGTCAAACGGATCATGTAGTGGTGGTAACAAATTAGTTGCAGTTACATCCACAGCCACTGATGCCAGAAAGGCCGCTGGAACCACCTCCGATCACGTTCTGGATGCCAACGCTCCTATTAACTGAGCTGAATAATCTGAAAGTAAATTTTTAACCAACGTAGCATTGAGGACACTGCCGAGGTGAAGTTTTATATCGAAATTACGAGGTATATAGTTTTTGAATAAAACTTTAAATTGATTCAGTATGTTTCAGTTTATTATGTGTCAAACGGGTTATGTAGTGGTGGTGACAAATTAGTTGCAGTTACATCCACAGCCGTTGATGCTAGAAAGGCCGCTAGAACCACCTCCGATCACGTTCTGGATGCCAACGCACCCATCTCCGCAGCCGTAGGAGACAGAAGCTGAGCCGCCGGTGGGGAAGCAGTTTTCGAAGGCCACGGCGCTCAGGAACGGCAGAGTGCCGCAGACGTCCAGGGTTCCGTCCAGAGAGATGTCCGAGGAGACGGCGATGCCGGAGGGCACCACTGGGCCGACGCCAGTGATGATGAGGGAGCCTCCATCGTTGGAGATGGCCACACTGTTGCTGCCTGAGGAGCAGCCACAGCTAGAAGTACTGTAGCGGTTGCCACAATACTGAGCTGATATGGACTGCAAGAAAAAGAGTCAACGATAAACCTAAAATCTTTCGAAGAAAAGACGTTCGGTAACACATCATTTTATCGAAAAAAAAATCATTGATTGTATCATTTCATATAACGATATTTTCTACTGAAAACATGATGTTTTCAGGACATCTTATACATTTATTACGTAGGGTAGGTTAGGTAAAACTTGTGACTACCAAAAAACGATTAAATCATGCGGCGAGAAATGTCTTTCGATGAAATGAAAATTCTGCATAATTATACGTTAGTTGAAAGGTGTTTCGGTAAGATTAGGTACCCGAGATTTTCACAATAAATAGTAAAGAAAGATGTCTTACCTGGACCAGGAGGGCAGAAGCGCAAAGGAGGATAGCCTTGAATGCCATTTTATTTGGTTCTTAGTGAATTTCTAACACCGGAATGACTTTTCATCGTTCTGAATAGCTTATATATGAAATTTGTCTTTTCAAAAGCTAGGTTGATTGGTAAACAATGTGCATTGTTCAAGGCTGCGATAGATAACGTCTCCTTTTTGTCTGTGCTCTAGGTCACGATTGATCACGTTTTGCTGTTACTATCAGGACTATTTTAGTATTCGCTACCCTTGTCTATAGACACTTCGGCACGTCCGCCAGGTGTTTTTGCCTTAACAATGTTATCAAAATCCGTGGGCTTCTCTTAGAGAGTACGATTTGGTATAAAAGCATACTTGCGCTTCCATAGTGACACAGTTTCTTTAGCAAACGACTTGAAGATGTCTCCTTTCACCGTGTTGGTCCTTTGCATCCAGGCTTGCCTGATCCAGGTAAATATTATTCTTTGCTACAAACTGTGTCTATTGATGGAATGTATTTTCAAAACAGTTTTAAGCCACTCTGACTATGTACACGGACTGAGGTAATTAAATGGGAAAGCTGTGATCAAGACTCATGCCTTAATATTTAGAAATTCTCTTTGTACACATACCTATATATGTGGTTCTCTGATAATGACCAAGAAAGTGTATTACCATATTTACCATGAAATGCAACTCGACTTTCCTTACAGGAAACTCAATTCTTCATGCTCTATTTATTTATAATATATCGTCTTTTATTCATCAGTCCGTGATGAGCCAATACGGCTGCAACTGCGGCGGCGGATCCAACTTCATCGGCTACAGCTCCCCCAGCTTCAGCTACGGGACCGGCATCGGCTCCATCTCCAGCTCTAGCTCCCTATCCAACGTTGCCGCTAACAGCTGCGGCAGCTACGGTGGATCAGGCCCTGGTACCGTGAGTGCTTCTGGCACCATCGGCGCCTGCGGAAACACTCAAGTGGTGGGCGCGGTCCCGGTGCTCGGCTCGGTCTCCTTCAGCGGCTGCACCCCCGCCTGCGGCTCCGTCTCCCTCTGCGGACAGTGCGGATGCGGCTGCAACCAAATCTAATTTCGATTATTATTGACCTCGGTTTTTTTATTTGGAAATAAATGCATCATAACTTTATTGCGTTTTTTTAAATCAATCCTTCTTTTCGCCTTATCTATTTCAAGTTACCGTGTCAGTAAGTATCATTTTGAATCTGTCTGTATGTCAGTAACAAAACATAATTAACGTTTTTTCGACAAAATGAAATCAACCGCCATTGAAAGGTGTAACAGTGACAGTCGTAAATCAAATCGTGGTTATATTGGAAACCGTAATTGTCAGTTTTTCTAATGCATCATTAGTCCTAAAGCTATTACTTACCGCCTGAACTAAAACACATTTTAGTGTCGTTATAATACAATCCCAACTTTAACCATTGGTTTTTTTGGAAATCCTAAAAAGTCAAATTTAGCTGAAAACCAAACGATAATTCGGACTTCCAATGCGTTGACAAATGATGAAAATTGTTTTATAAGGTCACCGTTCTATATTGAGCCTGAATCTATTTTGTTTGCTGTAAATGCGCTATGCACTACGCTAACTAGCGTTTCTATTCGTTTCGTTTTTAAACCAATCGCGCCACTGGTAGATCACGTGATACGAAAAGACACGTGATCTAATAGTGACGCGATTGGTTTAAAAACGAAACGAATATTACATTTTAACCAATATCAATCTGCTTTTTTTATCATTTATCTGCCTAACAAACAGTCGAGCTGCAAAATAATAAAATAAAATAAATATATATCAAGGGACGAACTCACACAAATTGACCTAGTCCCAAACTAAGCTCTAGGCTTGTACTATGGGTAGGTACTAGACAACGAGATAAATACTTATATAGGTATAGAAATAAATACTTAAATACATAGAAAATATCCAAGACTCAGAAACAAATACTCGTGCTCATCACACAAATATCTGCCCTTACCGGGATTTGAACCCAGGACCGCTAGCTTCGTAGGCAGGGTCACTACCAACTAGGCCAACGCGTCGTCAATTACGTGGGCAGCAAGATTTTACAATTGCTCAGCAGAGAAAACATGTCTGTAAGCAGTTTAATTGAGAGGTGTGCATATTAAAATAATGGTTATCTATATAAATAAGTGGATAGCGTTTAGTTTGAAAAATCAGCAGTTTTCGTTATTTTGGGCGGAGCGAAATAAGACCACATGACGCGAGCACCCAAGTATTGGTAAATTCAAATTCAAAATCAAATTCAAATTCAATTTATTGCATGAAATAATGTTACATAGATGTTAAAATTAATTATAACAGTTCATTATTTCGCCGTCAAGGCATGCAATTGTATACGAAAATCAAAATTCCGTAGATATATGCAAATACACAAGCATCATAGTTTAGAATTGAGAAAATTAAATTAAATTAAAAATAATAACAATACTTTATAAAAATAGGTGCAAAATAATAAGATTAATATGATACATTACAATGGTACGTTATATTTCAGCTCTTAAGAGAAGTCTACATTTAGTGAAAAATTCTTCTAATGTGTAGAAAGCTTCATCAACTAACGATTTATTAACTCTGGTAAAGAATTGATTATTAGGTAAATATGTCCATGCGATAGGAAGTGAATTATAAATTTTAATTGTTACGCTGCTGCTGTTTTTACCACAGAGTTTTAGCCTACATTTTGGAGCTAGCAACGCTTTATGAGTAATAGTAAGTTAATGTAAAAAATTTTTTTTATAAAATGTGTAATATTTGCCCTAACAAACTTGCATACCTCCAGTATGTAAACGCTCGGGACTGTAAGAAGTTTAAACTCCATAAACAGTGGTCTACATGACTCTCTCCAGTTTAAGCCCCATATCATCCTAATACATTTCTTCTGAGTGACGGACACACGCTGTATGTCTGAAGAGTTACCCCATAGTACTCTAAACCATAACGGAAGGTCGAACAAACGTAACTATGATAAACCAGTAGAGTAGTTTCTGTAGAAGTGATTGATTTAAGTTTTTTGAGTGCATAAATAAATTTATTCACTTTTTTACAAACTTCGTCAGTGTGTTTTTTCCAATTTAGTTGTTCATCTATATGAATGCCAAGAAAATTAGTTGAGGCAATATTTTCGATTATATTATTTTCAAATGTAACTTTTAGTTTCGCGGTGCTTTTATCGTTATTCTTAGTTATAAAATTGATTATTTTAGTTTTACAGACATTCAGGTGTAAACCATTATTTATTAGCCAATATCTAAGATCGTTAATTGCGTTTCTAGTGTTTACTTGTATCTCATCAGTAGACTTTCCTCTAATAATAACGGTCGTATCGTCCGCAAAGAGTACGCATCTTTGCTTGATGGAAGATGGCAAATCATTCACATAAATGAGGAACAGTAACGGGCCTAATATGCTTCCTTGCGGAACTCCTGTGCCATTGACACGCGGAGCAGAGTCGAATTTTTTTACTACGTTATTGCCTGCCAAGGTTTTAATAATTCGTGTTATTTGTTTCCGCTCTGATAAATAACACCTTAGCCAATCATGGGCAGGTCCCCTTATCCCATATTAATAAAGTTTATCTAGGAGAACTGAATGATTGACATGGTCGAATGCTTTACTTAAATCTAAAAATAAGGCAATAACTTTTTCGTTTCCGTCAAGAGCACTCAACACGTTATTAACTAGATCAAAGGCTGCTTGTGCGGTTGATTTCCCTTAACGAAATCCGTATTGCTCTGAACGTAAGATGTCATTTTTATCAAGAAAGTTTATGATCCTTCTATACATGACCTTTTCCAATATTTTGGAAATTACTGGTAGTAATGCGACAGGTCTGTGGGTATTTCTCAGAGCGTTTGAAACACTGTCACAACCGTGGTCGCATTAATGACGGCTTCCCTGTAGACTCGAATGCCATTTGCGGATATTCTGTGGAACTCAACCTCTGCTTACAATTCTTCTCAAATTTGTTTAGCTTTTCCTCAGAAATCGTCAAAATTGTAGCCACGGTTGTGACAGCGTTTCAAACGCTCTGAGAAATACCCCTGTAATGACTCCTATCTGTCTTTATTCCTTGGTATTTTTGAGGCTAGTAGTAATTACAAGTTCAGTTTTGTCACACAAATTCAGAAATCACAATCACACCCTAGATTAACCAAAATTTGTATCATAAAAGCGGAGCTCCGTCGAGACTGTAAAAAATCCACGGGATCTGTCGTCGGCTTATGTCCAACATATACATATGTATAGTCGATTTTCGAATATCGCTAACTTAGCTGTCTAACGATTGGACCGATTTGGACGCAATTTTTGTTAAAGAAAGCTAGTTAAATCGTAATAGTTCCTGGCTACGTTTCTTGGAAACCAATTTGACTAATGAAGAAATATCAGCTCTGACCAAAGGGATCGCCGTTACATCAAGGTTTTCGTCTATTGAATTGTTATTCCAAACTCCTTCTCGCCAAGCTATAGTGGTACTTTCCAGAGTAAAATACTAAATACGTCAAAATACGTTTATTTCGTTGTTCAGCTGGGATTTAAAAAAATTATTTAGTTGCAGCCGCATCCGCACTGGCCGCAGAGAGAGACGGAGCCGCAGGCCTGAGCCTGGCCGCTGAAGGAGACATCACCGAGCACTGGTACTGCGCCAACGACCTGGGTGTTGCCACCAGCGCCGATGGTGCCAGAGGCGCTGACTGTGCCAGGGCCTGATCCACCGTAGCTGCCACAGCTGCTGGAGACAATGTTGGAGCTGGTGATGGAGCCGATGTTGGACCCGTAGCTGATGCTGGGGGAGCTGTAGCCGATGGAGCGGTAGCCGCTGTTGCAGCTGCACTGGCTCATCACCGACTGTTGATAAATGCATTCATAAAATATCCATCCACCAAATGGTAAGTTGGAACACGTAGTTTTCAATATTTTTTGCGGGAATTTTAAATGCTCTGAGGAAATTCAAGAAAGCAAAAGGATTTTTGTTGGGGTTCTTTTACCATAAAATATGTATAAGATTGATAAACCCTTCATCATATAAGTAAAAGAAAACAAAGGGACAACTTTGGAAAATAAATACTGGTCCCAAACTAAGCTCTTGAAATGGGCACTCAAAAACGATATACCCACTTTAATATAGTTGTATATTGCTCTTCTTTCTAGAACTGTGCTATTTTTTCGGATAAAGAGTGTTGAATTAATCTTGGAAACAAACCTGGATCAGGCAAGCCTGGATGCAAAGGACTAACACGGTGAAGGGAGACATTTTTCAAATGCGTTGCTTGCTTCACAGAAGTAGAAACTAATGCTATGTTAGAACTGTATGTGTTTATATACATACGAGGAAAGTTTGTACCAATCACTCTCTACTGTTGATAACAATTTACAATTAAACCAAATCTATATCGCCTCATTAATGTAGCAACGCGGAAATATGAAAAGTTAAAAAGTACGTGGTTTATCACGACCTACATATTTTCACATGCAGTATTGAATAATGTATATTTATTATCGAACTATTTCGAAAATGTACTAGGGTTTAAGCTTGTATAAATGCTTCTCGGGTTGCAAAAAGAAATCATTCCGGTGCGAGACATCCACTAAGAAAAAAACAAAATGGCATTCAAGGCTATCCTCCTCTGCGCTTCTGCCCTCCTGGTCCAGGTAGTTAAAATATTTCTTTAATTAACCCCCAACGCTAAAAGAGGGGTGTAGGTTTCACGTGTGTATCTATGTATCCGTATGTCTGTGTATCTGTGTGCGTTCATGTCTCGAACGTATGAAAGTTTCATAGAAATCGGTTCGGCCATTTCAAATATATCTGTTCAGATGGTATGACCATTATGGAGGTGGTTATTGTTATGTATTTAACCCTTTTCTTAGCAAAAATAAAAAAGTCATGGATTCAAATTTCAGCCTCTTTGAATTTTTATATAATTTAATTAAACGTCAATAAAGATGTAAAATGTGAAATTTTAAGGTATGTATATCATAATATACATCGCCAAATAAAGGGTACTGGTTTATGTCCTTAGAAATGTTTATTTTGTTTCTAAAGTTTTAAAAACACTGAAATAACAAATTTGCTGTGTTATTGCAGTACAACCAAAGGTTAGCTGCAACAGATTCCTTAAATAGTTCGCGTTTGTACATTTTGTAAATATTGTATTTATTTTTTATGCTTTGTAACGCATCATCAGCTACGAACATTTCTTATTCGAAAGATCTTAGGTTTATAGTTGACTTTTTCTCTTGCAGTCCATCTCGGCTCAGATCAGTTATGGCTACCCCAGCTGTGGCTGCTCCTCGGGCAACAACAACAATATTGTCCTCTCCAACAGCGGCGGAGGTCTCCTCATCACCGGCGTCGGCCCCGTCGTGCCCTCCGGCATCGCCGTCTCCAGCGACCTTGGTCTCGATGGAACCCTGGACGTCTGCGGAACCCTGCCGTTCCTGAGTGGCGTGGCCTTCGAAGGCGTTTACCCCACCGGTGGGTCGGCCGCGGTCTCCTACGGCTGCGGTGATGGCAGCGCTAGTATCCAGAATGTGATCGGAGGCAGCTCTAGCAGCCTTTCTAGCATCAATGGCTGTACATGCCAATAAATTAATTATTTGTAACGACTGATTTGGTCTAAGCTACAAAATAATAAATATAAATACGCATTTATTTTTGCATTCTTTTTCTTCAGAAATTCTCACAATTTAGTAGCAGTTTGTGTTAACAAAGTTTTCATTGTTAATGCAAATGTTTTTGTAAAATTCTGCGCGATGCGATGCAACGTAATGATTTATTTACTTGCATGAGTTGCATGACCCAAATGACTCATTATTTTAATAATCTTTAGCTTTTTGGTTTTGTTTGTTTGTTTTTCTACGCCTTATTATTTATAATATGCATAGGAAATTATGGTTATGTTTTTTTAAATGTTTTATTAAAAGAACTTAGATTTGAATAGACACATACTTAAAACAAGAACAAACGAACGAACTTACAAAATTACTTAAACTACACTAATCTAACAAACCGCTCCCGATATTTTTTAATTGGTTCCGCAGACGTCAAGGCTTCTGCGGAACCTTGCCGTTCCTGAGCGCCGTGGCCTTAGAAGGCGTTTACCCCACCGGTGGGTCGGCCGCAGTCTCCTACGGCTGCGGTGATGGGAACGTTGGTATCCAGAACGTGATCGGAGGCAGCTCTAACAGTCTCTCTGGCATTAACGGCTGCGGATGCCAGTAACTTATTATTGACTGCATCTCAGCATTTTTCATTTGTTATAAAACTTTTCTAATGGAAATAAAGACGTTAGATATCCATACCTACTTCTATTTTTCTTTTATAAATTTTCCTTATAAATTAGAGGTATAGGGGACAAAGTATCTGCCACTTTAGGACATGTCCTACTTGTGAAGACAACTTGCACATAATTTTAAACTGCTAATAGTTGCAGTAGGCTCGACCTATGGGTACTAGGCAATGATAGACACACATATACAGAGATATAAATACTTACATGCATAAAAACACCCACAACTCGGAATCAAATACTTGCGCTGATAAAAGATAAAGATAAAAAAGATAAAAGATGTTTATTCAGTAAGTAGGCCGCACGGGCACTTTTACACGTCAAAAATCTACCAGCGCTTCGCAAGAGACCACTGCTGAGAAGAAACGCCGCAAGAAACTCAACTGATCACACAAATACTCACACTCACATAGCTTCGTAGGCGGGATCCTTATCAACTAGGCTAAAATTGAGTCGTCATCACTAATTGTAAGTATCGCTAACTTTGAATGGATATGATACAAGATTCGAGAAGGCTTGTAATTGTTGTACTTAATAAAACGCGGAATGTGACACTGCAATTTATAATTTGATACCTGCCACACGTCATCAAAGTTATAAGATTCCTTATTACTGCAGGTCGTATCCACCTTAAATTACATTGCTTTCATTTACTTACATCAACTCAACAGTGGCAATGCCTGCCTTGAAGATCGGCCATGAAGCCGTTTTCAGTCAACTTTCGTCACCAGCAAAACATCCTTAACGTTTTTCTTGACGGTTCCAACGGAAGACCAGCGCTGGATTTAACGCCAGCATAACGCTGAGTTGGAACCATTTCGTGACAACAGGTATTTGGTCTATGTCAGTATTTTCTTGCGATTTCTTTGTATGTTTGCCACGAATAAATGTTTATTCTATTCTATTCTATTCTTTTATTTTCTTGCGGTCTACATATCAGATCATTCAGGGTCCGAAGCCGTAAAGTCATCATCCTCATCATCTTGCTCTTTATCCCAATCATCTGGGTTAGATCATGTCTTTTTCTTCTTCCGCATATCTTATCTATGTATATTTTTATCTTATCTATATATATCTATATCCATACTATAATATTATAATGCAAATGCAAGGAACTCTGTTTAACAGTTAAAAAGTTAAACCTACTCGTATTGTAATAAAACAAGGTTTGAAACTTTGACGATAGCTTGAAGGCCGGGAAGGTTAAGGGTACTTTTTCTATCGGAAATTGACTTCACTGGCTACAGCTAGTCTACTAGGTAACCCATCATTTTATCGAATTTCACTTCATCGATTGTTTCATTTCATCGAATTTCATTTTGTCGAACGGTAGTTTCTGCTGAAACCAAGATGTTTTCAGGATATCTTAAACATTAATTACGTAGGTTAGGTTTGGTTACAATTGTCAAAATCAAAAAAAAATAACGCATGCGGTGAGAAATGCCTTTCGATGAAATGAAAATTCTGCGTAATGATACGTTCGATGAAAAGTATTTCGATAAAGTAATAGGGTACCCAGTCTACTAATCTACATCATACATTAATTTTAATCTAGTTCATAACCATAATCGACGAGGTTGATTTCAATTATTATTATTTTATAGATATTTATTTGATTTTCTGTAATTTACATCTGTGTTACATTTTTAGGCATGTCTCTCCTCAAGTCTTAATGTCATAAGTGTTACTTCAACAAGCGAGCCTTCCCACTGTAACGTGAATAGTTTTTTTTATTACAATTAATCAGCAAACGGTGACTCTTTTACGACATTACGTATCTGACCTTTTGTGGTTTATTTGAAATCTTCAAAAAAAAAGATTAAGTCTGGGGATCGTGGAGGCCTTTGTAAAGAACCAGAAATTATATATTTATTAAACTACCGAAGAGTTATAAGAATACCAGCCATGTATCGATCTTGTTGCTGACGATACTTTTCTGAATAGCCATCATCTGGTTGTCTAGAAATAATGGAAACGCTGGATCTTCGTTAAGTATAGCGGAGATCCTGTCGTCATGTTCTGACTACATTATTAGATCAGCTCTTAGATACCATCGTATTTAATTTTCAATGGGTTTCCATAAGTGTTCCAAATTTCGGTCCATTAAATTAACTGGTTGTGGTTCAAAACTGACTTTAGAGATTTGGCAGAAACAAAGTAACATACAAACATTGCAAATTAATAAAAAGCTTGTAAAAAGGATAGTACTTAGTAGGAAGATGGTGGATAATTCGAATAGATCTATATAGACAAGGCATCCACTTCTTTGGACAAATCTGTCATTAATACAGAAACGAAAAACATGAATATGTCAAAAAGCTTTATTACTGAATTTAAATGAATGAAAAATATGCAAAAGGTAGCATGCATTAAGGTAGGCAGTTTAGTTGCAGCCGCATCCGCACTGTCCGCAGAGGGAGACGGAGCCGCAGGCGGGCGTGCAGCCGCTGAAGGAGACCGAGCCGAGCACCGGGACCGCGCCCACCACCTGGGTCTCTCCGCAGGCGCCGATGGTACCAGAAGCACTCACAGTGCCAGGGCCTGATCCGCCATAGCTGCCGCAGCTGTTGGATACAACATTCGACAGAGAGCTAGAGCTGGAGATCGAGCCGATGTTGGACGCGTAGTTCATGCTGGGAACGCTGTAGCCGATGGAGCTGTAGCCGTTGCCACCGTTGCCGCAGCTGCAACCGTACTGGCTCACCACGGACTGTTGACAAAATAATATTAACAACATTTGCTATTTTTAACGTTCAACGGTCATTAATTTGAATTTTGTTAAGCTTTTATTTATGGCAAGGTTCACTGGCACACAGGCCACCTCATGTGGGATCTGAGACCCATATAAATTTGAATCCTCGAGGCTACAATCTCAAAACTGCAATCCCCAGACTGCAAATGCATTGTCAACCCTGAAGACCAAGATAGAATGCCTCAATGCTAACAATTTCACTGCCTGCCATGTGCACTGTGAATATCCATACAAATTAACCAATTTAACCTACAAATATGATGTAACGAGTTGTCTTAACTTTTAAATTTTGCTGTTATAGTCCTCTCTTAATTGAATGAAGATAAATTCTTTCCGATAAAAACTAAGCGTTAAATAAAATACAGACATAAAAATAACAATGTTAGTCAAAATAATTTAAGATGTTCACGTACCTGGATCAGGCAAGCCTGGATGCAAAGGACCAAAACGGTGAAAGGAGACATTGTCAAAATGAGTAGTTTCACTGATGTAGAAACGAATACTGCATGTGCACTTACCGAGGCTTATATACTTGACAAAGAGACTTGTGGCAATACTAGAGAAGTGATAACATTGTTAAAAGATATTCAATACATCGCTCAGGCTAAAGGTAAGGTAGGAGTGGCGATGCTGAAATTTCTTTGATAGCAAAAAAAGACGTGGCTTATCATGACCTACTTTAATGAAGTTTAGCTTTATCTTTCATGGCCTTGAATAATGTCTTTGTTCTCTTTTATCTTCAGCTGTTTCGAAAAAGCATAAGCATCATATAAAAGCTCTGGATTTCACTAAAGAAGCATTCTGGTTTGAGACATCTACTAGGAAGTAACTAAAATGGTATTCAAGGCTATCCTCCTCTGCGCTTCTGCCCTCCTGGTCCAGGTAAGACTTTCGTATTATTAATGTTTTGTTATTTATCTTTTGAAATAGCTACGCCGCTAAAAACTTTTATTTCATCACACTGTATTTAATAAAATATTGACATTAAAACACTCATTTACCCCTAGACTAGATAAACTATTTTATTTATTTTAATAGAGATAGAAATAGAATTTATTCGACAAGCACAAAAAATAGAACAGAGAAAAGCATCAAAAAAACATTGACAACACAAAAATCATAAAACCAAAAAACAATAAAGAAGGAAAGAAAAAATATATTTGTAGGATAATGTAGCCATGGGTGATTCTGAGATCAGAGGCTCCGTAATTTCGAAGATCAGGGGGGGGGGGGGGGGAATAGTCAATTTTCGTCTTCTTTCATGAATAAAATCAAAACTATTTAGGTATATAACTATAATAAAAAAAACTTAAGATTTTCCAAACGAGCCCTTTCATTTGATATAAGTATGACACGATAATACTTGCAAACCTTTTTTTTTTAAATTTCCTAATTTGTCCCCCGAAAATAACCCTTATTTAAAAGAATATTTATTTACTTTGCACATCTCTGTTTGGGTCATCAATTCACATAATATGTGGACCAAATTTCAACTCAATCGGTTCAGTAGTTCGTCGGCTATTTAAGACATAACAACTTGTAAATACCATGGTTGCAAGAAATAAATGAATATGAATATGAATATGAATATGAATAGTTTCGGAGCAAAATGGCTGTGACAGACGGATAGACAGACTGAGGCACGAGTGATCCTATAAGGGATTCGTTTTTTAATTTTTTGTACGGAACCCTTATTTTTTTTATTTTTTGTTAATGGAAACAGAGTTGCCTTTAAACGATATTTTTGCGATAGTTACGCAAAATGTTGACCATATTTTTAAGATTTATACCTATATTATTATATATTTTTGTATTAAATTATCTTCAACTTAATCAAGGTATTTGTTATCAAACTCCAAAACCAACCCTACGAAAAGCATGTCGGAACATGTTCAATGTAATTTTGCCGTCGCCGTTAATATAGGACCAATTTCAGTTAGGTTAGGTTAGGTTAGGGTACTTTGTAACTTTCTGACATGTGAGTGTGACATACAGATAGTTGGATATATAAACGGAAACGGAGAAACTATACGAGTTCTTAGTTTGACTTTAGAGCTCCAAAAAATTAGGTATGGCGATTGTAGCAAAAAAATAACAATGTCTATTATCTAAGCGTACAAAATAACGTTCCATTTTTGTTCCAGGTCATCTCGGCTCAGACTTTTGGCTACGGCTGCAGCTCTCCAAGCTGTGGCTGCTCTTGTGGCAACAGCAACAATGTGGCCATCAACAGCGATGGTGGCTCCTTCATCATCACCGGCGTCGGCCCCGTCGTGCCCTCCGGCATCGCCGTCTCCTCGGACATCGCTCTGAACGGAGACCTGACCGTCTGCGGCGCCCTGCCGTTCCTGAGCGCCGTGGCCTTCGAAGGCTGCTACCCCACCAGCGGCTCAGCCGGAGTCTCCTACGGCTGCGGTAATGGAAACGTTGGTATCCAGAACGTGATCGGAGGCAGCTCTAGCAGCCTTTCTGGCATCTGCGGCTGTAACTGCAACTAATTTGTTACCTCCACAATCTAACTCGAACAACGGGTAATAAATTGAAACAAACTTAGTAAATTTAACGTTTTATTTTAAAACTACACCTCGGAATTTCAGAACAAAATTGCACCTTGGAAGCTTCCTCAATGTGGGTTCATTTCAACTTCTCATTATAAACCTGCACCCTAACTAACGATCTTAAATTCTAGGCTTAAATATTATTATGGTAGATTCATTCCATATTACCGAACGTGTGAAACATAGTCATCAATTAACTGAAAAAAAAACATTTATTTACACTGGTACCTACTTAAACATCTTAGCCTGATTGTACAAAATGTGGTTACAGAATTAACAACAAGGTTTTAGAGTTTTGGTAATTCTGTAGCTCTGCCTACCTCACTCTAGGAATGAAGGCGTGAGTGCATGTATGTATGTTATTTTTATACAGTGTCAAATATCACGATCATTTTTAGCTACCACCACAATAGCGGCCTTTACACGTAAAGTTCGGACCGCGGGAAACGCCACGCGCCGTTCCAATCTTCGTTCCGAACCGTACATTTTTTACTATTTTACTATTACAGTTGCATTTACACGTACGGTACGGAAGGAAGATTGGAACGGCGCGTGGCGTGGCTTGAGATCTCTCAAGGTGGGTGTTATGCCTGGGGACCGAAGACCCATTACGATGACGCTGGAAGTTGTATATACCTAGGTCAACTGATTGGGGAAACTTCGTTAGCGCGATGTAGCGCACTGTCAGATTAGTTTGCACGTCTGACGCTGGTGGCGCTTTCGAGTTTGGTTGTTACAAGTTGTCGCTAGATGTCGCTAGGTCACCACAATTTATCCCCTATTGTTTTTTGTTCGCTTCTACCGTCAGCTATTTTTGAGTTCCACACCAAAATGGTAAAAAAGGAACCCGTATGGTGAGACTTCGGTGTCGGTCTGTGTGTCACAGCAGTTTTTTTGCTTGTCAGTATTGTTACAGATCTAGTTTGAAGCCCTGGGACGGCCCTGGGATACTTTCTATCCCGGAAAATTTGTCAGTTCCCGTAAATGATAGATTACAACGCGGACGGAGTCGCGGGCAAAAGCTAATAAACGAGGCCCAAAGCTAGTACGCTTTAACCTACCGCGTGGCAGTGTTCGCATTGTTGTGTTCCAGTTACGGGATATGACAACCAGTGCAATTACTAGCATAATTCTTAGTTGCCAACTCATTTGCAGTCTTATGATAGTAGTCTTAAGAACGCAGGTGTATATGGGTCACAGATCCTACTAACCATCAGCCCCTATTTCACCATCTTGACAATGACACGTGACAGGTGACAATTCAGTATACATTGCGAAGTCAACACTCTGATACATAACTGGGTTACATATAAGCTCCGCCATGTATACCGAAATGTCACCTTTCACCTGTCATTGTCTAGGTGGTGAAATAGGGGGCTGGTTAATGTCAAAAAAAAAGTCATTTCAACGGGTCGTGCCCCCACATCAGTACGCAATAATGTGAACACTTCTGCTCGACTTGTGACATAAACAGCTGATTAAAGTACTGGAAAACTAAAATACCTAATTATTTACCAACAGATGTTAAGTAACTACTCAAGTTGAAGTAATATAATCGGTTAGGTACATATGTAAATTTCTACTTGCAGTACCTATATTTAAGGTTCCGTACTAAATAATGATAATTGGAACCGTCAGTCTGTCCGTCTGTCTGTCAAGATTCTATTGAATTTTTAAATACACCTTGATCCATCTATAAATTTAATGAAACAACGATGTCTTCAAATATTGACCAATAGTTTCTTTAAAAAAATGGCCCTGATCTATAATTTAATTTTAATTTTAAACTACAACGTCTATGAAGGTCCAACGATCGTCGGTGATATTACTAAACTGCGTAAGTAACCATTTTGGTAAGGAGCAAAATGCACTTTAATGATTGAGTCAGTTAGGTGTATTTTAGGAGTTAAGGAAAACTTCCCTTACGTTACAAGGTGAGGGTCTTGAGCAAGTCATCAGTGCTCACGAATGGTTACAAAGCGAAAGTGGACTTGGACGGGACATATAGCCAGGATGGATGCAAGCCGTTGGACCAGATGTGTAATGGAGTGGAGACCACGCGAAAACACGCGAGCACGCGTGAGGCCACCCCAACGCTGGGTGGATGACATCAGACTACATCCCTGTCACTCTTCATTCGAGACCAAATTCAGAGAAAGTCACGGAGCTAACGTACTTCGATTTTCAAAGTAGGGCCTCAGACGGCACGCAGGCCGAGACTGGATGCAGAGAAAACCGTTAGGAATGGAAGAGAATAGAGGAGGCCTATGTCCAGGAATGTAATAGTTAAGGACTTATTATGATGACGATGATGATTATTACAATTGGGATTGTTCGTATTTTTACAATTACTCTAATTCGAAAACTATTTCGAGGAATAGGGTTTTAAAGCCATTCTGCATTATATTAAGTTTTTGAAATATTTATCTATTTCGGATATTTCGACAAAAGTATATTTAACCTGTGTTTGATTTCCGTTTTCGGCTTGAAGCCCTCCTAGATGTATCTTACGGGTTAGGCGAAAATCGCTTGAAATAGTACGTTTTGGTACACTATTACAATCACTTTTTATCATTAGATATCATTTAATTGTTGTAATTTATTAGAAAATGCCAAACCAAGTTTAAAATAATCATGTCATCCATAAAATATCTGCCAAATAAATAAAGATATTAAAACAAAACTATTGGGTCAAATACAAAAATAATGAAATTGGCCTCTTAAGATTACCTATTCGAATTAGAATGTAAAAACCGTGAGTTATTTTTTTTGGTCTATCCCAATTGGTTCAATCAATAGATTTTCATAATCTTCAACATTTACGACGATACCAAAAATTTAGTTTGAACACAGAATTGTCAGAGGCGCTTTTAAACAGGGTCAATACGAAAAACAAAAGAAACCTGAGCATTAAGAGTCAAAACCATTTATTTAAGTTATTTAGTTATAAAATAAATGTGTTAATCATGAAGCTTTAGGCGCAGCCGCATCCGCACTGTCCGCAGAGGGAGACGGAGCCGCAGGCCTTAGACTGGCCACTGAAGGAGACGTCTCCGAGCACCGGGATCGCGCCAACAACCTGGGTGTCACCTCCGGCGCCGATGGTGCCAGAAGCGCTCACGGTGCCAGGGCCGGTGCCGCCGTAGCTGCCGCGGCTGTTGGAGACTACGTTGGACAGGGTGCTAGAGCCGGAGATGGAGCCGATGCTGGACCCGTAGTTGATGCTGGGCGAGCTGTAGCTGATGGAGCGGGAGCCGCTGTTGCAGCTGCACTGGCTCATCACGGACTGTAGAAAGATAAATTGGTTCGTTTAAAGACGGTGTTAAGACCATGATTATCTCCTTGGCGTTTTAATGCGCAAGTGTTTTTTCGTGACTATTATTGTGATGAAAACGTTGGAACCACATTTTGATCTAAAAATAAGTTGAAGCGAGTACTTTTAATAATTATTTTGTTTATTCCCGTGAAGTCTTGTCGATTTCAAATCTGTGCTCATGGTTGTTATAAAACGCAATAGAATAGAACCGTAACGTTGTTCTGCTATTTTTTAAATAACGTGTAAGTTACAAGTTCCCAGAACCTATCCATTTTCTTTATTACAATGAATTTACCTGGATCAGGCAAGCCTGGATGCAAAGGATCAACACGGTGAAGGGAGACATTTTTGAATATACGTTGTTTGCTTTTCTCAAAGGAAACTGTGACCTACTGAACAGTGCCTGAGGATTATATACTAGACGAGTGTAATAGGTGATAAGATTGTCAAGAAGAACTCACGTGCGAAGCAAGTATAGAGAAAGCACATACACTTGTTAATGCCGAAATAGCCCTGATAGTGGGTGAAACGTGTTTTATCGTGACCTTCATTTTGTAAACGATATTATTTCTTGCAGCCTTGAATAGTTTATTGTACACTATCGAAATTTCGTAAAGAAATTAGGGCTCGTATAAAAACTCCTCGAATTGCCACAAGGAATCATTCTACTGTGAGACATTCACTAAGAACAAAACAAAATGGCATTCAAGGCTATCCTCCTCTGCGCTTCTGCCCTCCTGGTCCAGGTAAGGACGTGTTTCTTTACTACTTATTGTGAACATCTCTTATTCAAAAGATCTTCGGTTTATGGTTGACTACTTCTCTTGCAGTTCATCTCGGCTCAGAATATTGGCTACGTGCAAAACTGCGGCTGCTCCTCGGGCAACAGCAACAACATTGTCCTCTCCAACAGCGGCGGAGGTCTCATCATTACCGGCGTCGGCCCCGTCGTGCCCTCCGGCATCGCCGTCTCCACCGACCTTGGTCTCGATGGAACCCTTGACGTCTGCGGAACCTTGCCGTTCCTGAGTGGCGTGGCCTTCGAAGGCGTTTACCCCACCGGTGGATCGGCCGCAGTCTCCTACGGCTGCGGTAATGGGGACGTTGGTATCCAGAACGTGATCGGAGGTAGCTCTAGCAGCCTCTCCAGCATCAATGGCTGCGGGTGCCAATAAATAACTACTTATGTTGCCAATTTATTATACTATAAATACATTTTTATGTAATTACTTTAGCCTTCTCATTACCTACCCTATACTGCTTTTTAAAAAAAACATGCTTAATGCAGCAGGCTTTATAACAATTGTAAAGTGTGTGATTTTTTTTATCACTTGAGTCGTTTTGTAAGTAAAAGCCTAAAGACAATATTTTCTCAGAGGTTGCAATTTCATCCAGAATAGGGTTCATGATTGTTTTTTTTCCAAGCTTATGCATAAATAAAGGTAGACAAAAGTTGTTCAAATATTCTTCAAGACAGCACTCAATATGCAAAAGCATAAAAGTAGAGAAAATTATAAAAAAAAACACTTATTACTGACAAACAACATAGAACAGAGAAATATGCATAAGAAGAATGTAGTCACGATATGGTTCCAATACAGCGTCATGATGACATTGAGGTTTTGTCTTCCATTGAAACAGTCAGGTGGAACCAAGGAAAAAAAACAGCAGTAGCAATTGACAGGCCTCATTTAAGAGGCCACCAATGGTGCCACGCCTCCACAAGAATGAAAAGCGATGGCTTTATGTGCTTCTGCGCGAAGAATGTGAGATGCAGATAGTTCAGGCGCGCCTTGAAGGCAGCGTCAAATTCAATTAATTGCTGTTTACTTTAAAACCACAACATGTATTGAAAAAATGGTTTTCCAGGATTAAGAAGTTACATTATACTCAACTATTGAATCGAGAATACGCAACTAAAAAATATAAACAATAGACATTTATCTGGGTGAACTTATCTCTTCCAGTTAACCTTCGAGCGATTGCGAAAAAAATAATGACAACGAATATCCAAATAAGCACAACACTAAAAGAAATTGCTGAATTATGAAATGTAGGCAACACAATTTCACCAATTGTCATATCCACTCGCTGGAACAGCTGGACCTGAACGATGTAAACAATGCTAGCAGTGATAAAATGGTGACAGCGACCACGTCTGATCCTGCACAAGTTCCTACCATCACTTAAACCCACCCACTAGAGTTGATCTTAAGTTTATTAAGTAACGAAGAAGAAAAATACGTGTTATCGGTCATCATGGACCCTTGATAATAGTTTACCATTCTGCTTTTCCAGTGTTTCGTCTGTCATCAAATTGCAAAATTAATGACTCATTTTGTGTAAACGATCGTGTAATATGAGTGCTGTGTTATTCTCACGGAATAGAAAAAAACAGTGGAAGTGGCATGAGCTTCGCTTAGTATCAGACCTGTTGTCGCCAATACTCAAACGATCATAAAAACAACACGCCACCATGGAAAATGTTTTTGGTGCGGCTATCGTTTTTACACCCCAAAATAGCACAATAAGGCATGCTTCTGGATTTATTTCCTATTTTAGAAATATTTAAATATAAGCGATCGCGGCAAAAGTATGGTAGGTTGCGCGGAACTCCGCATAACCATGCCACACGTTACAAGCCCACTTGACACTTCTACCTGTTTCTTCTATTCTGTGGTTATTCTGAACAACATTCTGATGATCAAGCTTTTTTGCCGTCGACCACAGCGTCCACGATTCAGCGTTTTTAAGCTATCGTCAATACAATACATTTGTAATTCGACGCGCTGGCCTAGTTGGTAGTGTCCCTGCCTACGAAGCTAGTGGTCCTGGGTTCAAATCCCGGTAAGGGCAGATATTTGTATGATGAGCGCGAATATTTGTTCGTGAGTCATGGATGTTTTCTATGCATTTCAGCATATATTTATCTATTTAAGTATGTATATCGTTGTGAGCTTAGTTTATCCTAATTAAAATCTGCTGGACAAAAGTAAAAAACTCCATCGTTTAGTGCCAAAGGTCATTTTGATTCTGCCAAAATTATAAAAGACTTTATTTTAAGTACAAAAAGCATCGAACCTGAGGCGCTAGACAAGATGCATTACGCTAACCAGCGTTTCTATTCGTTTCGTTTTTAAACCAATCACGTCACTGGTACATCACGTGAGTTTTCGTATCACGTCATCTACCAGTGACGCGATTGGTTTAAAAACGAAACGAATAGAAACGCTAGTTAGCGTAGTGCATCTTGGCAGTTCCCTCTGTTAACGCGACATGAGTTTAAATATTTACAAAATTGTTTTTTTTAAAACAATGCCATTTCCTTTTGGTGTTATATACACAATTTTAGTTACAATTTTGGAGGTTTTATTAAAAGTATAAATATTTAAAAAGACGATCAATTTTTATTACGCTGATAAAATTCTGGTACAAAATAATTCCAGAGCGTCCATAATACAAACATAAAAGATGTCAAAAAGACAAACTGATAATTGTCAACGGACATTCTAGCTGCGGCAGCTGCAGCCACCCACGCTGCCGGAGCCGCCGCTGACGCTCGTGATGCCAACGTTGGAGCTGCAGCCGCAGCCGTAGTCCACGCACCCTGACCCGCTGGTCGGCAGACAGGTGTCGAACGCCACCGCGCTCAGGAACGGCAGCGTGCCGCAGACGTCCAGGTCCCCGTCCAGAGACACGTCGGAGGAGACGGCGATGCCGGAGGGCGAGATGGGGCCGGTGCTGGTCACGATGAAGTCTCCTCCGCTGGAGACAGCCGCGGAGTTGCCGCTGAGCCCTGAGGAGAGGCTACTGCTGATACCGGAGGAATAGCTGCTGCTGAGGCCGGAGGAACACCCGCAACTGGGCTGGCTGTAGCGATTAACGCACACGCCAGAGATGGACTGTAAAGTAATATAAACGTTGTTATCAAAGTTCATCTTAAGTTTTTAAATCTTAAAGAAATCAATAAATTAAAAATCTTTGAAGTCACATGGAATTAAAAAAAAACAAGAGACAATCTCACACACATTGATCTCCTAAACTAAGCGCTAGACGATAAACATAGAAAACTCAGGAACAAAATGCTCGCGCTCATCACACAAATATTTGACCTTACCGGGAATCGAACCCGAGGCCACTAGCTTCATAGGCAGGATCACTACAACTACGCTTATGGTTAATGTCTATAAATAATAATAATAAGACGAATAAAATAAGAAACAAAACAAAGTCAATTCTTTACCTGGACCAGGAGGGCAGAAGCGCACAGGAGGACCGCCTTGAATGCCATTTTGATTTTGTTCTTAGGTCACGTTTGAGACTGGAATGATTTTTTCGTAGCAAACGAATAGCTTTTATACAAAATCCTTTATCTCTCTGTAACAATTAATTCATTGTTCACCAAAAACGCTTATAACATTGGAATTTAACTGTTTTTAAGCAGTTGCAGAGATATGTCACGTTCAGCGTTTATTTTATTGTCCTAGCTAAGTCCTTGATATTGTTAGTCTTTGTCTATGTCTCTCTTATCGAATTCATTGTTCTCTCATTTGATAGTTTCTGGTATATAAGTCTCTTACAACGCACAATTTTTCATTAGTTCTTCAGCAGTGAAAGACAAATAGTCGAAGATGTCTCCCTTCACCGTGCTGGTCCTTTGCATCCAGGCCTGCTTGATCCAGGTAAGATCGTTCATTTCGTGTGATATATGAGAAGACTTGTAATGTTGTATCTTACCCGAAATACAAAAGTGATTATTTTCCCCTTTATGGTAAGGGAGCACACAGGCCACCTGTTGGTACGTGGGATCTATAACCCATTGAAATTTGCATGCTCAAGACTACAATCTTAAGACTGCAATCCTAAGACCGCAAATGCGGTGCCAACCCTGAGGGCTGAGATGGAATAACTGTATTCTAGTTATTTCACTGGTTGTTAAGACAACCAGTGGGATAAGTCCCCATACCGTAACACAACAATTTGAACACTGCTGCTTGGCTGTAGGTTTAAAGGAAGGTGATGGCTATCCAGACGGACCCTGCACAAGGCTCTACCACCACTGAAGTTGTTGAAAAATCATCATTCTTGTAATGGTTTTTTGATGTGATAAGACCCATGGTACATTCAGTGATTTTTTAAACTTGAAAATATGGTGTAATGATTTATTCAGTCTCTATGTCCGAGATAAGATCACTTCGTAGAATATTCCAATGTAATAATATCACGGTTTTCTTAGATATCTTGCACATCCCACAACAAGGCAACGGCCACTCTACTTCCGCTTTCATGTTAGTTTATTTGGTCTAGTTGTGTTAATGATACTTATGTTTTATTTTCTCGTCGTTACCGACAGTCTGTGAACCACTTTTTTTTCTACAGTCCGTGATGAGCCAGTTCGGCTGCAGCTGCGGCGGCGGCTCCAGCTCCATCGGCTTCAGCTCCCCCAGCATGAACTACGGGTCCGGCATCAGCTCTATCTCCAGCGTTGGCTCCAGCAGCTGCGGCAGCTACGGCGGATCAGGCCCTGGCACCGTGAGCGCTGCTGGCACCATCGACGCCTGCGGAAACACTCAAGTGGTTGGCGCAGTCCCGGTGCTCGGCCAGGTCTCCTTCAGCGGCTGCGCGGACGCCTGCGGTTCCGTCTCCCTCTGCGGCCAGTGCGGATGCGGCTGCGACTAAATGTCATTTATAATGTTAGTCCTTATTAAGGATTGAAATAAAAATGATTTGATTTAATTATTCTATTTTATCTTCAAATCCTAGTAACCTAAATGTTAGTTTAACCAAGAAGCTTAACGTTAACGTATATAATTGTCGAAAAATATCATAATTTATGGAGTTGACATAAGCGTTCGAGGCCACCGTCCGGCAGCGTACATCAATTATGTACAGTCAAGGATTGATTCCTTTACTCTGATTATTCTAAGATGAAGCCTGTAACAGCTCACATCAACAATTGAAGGGTCCACGGAAAGAAAATGTCTAGTCACTTTTTTTTGAAAATGAGTTTTGAATCTCAAAATGTAGAGGACGAAATGAACCATTACCTACCACTCAGTTTTAGATATAAATCGTCATATTTATTGTATTTTTACTCTTAAAAAAACCTCTTCACGAAAATTACGTACAAAATGTCATGGTCCCTAACTTTCAAATCGCGATATCTCAAAAAGTTACTAATGTGACTAGACATGTTCTTTCCGTGGACCCTTCAATTACTACACTTATTTTTTTAATTTCGCATGAATACTACATCAGTAGAAACCTAGCGACGCCGTTCAGGAATTTAAATAACCGCCTATTTTTAAACACATCGTTTGTAAGTGATTAAAATTACGAAATACACCTGCGGCAGCTGTCACAGGCATCATCTTAGACAAATCAGAGTATAGACCACTTGGACTATGTCAAAGTGACACTGTAAATAAAATCATAAGAAGTTTCTTACGTTTTCATTGATTACGTTGCTTTGACATAGTCCAAAGAGGGCAATTCCTATTCTATTCCTTTACTGGACATTCTCAATAATGATAACGTTTTCACCATGCATCTTGTTTAGGTACCTACTTACTACCATTAAAGAGTATTGGATAAACGTGGTGCAAAGTCATCATCATCATCAGTCGCAAGACGTCCACTGCTGGACAAAGGCCTTGCCCAAGGTTTTCCACAACAATCGGTCCTCTACTACTGTCACACATTACCAGAGCTCGGAATAGGTAGTGCCTATTTACCTAACTTTCGCGGAAGGACGTAACTAAGAGTGGTTTCAACCACCAAAAGTAATTATTTCTTATTATTGAATGCCGTATTTCCCGGGATTGACAGTATTATTCTAAAGGCTTAATACATTTAACTTTACTTATAAATCTTGCTACTTATATTGCATATTATTTATTTCTCTTGATAAAACAATCAGTCATAACATAAATCAATATAATATAGGATCAAATGGAATCAAAGGGAGCCTGAAATTTGGTCTTTTTTAGTTGACTCCCTTTGATTCAATTTGATCCATATTATATTTTTTATAACTGATTGTTAATTCAAGATAAATAAATAAATAATTTGCAATATAACAAGATTTATTAGTAAAGTTAGTTATAGTATTGTTTTACTAGCCTACCGATTCTGGCGTATATCACAATGTTATTAACTTACTGAAGATTTACACGACAGAAATTAAAGGAAATTTGTCACAATTAAAAGTTGATTATAAAAAAAATCTGCATAATATTTATTTTTATTTCCTCGTTATTGAGGAAATTTTTTCACCAATAGTAGGTCCTACAATACGCTACAACATTTATCTATATATATAAAAGGCAAAACTATTAACTAATTATAAATTTAAACTCTGTTAGAAATCGCCCACGTGACGCCGCGTGCGCAGCCCCGCGATCCGCGCGCCCCCGCACCCCCCGCGCGAGTCTAGACCCCCGCTACCCCGCCGGCTCCCCGCAGTTACGCTGACGCAGCTGGCAAGGCCGCTGAACTAAGGCGGGTCGGGTTAGCGCGCCTGTTAAGGCGTCGAAGAGAGCTCCAGCTTCTATGAAGGAGCTCGACCCTAGTACCGGTGTGGATGAGGAGGGTTTCATAATGGTGCAGCACAGCAAAGCACGTAGGATGCATTAGACTTGGTGTGGTACTGCAGTAATGGACTTAAATTCCGAGCTGTAGGCAGCTATACCGAACACGGCGCTCTGCTACTGTTAGTGAACTTCAGTTCGTTTGTAGTGCGCGTGCCGCGGTTTATGCTGGAGACCGTTGAGTGTCCTGACTTCTGACCGAAAGGTGTCGTGTTCCGGCGGTTTCAAGGCAATCTACTAGCAGCAACATGACGCCAATTTTGGCAAAGCAGGTCCACGCTGTTCTATCACCTCGGTGTTAGATTTAAGTTTTATATTGTTATGTGTATGTTAGTCCGTAAGGTTTTTGTAACTATGAGCCGTGGTGCTCATCAAAAAGTTTTAACAGCTATCAATTTGTTTTAAAAGCTGAAAACCAAAGCAGAAAAGTTCTGGTAAAATATTTTGTCGCGTGGGGTTAGACAGTCGGTAAAATTACTAGCATAGAGGAATTCCATCTTAGTCCCCAGGGTTTTTAACGCATTTATAATCTTGAGATTGCCGTGTTAAGAGCCCACTTGCCATCTGGGGGGTTACCATGACATCTAGGCAATTGGGATACACCAAAAAATAAAACTGCTTGATTTTACATTTTTATTCGAAAGAATACCTTTTATAAGAAACTAATTTGAAGCATTTCATGATTAAATTTATTATTGATATTTAAAATAGTTTATTAAATTAAAGTAACCTTACCTACTTGTAACGACAAGATGACGTAGATATTTATAAAAGGCGGGTATACTTCGTCTAAGATTTGGAAAGACGATTTTTTATTATCTGTGATCTGTTTTCAAAGTCATAATAGATGAACGTCATTCAAACATAATGTAAACAAACAATCGCAATATGATATAATTTATTACTTAAGAGTATATAAGCATTCAACCACTGCTTATTACCTAGACCTCAGTTAATACAACACTTCCTACATGACCTTGTTTCTAGACTAGATTTACTTAACACAATCACATTAAATTTGTTGAAGTGGCGGATTCCATACTTCTAATCATGAGTTTCTACAATAAATGTTGATGCCGTCTTTTGGACCTCTTGTAAAACCTTACCACACAAATTATTAACATTTATCACACAGGTTTTATGTGTTTTATGTAAAACCACAAAAGTGCTTGATACAGCGCAATTGCGACGGGCATTTAGGGGTCAAATGAAGGTCATTTCTTAATTTTAATATAATTAATTCATTGTAACATATTTTTTTAATCTAACTACTTGGGATCGATTTTAAAAGCCTATACCTCGAAATGGTTTTGAAATTTTCATACATTGTTAAAAAAGGGTGTATCCCAATTACTTCAGGATGAGTGTAAGGGACAAAGCTATAAGTAGAAGTTATACGGCTCGGGGTCGTTCTATCACAGTAAACTAAATTGTTTAGCCATATCATGGTCACCCCAGGCCCCTAGGTGACTTGTGTACTCGATTGGCTTTCTTGTGCTATAAAAAAAAAATCGTAGCAGCGATAGAAATAGCCTGAAAACAAACAAATTGTTTGTACATGTAATAATGAAGTGAAAAAATACTGACAATGAAGTGAAAATTTCATATTCTCATAATAAAAAGTCACTAATTTGTAGAATCATACTTTATTACACATATAAGATAATGTAAGTGAGAAGATTAAAAACAGGTGTCGTTGACTAATCAGATCAGTCTGACATCCTAGCTGCGGCAGCTGCAGCCACCCTGGCTGCCGGAGCCGCCGCTGACGCTCGTGATGCCAACGTTGGAGCTGCAGCCGCAGCCGTAGTCCACGCACCCTGACCCGCTGGTCGGCAGACAGGTGTCGAACGCCACCGCGCTCAGGAACGGCAGCGTGCCGCAGACGTCCAGGTCCCCGTCCAGAGACACGTCGGAGGAGACGGCGATGCCGGAGGGCGAGATGGGGCCGGTGCTGGTCACGATGAAGTCTCCTCCGCTGGAGACAGCCGCGGAGCTGCCGCTGATCCCTGAGGAAATGCCGCTGCTCATACCGGAGGAATAGCTGTTGCTGATACCGGAGGAATAGCTGCTGCTGATGCCAGAAGAACATCCGCAACTGGGCTGGCTGTAGAGATTAATGCAACCGCCAGAGATGGACTGTAAAGTAATACAAACAAGGCTACATTTCATGTGGAAGTTGAAGATTACATCAACACAAGTCATTTTAATTGCAGTATAAGTGATGATATCGAAGGATCTGGATGAAGAGAGAGAAGGCATGTACCCTGAAGGGGTTGATAGGATAGGGAGGTTGGTTAAATAACCTATGGCAGATCGTTAACCAAAGGATAAAAGTAATCAATTGCATCACAAGATATTTAGGCTGCACGAGCGAGTGCGCCTATAGTTCGAGGATGCAATTGATACTATCACCCGAGTTCAACACTTTACTTTTCATCTCGACTGAGAGGAAAGTAAATAAAAATGTTGATGACTAACTCTGTCTTTAAGTATTGTCATACAAAATAGCTCTGAGTGTTTTGATTTGACAAAATATCAAAACAAGTATAAGATGGTCCAGAAAAGAGTCAAAAATCGCTGAGCGTTTGAAAAATTCTTAATTCACAGATCATTTTCTGCCCTAGGCATAGAAATAACATTTTTAGCTTGCTAAAGAGACAAGGAAATCATTACTTTACGATATAAATAAAATAAAATTGCGTTGTTATTATACCTGGACCAGGAGGGCAGAAGCGCAGAGGAGGACAGCCTTGAATGCCATTTTGATTCGTTCTCAGGAGACAATTTACAACTGAATGATTAGTTTTGAAACGAGCAGCTTTTATACAAAGTCCTTTATCTCTGAAACATTCCACCCATTGTTCAAATAGACGCTTTATCAATGTAATTTGAATTAATAATTTAGGTAATATTGACTCTTAGTTATGTCACGTTCGGCGTATTGTTTTAAAATATTTTTTTGTTTAGTGTCCTTCAAAATATTTCCTCCTTTATGCCCACGTGGCTTACTTATCAACTTTATTGTTCACGTTTTCTACATAAGTATATTTAAAAGCACCAACTATAACTTCAGTACTAGGTAAAAAGACAATCCTGGCACATTGCACGACCATGAAGTTTCTGACTATTGACATTGTTGACAGCTGTAAAACAATGCTAAACTTATTTGTTGCGTGTGAAGGAATAAGAAACTTCATGGTTGTGCAATGTGTCAGGATAACGTCTTATCGGCTGGGCAAGTTCTTCAGCAATAAACGACGAACAGATCTCCAAGAATGACCTTGTTGTTCCGTAGCATCCAGGCTTGCCAGATCAAACTAAAAAAATATCCTGATGACTTGTTAATTATTGTCTAATTCATAATTACTAGCATAATATAATTAAGTCCCAACATGAACATAATAGGGATGTTTGCAACAAATTAATCTGTTTATAATAACTACAAAATATATTTCCCCAAAATCTATTACCAAATACTGCCCAGAAGTGGAAATACCTTTAACGAGGTCCTTACGTTAATATCTATCGTAAAATTTATTCTAGAGTAAAAAACTCCTAACTATGACGGAATTAGGGGTAGAAAAGGTTGTTGGAAATGAAAATATGACTTCTATTTAGAATTATTTTTATTTTTAAATAGGTAAGGATTTAGTTGCATCCACAACCGCACTGTCCGGAGATAGAGACGGAGCCGCAGGCGGGCACGATGCCGCTGAAGTCGACGGCGCCGAGCACCGGCACGGAGCCGACGACGACGGTGCTCCCGCTGGCGCCGACGTCGCCCGCCACGCCCACCGACCCGGTGCCCACGCCGCCGTACTGCCCGCAGGGCCGGTGCTCATGCTGCCGAAAGCGGCGCTGCCGATTCCAACGCTGCCGAGGCCAACGTTGCCGAGACCAACGCTGCCGAATCCGATGCTGCCCTGGTTGAGTGGGCCAAGGTTGTAGCCTCCGTAATTAGAGTAGGACTGGCCGCAACCGCAGTTACTCATCACAGACTAGGTAAAGAAAAAAATATTTAGTGATTTGGAAGAGCTTTGGTGGCCATTGAGATTCAAATAAATAAATACTAGGGTGACGGAACCAGTAATAGACAAGGACCAATGATGGACACTTGATTTATATTTTGCAGAAGATAAGCGTTATTCATTTGTTTTGCAACAATCAATTTAGGACCGTATGAAATTTTAATTAAGAGTGAAGTGTCCATTGTATTTTTGTTTTTTTTTGTTAATTTAATTTTCTGTACTTGTGTTAGATGTAAGCAAATAAACATTTTTTCTATCTTTCTTTCCGGGATCCCTTTGACTGCCATACATTTATTGTTTCGATTATTGAAAGTCAGACTTTTGTACCCATGTGATTTATGTTCATAACTATCGGAAGTCAGATTTTTTTTAGGTCATAACGCTTTATAATCCGAACGTTAATTATCCATAATGTAAAAGATTATAATATACAGAAGTCATAACCTAAAACCCTATAACATTCAAAGGCATAACTATAATCAGTCAGAAATATTTTAGGACATATTTTTTATAGTATCAATTATTTTTATTCATACCGTTTTTCTACCAAATGTTAAGTACAGCATTTTTTTATGTTTCGAAAGTATTAAAGACCATAATAACGAAAAACAACAAATACTAAAAAATGGTCGAATGTGAGTTGGGTTCGCGCTGATCCGATGCGAAATCAAAAAACCCCTGCTATAGGCGACAAATTTTGATCATTAGGTTAGGATAGGTTAGTATTGCGTCAAGGCCGAAGGCCTTAACTGCCCAGAAATAGGAGCTCCACAAAGCGGAGCTCCGTCGACCCTGTCACATCATACATGTCTTTGGAAGTTGTATGTGTTGTTATTATATTTGACATTATGAGGTTTAATTATTATGACATAAATTGGTTTGACTATGAATTTTATAACTTCCAACAAATATGACCCGCAATAATTGACATTCCGATTTATACTCTTCAATATTATGACTTTTAATATTATGACTAATAATACGTATAATGTAAAACGGTTTGGACAACAATAATCGAAACTTTAACTTTATGGCAGTCAATAGAGACCCCTTTCATTCCATTACTGGTGCCTGTCAGCAAAAAGTGTCCACATTGGTTCCGTCACCCTACTTAGGGGCAATCTCATACAAAATGACCTAGTTTCAGACTAAGCTCTAGGCTTGTACTATGGGTACTAGACAACTATTAACAAACGTATATAGAGGAACTTATGATTAAATACATGTAGAATAAATACTTGCACTCATCACACAAATATTTTCCCATATCGGAAATCGAATCCGGGACCGCTATGCTAGCTTGGTAGGCAGAATCATTACCAAACAATGCTAACGAGCCATTATTGATTATTATTAATGTAGCATCACTCTAACTTTACTTTTAAGTCTTAGTTCATTGTTTTATATTAATTATTAGTTATAATTCTGACGACCTTAATAAAATGTATGATAGTAACTATGTCATGCTGTGTAATTTATGTTGTAAAATTACAATGAGCAATATTGATCTGAATATGTTTGTGTGTCTATAGTTACAAACTTAATCAAAAAGTTTCCTAAAAAATTGTAAAATAATAAATAGAATGACCGTTATGAAGCTAAAGATGATAATGATGATTATTCGGCGTTTTAACCGCCGTCATTATTGTCTTCAAATATATTATTCACGATAAACTTTATAAATTTCTTATTATTTTAAATGGAATAGATACTACCCCCGGGCCCTTTGATTTTGACATCAAAAGTTGCTGATAGTTTTTATTTTCGTCAATATATTGAAGACAACAATGACGGCGGTTGAAACGGCCAAATATTCACCTCATCACGAGACTGTATTTTTGTGTCAAATGCATACCTATACACTTACGTTACGACATCAGCTAAATGACTATTCAAAGTAGTTTCGAGGATACAAACTAAGAATAAAGATAGATTCCCAACATTTTTTTTTAATTTTAACAGAAACGTCTGTACGAAATTTCGTCGGTCTTAGGCAGGATTTGAACTTACATCTCCTCTGGCTCTCCGGGCCGATGCAGGCGCATTACCAATTATGCAACCAAGACCCTACTTAAGATCCACGAAATCAGTGATCGCTTTTTAGGGTTCCGTAGCCAAATGGCAAAAAACGGAACCCTTATAGATTCGTCATGTCTGTCCGTCCGTCTGTCCGTCCGTATGTCACAGCCACTTTTTTTTTTTCATACTCGGAGGATATGCTGATTTTTTCGCTTTAATATAGTTTTATAGATTTCCCATTTAATTGTTCATTTACCTGGATCAGGCAAGCCTGCACGAACAGAATGAAGACCGCGAAGGGAGACATATTGAAAACTATCTTACATACATACATACATAAACTCACGCCTTCATTCCCATAGTGGGGTAGGCAGAGCCACAGACACCAACAACTCCAAAAACTTGTTGATAATTCTGTGACCACATTTTGCACAACCAGGCTAAGATGTTATCCAGTGTATTAGTGACAGGTTGCAAACCCATCGCCTAACAGCGCTACACAGCCTTTAGTCCCTTAGTCGTCTCTTACGACATCCACGGGAAGACATGGAGTGGCAACATTCTAAAACCCGGCACCACACGGTAAACTATCTTGTTTATAGGAAATAAGTGCCTCCAATAATGCCAACTTAATACTAAAACTGCCACAAACGTTAACAAATAGGTCAGCAGTGGCCCGTTTCACGAAGCTACAAGTTACTAATTACAAGCGGAAGTCTCTTTCTAACTCCTTTTGCTAGAAAGAGAGTTCCGCTTGTAGCTTGTAAGTTACAAATTACAAGCGGAAGTCTCTTTCTAACTCCTTTTGCTAGAAAGAGAGTTCCGCTTGTAATTTGTAACTTGTAGCTTCGTGAAACGGGCCACAGGTATTCTGCCCTCCTAAGCCAATAAGCACTATCCCAAATTCAATATACAAAGCAGATTGAATTCTCTTCTATGCGTAATAAGGTTGATATTGCTGCAGTAGTATTATCTTAGTTACTGCCTATTGGCTTAGTATTGCCAATGTGTTGATAAAGCACAAAATAAATTAGCTCATCCGTTATCATAATTATGTCAAATGAATTATACAATACGTGTTATTGTAATGGTGTTATACGTACCTTGTCGTTTTTACTATCAACCAATTTTGTATGGCAGCCAAAACTAAAAGTTTAAGCGACGGACGGAGTACAAAAATGACTGTCATTAACTGGTACCTATTTTACTCAAAAACGCAAAAAATAACTTCTTTTAAAATGGAAGGTACCTATAGGTCAGTCCAACTGAAGTCGGCTTTGGTTAAATTATGAGTCGCTGACTTTAGTTTGACTGACCTATAGGTAGTATAGGTACCTTACATTTTAAAACATTGATTGTTATTTGTTTTTTAAAACATTGATTTTATTTTACACTTTTTAGTGATCATAATAAGTTTATGTAGTCTAGTTCCACTTCTTAGTTGATATATGAAACTTTAAGACATTTCAACCCTTGAAGTCGGTATGGTTGAGGAGTTCCGGTGGCCATCTGTGGTCTTCATCATCAGTTCCGCTTCAACAAACGATACTTTCTGAATGCAAATAGAGGGCCGAAACGTAGTTGAGGCCCTCTAGTGTACGAGTCCATAAATTGCACTTTCTACCGAGGCAGACATACCCAAGTAACATTTTACTCCATTTAAGAGTACACATTTAGTTCCCAGGTGTACTTGAAGCATTATTACAGTTCACTCGTGATGTATAAGCTGCATTATTGCGATTAATAACGCCTATACCTGTATAAGGGACTTATATGAGTGTAGAGTTATACTTTTATACGATTGTTGGTGTTATAATACTCTACAACTATCCTTTAGTCAGCCGTCTGACTAAGAGCATTATAGGAGGGTAGAGATACGGCAACCGCTGTTTAACGGCCTACTTGTACGATGTTACAGAGCTAGCATTTTAATAGAACACACGTGGTCATTAATAAAGCCAAAGGCTGTATGTTTACTTGTTTTAGACTGTTATACAGCTAGTAGCTGTAGTAGTACTTGTTTGTGATCATTAAAATAACCTTTTTTTACTACTGTACAGAAGTGTTTAAATGGTTCACATGTGCACTCTAGGCTGTTAAAAGGACTATATGTGTTGTCCATTAACATCAATAGCAGTTTATTTGTCCACAAGTTCTACTCTTATTTGCTGTAAGCTGAACATGAATGTGCATGTGATATTCTATTACACTTAGCATTCTAACAGAACACATGTGAACCTATATACGCTTCACGGCATTAAATTGGAGTTATAACAGTTCACATAGCCGTATTTCATTTCCACCATTTTGTTCTCGTAACCTAAAACATAATTACCAAATAATCTCCAAAATTATCATGCAGATTTATCACAAAATAAGCAGATAGACCGTTTGAGTTTTGGTTTCATGTTATAATTAATTACCGTAGTATAATTATAATGACAATATAATATCAAAAACTGAAAATTTTAGATTTCCTCTCAACCAGTTTTAAATATTTTAAAATGAATATCGCGTTTTTACAGAGGCGCATGAATATTTTAGCTGTAAATATGTATACATTTCACGATAAAGTTGCATTCCCATGGCATTAACATGATTAAGTATTCATCATAAATTTATTTCCAAATGATATCCGCCGGAGTTGTAAATTGTCTTTCTTGATAACCTTTTAGCACTCTATAATATAATAATCATAAAAATAATAAAATAAAGACATAATTTAGGACACACGTGAACTTTAGGTTGCACTAGAGTACTTTTGTCGGATTTTATAACTGTGAAGGCTGTGTATTTAGCCACTTGTTACTCTTTATTACACTCACGTACGTTGTATGGTTCACACTGCGTCCCATATAGTGCCGTAAGTCAGCCTTAAGTCCGATGTTACTACTTAAACTGCTATTATAATGCTATTATACTGCTAATGTACAGCCATAGTGAACTTAAGGCTGTCTAATTTGTGCCCAAACTGGTTCTATAAGAGCATTATAGCAAGCTATACAGCTCTTATACAGCGGACTTGCACAGCTTGTGGAGTACATGTGAACGACTAGACATTAGAGGTGTGCGCCGACCGGCGTGGCGTACGCCGCCGTTCATTTTTGCTACGCCGCCGCTGCCGATCATTCAACCGGCGTGAAATCGGCGGGAAATTATGGTCACCTTATGCTCTTGTGAGAGCCATAATGTCCATTCCCGCCACGAGTACTCCTAGCGAGCGAGTTTTTTCCGTCGCTGGACTCGTACTAACGGCTATTACGGCTAAGAGATGCAGATTAAGTCCAAGCAACGTGGACAAAATAATTTTTGTCCATGACAATTATAACTCATGTAAGCAAAGCGTTAACATGTAAACTGTTTATATGTTAATGCTTTGCTTACATGACGGTTTGTTATTGTAACATTTGTGACTATCTAGTTGATTTTAAGAAATATGTGCCATGTTGCGTTTCATAGTAAAAATGCTTATTTTTTTATGTAGTTTGTTTCTTAAAGTATTGAATAAACCGTAATTTATTTTTATTTTAACTTGTTTTTATTTATTACGCCGATCACGCCGATTACGCCGCCGCCGCCGGCCATTTTTGGACCGGACGCCGCCGCCGGCGGTTTAGCCGTCGGCGCACACCTCTACTAGACATCTTATATAGAACCCGGAATGTTACTTGGGTAGTGCTTTTCACAACTACTGAGAGAAGATAAAATAAAAAATAATGTTCAAACTAACACTAAATTGGATATAAAATAAAAATAAAAATTCAAAATAGTGTTAGTCAATTGGGGTCGGTTTTTCAAAGGTAGTATAGAAGCTGTATCACCGACAATTTTACCATAGATATTTTTTTTAATCTGGACCCCTATTCTCGTGGTACTCGAGATTAATAAACTAACATTCGAGATGAAGATGTCAACTCCATTTAAAATTGTCCCATGTAATTTCATCTCTTAGTGGTTCGAGATTAGGGGCCAAGTTTGAATTACATTAACAAAAAGCAGTGACATAGTTTTTAGTCTGTGTATCTTTTAGTAAAAATACACCTAATATTTTGCGACACAAAATAGTGTGTTCTGATTGGTCGATTTCAATTTTTCATTTTAAGGAGTTATGACACAAAAATTGATTGATTGATTTTCATTGGTTCTTAAAGTTGAACAACAATGTTCTCGACCAATCAGCAAACACGCCGACAAAAACATTCTTGGTCTGTCCTTATAAGTGACGTTTTGTGACCCCAAACAAGACCATCTATGGCCATATTTCCGAGCAGTGTTGTGAAAAGTAAAATACAATCATAAAAAAACATGTTTATTTCAATCCTTATTAAGGACGAACATTATAAAGAAAATTTAGTTACAGCCGCATCCGCACTGGCCGCAGAGGGAGACGGAGCCGCAGGCGTCCGTGCAGCCGCTGAAGGAGACCTGGCCGAGCACCGGGACTGCGCCAACCACTTGAGTGGTTCCGCAGGCGTCGATGGTGCCAGCAGCGCTCACGGTGCCAGGGCCTGATCCGCCGTAGCTGCCGCAGCTGCTGGAGCCAACGTTGGAGATGGAGTTGACGCCGGACCCGTAGCAGATGCTGGGGGAGCTGTAGCCGATGGAGCTGGAGCCGCCGCCGCAGTTGCAGCCGAACTGGCTCACCACGGACTGTAGAAAGATAAATAGCTTCATAGACTGTTGGTAGAGACGTGGAAATAAAAAATGTTATTAAAATTACTAAAATAAATAAACTAACAAGGAAAGGCAAGAAGAGAGGCCGTTACCTAGCTGTGGGATATGCAAAATATCTAAGAAAAAGTTGGAATTTTCAAGGGATCGATAGTTTACCGGACATAGAGACTGAATCAATCATTACACCACATTTTCAAATATTAAAAATCAACGAATAAAACATGATTATGGACTTAAAATGAAGTATAACAAGTTAACTTTCTTTAGCATCAAAAACAATTACAATACCGTAAAATGGGGTGAGTAGGAATTAAGGGGTGAGTAGGGACACAACCTAAAATGAAGCATAATGTTACTAATTATAAGACTGAAATTATTTCCAATAGACGTAACGTTTTTGTCAATTGAATACTTGATCTTATTTGAAACAAGTTATGACTTATTTTAGGGTGTGTCCCTATTCACCCCTTAATTCCCACTCACCCCGTTTTACGGTAATCAAGACTTTTCAACCACTTCAGTGGTGGTAGGATCTTGTGCAGGGTCCGTCTGGATCGCTACCACCAGATCTTATCCTTTAACCTACCGCCAAGCAGCAGTGTTCGTATTGTTGTGGACGATATGGGTATAAGACTACCAGTGAAATGACTAGCTAGGAGGCATTCCATCTTAGCCCTTTGGGTTGATGACGCATTTGCGGTCTATGTGTCACAGATCCAAAAAGATACAAAATTACAGATCATCACAAAAATCTTACCTGGATCAAGCAGGCCTGGATGCAAAGGACCAGCACGGTGAAGGGAGACATCTTCGAGATCTGTTTGTATTTCACTGCTGAAGAACTAATGAAAAATTGTGCATTGAAAGAGACTTATATACCAGAAACTATCCAAAGAGTGAACAATAAATGCGATAGGAAATACACATTAGACAAAGACCAACAATATCAAGGACTTAGCTAGGACAATAGAATAAACTCTGAACGTGACATATCTCCGCGACTACTTAAAAACTGTTAAATTCCAATATTATTGGCGTTTTGGGTGAACAATGAATTAATTGTTATAGAGAGATAAAGGATTTTGTATAAAAGCTATTCATTTGCTACGACAAATCATTCCAGTCTCAAACGTGATCTTAGAACGAAATCAAAATGGCATTCAAGGCAGTCCTCCTGTGCGCTTCTGCCCTCCTGGTCCAGGTACAGAATCGAATTTGTTTTGTTTTCTCTTTTTTCATCTTATTACTATTATTTATAGACATTAACCATTAGCGTAGTTGGTAGTGACTCTGCCTAAGAAGCTAGTGGCCTCCATTTGTTCCTGAGTTTTCTATTTTAATCGTCTAGCGCTTAGTTTAGGAGATCAATGTTTGTGAGATTGTCTCTTGTAGTTTGTTTAATTTTGTGACTTCAAAGATTTTTTAGTGTATTGAGTTCTTTAAGATTTAAAAACTTAAGATGAACTTTGATAACAACGTGCTTTTTTTAAGGAAATAATTCTAATTTTGTATTACTTTACAGTCCATCTCTGGCGTGTGCGTTAATCGCTACAGTCAGCCTAGTTGCGGGTGTTCCTCCGGTATCAACAGCGGCTATTCCTCCGGTATCAGCAGTAGCCTCTCCTCAGGGCTCAGCAGCAACTCCGCTGTCTCCAGCGGAGGAGACTTCATCGTGACCAGCACCGGCCCCATCTCGCCCTCCGGCATCGCCGTCTCCTCCGACGTGTCTCTGGACGGAAACCTGGACGTCTGCGGTACGCTGCCGTTCCTGAGCGCGGTGGCGTTCGACACCTGTCTGCCGACCAGCGGGTCAGGGTGCGTGGACTACGGCTGCGGCTGCAGCTCCAACGTTGGCATCACGAGCGTCAGCGGCGGCTCCGGCAGCCAGGGTGGCTGCAGCTGCCTTAGCTAGGATGTCCGTGAAATTGATTGAAATAGTTTTATCAACTTTTTGTTGGCAGTAGGCCTATTAAAGTTTAAAACCTATCAAAATAAGTCTTCTTTACTTATTTATATTTTGTTTCACAGGACATACATATTTATGTAAATATATTTCTTTTTATCAATGGCCACTTGACTTCCTTCAATAAAAAGTGTTTAAGTGAAATTTGACATCTTAATGTATTTTTTCTTTTATAAAGTTAACGATTTTACATACCTATATTTTTTGCAAAAAAAAACGTCTTTGTTGGTGCTCCTACACTGCAGTTATAAAATGTTATTTAACGTTTTAAAATATGTAATAACACTACAACATTCTACTAAATTTACAAATATTGTCGTGTTGCAAAATATTATAAAATGTTTCACAACGTTATATAACCGCATTTTACTTATGTTGCCACTGTTTCGGCGTGACTAATAATCCTAATAATATGTATATTCATGCTAAATACCAGCTTTCTAGCACTAAATGTCTCTGAGTTAAGCTTCGGACGGACGGATGGACGGTCACGGCGAAACTATAAGGGTTACCTAGTATGAGTACGGAACCCTAAAAAAGACTGACTGTTTAGTTTCATCCATCGTTTCTTCTCAGCGGTGGTCTCCTTTTATACTCTGATTATTCTAAGATGATGCCTGTGACAGCTGTATTTCGTAATTTCAATAACTACCTATACTCACAAGCGATGTGTTTAAAAATAGGCGATTCATTTTAATTCCTGAACGGCGTCGCTAGGTTTGTATAGATGTAGTATTTATGTAAAGTTAAAGATATAAGTGTAATAAGTGTTTATGAGCTGTCACAGGCATCATCTTAAAATAATCAGAGTATAGGACGCGCAGTTGATTTTTGACATGTAAAAGTGTCCTTACGGCCTTCTAACAGAATAAACATTTTATCTGTTTTATCTTTTATCAATGAGACTCTTTGTAGTACTAACCAATAAAAAAAATGTGGTAGCGGTTTGTTACATTAGCGTAGTTTAAGTAATTTTGTTTGTTGTTGTTCGTTTGTTCTTATTTTATGTATGCGTCAATTTAAATCTAAGTTCTTTCCATAAAAGAAAATAACAACCATAATTACCTACCTATGCAAAAAATTATCAAAATTAGGCTTAGAAAAAAAAAACAAAAAGCTAATGAATATTAAAATAATGAGTCATTAGGGTCATGCAACTCATGCAAGGAAAAAAAAACACGTTGCAAAAACATTTGCATTAACAATAAAAACTTTGTTAATACAAACTGCTACTAAATTGTGGGAATTTCTGAAGAATAAGAATGCAAAAATAAATGCGTATTTAAATTTATTATTTTGTAGCTTAGACCAAATCAGTCGATACAAATAATTAATTTATTGGCATCCACAGCCATTGATGCTGGAGAGGCTGCTAGAGCTGCCTCCGATCACATTCTGGATACCAATGCACCCATCACCGCAGCCGTAGGAGACCGCGGCCGACCCACCGGTGGGGTAAACACCTTCGAAGGCCACGGCGCTCAGGAACGGCAAGTTTCCGCAGACGTCAAGGGTTCCATCGAGACCAAGGTCGGTGGAGACGGCGATGCCGGAGGGCACGACGGGGCCGACACCGGTGATGAGGAGACCTCCGCCGCTGTTGGAGAGGACAATGTTGTTGTTGTTGCCCGAGGAGCAGCCACAGCTTTGAGAGTTGTAGCTGTAGCCACAATTCTGAGCCGCGATGGTCTGTAAGAGAAGTAGTCAACCATAAACCGAAGATCTTTTGAATAAGAAATGTTCACAATAAGCAGTAAAGAAAGATGTCCTTACCTGGACCAGGAGGGCAGAAGCGCAGAGGAGGATAGCCTTGAATGCCATTTTGTTTTGTTCTTAATGAATGTCTCACAGTAGAATGATTCCTTGTGGCAATTCGAGGAGTTTTTATACGAGCCCTAATAACTTTACGAAATTTTTGATACCAGTAAATAGAATATTCAAGGCTGCAAGAAATAATATCGTTTACAAAATGAAGGTCACGATAAAACACGTTTCACCCACTATCGGGGCTATTTCGGCATTAACAAGTGTATGTGCTTTCTCTATACTTGCTTCGTACGTGAGTTCTTCTTGACCATGTTATCACTTAGTACTTTCGTCTAGTATATAATCCTCAGGCATTGTTCAGTAGGTCACAGTTTTCTTTGAGAAAAGAAAAACAACGTATTTGAAATGTCTCCCTTCACCGTGTTGGTCCTTTGCATCCAGGCTTGCCTGATCCAGGTAAGAATACATTCATTTTAATAAATGAGTTTACTTATTGGTTATAAGTTCTGTAAACTTGTTAATTACATACAAGTGAAAAAATATAAAATATTCCTTTGGTTCTTTTGTATTTTATGACCATTAGAAGAAGAGCTCTGAAAAAGAGAAGACGTCACAGGAATATTTTGCAATCAATAAATGCTCCATTTTACTGATTGTTAAATAATAATTTGTTTCCAGGGTTTTCATTGAAATAATAGTCACAAACAATTATAGCAAAAAGCAAGCTTAAAAACCCAACTACTGTTTAGAAAATCAATGTAATGTTATTTATTATGTATAATTTTTTGTTTCGCCAATTTCACATTTATAGAAAGTATCCAGTTAAGTTACTAGTACTTGCGACGCTAAGACAAATCTAAGGACATCTCGCTTGTCGAAACTGGGCTATCCTTTCAACCTTTACAAGAGAACAAAGAAACATACATACATACATATATACAGACCAAGAACATTATTCTTCTCCTTCGGCAGTCGGGCATTAAGACGCCAAGATGATAATCATGGTCTTAACACCGTCTTTAACCGAACCAAATTATCTTTCAACAGTCCGTGATGAGCCAATACGGCTGCAGCTGCGGCGGCGGCTCCCGCTCCATCAGCTACAGCTCCCCCAGCATCAACTACGGATCCAGCATCGGCTCCATCTCCAGCTCTAGCTCCCTGTCCAACGTTGCCGCTAACAGCCGCGGTACCTATGGCGGATCAGGCCCTGGCACCGTGAGCGCTTCTGGCACCATCGGCGCCTCCGGTGACACCGTGGTGGTTGGCGCGGTCCCGGTGCTCGGGGACGTCTCCTTCAGCGGCATTGCGCCCGCCTGCGGCTCCGTCTCCCTCTGCGGCCAGTGCGGATGCGGCTGCAACTAAATCCTTCTTAATAACACATTTATTTTATTACTTAATAGGTGAAATAAATGGTTTTGACTCTGAATGCTCAGGTTTCTTTTGTTTTTCGCATTGACCCTATTGAATTCTGCTTCTTACGACTTTGTGTTCAAATTTGAATTTACGGATCTTCGTTAACGATGAAGTTTATTGAAATCTATTGACGTTCGGTCACCTGTTAAGGAATGAGAAGGACATTAAAATGATAATTAAAGAAAAATAGAAAGAAAAAGGGAAAGAGGGAGAACAAGACGAATTAATAAAGACCAATAAGAAGCAAAAGTAGACGTCGTGCCGTAGTGTGTTAAAGAGAAGACTTGGATTAGGAAAGAATGGAAATGACTCGACCGACAAGAGCATAGCTCTTAAATAAATGATGATGACATTTAAGTCGGCAAATACATCATCTGTGAAAGTTTCAACCGTCTAGCTATCACGGTTCTTAGGTTACAGCCTGGTGACAGACAAACAGATAGACAGACAGACGGACAGTGGAGTCTTAGTAATAGGGTCCCGTTTTTACCCTTTGAGTACGGGACTCTAAAAAAAATATACCCGGGCGGTGCCGGCACGGTTGACGAGAGGTTTCCAAAAGTAACTTTTTGTTATTATTTGATTTATTTCTATTTATTGCATGACTCGATGTATGAATGTGGAAGAAGCGAAAGAGATTTGTCAAGATGCCTACCCCTCTGGGAAACAGGCGTGATTTAATGTATATATGTATGTATTTCTATTTCGTTTTTCTTTAATGTTTATTTGAAGCAAAACATTGCATTGAATCAAAAAAAAAACAATAACGATGATAAATGCAACGCAATCAACACAGTTGCACTGCAATGTGCATGTTGTTTAATAATTTATGCTACAAGGTAATGAAATAAAGAGATATACGACGCGGTAGCCTACTACGTAGTGACCCTGCCTACGCAGCTAGCGGTCCTGGGTTCGATTCCCGGTATGGGTAAATATTTGTCTGATGAGCACGAGTATTTGTTCCTGAGTCGCGGATGTTTTCTATGTTTTAACTATATCTTATTCTTATCGTTCTCGTGTTTATCATTGTCCAGTTCTATTTGTTCTATTTGTCTAGTTCCCATTGAACCTACCTTCAAACCTAGAGGTTACTTTGGGATTAGGTCATTAAGGAATATTTATGATTTATTTTCAAAGCTACATGATTTTTATTAACTTTTATTAAAAAAGCTGATTCATGTAACAAACAGTTGAGAAAAAACATTGTTTGAATAGCTATAAAAATAAACAAGATATAAGGCAACAAAGATTTGTTCCTATTTCTTTCTAGCAAAACAGAATTTAACATGGAGTTTATATGGGTTACCTGTTACATGACGTCACAGTGCACATATCGGATCTCTCCGTCTAATCGCTGTCTAATTAAAAGTTTAAAATACTTGTATCATCCGTTATTGTTGGCCGATTTCAATTTTAATCTCACTTTTGGTGATCTCTTTTACGGTATTTTCATTTTGTTCAGAAATGCGATTAAAAACATCCATGACTTCCCTATTTGTATGAAATTGTTCCCCGATATTTTATATTTATACTATTAGCGACTGCATTATATTGTTTTGGGTTTTCTCTCAATAAAGTGGTTACATACATACTTAACTACTTGAATAATAAAACTAATGATTAACAAGATTCATCTTAATGCGACAATTTACAAGTCATAACATGACAGCAAAATTCGTTAAACATATACCAAAAAAAAACAACATTACATTGGCTTTGTCGTTAAATAACATCTACGTTGTAAGGGCAAAGGTCACACAAGAACGTGCAAAAATTCTTGCTAAACCTACTGCAATTAAATCAGACATGGAGTTTAAAAAAATAACAACGTTATGTTTTTAATGAAATATTTTTTATTTCTTAATAATATCTGATCGACTTATTGGCATCCGCAGCCTTTGATGCTAGAGAGGCTGTTAGAGCTACCTCCGATCACGTTCTGGATGCCAACGTTCCCATCGCCGCAGCCGTAGGAGACTCCAGCCAAGCCACTGGTGGGGTAGCAGCCTTCGAAACCTACAGTGCTCAGGAACGGCAGGGTTCCGCAGACGTCCAGGGTTCCCTCCAGACCAAGGTCAGTGGAGACGGCGATGCCGGAGGGCACGACGGGGCCGACGCCGGTGATGAGGAGACCTCCGCCGCTGTTGGAGAGGACAACGTTGCCGCTGTTGCCCGAGGAGCAGCCACAGCTGGGGTAGCCATAATTGATCTGACCCGAGATGGACTGCAACAAAAATCATAAAACTTATACCTACTCTAAATCGAAAAAATTGGGTCCAATGAAACTAACATTTCCAACTACTAATATTATCAAAAACCGGGACAAAAGCATTTTGGACCATGTCTCGTGTAGGGTTCCAAAGCTACACACAAAAAACTATCTCAAAAAACAACATGTATGAACAAGTTTTCTATTAAAAGTTATTTAGTGCTATCCGTGTGGTTGCCGGGTTAGAATAGTGCTACACCATGTCTTCCCGTGGATGTCGTAAGAGGCGACTAAGGGAATAAAGGCTTGTACTGTTAGGCGATGGGCTTGCAACCTGTCACTAATACGCTGGTAAACATTTTAGACTATCTGTGCAAAATGTGGTTACTGAAATTATCAACAAGTTTTTAATGTTGTAGGTAATTCTGTAGCTCGGCCTACCCCACTCTGGGACTACAGGCGTGAAGGTAGGAAGGTAGATTAAGGTATGATAAAAAGATAAGACAAAAAGATAAAAAAGATAAAAAAGATAAAAGTCATTTATTCAGTAAGTAGGCCGCACGGACACCTTTACACGTCAGGAGTCTACCAGCGCTTCCCAAGAGGAGACCACTGCCGAGAAGAAACGCCGCAAGAAACTCAGCAGTCAGTCATTTTTTAACCATATTTCTTACTACAATGATACTACTTAGTCTAGTATTATTATAAAGCTATAAATATTAAATTAAATATAATATCAAATATCATGCGTAGTTCAGCAGGAAAACATGACAAAACATTAGGAGAGAGAGATAGAGGGAGAAAAACGAAAAAAAAAAAACAACAAGATAACCACATAAAAGTTTCGACATGTTTTCCTACATCAACGGTGTCCCCTAGACAAGATACAACTTTTGCATTTGCACAAATTATTAATGAATGACTAAGTTTCGGGTTTAGGCCAAGCATTTTTGTCTGTTAGGTAGTCCTCGACCCTATAGTACGCTTTTGACATTAACGACTTTTTTAAGTATTTTTTAAGTGATGGAAACGATAGCTTTAAAACTACGTCAGGTAGTTTATTATAGAAATGAATGCATTGACCAACAAATGATTTATATACTTTACGTACGCGGAATTTTCGAATAGCAATTTTATTTTTATTTCTTGTATTTAAATTATGTATATCAGAATTTTTGGTGAAAGAATCTAAATTTTCAATAACATAAATAATATTCTCATAAATAAATTGAGATGCTACAGTTAAGATATTAATTTCTTTAAATAGTTCTCTTAAGGAGTCACGAGAATTTAAGTTATAAATAGAACGAATGGCCCTTTTTTGTAAAACAATATTATCTAAGCAGGTTGCACTACTGACACCTATCCGTGTTGGTTCAAAGAACAGATTACCTAAATTAAAAGATTTAAATAAACTTAGTAACCTAGTGGTATTATGTATGTATGTATGTAGGTATAATTGAATTGTATAACTATGCCAATGTCAAACTACAGCTGTGTAGTACCAATAGTCTCTGAGCTAGGCCGCGGACAGACGGACAGATGGTCAGAAGTACGGACGGACATGGCGAAACTATAAGGGTTCCATGTTTGACTTCGAAACCCTAAAAACCGAGAAAATCTTTTGATTACCTGCACCAGGAGGGCAGAAGCATAGAGGAGGATAGCTTTGAATGCCATTTTGTTTCGTTCTTAGTGAAATCTCACACAGAAATGAGATATTTAGTGAATACATGGATATTTTATACGAAACTCCTTTTCGAAATACATGATAGCCAAATTAGACATTTTTCAACACTGCTAATACAAATTTGTAGGCCATGATAAACCACGTACTTTTCACTATTAAGATTATTTCAGCGTTACTACATCAATGAACTGTAGTGAATTTGGTCTTTACAATGTTATCAAATTTTGACACACATTACAAGCTTTCTTTCGTGTATATAAAACTCGCATAGTGCGTACTCAATGTCAGTTTCTATTTCCACGAAGCAAGCAACGCATTAAAATGTCTCCCTTCACCGTCTTAGTCCTTTGCATCCAGGCTTGCCTGATCCAGGTTTGTAATTAAATTTTATTTTATAATGCGAGGTAAATTAGCGTTTTGACTAGAATCAAACAATGAGTTTAAAGATGAAGCATGTATGCTACAGTTTTAAACATTTCGCATCCATCAAAATCGTCGATATAATATGAACTTACATTGTTTCAAACCGCAGTAAAAACCATTATATTGTTAATTAGTATTATAACGCGTACCTAGTATCATAAACTGACTAGTAAAATATCAATAAGAACTCTGCAGAAAGACATATCTATTTCGTCGCGGTTTTACGGAAATCCTTTTTTTAAATAAAATATCAGGAGAAAATTCAGACAAATTGACCTAGTCCCTAACTAAACTCTAGGCTTGGGTACTAGACAACGACATAAGTACTGATATAGAGAAATAAATACTTAAATACATAGAAAACATCCAAGATTCAGGAGCAAATATTCGCGCTCATAACAAATATCTGCCCTTACCGGGATTTGAACCCAGCACTGCTAGTTTCGTAGACAGGGTCACACCAACAATGCCAACGCGTCGTCTATATATGGCAGCGCATTCCCAGTTTTAGGATTGCAATCATGAGATTGAAGTCTTAAGATTGCATATGTCTATGGGTCTTAGAAACCACGCACCACAGAAACAAATACTCGTGCTCATCACACAAATATTTGCCTATACCGGGAGTCATACCAGGGACCGCTTCTTCTCAGGCAGGGTCACTATTTGTTATTCCGAGTGCATACAATCTGAACCTATTTTAACCCTTTATTTGCGATGTATATTGTGGTTTACATACCATAACATTCACTTTTCATATCTTTATTGATATTTTATTTTTTTGCTGGATTAAAATCCGAAGAGGCTTGAATCCACGACTTTTTTTATTTTTGCCAAATAAAGGGTTAAGCTAGGGTGAAAAGAATCCCTAGATTCACTGCTAGATCGCGTGACTTTTCGTATGACGTCATCTACCAGTGACGTGATTGGTTTAGAAACGCTACTTAGCGTAATGCATCTTGTCTAGAAGCTCAGGCTTCTTCTGGGTGAGCTCGTTTCATCGTCGACAAAATCTTCATCCTCCAAGGGCAAAAGCTAAGGAGCCAACCCATGATCTTTCAAAAAAACTACCAACTAGGCTATATCCTGTCTGTTTACCTTCTTCAATTTAATCAGCTGGATCGTTCTCCTGAGTATTTCTTGTACTTTCGTGTTTAAACTCTTTATTTGTGATTATGTCTGATGGAGGTATTTATCAACAGTCCGTGATGAGCCAGTGCAGCTGCAACAGCGGCTACCGCTCCATCGGCTACAGCTCCCCCAGCATCAGCTACGGGTCCGGTATCAACTCCATCTCCAGCTCCAACATTGGCTCCGGCTGCGGCAGCTACGGCGGATCAGGCCCTGGTACTGTCAGCGCTTCTGGCACCATCGGCGCTGGTGGTAACACCCAGGTTGTTGGTGCAGTGCCAGTGCTCGGGGATGTCTCCTTCGGCGGCCAGGCTAAGGCCTGCGGCTCCGTCTCCCTCTGCGGACAGTGCGGATGCGGCTGTAACTAAATCGTCTTGGTTGACTTTTTTTTTAAGTTGAACTTTGGAAATAAATATTTTTTGAACATGCCGGTATTTTCTTAATTTTTGCGTCGCTGATTCGACTTTCAGCTCGTGAGTTTGATAACGCATCTATTTCGGGTTTCGTTCCACAACACATCTATATACAAGGTGTTACAAAAATACCCGTAAAGCCGAAAGGGGGTTAAATGGTTTCTTATAAAAAGTCCATTTACAATATTTGAGAACCGTAGTATCACCGTATGACTTACCGGCAAAAAAAAACCATTATTGTTTTCATTGATGTGCAAACCCTATTTAAGTAAAATTAAAGAGTAAACTACGCAGAATGTTTATGTACATTTTTACCTAATTTGTGAAACGATCAAGAGACATACTAAAAAAATGTACAGAATTCGATTAGATAGATATTACAAGTCGAGTTTTGGAGTCGTAATATTCTGAGTTAGAAAACATCGTCATTTTGGAAAAAACACGAAACAATTGTAGAGTATCGATAAGAAGATTTGAAATTGACAACATAACATTTTTCCCGTCTTGACGATTTTTGAAGCCAGTACTTAACGCATTCACTGCCAGGGGGCGTGGCCTAGGAACAAATTTGTATGTCAGCGAACGCATATATGCGTCGGTGGCAGTGAATGCGTTAAGAATAATGACAATATTGAACCTTTGTGGATGAAAACCAGAAAAACCATTAACCTCTAATACGTTGGCCTCTCTGTTAAATTAATGTATGCTAACTCCGGTTCCCTGACATGACAGCTTACTACAGGGTTGACAATATTTCTGGCTTTGATAATTTATTATATTTTTTACGGGGTATTTTGTAACACGTTGTATATTTTTTCTCAAAAATGTCTGGAAAAGTTGACATTACTATCTCCATAGGAGCACGAAGTACATTGTTTAGTGACAGTTCTCAAATAAAAAAAAACTTTGCTGATTCGCTTCATAAGCCCCTAATGTTGCATACAAATTTCGTTACTAAATACTGTCTAGTTTGTATTTTTTTAAAGTACTAATGGCCAATAGTAAAATGAGGGCACAAGTCTTATAGAGTCTGTCTAATGAAAGATGAACCTGAGAAAAAGCGGCAAATTCAAAAAATCTTCATATGGTATTACCGATCAATGTAGGAATAAACGATTTTGATACTTTTCTTATTTTGTTTATTTTGGTGGGCACAAAGGAAGAGGAAACGCGTACTTTTTCACAATACTAAGGCCCGTATTAATAAACTATAGGTACTCAAGTCTACTAATACCGCACTCAAGTGTCCGTTTATTCATATTAAGACCACACACGGTATCATATTTAAGTACAGTTTATTAGTAGAAGCCCGAGAGTCTTACTACTTAATACGTATGGGTGGATCAACTTTTTTGCTGTTGTTAGTGTCCGGTAAGCCAGGAGACAACAGTGATAGTTTCTTAGAAAAAATGTTATAATGTATACTTCTATCACACTCAGGAGAAAAGCCATAAAAGAATGGTAGTGGACTTATATATCCTTTGAAATCATAGTTTTAATGAGTGACCCAGGAAACGTCACCCTGGCACCGAACTGCAAAGAAAAGTTGATTGACCCGTATAGTCAGCATTAAATAAATAGATAGTGACACCCAAAGTCGCCAAGTTAGCAACTTTGGGTATCACAAAGTATTTGATGCTTTGAAACTATCTATGAAAAAAAAATGCAGACCTCCATAATAATGATTGCATCAGCATGCTGTCTCATTTGTGAGCTCTTTTAGTAAATAAAATCACCAATAACAAGTCATTAAGTACAAATATTTTATTTATTATTAGGGTAAAACTGATGCTTTCTCTCAACTCTGCTAATAGGCATCTGAGTGTAGGCACTTGCTTCTTTACAATATAAAATTCGTTCACTTTATTTCTGATGGCATGGATGTCGAAACTATCTTCTTTCTGTTGGAGCATATAAACTACATGTTTGTACCTACCAACTGGCTGTTTGGATGCTAATAATTTGAAATTGACTGTTGCCATGCACATGTATGAAAATAACATTCTGTTAGAGACCTTCTGTAGATAGTGTGCTACTGGAATAAAAGAATCCTAACTTTAACTAAGTTGTTATTTCTCTAATATGGTAGCAGAGCGTATGGTATATTCCTGAATGAAGTGCACTAAAATCCTCATAAATTGTTTTCTTAAAATTTAAATTTATTTCTCGTAAAAACACAAAAATGGCATCTACCATTTCGACCACTGGTGTGGAAAAGCTGTCTGGGATCCAAAATTATAATTCTTGGAAGTTCCTCATGAAGATGGTGCTTATCCATGAAGATCTGTGGGATTGTGTGGGAGAAACAGAAAACAAGTGTGAAGACGCTAAAAAACAAGAGAAGGCGCTGGCAAAGATCGCCTTGTCCGTGCAGCCCTCTGTATTTCCACACATTCGGAATGCGAAGACGGCGAGTGAGGCATGGAAAAACCTTCAGAAAGCGTACGAGGATCAAGGTCTGTGTCGACGGCTCAGTTTACTTCGTACTTTATTTGCTACAAAACTAAGCGAATCTGAGAGTATGGAAGTATATGTGAACAAGGTGATGGATACGTCGCAAGTACTAAGTGACATTGGATCGGCGTTAGAGGATGACTTCATGGCCGTAATATTGCTCAGTGGACTGACAAGCGACTATGACTCATTAGTAATGGCTCTCGAAAATTCCAACACATCACTATCGAGCGAGCTGGTAAAACAAAAACTTTTACAAGAAGAGCAACGCCGAAACAACGGAGCGGACATCAGCAGTGGCTCCGTGATGGTGGCGAAACGACAAGATAAGAAGCCGGTCAAATGTTACCGCTGTAAAAAGCTGGGTCACATTTCCAGGAATTGTCCCGAGAAGTCTAAGGAGGTGAAGAATCCCGTTACTAAGGCCACGGTAAATATGCTGAGCGCGCTATCGGTGGATGTGCAGGAGAATGCCTGGTACATCGATAGCGGAGCAACGTGCCATATGACCAATAGGAGGGACATACTCAACGACTTCGTAGTAGATACGAGCCTGGAAGTGACCGTAGCGAACGGCGAAAAACTTTATAGTGCGGGTCGTGGCAGTACCGAACTGCATGTTAAAGACGGTATAAAAACTCTAAGCTGTGTAGTTTTTATTCCCAAGTTGTCATGCAATTTGATGTCTGTCAACGTTTTGACGTCTAAAGGTTTTCGAGTCGTATTTTGTTCTGATTTTTGTAAAATATTTTTTGGAAATGTTTTGATTGCTATTGCAAATCGCGAGAACGGTCTTTATAAATTACAAACATTCTCGAATAAAAATAGTACATCGACATTATGTGAGCACGCGACCACTGATCGTGTAGTGGCAAACGTGGGGGCTGCACGAGTATCTCAAGATGTGTGGCATCAACGTTTGTGTCATCTGAACTCACGGAGCATGAACCTACTGCGAACAGGTATGGCAATTGGCATTGATTACGATAACTCTGACTTCAAGCAATGCATCTCTTGCATTGAAGGAAAAGCTGCGAAGTTGCCTTTTCCGAAGAAGTCGTTTACAAGAGCTACCGAAGTGCTAGGCCTCGTACATAGCGATCTCTGGGGTCCCGCTCCTTTGGCTTCGTTTGCTGGTTCGCGCTATATGTTAGTTTTGATAGATGATTTTACCCGTAAAACTTTTTGCTATTTTATTAAAACAAAGGATCAAGTTTTTGAAAGGTTTAAAGAATTCAAATCCCTTGTCGAAAACCAAACAAATAAAACAATTAAAGCTTTGAGAACCGACAACGGAGGCGAATTTGTTAATAAACAATTCGATGCATTTCTGAAACGGCATGGCATAAAACACCAGAGAACTGTTCCTCACTGCCCACAACAGAACGCCGTTGCGGAAAGAGCTAACCGCACAATTGTTGAGGCTGCAAGGTGTATGTTACAGGGTGCTGGCTTGGATCAGAAATACTGGGCAGAAGCAATGTGTACCGCAGTTTATCTGAAGAATAGATCGCCAACTAAAGCTGTGTTGGGAGCTACTCCTGAGGAGAAGTGGACAGGATCTAAGGTAAACTTGACCCATCTACGTATTTTTGGCTGTGTTGCTTATTCTGTCGTCGAGAATCGAAAGAAACTAGATTCCAAGTGTAAACAATACATATTTATCGGTTACTGCGAAAATACTAAAGGATATCGGTTTGTAGATCCCGCTTATCCAACTAAAATCATTATTTCGCGTAATGTCGTGTTTGTAGAAGACAAATTCTACAAAGACATTAGTGAACAAAAGGTTCCTCAACCTGTGGTCAACGTGCCGACTCCGTATGCAATCAAGATTATTAATGACTCTGAGGATTCGGGAGTGCACACGGCAGAACCAGTTGTTGACACACAAGAGCCTCACGAAGAACAGACGCAGGACGGAGATAATGATGACGATGATGAATCTATCAACGGTTCTGACGAAACTTATGTTCCAGGGTCATCGTCTTGGGATTCAGAAGATTCCAGAGGACGGAGCGAATTGGAAGATGGTTTCTTGTCAGCGTTTGTCATTGGAAAGAATGGCGATACGGATACTCCAACTTCCGTGCGCAAGGCACTCGATGGTCCTGAGTCTACGCAGTGGAAGGCAGCAATGCAGGATGAATACCAATCTTTTTTGGACAATAAATGTCTGGAACTTGTGGACTTACCAAAGGGAAAGAAACCTGTTAAATGCAAGTGGATATTTAAGAAAAAGAGAGGATTAAATGGAGAACTACTGCAGTATAAGGCTCGTTTAGTTGCAAAGGGGTTCACACAAAAGTACGGAGAAGATTACTTCGAAACCTTCTCACCCGTCGTTCGATACTCTACTATAAGGTTACTTCTAGCACTGGCGGCTGAATATAATATGGAAGTCGACCATATGGACGTCAAAACAGCGTTTCTTAACGGAGAATTGAAAGAAGTCGTATACATGGAAATTCCTGAAGGCTTTCCGGTAGAGAATAGCAAAGGAAAAGCTTATCGCTTGCTCAAAGCTGTCTACGGATTAAAACAAGCCAGCAGATCATGGAATGAAAAGATAAATGACGTACTGATTAAGAAGTTAAAGTTTAAAAGACTAGCGTATGAGCCGTGTGTGTACGTAAGATCTAACAATAACGGACTAGTTATTCTCGGCCTTTATGTCGATGACATTTTGGTGTTTAGTAACAGCCAAATTGAGAAAAGGGCGGTAAAGGAGGAGATAATGAAACAGTTTGTCATGAAAGATCTTGGACCTGCGAAAAGTGTATTAGGAATACACGTGAGTCATAAAGACGGAAAAATAAATCTAGATCAGTCAAGCTATATTAGAAAAGTTTTGGAACGGTTTAAGATGACAGATTGTAAACCTGCTAAAACACCAATGGAAGTTGGTTTGAAGCTTGATAAAACTGAGAAAAATGGAGACTATGAATACAGGAACCTGATTGGTTGCCTAATGTATATCGCTGTCTGTACGCGTCCTGACATAGCGCACGCTGTGAGTATGCTTAGTCAGTTTAATGATTGCTATTCAGAAGTTCACTGGAAAGCAGCGAAGCGAGTGCTTCGGTATCTGAAAGGCACAATGAACTATAGCATCACGTATGAAAAGAGTGGTTTGAATGTGACAGGGTCAGCGGACGCTGACTGGGCTGCCAGTGTTGTCGATCGTCGGTCGTACACCGGTTACACATTTAAGCTAGGAAAATCGATAGTTTCTTGGGAGAGTCGTAAGCAACGTACCGTGGCTCTCTCCAGCACGGAAGCGGAATATATGGCTTTATCCGATGCGTGTAAAGAAGCATTATTCATAAAGGCATTCATGTCGGAATGTTTAAATTTAAACGTAAACATAGTGGTTTACAACGACAATCAATCTGCGATAAAGTTGTCTGAGAACCATATGTTTCATGCTCGAACTAAGCATATTGATGTGAGGCATCATTTCATTCGTGAGATAGTCGAAAACGGTGCAATAGTAATCAAATATATGAGTACTAATGATATGTTAGCGGATGTTTTGACGAAGCCTTTATCTATTGAAAAGTATCAGCGTTTTGTAAGTGACTTTTATATGCTTAGTAATTAGTAGGTACCTAGTTCAGTTTTGTAGTAGTGTGTGTAGTACTGAACATATAGTTTAAGGGGTGGTGTTGGAGCATATAAACTACATGTTTGTACCTACCAACTGGCTGTTGCCATGCACATGTATGAAAATAACATTCTGTTAGAGACCTTCTGTAGATAGTGTGCTACTGGAATAAAAGAATCCTAACTTTAACTAAGTTGTTATTTCTCTAATACTTTCCTGGAGTACTGAAGACACCATGGTTTACTTTGCCTTCATTCTCTTCAATGTCGAAACACTGATATCTGTAAGAAGAAAGAAGGAATGAATTAAACAGAACACCATTTACAAATATATTGTGACACGCAGTACAGCCCCATTTTACAGTCCGACAGCTCTAAGAACATTTGGGTTTAGGTGAAATCAAATTGCATCGGTGAGGTTCAAATCGCAACGGTTTAAGAACAAGGAAGACAGGTATAACCCGAACATCTTTTCCAAGAGCTCATGAAGTGTACGTAGGTACATATTAATATGTTTATAATATCTTTTAACTAAATGTATATAAACACCTCCTTAGTGTTTTACTGAAACTAGGTATGAGTGTCAGTTATATTAATCATCTGTCTATTTAATTAATTTAATAAAATTGCGATTGTTAAGAGATTCAACATGGTATAGGTACAGACAATACACCTATGTCTAGGGAAAGACAATGATTTAATTAATCTTAGTATTTACCGGTCATTGATGATAATTCTTCTAAATACTTCGTTTGACTCTGGCATAGTAAATCGTTTTGCCCCAACTCTTTCAACTGCTGAAGATTTTTAAAACAATTTGTTTTTCACCATCCACGTCCAGCTTATCTGAAAAGAATACATCGTTTAATTTCTTAATGGAAAAGAAATACCAATTAAAAAAGATTGTGTACTGAAATAAGGTCGGTAACGGCAATATAGACCTTATTTCATTGTAACTTTTTATATACGTATGTAAAGTTTACTTTTAAATTTCAAACAATTTAAAAGTAAACTATAGAACAGCAACCATTTGTTTCTGGAGAATTTTCAAGGAGTTGCTCCAGAGCTATGGTACAAAGCACACCTACCATGTATTGATTTAATAACTGAAGAAAATAAAAGAAAGATTAATATTATTCAAGTATACATCAATTTTTATTTATAAGAGGGCTCGCCCCTCTTTACTATAGGTAGAACAGAAAAGGTATATATTCTATGAAACTTTGGATTGAAGATATAGAAATAATAAGTATCAAAATTAACATGCCATACTAAACTTGTTATAACCTATGAATTCGGTCACCGTATGTAAACACTCTATTTTTTGTTTCAACAATGCTTCCCTCTTCTCTTGTTTTTCTTTATATTTGTTTATAATGGTACAAAGGATCTGTCGCACACCACTTTTGATAGTTTTACGCATGTTTAGTCCGTAAATTTCGAGAAGAAAACTTTAATTTGACAGACTCGAACCAACAACGACTTGTTTGTCAATGTCAAAACGTCATTTTAATAGTGTTGCCAGACCTGCCAGTCAAATAAAAGCCCGGTTCATCATTCATTAGACAGACTCTACATTCATCTTTTATTCGAAACATAACTTTTTTATCTGTGTCTGGAATAGCTTGTTCTTTTTTTAAATCTTGCGTTTCTCCTTGTCATAATCAAAAAGGCGGTAAAAAGTGATGGTTTTTTCGCGTGATGTTTCTGTTTGTATGCTATTGGGATAGACAAAAAAAACTCACGGTTTTTACATTCTAATTCGAAAGAATAGGTAATTTTAAGAGACCAATTTCATGAATTTTGTATTTTGACCCAATAGTTTTGTTTAAATATCTTTATTTATTTAGCCGACATTGTATAGTTACTTACAAGTATGTATGGAACCCTATTACGTTTCATGTTTAAAATATCATACGTTTCACGTCGTCCCTTGATTAAAAAGTATTTGTTAGTAAATCCGCCGTAAATAATAGCTCTATAAAGAAAGGACGGACGGACGGACGGACGGACAGCGCAGGCATATTAATAGGGTCGCGCGGGTCTCTTTTCGGATACGGAACCCTAAAAAGTAGTCTTTTTGTTTACCAATTAACTAAACTGCACCTATTGTCGTTAACCTGCTCATGGCTTCAGTAAATAATAAAATAAATAATAAATATCAGGGGCCCCATTTTTTCAAAAAGTATTAGTCTAATAATATTAGTGATTTTGTTTCATTTTTTTTAGCTTTACTTACGAGACAAAACACTTATATTATTAGACTAATACTTTTTGTGAAACGGGCCCCTCGGGACAATGTCACACCAATTGACCTAGTCCCAAACCAAGCTCTAGGCTTGTACTATGGGTACAAGACAACGATATAAATAGGTACTTATATAGAGAAATATATACTTAGAAAACAAATATTCGCGCTCATCACACAAATATCTTCCCTTACCTACCAGGATTTGAACCCTGGACCGCTAGCTTCGTAGAAAGGGTCACTACCGACTACGCCAACGCGTCGTCAGTTAAGTTGTACACAGTTAATAGCCTGGTTACAAGTAGTTGTTCATCTGACATCAACATCGTTCACCCGACCTCAAGATAATTTCAAATGGTAACCCTATCGATGTTTCATTTGTCCAAAAATCTTTTTCTCTGATCACACACCTGACGAGTTGGTTAGGTTAGGTTAGATTTATACCTAACAATCCAGGAAAGTTAAACGGTTTCAGAGAAAAATGATGTACGGACAAATGAAAATTTCGGTAAAACGAAACATCGGACAAAAGTTTTTCGAACTTAACATAACAACCCTTTAAAATGACTGCATCTCCTAAAATAATTAAAGAAATCACTACCCTCCACGAAATACTTATTGTAAAACCAAAGTCGTAGTTCTGGCACAAAAAAATCAATTCATTCATTCCATTTGAAACAAGCACCTTGTCCCAAGCAGCGTTCAAAAAATATCTTTAAATTTAGTTGATTACAGAATACTTAATAAAATAAAATAAGTTAGGTTGCGATGGTTTATTTATTCCGTCAGAACAATTTTAAAACTCAATTTATTGGCATCTGCAGCCGTTGATGCCAGCAAGGCCGATGGAGTTGCCTCCCATCACGTTCTGGATGCCAACGCTCCCATCACCGCAGCCGTAGGAGACTCCGGCTGAGCCGCTGGTGGGATAGCAGTCTTCGAAGGCCACGGCGCTCAGGAACGGCAGGGCGCCGCAGACGTCCAGGTTTCCGTTCAGAGCGATGTCCGAGGAGACGGTGATGCCGGAGGGCACGACGGGGCCGACGCCGGTGATGATGAAGGAGCCTCCATCGCTGGAGATGGCCACATTGTTGTTTGAGCAGCCACAGCTGTTAGCGTTGTTGATGTAGCCACAATACTGAGCCGAGATGGACTGCAAGGAAATGTTTTTGGAATTCAATAAACATATACTGAATGTGTTGTGTAGTGTTGGTTGTTTTACTCAGTATTTGAAACCTATGACTCATAATTTTCTGGGCTTTCATTTAGTAATCTATCGTTAGAGATTATAAAAAGGTGTTTATTTTTTAGGGTTTTGTACCCAAAGGGTAAAAATGGGACCTTATTACTAAGACTCCACTGTCCGTCTGTCTGTCTGTCGCCAGACTGTATCTCATGAACCGTGATAGCTAGACAGCTGAAAGATTTCACAGGTGAAGTAATTCTGTTGCCGGTATAACTACAAATACTAAAAACAGAATAAAATAAATATTTAAGAGGCGCTCCCATACAACAAACGTGTTTTTTTTGCCGTGTTTTGCTCGATATTAATAACGGCAACTATCCGTTGTCTAATGTTGTATAGATAATGGTACGGAACCCTTCGTGCGCGAGTACGACTCGCACTTGGCCGGTTTTTAATAACAACCGCGATCGACATTTACATCAGGTTCAAATTTATCAATGTCAAATTTCACCACTGAATTACCAAATTTTTGTTTGAAGTTTTATTACTAGTATAGAGACATTAAAGCCCCTTTGTAGTAGTGGACTTGAATCACGGTGTACTGCCGTTTGGTCAAAGTATTTTTCGCCAAATTTCACTTCCCAAAAAACTTATCGCAGTAGTTTCATTTCCCAAACGAATCTTTAGCACATTTACATTTCGCATTTTATTCATTTGGTCAAATTATCATCTGGCATAATTTTAAAGACAAACTAGACAAACGTTTATTAAGCAAATGTTTTCCTTTGGCAAATATTATATTCCAAAAGAATGTTAGTTCAAATTGTTATTTCCCACACTCAATTTATAGCATGTCCAGTTAGGTTAGTTTAGGTTAAAATCAGGTAAGTAGGTTTAGGTTAGGTTAGATTTCATCAGGCCCGGAGGGCCAATCTACGCAGAATAGAAGCCCCGCACAGCGGGGCTTCGTCGACTGTATCACGGAAATAACTCCATCGTATGTACTTTCAGTAAAAACAAATACCAAGTTTGCGCAGTTACGATGTTTATGCGCCAGCACGCAGTAAGAAAACTACCCACTTAACGAAAGCTAATCATACCCTAAATTTTATCCTATACAGTTACTCAATCGTATGCCATACAATATTTTGGGAAGAGTATGTTATGCCAAACGATACATTTGACTACATGAAATTTGGTAAAATGAAACTTGACCAAGTAATTATTTGTTAAACAATAATTTGCCAAAACAAAATTTGCTAACTGTTAAATTGCGAAAAGTTGTTTTGCCTTATGATTTTTTGCCAAATGATAATTTGAGTAAAATAGTTTGGGAAGTGATACTTTGGGAAAAGTCTTTTGACCAAACATTAGTAAACCCTTGAATCACAGACATTACGACATTAGAAAAAAGAAGTAAAAGTTACCTGGACCAACAGGGCAGAAGCGCAGAGGAGGATAGCCTTGAATGCCATTTTAGAGTTCCTAGTAGATGTCTCAAACCAGAATGCTTCCTCTGTGCCATTTAGGGTTTATATATGAACCCAAATGCTTTTTCGAAACATGAGATAGAAGCGAACAATAGACATTGTTCAAGGCCAAGATAATGACAAGTTTTATGAAGGTCACGACACGTCCTTTCTCGCTATCAAAGAAATTTCAGCACCACAACTCCTGCATTTATTGATAACCTAGTAGCGTTATCTATGCAAATGTTCTTGACAATGTTATCGCGTCTATAGTAAGATTGCCGCAAGCTTTTGTCAAGTATATAAGCCTCGGCAAGTGCACATGCAGTATTCGTTTCTATATCAGCGAAGCAACTCATTTTGACAATGTCTCCCTTCACCGTTTTGGTCCTTTGCATCCAGGCTTGCCTGATCCAGGTATTAAACAATGTTTTTTTCACATGTAACATGCTTATTTATAAATTATTGTGTAAGGTTTAAATGGCTCTTAAAAGTTATTTTAGAGTCGAATTTAAGTCTTCTTGGTAAGATTATATGGAACTACTACACTTTGATTTCCTATGTTTTCACCATAGCACATCCGTGCATTTATTAGTTGAAGTAAAAGGGCGGAAAGAGTCTTTCATTTTAATATTTAAGTGCTGTAGATGCAAAATGAAAAATTTGTCCACTTTTTATTCAAATTTGAGGCTTTTCTCGATTGAAACTATCAGAACCGCAGCCAATACCTGACCAGGGGCCAAGTCAAGATGCATATGTAAAATTTTATACATTTTGAATCGATAAAACAGAAACGTTTTAGCTTCCATCTTCGCTAGGTGACATGACTAACCACTATAATCTATTTTTAAAGCTAGTCATAATACATTAATGCAATTTTCTGGCTTTGGTTTGTGTTACTCTGATCATCAGCGATTCTGTTTAACTAATCTGAATACCTCCAAATTCTGTGAATACATTTAAATACAGCTGACAAAATACAGATAAATACATCCTTGGAAAGGTTAAAAATATTTATAGTAAACGTTAAGTAGCAAAACTTGATGTGTTATGGTTTTTTCCACAGTCCGTGATGAGCCAATACGGCTGCAGCTGCGGCGGCGGCTCCAACTCCATCAGCTACAGCTCCCCCAGCATCAACTACGGGTCCAACATCAACTCCATCAGCTCTAGCTCCCTGTCCAACGTTGCCGCTAACAGCCGCGGCACCTATGGTGGATCAGGCCCTGGCACCGTGGGTGCTTCTGGCACCATCGACGCCTGCGGAAACACCCAAGTGGTGGGCGCGGTCCCGGTGCTCGGCTCGGTCTCCTTCAGCGGCTGCACCCCCGCCTGCGGCTCCGTCTCCCTCTGCGGACAGTGCGGATGCAACTGCAACTAAACTGCCTGTCTTAACTTTATAAAGATCTGAATCTGAAACCATAAATAAATACCTTTTGACAACGTATTGATGTTTTTTATATTGTTTTAATACAGAGTGGTCCAAAATACGTACCTACACTTATTGATTCCTCGTTTTTAGACCTTTATGAATTCTTCATTATGTTTATTACAAATATAATCATTATACTTTAACCATTCAACTGACCAGAAAAGATTTACGGAATCTTAATGCTCGAATAAATGTAGGAAGTCGAAAAATCACTGTGGAAAATGTATTTTCCTAAATTAGTCGTTTTGTTTTGGCCTTCATGCTCCCCAGACTTAGACCCATAATTCTTTCTCTATAAATTTTTATGAGAGACACTAATAAACTGGCATTTAGGTCTATAAAAGTTCTGCTAAACAATATTATGCATAATGAAATTCTGCCACGCCAAAATTATACGGATACACGTAAACAATCATACGGCTAATATATCAAATCAAATCAAATCAAAATTATTTATTGGCTGAAATACGGTTATACAGATCTTAAACAGTTCATGCGTATTCAACCTGCATGCAGGTGTGCATTTTTTTCCAGATTAGTCTAATAATGTTGAAATATTTATCATTTAATTGGATCGAGGTCAAATGTACTTATCTACAATGTCAAATATACAATTTATTATACCTACGATTAGCGCGTCAAATATTCTTGTATTATTGTAATAACAGTTTTCCTGTAGCCATTTTGTCAGTTTTCTTTTAAATTGCATATTACTTTCGAGTTTAATATCTACAGGCAACTTATTATACAGGACTATACACAAATTATAGCAGTTTTTCTTATATATGTACCTAAGTGTGGCAAGGAGGCTGATATAAAAGGTCCCTGTATTGTGCTCTGGTGTGTCCACAGAACAGAAAAAACAGTAGAAGTGTCAAGTGGGCGTGTTACGTGTGGCATAGTTATGCGGAGTTCCGCATAACCTACCATACTTTTGCCGCGATCGCTTATTTAGATTTTTCGATATTTCTAAAATAGGAAATAAATCCAGAAGCATGCCTTATTGTGTTATTTTGCAGTGTAAAAACGATAGCCCCACCAAAAACATTTTTCATGGTGGCGTGTTGTTTTTATGATAGTTTGAGTATTGGCGACAACAGGTCTGATACTAAGCAAAGCTCATGCCACTTCCACTGTTTTTTCTATTCCGTGGGTGTGTCGTACACTAGTTTCACTGCGCTGAGTGAAGAAGTGAGGGTTGTTCTTGACAAAGATACACGCTTCCTTTATGTACATTCATGGAAGTGGGAGTATTTGAAACTTTTTAAACAACGGTTTACAGCTAACAAGAAACCACGCATTGTCTAAAGTAGGTTAGGTTTATGCCAAATAAAATTTCGGCAGAACGTAAGCAAGATTCAGCGTAAATAAATTATGCAAAACTTGTTATGCCTAATACGTTTCAGACATTAAAAATTATGCCAAATAGATGGCACCCAGTTTTTTTACATAGTCGGCTTTTTGATTTTTCTTCTAAAAAAAGCAAATAAAAATTCAGTTTTAAAATATGCTGCCAAAACGCTATCTTGGGCAATATGGCGTCGCACAGGAATCAGTGACGTCACTGGTCAGTAAACAACCAAACGTCACGTCAACTCTCGGATTCTCTCTGGTAAGAACGACATGAACGACAGATGTCACAGACCTGTAACGTCATCATAGATTCGCCGCCGTATTCGATAAAATGACTACAGATAAAAAAACAATTTTATCCCGGTTTTTTGGATAAAAGATCCATTTTTTTAGTTACAATACCTTAAATCGCTTTTAATACCGTAAAACTACACAACTTTGATCCTAGCCTGCAACGATAGTCCAATTTTCCTCGTTACATTATTCTAAAATATAATACCTTACTGCTATCACTTGAAGTCGAAGTGGTCGCCATGGCCGGAAACCGGTCGGAAAGCTCAATACTCGAAACATAACGTCACAACGTTTGACAATTTCATAAAGGGTTTTAGTCACCATATTACTAGGAGTTCAGAAACTGAAAAGGGTCTGCTCCAGCGGAGGAGTAGTCTGGTCAGAACGGATTTCATTCATCAGGCTGCATATTTATAGATGTTTATTTCCGGAGTATTTATTGTGATAAAAGATATCAACCTTAAAAAATACTAAACGGGTATAAATACATAGATACTTATATATATATATAAAAACATTTACGACGCCTACATAGACGACGTTAGCATAATTACTTTGAAACACCGCTGTCTTTGCATGGTGATAACTTTTTTCACACAAAGATTTCGAATTAGCTGCCATATTAATAGTTTTACAACTTAGAATTACCTATCCGGTGACATATCGCTTGTCCTCATTGGCCATATTATAGGCCACTCACTCTTTGTATAAATAATAATGAATGTAACATGGAAATTGTCTGTATTTTTTTTAGACACAATTAAAAGTTAAAAATTAGTTGCACCCTAACAATTGACTTATTGACACCCGCAGCCGCTGATGCCACTACCCTCCACGAAATACCTATTATTAGACCATAGTTTTGACGATCATGAAGCACAAAAAAATTAAATCCAGACTTTTTAATTAACGCGGTGTCAGTTATTTGAAATAAGCACTTTTCCCAGAAGCGTTCAAAAACTAGCATTAAACTTAGATGATTACAGAATATAATAATAGTAGTTAATGTGACTGTTGCATAGTTTATGTGAGTGTTTGAAACGAGCCGAAGGCGAATTTCATAATAAAATAAAAATAAAATAAAATATCTTTATTTCGGACCAGAAGTTATCCATAGTATCTCATAGTTATAATAGCATCTCACGAGTATTTTAATGCTTATTATGTACATACACTGCTCTATCTACACAAATATCATAAAAGCTCTCTATGATGTGTTCAGAAATCGCATGTAATGACCGGCATTGCAGCATTGATTAGAGCTATTAGTAAAATAATACAAAAAATAAATGGGATAACAGAGAAAACTATTTATTGTAATAATTATTATTTACAGTTTTAATTGTGCGGTGGTTGAATTCCACTTTTCCAGTTTTGACAGTAGAATCATGTTATTGGATTTTGACGGCAACAACATATTTTCGACGCTCATTGCTTTATCCCTGATATCTGGTGGCGTCTCCGAAATATCGTGATCATGATCACTATCTTGATCACTCATTTTAAGTAGTCGTACAATACAATAATTATTTACGAACAAAACAACACAACAGACTTATTTTTCCGACAAAATAAGCGTCAAATGTGGCGGCAAATCAAAATTTGACAAGTTGTTTTTTTTTTATTCAGAGACAACTAGATTATGCGTGAACTATCAAATCGTTCGATATCAAGTAACGTGCGAGATAAGTCAAAGTTGTGTGAAATTGACATTTCATTTTCAATAAAAAGTCATCTCGACTGATTTAGAATAGAGGTCTAATCAAAAATGTTTTGTTTTTCAGAGATGTTCGAAATTTTAATGTCATAAGAACATCGAAATTGATGTTCTTATGAATTCATAAGATAACTGCCGCAGATAAAAAAATTGCTCTAAGAACTGGTCATAATTTGCGGTTTCTGAACGAATCATAGAGGGTTTATGATAATATGAGTGTAGATAAAATAAAATAAGCAAGGTTGGTTTAGTGTCTTCCATCCATGTTATTCCATCAGAACAATTTTAAAACTCGATTTATTGGCATAAGCAGCCGTTGATGCCGGCAAGGCCGATGGAGCTGTCTCCGATCACGTTCTGGATGCCAACTTTCCCATTACCGCAGCCGTAGGAGACTCCAGCTGAGCCGCTAGTGGGGTAACAGTCTTCGAAGGCCACGGCGCTCAGGAACGGCAGGGCACCGCAGACGTCCAGGTTTCCGTTCAGACCGATGTCCGAGGAGACGGCGATGCCGGAGGGCACGACGGGGCCGACGCCGGTGATGAGGAGACCTCCGCCGCTGTTGGAGAGGACAACGTTGTTGTTGTTGCCCGAGGAGCAGCCACAGCTGGGGTAGCCATAATTGATCTGAGCCGAGATGGACTGCAACAAAATGACATTGTTATTTCTGCAATTAAACTGACGCTGTTGAGTTTTTATTCCTTATTTGAAACAAAATGTAACTCATGCTGTTCTGAGGTTTAACTAAGTAATCTAGCCTGAGACGGTTTGCAAAATCATGGTTAAGTTATTACATTGTATTTGCACAAAATAAAAATAGTCTACAAACATTCTTTGCCAGTCCACCATAAGGTGAAACAGAAATCAAATAGTAGATAGGTGAAATAAAATGACAAGCCTTTCACTAAATCTGGAAAAATGTTTCTCTATTATTTGATTTTATTACTCTTCAATTTGTTACTAAAGACAGCATTTATTTTGCTTACCTGGACCAGGAGGGCAGAAGCGCAGAGGAGGATAGCCTTGAATGCCATTTTGTTTAGTCCTTTGTGAATGTATTACACCGGAATACTTTTTATTGATATTCGATGAGTTTTTATATGAACCCTCATGTCTTTTCGCAACAAGTTGATTGTAAATAAAACTTGTGAAAATATGTAGGTCATGATAAACCACGTACCTATTTTTCCGCTAAGATAACTATAGCGTTACTTCATCAATTTGCAAATGAAAATACAGTCAATACAATGTTATCAATTGAGAGGTTACCGCAAGCTTTCTTTGCATGGATATAAATAGCGAACAGTGCATACTTAGTGTCAGTTTCTACTTCCTTGAAGCAAGCAACGCATTTGAAAAATGTCTCCTTTCACCGTGTTGGTCCTTTGCATCCAGGCTTGCCTGATCCAGGTGTGTGTTCAATTTTATTTCTTTTATTTACGTCTGTTACCTTACTTTGAATCGGTTTGCTTGTTTTTTTATTGGTGTTAACGTACTCACTTCGTCTCTTCAATTGTGATCGCTAATGTATGTTTTTATTGATAGACCGTGATGAGCCAGTGCAGCTGCAACAGCGGCTACCGCTCCATCGGCTACAGCTCCCCGAGCATCAACTACGGGTCCAACATCGGCTCCATCTCCAGCTCCAACATTGGCTCCAGCAGCTGCGGCAGCTACGGCGGATCGGGCCCTGGCACCGTTGGTGCTTCTGGCACTATCGACGCCTGCGGAAACACCCAAGTGGTGGGCGCGGTGCCAGTGCTCGGCCAGGTCTCCTTCAGCGGCTGCACGCCCGCCTGCGGCTCCGTCTCCCTCTGCGGCCAGTGCGGATGCGGCTGCAACTAAATTTACGTACGCCTCTCACGAATTGAGATTTATACATTTATGAAATTAAATCCTATTCGAAACTATACAGTTTTTTATTTCATACTAACATACGGTTTTCACCTACCTAAAAAAGTTCTCTTTCCTTTTTAACCGACTTCAAAAAAGAAGGAGGTTATACGTTCCACTGCATGTATTTTTTTTTCTATGTATTTTCACTGATTTCTTCGTCAATTTTATTTTTTTGGTTTGATAGAAGGAAGAAGAGGAAGTCCCATTATCACCAAATCTGAATCTGATGAACGGATCAGTGAGGAATTGAGGGAACTCCTCAAATATTGGATTCAAACATAAAGCGTTTTTAGTATTAATAAAAAAAAGTCTTGCATTTGCATTCAGAAAGTATTCTTTAGAGAAGTGGAACTGATGATGAAGACCACAGATGGCCAACGGAATTCCACAACGGTACCTATTTGAAGGGTGGCGATAAGATATCTCGTTTAAAATAGTTGAGACTTCCACGAAGAACATTTTATTGTTTAAATATAACTATGACTTTCCCACGGCATTGCTTGCGGCGAGCTTTAAATCTCTTAAAGTTTAATATCAACTAAGAAGTGTGACTACATAAGCTTATTATGATCAATAAAAAGTATAAAATAAAATAAATGTTTTACAAAACAAAAAAAAACGCAAGAAAAAAACCCCATATAGAACTTATGATACGATAACTGTGTCTAGAAATACCCATAGTTACATAAGCTTCGATAGCTGGTTGCATATTTTTAACAAGTTACTTACCTAATTACTGTGGTTACTTTACCAATAACTAAGTGTGCATAGGGTAAAACACTTTTTACTGGTTTCTAAAATACCAGTTACTGGCAACTAGTGTTTGTTGAATTATCGTCTCTATTCCCTTATGTTAAAGTTCATGGGGCCAATAATTGGTAGGTGACCAACAAAAGGGCAGTTAAATAAATATCAAAAAATCGGGGTACGTCACACCAATTGACCTAGTCCCAAACTAAGCTCTAGGCTTGTACTATGGATAATAGACAACGATATAAATACTTATATAGAGAAATTATATACTTAAATATATAGAAAACATCCAAGACTCAGAAACAAATATTCGCTCTCATATATGTGGTTATGTAAGTAGTTATCTAATCTTAAGTAATTTTTTAATGGTTCAGAACAAAACCCTGCTTATATACAAAAGCGCCACAAAACAAAATTAAAAATAGTTTGATTTCAAACTTAAAGTAAAGAGCATTCTGAATTTAAATGCAACACAAACATATTTTGATTTGTGACGCTTTTGTATATAAGCAGCGATAGTACTTCAGTTTAGCGAGTAGAATCGATCGTTGCATTTAAAGCCACAAGGTAAAAGGCACCCTGTATAAACCGGCGAGTTTAAGTAGTCCCGTCAGAGCGTACAAAACACATTTTAGCACGTGCGTTCTCAATAAGCAACAGAACTTCAGTGGAATGATCGAACGTATAAGGAGTAACACCCGGACATACTTAATCCAGAATTTATTAGACGTACAACCTATCCTCTTAAATCACTCTATCTATTGATGAAAACCGCATTAAAATCCGTTGCACAGTTTGAAAGATATAAGCGTACATACAGAGAGACAGACGGCGGGAAGCAACTTTGTTTTATACTATGTAAAGAATAATAAGTAAGCAGTACTTGATATAATTGCATTTGCTTAGCAACAATAATGAGCATGCATTAATTGTGTTATCAGCAAAATGCACTTTGCAACGCACGTGATGTCATTTAATATCGCGTTAGGCAAAGCTATTAAAACCTTGATAATTAGCATTAAACATTAGGGTTTAGAAGGTATTTTTTCAGTCATATACCTACCTACATCTTATTTATTTATTATTTACTTCCTAAAAGCAAAGAACATGGTACAATAATAACAAACGCCCTGCAAAACTGTTATAACAGTTTGACTGCAGTAATGAGTCCGTGAATAAATCTACTTTTTATTTGTGTTTGTTTATCAGTTTTTTTTGGTAAGAGTACTTATAATTATTTAACTTATATTTAAATATTCACGTTTAATAATTAACATAGGTTTGTTATTGCTCGCTATTAATACTGTGTAAAATATTTTAATTCGTAAAATATTATTACTGTGTAAAATATTTTAATTCGACACCTTATCCCTACTAAGGTTGTCTGGAAGACTTCATTAATTAATCAGCGATAAGACCATCTGTTGTTTACCAGTGCTATTTTTAATGTGCGCTGTTTTTCTGTAATTTTTGTTTTGGTGTACTATCACGAACGTTGATTTGTGACCAATTTCAAGAAAAATATATAGGTAGTCGTCAATGTCATTAGAGATGTCAAGTCATTTGTAACTATGAGGAAACTCAACCTTATTGTTGTAGAATGTCAGATTGACTTTGGTCCTAAGGTGGGTATCAAATTAAAGTTCGCGACTGTACACTGTACAGTAGTGTTTTGTGTTTTATAACATAGTATGTTTGCTTATTTCAAACGGCTGAATTAATACATTTAAAAACGAAAATAGTTATTTATGTAACTGGTACATAATGAAGCCTAGCTCGCAAGCTCGCGCTCTAACCTCGGCGCTCGTACCTTAAGAGCTAATTATGTACCGTTGCATACATAACTTTTTCTACAAGCTTAGAATGATAATGACAAAAATAAACAATCGCTAACTTTTCTCTCGTCTTCACTCGATTTTTCTGCTAACAAATTACTTGTTAGCAAAGTCATTTTCATTATTCCGATTGGCGTTAATAGTTTGTAAATTTAATTGCTAAATGTTTATAAATTTCATGCAATCTTTAATAGTTAGGTACTAAAACAGTTCTGACAATTTATCATAAACGTTGGAATGCCAAACAAAACGCCATTTTGTTGATATCCATATTGAACGTAACCATGGTAACCAAATAACAAATCGATGGATATTACTCATCTATTTTTAGTAACTTGATAAAAATGTAATTCTAAACACATATTTAGTCACAAAAATAATTTTATTTTTAATATAGATAATTTTAATTGGTGTTAACATTTTTTAACGGTTTATTATACAAATTATTAGGATGTCAAGTGTTAACTAAACGCCAAGACTGATATCCGGAATGACCGTTACCATGGTAATAACAATGCTATAATAAATTATAGAACTGTTATTACCATGGCAACGCTAATTATAGAATTGTTTTTACTCTTCGGTTACGCTATAGGTGGTATTCTGACACCATTAACGATATCAATATTAGCGGTTTATAGTACGCGAGTAGAAAAAATGTTTTAAAATATAAACCAGCAAATATAAATATCTGCTGAGTTGCATGGGCTGCTAAAGTAAAAGAGTTAGTAATAAATAAAATACTGAATAGTTTCGAATTAGATTTAATTGAATGATGATAAATCTCAATTCATGAGGATTACTGGTGACGAATAGCACCATTTAGTTGCAGCCGCATCCGCACTGTCCGCAGAGGGAGACGGAGCCGCAGGCGGGCGCGCAGCCGCTGAAGGAGACCTGGCCGAGCACCGGGACCGCGCCCACCACTTGGGTGTTTCCGCAGGCGTCGATGGTGCCAGAAGCACCCACGGTGCCAGGGCCTGATCCGCCGTAGCTGCCGCAGCTGCCGGAGCCAACGTTAGAGATAGAGCTGATGCTGGATCCGTAGTTGATGCTGGGGGAGCTGTAGCCTATGGAGCGGGAGCCGCCGCCGCAGCTGCAGCCGTATTGGCTCATAACAGTCTGTCAATAAAAACATATATTAGGGATCACTTTTGAAGAGTAGAAATGAGTATAAAAAAATAAGTAAACCAAAACAAAGTAACGTAACAGACGTAAACAAGAAATGACTTAAAAGATTTATAATTGAACACAAACCTGGATCAGGCAAGCCTGGATGCAAAGGACCAACACGGTGAAGGGAGACATTTTTCAAATGCGTTGCTTGCTTCAAGGAAGTAGAAACTGACACTAAGTATGCACTGTTCGCTATTTATATTCATGCAAAGAAAGCTTGCGGTAATTTCTCAATTGATAACATTGTATTGACTGTATTTTTATTTGCAAATTGATGAAGTAACGCTATAGTTATCTTAATAGCGGAAAAATACGTGGTTTATCATGACCTACATATTTTCACAAGCATTATTTACAATCAACTTGTTGCGAAAAGGTACTAGGGTTCATATAAAAACTCCTCGAATACCAACAAAAAGATATTCCGGTGTAAAACATTCACTAAGAACAAAACAAAATGGCATTCAAGGCTATCCTCCTCTGCGCTTCTGCCCTCCTGGTCCAGGTAAGCAAAAGACTGGTCTGTCTTTGATGACCATGACTATGAATTATGACTTTTACTTGGTTTTTTATTTAAGTTAGATTTTTGTGGTGCATTAAATGTTATAGAAGATATGGAATATGTTTATAAGTACATACATATGTCTGCCACAGAGCTATCGAGCTAGGTATTTTAATATTCAAATTAACATACCGCAATAGTCCAAAACGCAAATAGCCGATGTAGCCTTAGCAGTTCCTAAGCTCAAATAGGAATGGGTTGAACGTTTTTGTTTTGAGCTAAGTAAATGGGTCATTCAAAAGGTGTCGTTGACGAGATGAGATTGGGGCCGTAAGCCGTAAATCAAGACTGGTTGGAGACTGCTCAAGATAGGGATACGTAGAAGGAGGGAAGGACCTTTGAGTGACATTACAGGCTATTAAATAAATTAACAATGTGACAACCTTTGTATGATTTTACAGACCGTCTGTAGCTGGATTACTAAATTTAACCCTGGATAAGAATGAGTGTGATTCTGTTTCGAATAATTAATAAAAGTTCAAGTTTAGTACTTCTTTTTTAACCATAACGAATTCGAATCTTTTGTCTCTGAAGAAGAAAGAAAAAGGCTGTCTTGCTCTCTTTCCATTAACATGGTGGCATAGCCATCGCTCGGCTCTTAGTATAATAATTATAGAAAACCTGTGTAAAAACATATCAAAGTTGAGATAAGCAGTGACGTAATAAAATCAGTGACGCTTGCTTTAAATATATTTTATAATCAGTGCCCTTAACCTAAAACTCAACATAAATTTTATCCTTCGAACCTATCCTATTCCTAATAATAACTTCCACGAATACCAATAATATTTTTGTTGCAGTCCATCTACGCTCAGATCAATTATGGCTATGGCAGTGGCTGCTCCTCGGGCAACAGCGGCAACGTTGTCCTCTCCAACAGCGGCGGAGGTCTCCTCATCACCGGCGTCGGCCCCGTCGTGCCCTCCGGCATCGCCGTCTCCTCGGACATCGCTCTGAACGGAAACCTGGACGTCTGCGGCGCCCTGCCGTTCCTGAGCGCCGTGGCCTTCGAAGACTGCTATCCCACCAGCGGCTCAGCCGGAGTCTCCTACGGCTGCGGTGATGGGAGCGTTGGCATCCAGAACGTGATGGGAGGCAACTCCATCGGCCTTGCCGGCATCAACGGCTGCACATGCCAATAAATCGAGTTTTAAAATTGTTCTGACGGAATAAAGATATTATCGTGACCTTACTTATGTTATTTTATTATATTCTGTAATCAACCAAGTTTGAAGCTATTTTTTAACGCTGCTGCTGGGAAAAGTGCCTGTTTCAAATAACGTTAGTAAAAAGTCTGAATTTGATTTTTTTGTGCTTCACTATCGTCAAAACTATGGTCTAATAATAGGTATTTCGTGGAGGGGAGTTCTTTTATTATTTTAGGAGATACAAGTAAATTGAAATGTTTACCTATATTAAGTCAGAAAAACTTTTTGTCCGCTGTTTCGTTTGTTAGAAAATATTTTTATAGTCTGCGGTGCCCTGCCGTTCCTGAGCGCCGTGGCCTTCGAAGACTGCTATCCCACCAGCGGCTCAGCTGGAGTCTCCTACGGCTGCGGTAATGCGAACGTTGGCATCCAGAACGTGATCGGAGGCAGCTCCAGCAGCCTTTCTAGCATCAACGGCTGCGGGTGCCAATAAGACTATTGTTTGGGTGCAGCTAATTTTCAACTTATAAAATGTGTCCAACCAAAATAAAGAAATATCCAGACATTTCTATTTTTTATTAATTCCATCGTAAGAGGTACAATTTGGTGTTATCCCCTTATTTGTTTTAAAAATCAATGGCTCTAAATTATTAGAACACCTTACTGGGTTTGACGGATAGCAATATACAAGAGCGGGAGGGCAAAGAGGCGCAGCCTATGCCAAAATAAATGGCCATACAAAAAAATAAAAAGTCTTCTTCTGACTTTTGAATTTGAGAAATTTACAAATAAAGACGAAGGACGAATACTAGAAATTAAATCTACTTAATTCTGAGGTTTCTTTATTATTAATTGAAATAATTATGGGCTCTCTGTATGTGTCCTAACGCCCGACCACGGAATAGAAAAAAACAGTGGAAGTGGCATGAGCTTCGCTTAGTACCAGACCTGTTGTCGCCGATACTCAAACTATCATAAAAACAACACGCCACCATGGAAAATGTTTTTGGTGCGGCTATCGTTTTTACATTCCAAAATAACACAATAAGGCATGCTTCTGGATTTATTTCCTATTTTAGAAATATAAAAATATCGAAATATCGAAATAAGCAATCGCGGAAAAAGTATGATAGGTTGCGCGGAACTCCGCATAACTGTGCCACACGTTACACGCCCACTTGACACTTCTTCTGTTTTTCCTGTTCTGTGCGCCCGACCGTCACAGTTATTTCTTGCAAAGGTTCCTGGGCTATACATATGAGTCTGTCTTTATGCGTGCGATATCCATGGACTTATAATTCTCTAAAAAGTTCATGATGATTGTCTAAAACTTGACGTTGAAAAAGTTAAAGCTATTAATAAGAAAGCGCTTCGCTTTTAGGCGCATAAGAGTCGTTGTGAAAAATGCATCAACTAATAGTTGATAACTAACATATTGTAAGCACTGATGATACACCGAGAGGTACGTACCTCTCGGACTCAAATAAACTCCAGGACGCCTTAGACACAATGTTGTTGCGAACGAAGAACGAACGCGGACGAAGTCGTGGGCAGAGCTAATTATTAAAATATATTCTAATTGTCTTGAACCACTTCGATATTGTGATTAATATTAAAGTATTAAAGATATAAATTGAATGAAGAAATTTAATGCAGGCGCTTTGAGCTCTTTCTGCACCTGCTTTAGGTTAATAGGTATACGAAAAACATAGTATTCCAATGTTTATTGATTCTTCATTACTTGTGCCAAATTCATCCTCGAAACATAGTAATTTCGGCAACTACATCCACAGTCACCGTTAGAGACACGAATTGATTAACTTATTGGCACCTGCAGCCACCGATTCCAGAAAGGCTGCTAGAGCTGCCTCCGATCACGTTCTAGATGCCAACGTTCCCATTACCGCAGCCGTAGGAGACTCCAGCCGAGCCGCTGGTGGGGTAGCAGCCTTCGAAGGCCACGGCGCTCAGGAACGGCAGGGCACCGCAGACGATAAAAATATTTTCAAATAAACGAAATAGCGGACAAAAAGTTTTTCTAACTTAACATAGGTAAACATTTCAAATTACTTGTATCTCCTAAAATAATAAAAGAACTCAATACCCTCCACGAAATACCTATTATTAGACCATAGTTTTGACGATAGTGACGCACAAAAAAATCAAATTCAGACTTTTTATTAACGTTATTTGATACAGGCAATTTTCCCAGCAGCAGCGTTAAAAAATAGCTTCGAACTTGATTGATTACAGAATATAATAAAATAACATAAGTAAGGTCGCGATAATATCTTTATTCCGTCAGAACAATTTTATAACTCGATTTATTGGCATCTGCAGCCGTTGATGCCGGCAAGGCCGATGGAGCTGTCTCCAATCACGTTCTCGATGCCAACGCTCCCATCACCGCAGCCGTAGGAGACTCCGGCTGAGCCGCTGGTGGGGTAGCAGCCTTCGAAGGCCACGGCGCTCAAGAACGGCAAAGCCCCACAGACGTCCAGGTCTCCGTTCAGGGCGATGTCCGAGGAGACGGCGATGCCGGAGGGCACGACGGGGCCGGTGCCGGAGATGATGAAGGAGCCTCCATCGCTGGAGATGGCCACATTGTTGTTGCTGCTGCCTGAGGAGCAGCCGCAGCTAGGAGCGCTGTAGCGGTAGCCACAAGTCTGAGCCGAGATGGACTGCAAAATAAAAAAACATTAGATACTAAGCAGGTCTGAAGCATTAGTATGACGTAACTAGTGGATGATAACCTGCTGATAGGGGAATTTTAGACGTTCCAGAAATGCTTAATTAGGCTTAGTAAAAGTGGCACTGATTTCATTTTTTTTCGTAGTCGCAAACTTTTGACTTTTTGTTTTTCAAATGTAGAGGGAAGTTCTATGTAATTTTCAAGGATTATCCATTAATTACCTAACACCCCAGTATGCATTCTCCATATTACCGACGTGTAAAAGAACCATGATATGTTCAATACAAATAATTAACATTTGAATGTGTAGTGACCCGTGGAATATTTCATGGCTTCATTATTTTATTTTCATCATCATCTGCTGGACAACCTTTCCCAAGGATCTACATAATTGTCATGGCTTTGGAAATACAACTAACATTATAAATGCGAAAGTCTGTGTGTGCGTTAGTTTGTTAATTCACACTGCAATAGCAGGAGGGATTTAGATCAGAGGGCCCAGACAAGATGCACTACGCTAACTATCTTTTCTATTCGTTTCGTGTTTAAACCAATCGCGTAACTGGTAGATGACGTGATACGAAAAGTCACGTGATCTACCAGTGACGCGATTGGTTTAAAAACGAATCGAATAGAAACGCTAGATAGCGTAGTGCATCTTGGCAGGGCCCACAGGACTGGAAGGAGCCTGAATTAACGCAGCATAATTTTCATCCCGGAAAATTTTAAAGTTCCCGAGGGAAGCAATAATCGAAAGACGCTAGTATTATACATTTGAGCACACACATAAAATGGTTGGGTTTTACCTGGACCAGGAGAGCCGAAGCGCAGAGGAGGATAGCCTTGAATGCCATTTTAGATAGTTTTCAGTGAATGCTTACACCGGAATGATAGTTCGATGTCCTGTTGACCTTTTATATTTTTTTCCTTCAAAACTCAGCTGATATCAACCAAGACACATTTCCAAGTCTGCGTGAGATAGCTTGTCCGTGTTGCCACGATGTCACGTTTCTACTCTATATCACGGCTTACTCTTGACTGTCCTTAGCAGGTGTCTTCTTTCACAATATTATCAGTTTAATTATTTTCTTTCAAGGTCTCATGTTTTATATAAAAGTGGTTGTTAATTTCAACAAAAATACAGTTCACACATAAACTAATTTTGAAGATGTCTCCTTTCGCAGTTTTAGTTCTTTGCATCCAGGCTTGCCTGATCCAGGTATGTTTAAATTTATCTTGATTAAATTTGGTCGTGTTTATTTTTGTTTTTTTTTTTCAGTCTTATAAATGATAATTCTCAGAATTCAATTATTGTAGCAATATAATAGGCTATTTGACAACATTGAAAATAAACAAAAAATCGTGGTCATCCTATTAGATAATAGCGTAAAACAACATATTTCACATTTTAAACTAAATTAAGCATATTTTTTTGGAAAATACACGAAAAAAAATTTAAATTGAAAACTGAAATTTTATCTGTGGCAAAAACGCTATGCGATTGCTTTGTAGCTGTGGTTACTCGCTGGTGACGTCACACGCAAGTAACCACAGATCATAAGGGCATATCTCTTCAAATGATTTTTTCTTGTTTACTTGCGTGTGACGTCACACTTGTCACATGGCCAGCGCCATGATAGAAACAGCGTTATTAGCGCGGTTTCGAAAATTTAAACTTTTAAATGGATTTTTATTGATAATATAGTAGAATCTCACGGAAATATCAATGTAGTGTGCTTCTTATGTAATAAAGAATCATTTAATAAGGTTTTCTAAAGTTAGTCAAATAGCCTATTGATATTACCTTTATTTTTGATACTTGTTTAAGCCCTTACACGACATGAATATGAGCATTTCCGCGAATCCAGACTAATTTTTAATCACGAGATTTAACACTGCTGAGGCTCTGGAAAACTTAAGACTATGGCCGTATTTACGATAGAAGTTTTATGGGAGACTATCATCCCACGGAAACCATATATTTTTCGGGGATAAAAAGTAGTCTATGCGCTATTCCTATAATCTATCTCTGTGCCAAATTTCATCCGAATCCGTTCAGACTTTGTGTCGTGATTGAGTAACAAATATCGAAACTTTCGCATGTATAATATTAGAAAGTAGAATGTAGTAGTCGACGCATTCTATACTCTATTAGTAATTTAACATTAAATTAAAAATTCGTATTTCATTGCTATGCAGTTATACGCCTTCTCTGGTATTACCTTTCTTTACGAGAGCAGACATATTCTCAAATAAAAATATGACAATAAATAAGTCTAATTCTATCCTCCTTAAAAAAAAGGGCGCATTTCTCATAGAATCGCGTATGTATACGTGACCTTATTTCATAAGGTAGAGGGTTAAATTTGCTTTGACAGTCAAATTGCTCATGCGTCCTTTTTTATTTCGAAAGGCAGAACTTATTTCTACTTTTTCGCTGTCAATCCAAGCTCAGACCTTTTCCATGTGGGCGATAAAAATAAGTAATGTTTTCTTTTTCAAGTCTGTGATGAGCCAGTGCAGCTGTGGCAGCAGCAGCTACCGCTCTCCGACCATCAGCTACAGCTCCCCCACCATCGGCTACAACTCCCCCGGCATCAGCTACAGCTCCCCCAGCATCAGCTGCAACTCCCCCAGCATCGGCTACAACTCCCCCGGCATCAGCTTCAGCTCTCCCAGCATCAACTACGGGTCCGGCATCGGCTCCATCTCCACCTCCAACTCTCTGTCCAGTGTTAGCTCCAGCAGTGGCAGCTATGGTGGAACAGGCCCTGGCTCAGTGAGTGCTTCTGGCAACATTGGTGCTAATGGAAATACCCAAGTGGTGGGTTCAGTGCCGGTCCTGGGAGAAGTCACCTTTGGAGGATTGGTGCCAGCCTGCGGCACTGTCACTGTAAGTGGCCAATGCGGATGTGATTGCAATTGCAACTAGACGTGCTTCACAGATTTATTTATATTAATAAAAAAATACTTGAATAATTTAACACATTTTTTATTTACAACTGTGACAATTGCTTTGATTTTAGATTTAAAAAAGTCGCTGATAATGCATTCGAGGTCTAGATTGGAGGAATCGTAGGTCGAACCACCTTTGTACTTGTAATATAACTGTTGAACTATCAAAAACAAAAATACGTACTTTGTTACTGAGTTTGGATGTGAAAAGAAGTTCTACAAACAAAGTAAATCTATAAAATTCCTAGCTTTTACCACAGTATACTATGCTTTTACTAACGACTTCATCCACACTATTCCCTCAAAAGCTCTAAAAAAATTCTAACTAAAAAGTAGCCCACATCGGTCTCCGAGTTAAAAACTATCCCTGTACCAAATTTCACATCAAACAAACATACCTACTATTTCATTCAAAATATTTATAAGAACGTCTATTACATGCATATTTAAGTCTATATCACCTTTTATAACTTCCAATTTATTTATGCGATGAATCAAACAATTGGCTCCAGCCGCATCAGGAATATTCAAGTAGAAACTGCTACATCAGTTTTATTTTGTAAACATGACCTAGAAATCTAGTTGATTGTATGCATTTTAAAACAATATATCAGAGGGCATAGGAATATGCTAAGTTAGCGAATCTTGAAAAACGACAAAATGGATAGGAATAGAATAGAATAGAATAGAATATAAATAATTTATTCAACGGATACACACATTTGAAAAAAAAACAGAAACTAAAAGAAAAAACATTTAACATGGCCCCAAAAGTAGGAGCTCCGCGTTATCGTAGCTCCGTCGACTTTGTACAAAAAAGGGGGCGAATTAAGAATAAAAAGAAGAGGGTTCCAAAAAAGGGGGAAATCTCTACAAATAGTACGGGCCTAACATTTAGTAGGCAAAAGCAGAAAGGGGGCAAGTACCGAACAGACCGTTTGTTGAGATTGTCTTAATCGCAATATATTATCCGAAATCGATTATAAACTCTACCATTCATAAGGTAGAGTTTATAAGTCAAAAACACCTCATTTTTGTATGACGAATCATCAATTAAAAAGGCAGTTAGTTTGTTTAGTGTTATGGTTAGATCGTAATATTAGATGGTAATGAAGTGCTTTTAATATTCGACACAAATTATCGTTAATTTATTTTCATATTTTGGGGACAAAGGAACAAACATTGTTTCAGTTTTTGAAAATGCAGGTAGATAACGGTGACCTAAGTTTTAGCCGCAGGGAGCAGACAAGATAAAAAATATTCTTCTAAAGTTAACACGCTTAACGCGTTATCGTCACGTTTCCTGGGGGCCTAATATGGCTGCGTTTATCGCGTGACAAAATGTGGATAAAACATCCGTCACTTTTTGACACGTAGGTAACATATAAGTACGAGAGTGACGGATGCTTTATCCACATTTTGCCACGCGATAAACGCAACCATACTAGACCCGCTGTTGCCTTCATTGTTTTATTTTATTTTTTGTATTTGTGTGTCTTATGGATATTGAACAAATGTCTTTCTTTCTTCTTCTTCTTCTTTATAAATCGGTGTTGTATACAGTATGTAAACTTACTAAAACCATTTGTTTGAATCCGGGCATGTCTAGGCGATAAATAAGGTCTTCGTATATAAATTATTGAAATTCTAACGTTTTTTAGAATTTATAATTGTAATACAAAAAATATCATTTTAGTTATTCATGATTCAATAACATCCTGTATTATTTGTTTACAATTGTAACATTTGTCATCTGGTTGTCAGGTCAAGGCCAAGTTCAACATTTTCAATGTCAGTTAAAGTAAGGCTATGTGCACACTTCCGATTAAATACGACGTAGATTAGACCAAATGTGGCCGTTATTTGAACCAAGCGACGATGGTTGTTTCAAGTGAACGCTACGCATCAAAGCTGGATTTTGCCGGGCACGTCGCTTAATTATGTTCGAAGCTTGTACAATCCGCAGCCTCATTTCTTCCTCCGTTCTCGACACTTTTTTTAAATACTAACTGTTTCACCCATCCCCAGAAGAAATAGTCTAGAGGTGTGGGGTTCAGCAAACGTACCATATCATACAACTTCCCGCTTTTCTAGTGCTGAAGCCAAGATTTTCTGTAAAATGGTTGTAGATCCTTTTTTCCGTTCTGACGTCAATACGAGGACGAGGCCCACCACTACTACTACTACTATCCGGTACTAACCGGAACCGCTCCTTCATTGTCACGCAGTCTGGTAATCGCCCTTATAATTGACAATAAAGTGACACCAGTGAAATTTGAATGACATAAATCTGTCACGACGTAAACATTACACATAGGGTGATACTTTTAGGGTTAACCGACTTTGAAAAAGGTAAGTGTTTATAATTTTTAAACAATGATAAAATTAAAAATATTCGACCCGTACTAGCAAAACATGTGTTAAAACACTTAACTCGACTTGGCTATCAACTGGTTTAAAGAGATGGTTTTAGTTAGTTTACATACTGTATTGTATATAACATTAATATAAGGTCTTAAAGTATTAATATCTTAAAAATGATTACTTTATCATTTAAAAAAAATGTTAGTTTTAGTGGCATCGCTTGTTAAGGGCAATGTCCATGTTACCAGTAAACTTGTCGGCAATTTAACTTATGCGTGGGCAAAATGTATTCAACTGCATCGTTGTCCTCAATTAAAATGATCTAAAATTAACTGCAGTGAGTAAACATAAAATAAATGATCATGAATAAACTAAATATTAATTTGTTTATTAATACATTTACTCAATACAGAAGCAATTATAATGTAGAAATACATAAAGTAACGTAGAATTTTTCCAAAAATGAAATTATAGCTATTGCAAATACGATTGTTGAGATGAAAATAAAACGACGGAAGCATGCTTTTAAAACAAAAGACTATTAAAACTCTTTAGTTGCAGTATACGAATACACAAAATTGTCATCAAGATAGTTCTTGTGTTCATTATAATCATCATCCCATCCAAAATAAACATCATCTTCCTTCTTCAAATCCTTATCACCCCATCCCCACAAATTACTACCATCGCCAGTCTTCTCCGCTTTCTTTGCTATCATCTCATCTGGTACCGTCTTTAGATCATAAGCCAATCCAATCCATGCACAGATATCTATGAATTTTGTGGACATGTTCACTTTATTATTTCCCAATTCAGCTGCACGATAGTCCCAGGGGAATACATGGTGGTAGTTGTGGTATCCTTCTCCTCCAGTGATGAAAGAGAGAATGGTGTTCTGTCTAGCTAGGATGTTCTTATCGTAAGGCTTGGTTCCAAAAGCATGAGCTGCGCTGTTGATGAGGAATGTGGCGTTGTGGATTGCAGTGATTCGGAGAAGAACTAGGTGCCAAGCGACGTTTATGGTTTCACCCCAATAGTATATTGGTATGAGAGTGGGTAGGATGAAGGCGGATACGGTGATCAGAAGAAAGGCATACCTGAAAAAAAACCATAATTTTTAGTGTTTCGTACCCAAAGGGTAAAAACGGGACCCTATTACTAAGACTCCGCTGTCCGTCTGTCTGTCTGTCACCAGGCTGTATCTCATGAACCGTGATAGCTAGACACTTGAAATTTTCACAGAAGATGTATTTCTGTTGCCGCTATAACAACAAATACTAAAAACAGAAAACAATAAATATTTAAGAGGGGCTCCCATACAACAAACGTGATTTTTTGCCGTTCTTTGCTAACGTTGTGTAGATAATGGTACGGAACCCTTCATGCGCGAGTCCGATTCGCACTTGGCCGGTTTTTTTACCTTACTGGGTAAGCATTGGTCCATTTTCCAAAAATGAAAATGTCGTTTAAGAGCAAGGTTGTTGAATTTTATTCGCTTGCTGATAGATTCCAATTCCCGCTCACAAATATATCCCTGTTTAATGTATGGTCGGTCACACGAAAATATGTTTAATTTGTTTAAGTTATTTTAGAAGATTAGACTACAATGAGTCAAGACTATGTATCGCACAAATTAAAGCCACAGAAATGCAAATTGATTAAATTTTAAAAAGGTCTATTTTTGGGGAGGCAAATGATCATACGGTATTCCAGATGGGAAGCAAACACCTTAAACTAATGAAGAACTGGTCGGCCCGTAGGCAGGTTTTTACAGCAGTTAAACCTCTTTACTTCAAGGTAATCTCAAAAGGCAAACTTGAAATTTAAATCCTTTTGTAAATACTTGATTTTTTGGTGTGGCCATACGCAACCTATTTGCATTTGCTTGTGCCGTTACTTCATATACACAAGAGCATCTCTTTTTTAATTGGGTTGGCGGTAAAACCTTATTTACTAGACAATAAGTACAGTCAACAGCATAAATAAGTGATCATTTATGTACCTTGTCACTTTAACGTCGTGTTTGAAATGTTATACAAAATTGTGAAACCATTGAAAGCGACAAGGTACATACATGATCACTTATTTATTTCTTACTTACTTCTTCTGAAAACGCAGCACGGGATCTGTATAAAGATCCGACAAATCAATAGTCTTCCCTTTCTCTATGGACTCAGGATGTTTCTGGACGACCAGCCAGCCAATATGCGAGTAGAAGATACCTCGAAGAGAATTGTGAGGGTCAGCGTCAGTATCGCTATGTTTATGGTGAAGTCGGTGGTCTCTAGCCCAATGCAGCGTAGAATTCTCAAGAGAGATGCACTGGAAAATCATCAGGAGGATTTGAAGCGGTAGTCTGGCTTTAAAAGCTCTGTGGGACCAGAGGCGGTGGGCTCCGACCGTTACGCCTATGTTTGCAGCTGAGTATGTAAGCCAAGCTGAAAGAATCACAAAAAAGTTTTTTTGGTGCAGTAACTGTATTTCTGACTAACAAACTAACATTGTACAGTCACCCAATAAGAATGTTCAGCATACTTAGAACTTTGTCATTGTGAATGTCATTTGTCCTTGTGATCTGTGTCATTTGATGTTCTGTTTGAAGTTTACTATGACAACGCACTAAAGTAAAAAAGTAAAAGTAAAAGTAAAAAACATTTATTCACTACACACACAAGACACACAGAAAAAAGTAAAACCAGAAAACAACAATAAACAAGTAGTTGGTGTCTTCGCGGCAGTGAATCGGACACTGGCTCAGCATAATGCAAAGTGGTTAATGTTTTCGTTGGGGTACTGTACCTAATCAAGTCTTGGAAGTCAATTTTAACCTATTTATATTCGTCGGATTAACTTCAAACTTGGAATACTTATGGTACCTTTCATCTATATTATATAAAAGGCAAACCTGACTGACTTATACAGGGTGCCATCGGAGACGTAATCAGAAGTGACAATACTTAATTAAGCATTAAATTGAGATTACAGTAACACAGGAATGCAGGTCGATAGTTGCATTATTTAATTTTAATCATGTAATCTTTAAAATTAAATTATGACCTTCAAACAGCGTGGTCACCCTACAATCAAGAAAGAGATGCAAAGATACACTTGTTCCACATGCGTAATGCGTAACACATGTTTACTAAGAGTGACTTACAGTGACATTGTCATTTTATTTTTAAAAGTATCATAATAATAAACTTTTCTGAATGAAAACCAAAGAGGTTTTCATGAAATAATTAGGGTAACCATTATTTAGTGAATTAGTGACATAATTGAAGAATAAAATTAACAAAAAAAAAGAACGTTTATTTCAAGTAACTCCTATTACGTTGTTATGACCATCAATTACCAGGTCTGAAAAAGTGGTTTCTGATTACGTCTCCGATGGCACCCTGTATATCAACGCACAGCCGAAACTACTGTACCTAGAAACTTGAAATTTGGTACAGGGGTTCCTTTTATGATGTAAGTGAGTCCTAAGAAAGGATTTTCCGAAAATCGACCCCCAACGGGAAGAAATGGGGGGAGTAGCGGGGAACTAATTCTACGCGTACGAAGTCGCGGGCGTCCTCTAGTTACTACATAATATAATAGTCTTCACTTACTGAATAAGATAGTTCGCCATTGTGCAGCAGTAAAAAGAAGATATAACCCGTAAAACCCGCCCAAATGCCAATACAAGTATAACAATACAAGTTTGTATAGAATCTTGTACTTTCTTGGAGATACTTCGGTTGTCTTGGAATCCTCTGGTTTCTTTAATTCTTCTGTGATGCGGTGACGAAGATCGTTCATTCTGATACCGCTGTAAGCTGTTATCAAATTTAAAACCACAGAACAGAAAAAACAGTAGAAATGTGAAGTGGGCGTGTCACGTGTGGCATGGTTATGCGGAGATCTGCGCAACCTAGCTTAGTTTTGCCGCGATCGCTTGTGCGTGAAAGTTGTGCGAATAATATTTTTAAAATAGGAAATAAATCCAGAAGCATGCTTTCACACGTTGGCGTTCTGCTATGACAGGCGAACACCAGGGTTCAGCTGTAAACCAGCGCTGTGGCTCCAGCTGCAGCACATGCTGAGCTGAGTCCTATTTGACTTCACACTACAGTGCAACGATTCCATTTCTGGTTTAATCTGATTTCTTCTTTTTTTACCATGTCTGTTGTATTGTAATGTGTTTTAGTCAAATACATGTTTTGAATTTATATTTGAATTTATTGTGCTATTTTGGAATGTAAAAACTAGAGCCGCACCAAAAACATTTTCCATGGTGGCGTATTGTTTTTATGATAGTTTGAATATTGGCGGCAACAGGTCTGATACTAAGCGAAGCACAAGCACACCCATCTAAATCGGCTCAGGCGTTTAGAAGTTATGGTGGAATAGAGAGTAATAGATACATACATGAACCCTGAAAACATTACACTCCTTTTTTTGGGCAGTCATGTAAAAAAACACTTAGGAAAAGTAAAGAGGTTGATAAAAAACTTGTGATTTAAAAATTATACAAATCGCTGTTGGGTTGAGGCCCAGAATAGCTAAACCAAACAATAAAAACACATTAAATACCTTGTTTCGTTTAAAGAATACCAGTGAACTAATTTTACGTGTTTTTAACATCAATGTTTAGATTTGCTGACCAACAAGTATACTTTGTTAGTAAAACTACACTATTATAGACCATTAAATATTTATTGCATATTCCAATATGGATAATGAATTTACAACAAAACGATTCATAAATATTTTTATGATCGTTTGTTTAATTGCTAACAGTATTTTTCAATTGGTATGATATTTTCTAAACGTACCTACGGTTGGTATTAAAATGTAGGCAGCTATACTAACGAAGTATAATTGAGTGCGATTACTCGCAAGCTGTATTCGCACCTAGGTCATGCAGACAACTTAACAACATATACAAAACACTTTATTGTAAACCAAACAAAAAAATTACAGAGAAACTGTATAGGTAATTAAAAATAATACGTTTACCTGTATTATTTGTATTTATACTGTTTCTCTGTAATGTTTTTGTTTGGTGGCGGCGCGGCGGTCTTAGCACAGATTTTGTTTTTATTTTATAAATCAAATGATGCAACGTCGTTTGCGAACCTAATAAAAAAGGGCTTGACTCCTTTAAACGTCAAATATTTTCTAAAGGCTCTGTTAAGGTACACATAATACTTAAATAGCTAAGCTAAGCACTAACTAAGAGTACTCTTACTATTATTAACGGAAATCGATCACGATAACATTTTAGACTAGGTCCTTGACTCCTGAGGCGCTAGACAAGATGCATTACGCTAAACAGTGTTTCTATTCGTTACGTTTTTAAACCAATCGCATCACTTGTAGATGACGTGATACGAAAAGTCACGTGATCTACCAGTGACGTGATTGGTTTAAAAACGAAGCGATTAGAAACGATAGTTAGCGTAGTGCATCTTGTCTAGCCCCTCTGTAAGGCCAAGACATTTCGCATCCCAAAGATTCATTCAATAATGTGGTTATTACGTTTCAGATTGATAAAATAATGTAGCTTCAGAAGTCTTTAATCAGGGAGTCTTTTCTGCAATGGCACACGGAGCCGAAATATGGACACTGACAGTCGAGTACAGCTAATGCTTAATCGAATCCAACACCAAGAGTTTCAGTCAAGACCTGAAGTTAGAGACGGCTCACAGAATTTGGGAGCTGAAATGATAGCAGGCCAGTCGTGCTGAAAGACCCATAAGCAAACGAAGGTAGGGCATTCTGTGTAAATCCACGCACACACACCCAAACGCGTGACAGTATGTATAAACATAATTACATAACTATCTTCTTGTTATTTTTTGCTTTATGATGTTTTTGCTTGTTGTTGCTCTGTCGTTCCTCGGGGTTGTGGCAGAATACCAGTGTTTTGCTCATAATGAGCAAAGTTATACGCTGAGTCATTACCGTTTTGCCGTGCTGCAGCGCACACAATTCTTTTGGCAATTTGTGTGTAATGTTAATGTCACTCTGCTTTTATTTTTTTGTTTTTGTCAATTGTTTGTGTGTTTTGTAGTACGTAAATAAACGTTATATCTATCTGTGACTTTAGTGCCCGGCCGATAAGAAGTCAATCCTGAGACATTGCACATCCATGGAGTTTCTAACTATTGGCATTGTTGACAGCAGTAAAACAATGCTACACTTATTAGTTGCGTGTAAAGGAATAGTAATAACAGCATTGTTTTACCGCTGTCAACATTATCAGTATTTAGAAACTTTAAGGTTGGGAAATGCGTCAGGATTGACTTTTTATTGGCCGAGCACTTTAGATGTCTTGACAATAAACGCAATGTTGCTAACTAACAGCAACTGGAGGAAAACAGTTGAAGGTCTGACTGGCGAGCAATAGGAGATGCCTATCCAGACATAGAGATTATTAGAGTGGATATCGGGAATCAAAAACGGAGTATAGGACATCCTGAGACATCCGGACATCCGGAATACAGAGCTGCGTTCCCAGAAAAAATAATAGATGTAGCTCAGAAGGCGGCCCAACTAAAGTGAGACTGGGCCGGCCACGTTGCGCGAATGCACCCTAATTGCTGGGCCAGGCGAGCCACAGACTGGCTCCCGGAAAATGCTAAGAGAAAGCGGTGCCGCCCCAGGAAGAGATGGAGTGATGAGTTGGGATCATGGGACAAGAACTGGAGGGAAACCGCTCAAGATCGGATAGAGTGGAAGAGGGGGAGAGAGGCCTTTGCCCAGCAGTGGGACATTATGGGCTCATAATATAATATAGGACATCCTGAGTCTTGACGAAGTAACGATATACGCAGGGTTCCTGACAACGACTGGATGAGACCAGTCAAAGATCTGTGTGGTGACTGGCGTACAAAGAAGAGGCGTATGTTCAGAAGTAGAAAAACGCAAGCTGATGATAGTGATTAGACACCCTCATGATCATCATCAGCTGAACGATATCCACAGTTGGACGTAAGTCTCTTCTAGAGGTAAGAATCACCGCCATCACCGAATCAAAAACAAAAAATATATATCAACTTAGGATTTATTTTAAATTAATTTAGTTGCAATTGCAACCACACTGCCCAGAGATAGAGACGGAGCCGCAGGCGGGCACGATGCCGCTGAAGTCGACGGCGCCGAGCACCGGCACGGAGCCGACGACGACGGTGCTCCCGCTCGCGCCGACGTCGCCCGCCACGCCCACCGACCCGGTGCCCACGCCGCCGTACTGCCCGCAGGAGCCGGCGCTCACGCTGCCCAGAGCGGCGTTGCCGAGACCAGAGATCCCCTGGTTGAGTGGGCCCAGGCTGTAGCCTCCATAACTACCACCGCAGTTGCTTATCAAGGACTAGAAAAGAAAGTCAAGAGTTAATGACATTGCTATGCAGACAAATTGGAATGAAATGCAAAGGGTAACATAGAAAAACAGACGTGTAGACGAGGCGAAAATAAGGTTTTAATAGTTATTTATATTTGAAATGAGTTATTGATACCTAGTAATTAATTAATTCCAAAAACCTATTCAAAATTAATTTAAAAAACAGTAATACTGCTACAGAAGTGAATGTAGTAAGAAACTTAAGTAATTGTTTTAAAACAAATGTTAATCTTGACAGGACATAAGGTTTCATTTTTCGAAATTGCGGGCATACCTAATTGCTATGTAAAAACTATAAAGTTGTTTTATTTTTTTTATAGCATAGAGGACCAGAGACCTATACACATTTTCATCCTCAAGACTACAATCTTAAGACTGCAATCCAATGACTGCAAATGCGTTACCAACCCTGAAGACTAAGATGGAATGCCTCTATGCTAGTAATTTCACCGGTTGTCTATCCCCACACCGGAACACATCAATACGACTGCTGTTTGGCGGAAGGATAAGATGGTGGTAGCGATCCGGACGGACCCTTCACAAAGTCCTAAAACCACTAAATATATGGTATAATATATGGTATATTTCAAGATATTTTACCTGGGAAAGGCAAGCCTGGATGCACAGAGCAAGGACAACAAAACGAGACATTTTATCAAAATACTGAAATTCTTTCGCTAAAGAAATTAGAATGACTTAACCATCAGCTCTTTCTTCTTTTATATACAACGCGTTACATATTAAATGTGGAAATAGGTCAGAGATAAGCAGTGTTATAACACTTCATAAGTAATTTGCCAAAGTCGTTATCAAGTTACTCTAATTACATAATTATTATTGATATCTTCTTACATAATTTTAAACAGTATGAATTTCCCAAAATTAAGTAACAGCTATGGAAGCATAATATAAAAACTGATGACTAGAAACGAATGTTTCATTCTGTAGTTTGATAACAAACAATTAAATACTTCAAAATGGCGTCAAAGTCTATTGTAATCTTTGCTTCAGCTTTCCTCGTTCAGGTACTTGTTTAATTTTATAAAAAAATCTTCTTGTAACTTAGTACGTTTTCTTCTTCCATTCATACTTATTCACATGAACAAAAAAAAATCTGTAATTTGTGACCAGAAGACATACTTATTATACTTTTTATGTAGAAGACTCCCCGTCATTATATAGGTACTTTACCTTGTTTTTGTAATTTCCGTCAAAGATTAGGTACGGCTTCCGATGACATATGTCGCAATAAAACAGCTGATTTGCATGAATAATAAAAATGATGATTATTAGTTCGTACAATGCAAATTATTTTGCGTATTTGTTTTAGAAAACGATGACCAATTTTATTATACGTATTTTTAATTATTCAGTAAGGATTTTACATCGGTAGTCAGTTTGCATAAGAAAGAAATAAGAAAGAAAAAACATAAATTCATGACAAACAGACAAACAAAAGGAACCAACTACTGACATAGACAAAAGGCCTGTTGTCATAAAATGGTTCCAACTCAGCGTTATACTGGTTTTAAAGCCAGCGCTGGTCATCAGAAACAATGTATCGATTTACTCGTACAAGCGCAGCATAAGTTAGACTTCCTAGACAGACATGGACATCGTTACTGCCTATAGCGTATTCAAATTTCCAATTCAATTCCAGTCCATTGCTGCCAACTGCATCCGATCCTGTGGTTCCATATCAGTTTCCGAAAACGGCGGTCCCTTCGTGGCCACTAGCATTGGCCCTATCACGCCCTCCGGCATCGCCGTCGCCACAGACCTGTCTCTAGCTGGAGACTTGGTCGTCAATGGAGCGCTGCCCTTCCTGAGCGGCGTGGCCTTCGAAGGCACCTACCCCACCAGTGGTTCCGCTGCCGTCTCCTACGGCTGCGGTGATGGTAACATCGCCATCACCCAAGAGATCGGCAACCCTGGTGGTAGCAACGCTATTTCGAACTCTGGCCTTGGTATCAACTCTGTTGGTATCGGGAGCTGTGGCTGCAGACGTAACTAAGATTAAGTAGTACCTATACAATAAATACAATTAAATCACAATTTTACTCGTTTTTGTGAACATTTTACTTTAGAACCCATTATTAGATTAGGAGACAGTCTTGATCCAAGTTGGTTCTGTCATCTGGGAAAGTAGCAGAGGCCCTTGCCAAGATGCATTACGCTCGTTTTTAAACCAATCGCGTCACTGGTAGATCACGTGATCTACCAGTGACGCGATTGGTTTAATGCATCCTGTCTAGTGAATATGGCTGCGTTTATCGCGTGATAAAGTTTGGATAAGGCATCCGTTACCTTCTGACACGTAAGTAAGAACGAGAGTGACGGATGCTTTATCCACATTTGACAAGCGATATAGACGCAGCCATACTAGGTCCGCTGGTGTATAGTAATACCATCAAAATAAGCTACAAGATAGAGGGGTGCCACACGGGCGTTACAGGTGCGTTGCGTCGGCGCCGCTGCGTTGTTCTACATATGAATTAGGACAACAACGACATGCCACACAATGTGTTGAAACACTTGCGTCACTCTATCTTGAAATTAAAGCGTTGCAACGATGCTACGACCGGCTCGCGTGGAAAGAGGTCTTCAAAACTCTTTTAGATTCGGGTAACATTGGTTGAATTCAAATTCAAATTCAATACATTTTTGACAAAAAACACACTACAACACAACAGACATGGTAAAAAAAGAAGAAAAAATTTAAGATTACAGCAGAAATAGAATCGTTGCACTGTAGTGTGAGGTTAAATAGGACTCAGCTCGGCATGTACTGCAGCCGGAGCCGCAGCGCTGCGCTGGTTTTCAGCTGAACCCTGGTGTTCACCTATTCAAAGCTGAACGCGAACGCGTGATGAGATAAAAATGTGTCGATGTGTGTGTGTGTGTGGATAAATATAGTAGTAGTAATAGTGCATGAAATGTAGTGTAGTGGTTAGATTCGCTTAAGAGCGTATCAGAACTATTCAGAACACGAAAGAGAGAAATTCACGGTGTAATTACCATATCTTATTTTTTTACTATAAACCTGATCACCGTTTATTGAAACGTTTTAGTGAAAACCGCATTAATATTGGTTCAGTGGTTTTCAAATGATGCGAGGAGAAACAAAATTAAACAGACAAACAGACACCAACTCTAAAAATTGTAGAAACGTGTTCTGCTGCTCATTCTGAGGGCCCCGATGGTATTTTTAAGTTCATAATTATCTCGATTGTGCAGTTTTTTTCCCTTCTACAATTTTATTATATGTATAGATTTAATATGGTAAGTACAGGTCAATTCACAAGAGCTGGTACGAATGGATTGAATGAGTGAACGAAAGTATACAAGTGTGTAAAATAATAACAGGTTTTCGGTTTGAAATTCGAACATCGGTTCAAAGGACGGCACTCACACAATGATAGGTGACATTACTATCGATCAATCCATTCGTGCCAACTTTTGTGAATCGATCTGTACGTATGGCGAATAGGTTGACTGAAAAAATTCAGGCCACTACAGCTCATAATAAAAAGAAACTAATAATGAACTATTTTTTAAATTGCTTTTGCTTGTTTAATAGAAAAATTACATAGGTACTAATCGAAAGTATGAAGCCTATAGAATATGCAAACGTTAGGTTAGGTTAGGTAAGTCGGTACTAATAATTTGCACTAAACCTAACGTTTGCATATTCTATAGCTATAGGTTAAACGCCGAAAATGTATAGACTAATCTCGGAGTAAGTCCAATTCCAAGTTTGGTGAAATGCGGCTTTAGAATTACAATTTTGAGATTGTAAAATCTCAGATCCAACTTACCTTCAGGTAGCATGGGTATACAGTCGAGGACTTTAATTGTTGAGCCACTATGGAACCCTGTCACAACGATAGCGTCAAGCCACATGAAAGAAATTGCGCCAAAATTAATGATTAACGTTATGCGACAGGGTTCCTGTATGTGCTCATTTGCCGAAACCATGCCATAAAAAGAAAACGGATCGGTATTTTTATAGTCTATGACTTTCATATAGGTACTGCCCTCATACAGAGAAAAGGCACAAGTGCAATTAATTCATAGAAGCATATTAAAGTCTCAAGGGTTATAATAAGGTTGGAAGTGCAATACAATTCATACAGCAGATGTTCCTTTTTTTTCCGTAGCAGGGCAGTATACTGAAATCATATCACACCCATAATATAAAAAATTGGTCCAGTAGTTCAAGACCTAGATAAAATGGCAATGAAACATCCGAATTCTGATCATATTCATACTTATTTTATTTATTTTTGAAGGTAACGCACACTTATGCGTACATGAAGTGTAAAACCCATTGCCCATTTTGTTTTGCATAGGGGAGTAAAATTAAAATCTAGTGTGAAATGAGAGAGCCTTCTGTTAGTTCTCCGACACTAGTTAAGAACAGAAAAACCACAGTAATAAGATGGTGGTCACCCAATCGGGTTTTAATTTTGAATTATAGAAAGAATAGAACTCAAAATTAGACCGGTAATTTGCGTTGACAAACTGCACTGGTCTTCATGATGGCCAATTCTGCTTAATTTTTCGACTTTTGCATAAGTCAACATTTAGATGACGTAACTAACATTGCTGTCAATATTTAAAAACATAAAACACCAAAATAATCCAAAAATCACTTTTAATTCTCTCAAAACTTAGTTTCTGCCGCATCTTGCAAGGTTCCCAAGGCACAAGCCAGAATTGCTGGCCGCATTGTTCCCGTTAGGGTTTCCATTCTCTTGGACAATGATGACATTCCCATCACCACAGCCATAGTTGACAGCAGCAGAGCCAGAAGTCGGCAGAGTACCTTCAAGGGTCACGGCACTGAGGAAGGGAAGTGAACCGCAGACTTCGACCTGGCCTTCCATTCCAAGTTCAGCAAGTACTGAGACGCCAGTGGAGGCAAGAGGGCCATAGCAGGTGACGGAGAGAGGTCCTCCAGTGCTGGCGGTGGTGGAAGTGGAGAAACCATAGTAGGTGCCAGAGTTGGAGCCGGAACAGCCACAGCTTGGTGCGGGAGCGAGACCGGAGTTGCAAATGGCGGAGATAGACTGAAATAGAAAGATACATTAGTATTTTGTTGTTCGATGAGGTATTTTTTTGGCGAAAATGAACAAAAGGAAGAGAAAAGTTAGGCTTAGTTAATTTGGCCAATTAAGACCAATGTCATTTTGTATCTAGGGTTGTTGCCAAGATGCGAAAGCTACTAACGATTTTCTTTTCTATCGCTCCAAATGGTGGGTGACATTCTAGTGCGTTACAATAAACCACGTGGTAAATTTTGAGCGATAGATTGACCGATAGAAAAGAAAAACGTTAAAGTAGGTGTATAGCTCAGGAGGTGAAAAGGCTGGTGAAGAGTAGAGAAAATGCAATTATCCTACCAACAAGAGCGTAGCTAAAGTTACATTTAAATGTGGTTTGTCAGAATCTTTCAATTTGCGCGCCGTTTGCGCAAAATAAAAAATTTGGTATGGTATTTAAAGGTGCTGGATACACTTTTGTGCAGAAGAGACTTTAAAGTCAACATAATTTTAATTACCTGAATTAAAACAGCCTGGATACAAGCAATAAGAAATGCCTTTGCGATCATTTTGATTTATTTCTATACAGGACCTGCACGCTGAATAAGATTTATTAATAATTACACTGTATTTATATCCACATTTATTGCATAAAGGTGTATAGTGACATACTGCCGAGTGAAACGTGCTTGGAAAGTATTTGATAGCGATAATATAACAATGTGAATATTTCTACATAACCTAATTTATTGTTAGGAAACAGTTTCGTTTTCGGAAATATTTAAAAATTTAACCCTTATCAGCATGACTCAAGGACTTTCGAAAATTGCGGAAGTTTTGCTGAGCTCTCTATTGACGCAAATAATTGATTGATCATTTAATCGATTGCCTATTTTAATATTCTAAAATCTAGAGATTCGTAAAGAAATTAAGAAAAAATCGTTTCCTTGTAAAAATACTCTAGATGTATTAAAGAGAAAGAACATGTTATTCTTCTACTGCCATTTCTTGTAATACATTTGCTGTTATTTGATGGAAATAACAAATCTCCACTCCAAAAAAAAAGGATTTTCTCACAATTTGATTTTCCTTTAAGTTAATATTCTTAAATAAATTTTACTTCAAATTTTGCGTCATCTAAAATTAAAAATACTTATCGAAATTTATTTCCTCTCAGGGACAAAAAATATTCAAGGTAATACAATATTAATAATGAAATACAAAATAAAATTAAATTAATTAATTTAAGTTATTAAAATTACAATTACAAATACATCACGTAATCGTTTATTTGCAACTAAATAAAGGTCAAGCCACTATGTTATAATATATTTCATTATGTCAAGTTCAAACTTTTTATAGATAAGTCACGTCTGTTGCTCACTAGAATTTCATTTTATGGAAATTATAAGGCAAACGAGGACAAAGGTCATCTGATGGTAATCGGGAATATGCATGAATATATCAGCTTCAATAAAAGCTGATTCATGTAACAAACAGTTAAAAAATCATTTTTTGAATACCTAGCTAAGGTGAGGATAATTATTGTAACTTTTCATACTAAAACGTGTTCAACTTTTAAAATTAGTACGAACAGTAACAATAGCCCCGCAGATACAATAGCCCCGCCTCACATTACAAAAATAACCAAGATACAGGGTGTCCCAAAAGTACCACGCCACAGTGACACCGGAGGTAGGTCAGCTCAAGAGGAACCTAACCAGCCTAACATGACCTCAGTAAAATATGACTTTATTTTTTTCAAATTGCTAGACCAATTTAATTTTAATTTGCAATTGGTCTAGCAATTTGAAAAAAAAAAGTCATATTTTACTGAGGTCATGTTAGGCTGGTTAGGTTCCTCTTGAGCTGACCTACCTCCGGTGTCACTGTGGCGTGGTACTTTTGGGACACCCTGTATAAGCCAACAAAGATTTGTTCAATCTCTTTCCAGCAAAACAGAATTTAACATGGAAATTGGGATAGACCAAAATAAAATACTTACGGTTTTTACATTCTAAATCGAAAGAATAGGTAATTTTAAGAGATCAATTTCATTAATTTTGTATTTGACCCAATAGTTTTGTTTTAATATCTTTATTTATTTAGCAGACATTTTAGGATGACATGATTATTTTAAATTTCGGTTGGCATTATCTAATAAATTACGACAATTAAATGATATCTAATGATAAAAAGCGATTGTAATAGTGTATTAATACGTACTATTTTAAGCAGTTTTCGCCTAGCCCGTAAGATACACCTAGGAGGGCTTCAAGCCGAAAACGAAAGTCAAACAAAGGTTAAATATACTTTTGTCCAAATATCCGATATAGATAAATATTTCAGAAACTTAATTATTCAGAACGGCTTTAAAACCCTATTCCTCGAAATGGTTTTTGAATTAGAGTAATTAAAAAAAAAAACAATCTTAATTATATGGCCGACCTGTTACGTGATGTCACAGTGCATATCGGATCCCTCTACTCATCGATGTCCAATTAGCAGTTTAAAATGCTTGTATCATCCGTATTTTTTGGCCGATTTTAATCCTTATTTCACTTTGGTGATCCCTTTTAAAGTATTATCAAATTTCGTGTTTTAAAATCCATGCATATTCTTTATTTGGTCTCACACATTACACTTGATAGTTAAGTTGAGGACGCGGCAGCCTAGTTTGTAGTAGGGAATGCAATTTAACCGGTTATTAACCGTTTTTGTAAGAAAATAACCGGTTAAAACCGGTTATAACCGGTTATTTGCATTCCCTAGTTGGTAGTGACCCTGCCTACGAACCAAGCGGTCCCGGGTTCGATTCCCGCTATGGGCAAATATATTGTGTGATGAGCATGAGTATTTGCTTCTGTATTTCTCTATACAAGTCTGTTTATTGTTGTCAAGTACCCATAGTACAAGCCTAGAGCTTAGTTTGGGACTATGTCAATTGGTGTGACAGAGTGTCCCCTAGTATTTATTCTATTCATTTGTTTATTTACCATGGCTTGTGAATTTATTTGTCTATTTAACCCTTAAAGTCGCATAATTAAAAAGAAACTGAAATCTAGCCTCATTGGATTTTACTTATTTACACAATTTTATTAAAATAAAAAATACAAAAAGTGTACCTTAAGAAATGTATATGGTCTATACTCGTACAAAATAACTTTCAGGGTTAATGCCACAAAAAAATGTAAGTGTAATATTGTACACTAAACATAAGTAGGTGACGCCGAAAGTAGGTTACAATGTCATCATAAAATTACACGCTACGAGATATTTGTATCAAATATCACCATGTCATTATTTTTAAACCTGCTCTGCTAATAAGAAAACATTGGAAATGTGAAATTAGATCTCTCTGTCTGTTTATACTTTCAAGGTTTTCGGTTTCGTGGTGAGATCGATTCAGAAAGCATGAGGTAAATATGCCGTAGAGCATTATTTTTACTCCTTACTTATAATATTATAAATGAGAATGTTTGGCTGCTTGGATAATTGTTACTCAATCACGTTTCAACCACTTTATTTATTTATTTATTTATGTACATAAAACAGACAGCAATCAAAATTTGAAAATGAAGAATACACAGATAGGTGTTATAATTATAACCTAGATTACAGTCCAAAACAATATGTACACAGCATGGTCAGTTACAGTTGCATAAATTAAAAATAACTAGAATTAAGGAGAAATATTCCAATTAAGCTCAGAAATAAAACACACTATTGAAGCTAACTGTTCTGCTTAACAATGGAGTTAACAGACATCTTGAAAATATGAAATTTACACCTGAAGACATCAAGATCACGATTGACAGCTACCTGTTCGTTATACTCTCTACACATGCGAACAACGAACAACCACTGACCCGGGATGAAACTGGGCATACATATAGGTTCAATCAATCATCAATCATAAACTCACGCCTTCATTCCCAGAGTGGGGCAGGCAGAGCCACAGACTCACCAACAACTCCAAAAACTTGTTGATAATTCTGTGACCACATTTTGCACAACCAGGCTAAGATGTTATCTAGTGTATTAGTGACAGGTTGCAAACCCATCGCCTAACAGCACTACACAGCCTTTAGTCCCTTAGTCGTCTCTTACGACATCGACGGGAAGACATGGAGTGGCAACATTCTAAACCCGGCACCACACGGCATCGACATATAGGTTGGGTCCTCGAATAGGACAAAGGATAGTTTTTATCTCAGTAAATTCAAAAGTTTCCGAGGGAATAACGATAATCGAAATCTACGCGGACGAAGTCGCGGGCAGAAGGTAGTGTTTACTTATTTAAAAATCAATAAGGTGTAAGTAAATGAAAAACAAGAGAAGTTTACTAGTTTAATTTATTAAAATTATGAACAACACAATAAATAACACAAGTAGCATTTTCTTAACTATTATGAGTTATATACTCAAAGATCTATCAGATCTTGTATAGATTTACCCTTTCGTATGTACACTTCGACCCTTTAGGATCTTTTGTGCAATTACCCTCTTACACACTCAGCTCGAATGTGCAGGTTTACCTGCGATGTTTTCCTTCACCGTAAGAGCATCGAGTAATGTACTTAAGTAAGAAAAACTCATTGATTCGAATTCTGTACCATACGACCAAGTCTAGGCTACCTACGCTACTACTCCTATGGTAGTACCTCTCCATTTCCAATTTTAAAATTTAGATAAGTACCTATGTCAATATACGAGGGCAGAATACTAAGAAGCACAGATATAATGTAGGTACGAGAAATTGCTCCAACAGTTGTAAACGTCCAACAATTTTTTAAATTGTTTATGAAAATCCAATATAATTATGTGTATGTGTACATTCCTATTTTATAAATATTGTATTTAAATTTCTATGTTTTGTACAATAAAGTGTGTCGTATCTAAACACTTTATTGTACAAAACACAGAAATTTAAATACAATATTTACAAAATAAGAATGTACACATACACATAATTATATTGGATTTTCATGAACAATTTAAAAAATTGTTGGACGGTTTACAACTGTGCGAGCAATTTCTCGTTGCGTTTAAATCGAATGAAAAATTATGTTCTTCGATGAAAGGCCGAAATATCGAACCTAGTACTTAATCATTCATACAAAAATAACAACAGCTGCTCTGCCCCTGTTTTTAAAAAGGGCGTTCAACATACTGCCATGATGAGTATCTAGATCAAAATCTTTTTTCTAGGTAACTAAATTCAATTAAAAATAACGTACCCACCTAAATTACCTACGGAATCATTCGTCTTTTTTTTCAAATAACCCAGTAAACGCTTTGATTTAATTGATTACAATCACAATGCGTCTTACTTAATGTTACTTTGGTAAATTTCATTAAAACGTCAAAGAAAACCGTCAAGTTTAGCTAGTCTTGCTTTCATCATTTCCTTCAGAAACATCATTACATTCCCCAGAATATGAACCATCTCCCACCCTCTTTACCTTCCTAATCACAGAATCATGGGCTACGGTCTTCAGGTCATATGCCCAGCCAACCCATGCGAAGAAGTCAATAAATTTAGTCGAGACGTTAAAAGCATGATTCCCAAGTTCAGCCGCCCGATAGTCCGAGGGGAACGCGTGGTGATAATTATGGAATCCTTCCCCTAAAGTTGCTATAGTAACGCCGTGGTTTTCAGTGGACAAGATGTTTTTGTCATAAGGACGGGTTCCAAAGGCGTGGGCCGCACTGTTGATGAGGCCGGTGGAGTTAAGAGCGAGGGCGAAGCGAAGCACATGACGTGCCACGCGTTGATGAAGGTCTCGCTCCAGACGTACATAGGGATAACGGTAGGGAACACGTAGCAGAAGAATAAAATGAAAAAGAATACGTATCTGAAACAAAAGTTAGAGTTGCTATAATATCATTGGTGTCAACGTTACAGTAAATTTTGGATTTTTATTTGACAATTGGACAGCTTAGTGCAAGAGAAAAGTCTTTTAGGTCTTTAACCTGCAGTAGGTTACTTTAAATTGATAGATATGACACAATTTTGTAGTTTAAAATACTTTACTACAATAAAATCATTTCAATCAGCGATGGAAGTCATACTAATGTAACTTGATTTAAATCCAAAACCAAGTGCACTTAATTGCAGAATTAAGGCGTCATGATATCAGTCATGACTTGGTGATGATAATTTTTTGGGTGCTGTAAAAAATATCAAAGCAGGTCCAATTTCCAAAATTTATAACTTACTTCCTCTGGAAAGCGATCACAGGATTACTTAACATATCAGACATATCAATAGTCTTCCCTCGCCTCGCAACTTCAGGATGTTTCTTCACGACTAACCAGCCAAAATGGGAGAAGAATAATCCCCGTGAAGCATTATGGGGGTCAGCGTCAGTATCACTATACTTATGGTGAAGCCGGTGGTCTCTGACCCAGTTATATGCTGAGTACTGGCCACCTACGGAGTTGAAGACTATAAGGATAATCTGAAGAGGCATCTTGGCTTTGTAACTCTTGTGAGACCAGAGTCTGTGGCTGCCTGCCAGTACTCCCATTAGTGACAAGACGAGGAGGAAATATGCTGAGAACAAAAGTAGACAAATTAAAGCGGAAATGTATCTTACCCTGGGACTATGTCTTACCTCATCTTATCTTACTGATGAACCTTTTCGGATACACTTCGACCTCCCTAGAATCTTTTGCACAATATTACCCTCTTACACACTCAGGGGGCATTCAAGATGAGTAATGATAAGTTAGCTATCTTCGAAAATCAACAAAATGTATAGAATTGACGTAAGCTTATGACAGATAGCTTGACCGCTTATGTCAACTCCATACATTTCAAGTCGATAGAAAATAGAAACGTTAGTAACGTTTGTATCTTGGCTACGCTCTCAGCTCGAATGTCCAGGTTATAAGAGCGTCGGTGGCCTAGCATTAAAGTACATTGCCTTGCCCAATGATCTTACGATGAAGGAAAATATCGTGAGGCAACCTGGGATTATGTTACTATGCGAAGATAATCTCTGAATGTGTTTCTGTCTTTGTTACTAGTTAGAGAATTTCACTGATGAATTTAACCAGGGCCTGTATTCTATGTTGTGCCGCTGGGTAGTTACGAGCGGACACACATATAAGATGGACCGACGATCTGATAAAGGTCGCGGGAAACCGCTGGATGATAGCAGCAGAGGACTGATCGTTGTGGAAAACCTTTGGGGAAAGCCTTTGTCCAGCAGTGAACGTCTTGCGGATGATGATGATGATGATGATGATACATACATATACAACTCAAACACATAACATACTTACAGAAAACAATGGTACTCCAATATGCTGCTGTGAAGCATAAATAGATGCCGTAAATGGCGCTGATATGCAAGTAGCCGAACATGAAAATGCCAAGGTATGAAATTTCGAATTTCCAGGAATCGGCCTGAGGAGCCCCTCGTTTCTTGGAAGCCACGTCTTCTTGCAAGAGTCCATCTTGGACTCCAGAAGGAGTCATTGTGCTAAAATAGATAAAAATGATTAAGACAAATTGAAGAAGTTCTGCCTTGACTCAAGCTCCTAAATATTGTATCAACTCTCCTCTGCGCAAAATGATACCGCTTATTTTGGGCGGTTCTGTGCACAAGTTGCAAATTATAAATAGTTTTCACAAAATTATAACCCCAAAATATTGAAAATAAAAAAATAAGTTCTAAAACTAAAACCCTACTACTGGAAAGTATTAACAAGAAAATATTCTCATCTGAAATGGTTACGTACAAAGTATTCAATATTTAACCGTCTAATAAATCAATAACTTACTCGTTACGTATTTTAATGTATTTAATACGTATTTATTGTAATATTTAGAGGAGAGCCGAGCTCATAATATGCCCCCTACCCTGACAAAATAAGACATTGTAACAATAGTAAGCGATCAGAACGGTACTCCAATAGTTGCTAAACCAGTCTCTCAATTCAGATTTAGCACCAATTTCACCATACGATGTTAACCACTTACTGACGATTAGAGCGTTACCTAACAGCTGTCAAAATGTATGAACTAACAGTCGATTAACATTGATTAAATTTAACATCGTTTGGTTAAATTGGTACTTAGCCTCATAGGCTGTTAAACTGTGCAATTGAGTTGCTCTGGTAATTATGTTAAACAGTCTCGGATGGGCAAATTTGCTAACGACGTGCAAAGGCAGTAATTATGAATTTTGGCAACCGGTATAGCAAAGGTACTTCGGCTTATCAACTGCAGATAGCTCCTGTCATTAAGTATGACTGTATTTGTACATTTTCGTTCCAATTTGTTAAGACTGCCGCTTCTAGGTAGAGATTGGTGGTCGGATATTGAAAAGGCTGCCTCATCATAACCTTAGGCACCTCTATCTTTTTATTAAGCTTACCTTATTTCGAATAAGATAACTAAAGAAACCCTGTTAACAAAACACTTCCTATATTACAATAAATACAACTAATTCAGTAACCGTCGTGGACTGTTCTAGATCTCTTAAAGCACTGGAATTTATAGAGATCTTTAGCCGCGCTAAAACGCTTAAAAAATTTCCTTGTACATGTTAAAAAGATGGTTGGGTTAGGTTAGGTACATGACGAGTATTCAAAGGTGAATAGACTTAACTAAAAAAAAATGTCAAGTGCGAGTCGAAACGCACGAAGAGTTCCGAACACGGTACAATATGAAGTTCGAGTAATAAACGTTAAAAAAACCCGTTTTTTGTAGCACGTCTCTATATTTTTTTCATATAATATTAATATACAGGGTGGAAAGGGACTACGGCCTTTCCGCAAAATTCGAGATTATGTATCTTTAGTGCTATATTTTTCTCAAAGAAACTATGTTAATATTTTTAGCCGTTTTTGAGTTAGAGCTCGTTAAAGTTTAATAAAAAAAACGTGTAGTTTCAACCCTAACGGCTGATAAGGACAATTACCCCACCTTGACCTAACTAGTAAACAATAACTTTGTGACGTTATTGATGGATGACATTAAGTAGGTGCATTGACAATATTTTTGTTTTGTAACCTATTTGTTTCATCGATTACAATGACAATAAGCACGTCACAATTATGTCACACTCTTAAACTAATGTAATGCTTAATAATGCCACTATTTGAGGCTAGAGATTATCTCAATTTGTTACTGTTATACGCAGAGTGCAACTACAATACCTCTGAGACTTTGCGTCAATACATACATACATACATACATTAAATCACGCCTTTTTCCCAGAGGGGTAGGCAGAGACCACTTCTTTCCACCTGCTACGATCTTGACAAATCTCTTTCGCTTCTTCCACATTCATACATCGAGTCATGCACGCACGTCGGTTTCGGGTACTTAAAATTCGCCCCTTTTCCAGTATTTCTCCGATTTGATTCGAAAAAGTACGCCTCAATACAGACAGCGCGATATCCTCCACCGCATCCTCGCATCCTCAGATCGTCGACCGATTTTACGTGCCTTTTACCGCTTTGCTAGCAATCGTCCCATAGTCCTCCGAACATCACAAGACGACCAACGCGGAGGTTTCGTACGACTTGCTGCGGGGCTCGAAGAAAGAGTATTGCGTTATTTTGATCGAAATCTAAGAGCAAGTTCCAGGCGGGCGGGTCAGCACTTCGGATTCACTCATACGACAGTATTGAAAATACTAAAACGTGCCCGTCGTCCTTATCACATATAGAAGGTTCAAGCGTTATTGGGCAGAGACTGCCCCATCCGCGAAGCATACTGCCGGTGGTTGTTAGACAAAATAGCTGGAGACCGTGACTTCATTAGACGCATTATTTGGGCGAATGAAAGTGTATTTACAAGCAATGGTATGTGGAACAGGCGAAATGAACACGTGTACGCCGAAGAAAACCCATTCGCGTACCGTTATTCGAGTCACCAATATCGTTGGTTAGTTAACGTATGGGCTGCGATTCACGGGGAAACAATTATAGGGCCTGTGTTCTTACCTGCAACACTTAACAGAGTTGGATACATAGCCCTCCTAAACTCCGAGGTTGACGCTTACCTCGATAACTTGCCACTGGCCGAAAGACAACGCACTTGGTACCAACAAGACGGAGCACCAGCTCATTCCGTGATAGAAGTGCGTGGGGAAATTTATGCAAAATCGTTAACTCGATTTAGAGAGACATAAAGATTGGCGATTGTATAAGTAGATCTTATATCAATTCGTTTTTTGCAACATATTTATATTGGAATTACAGAAGTAAGTTTTTAATACGACATGCAAATTTGGACAATCCGCGACCACTTTTACAAAAACAGCAACCGTTATAGGTATCATCGTTGAGAGTGTTTTTAACCTTGCCTAACCAGCCCCTTACAAGGCTTCTACAGCTACCTATTGCAATAATGTAACACAAATTGTGTTTTTTTAAACTACCTATATTAATTGAGGTTTTGATTAATGTACAGATTTACAAAAATAATTTTGTAACTTCTTTTTAAATTTTAATAAATATCAGTGACAGAACTTATGGCCGACTAGGTAGCGACCCGCCCTCGCTTCGCTTCGGTTTGTATGAGTTTTCTGTAACACAAAAACTATCTAACTGATGGTAAAAACCGCATCTAAACCCGTTCAGTCGTTTTTGGGATCATCGCGAACATACAGACAGACGAGGTGGGGGAGTTTGTTTTACGACATGTCATGTAGTACTGTAAAGGTACTGACAGACGTGCTCATTACTAGCACGAAAGCATGCTTTTATTGAGCAAGTGCTCATTTAGTAGCACGTGTGTCGCACCATTGCTAGTAATGAGCATGCTAATTTTGAGCGTGCTCAAAAATCAAACGACATTTGATTTTCGAGCATGCTATCTGAAGCACGGGTGGAAGGGGGCGTGCTTCGAGCGCGTCTGAACGTCCGTACGTTTGCTTTGAGCATGCTTCTTTATGAGTATGCTTAAAACAAGCATGCTTATTGCTGGCAAATGTGAACAGTTCCAGAGCATGCTAATTTTAAGCAAAAGCAAGCACGTCTGTCAGTACCTTTAGTGTGCAGTGATAGCGCGCCGCCAATCAGCTTTAGTGACTGTTTTGCGGACCTCTAACAAAAAAATGTAAATAAGCCCTGAAGAAAAAAAAAAACATGCGCAGGTACCTACAATTAAGAATTCTACCTACAGCCTGACTTGGCCAAAGGTGTTGAGCAAGCCAAGTAAATAATTATTAAACATAATAAACTGTTTGAATATGTGCAAATCATTGGTATCGTTAAGAAGTAGCTATTTGCGTATGAAAACTGAATCTAGAAAATTCAGGTTTTACAATAAAATGATTAATTGTATTTTTTGAACCCACCCAATAAATATGAATAATCTTTCCGATAGTAGATATACAGCTTTCTATAATAAGACTAGCTGTCCGCGCCCGGCGTCGCCCGGGTGTATTTTTTTTCATACAAACCTTCTGAAAAATAGTTTACGACCTATTCTCAGACCTACTGAATATACACACAAAATTTCATAAGAATCGGTCGAGCCGTTTCGGAGGAGTTTGGTTACAAACACAGTGACACGAGAATTTTATATATTAGAAGAAGAAAGAAGATAGATGTATAAATGCAACTTTTAAAGATTGACTTTTAGGGTGCTTTCACACTAGCGATTTGTCCGGCGATTTCTCAGCGATTTTACGTGCGCCACGCTCGCCACGAGATCGCCGCGATCAGTTATATGAAAAACGCATGGGTGCCTTTGGCCAAGGCTGTATAATGTCTTACATGACGTTAGGTAATAAATAAAGGAAAAAATTGACTTATTGGGGTTTCTAATAACTGATTTCAAAGATGTCAAGTCGATTTAAGTTTTAAAAAAGCATTATAATATTTGACCATGAAAATATTTTTGTATAATTTGTATGTCATTAACATATTTTTATCTTTGGCTTCTTAATTTAATAATTTCTATCTTAATGTAAAGTAAAGTAAACGTTAAATTATCTATACTTAAATATACCAAGTTAAACCGCTTATGTGCGACCACCTAGGCAACCACAGAACAGAAAAAACAGTACAAGTGTCATGTGGGCGTGTAACATGTGGCATAGTTATGCGGGGTTCCGCTTAACCAACCATACTTTTGCCGCGATCGCTTATTTCGATATTTCGATATTACTAAAATAGGAAATAAATCCAAAAGCATGCCTTATTGTGCTATTTTGCAATGTAAAAACGATAGCCGCACCAAAAACATTTTCCATGGTGGCGTGTTGTTTTTATGATATTTTGAGTATTGGCGTGATGCAACAGGTCTGATACTAAGCGAAGCTCATGCCCCTTCCACTGTTTTTTCTATTCCGTGTGTGCATTCGATAGTTCTGTTAACTAATTATGTTATAGAATGTTTGGTTAAGGCCGGCCGCATACATACGTTTTCCGTATACGTTTTCCGAATACAAAAAACGTATGTATGCGGCCGGCCTTAACTGGCCCCTAGTTCCAAATAGTAATGGGGGTATTCTGAAACATTGCAAAACTTATACCCCCTTACTAATAAACGTTGAGTAACGGTGGTGTAGCTAAACCATGCTTTGTCCTTATCTGTAAAATTCAAATGGCACAATAACAGATAAGGACAAAGCATGGTTTAACTACACCACGGTTACTCTATGATTATTAATAAATAAATAATAAATAATAGGGGGTTAATATATAACTGCGAAAATGACACCTTTTGAAAGTTGCATAATGAAATGGAAATTATTCTAAAAGTAAAATAAAGGAAATTTCATTTATTGGGTCCTTACCTATGAAATTGGCGTTATTTTTACGTGTTTTATTTCGTGCGGAATATATTCATTTCAATTTTAACTTCCAAAATATTTTTAAATTTCAATAATACAGTATGGTACAAAGGTTTAAGATACAAATAATATGGTTCAATTTCTTACTTAGTGTTTAAAATTAAGGTGTGAACTCAACTCTTTTCATGTGCTGTGAGTTCAAGTGTTTCAATTACGCAGAGTTTTATGAAGCTAACTAACTATTTTTAAGTAATTATGTATAATTATAGCTTAGAAGTGTCCAATATTCCTGACAGAATTTTGTTTGGTTTGCATTTGAGGTTACTAAATAATCCGCAAAATTAAATGTATGAATACCACCGTTTTCATAAAATTCTCCATATAAAACGCCAATTTCATAGGTGAGGACCTAATTATTATGCCAGTAAGCCTGTAAACGCCTTGATCTAATTGATTACAATCATAATACCTCTCGCTAATATTTCGTAGGTGTACATTTAAAACTTCAAAGAAAACAATGACTTGATTAACTTTCAAGTTTAACTAGTCATCTAGTTCCCCAGAATATGAGCCATCTCCCACCCTCTTTACCTTCCTAATCACAGAATCATGGGCTACGGTCTTCAAGTCATATGCCCAGCCAACCCATGCGAAGAAGTCAATAAATTTAGTAGTGACGTTAAAAGCATGATTCCCAAGTTCAGCCGCCCGATAATCCCAGGGGAACGCGTGGTGATAATTATGGAATCCTTCCCCTAAAGTTGCTATAGTAACGCCGTGGTTTTCAGTAGACAAGATGTTTTTGTCATAAGGACGGGTTCCGAAGGCATGGGCTGCACTGTTGATGAGGGAGATGAAGTTAAGAGCGAGGGCGAAGCGAAGCGCATTGAGGTGCCAGGCGTTGACGAAAGTCTCGCTCCAGAAGTACATAGGGATGACGGTTGGTAACACGTAGCAGAAGAATAAAATGAAAAATAATGCGTATCTGAAACAAAGGTTAGAGTAGCTGTAGATAATATTAATGGTGTAAACGTTACAGTATATTTTAGAGAGACTAAGCTGATAACGTAACAAGATTATTAAACGTAGCAAGATAGAGGTCTATATCCTGCAGTAGGTTAATTAAAATTCAAGATATGACACAATTTTGAAGTATAAAACAGTTTTTACTACATTAATCAGAGATTGAAGTCGTACTAATAAACTTGACTTGCATCCAAAAGTAAGTGCATTTGCGATTTGTTGATAATCATTTGTTGGGTGCTGTAAAAAATATCAGAGCAGGTAAAATTTTTAAAACTTTATAACTTACTTTCTCTGGAACATGATCACGGGATTACTTAATATATCAGACATATTAATAGTCTTCCCTCGCCTCGCAACTTCAGGATGTTTCTTCACGACTAACCAGCCAAAATGGGAGAAGAACAACCCCCGTGAAGCATTATGGGGGTCAGCGTCAGTATCACTAAACTTGTGGTGAAGCCGGTGGTCCCTGATCCAGTTGTATGCTGAGTACTGGCCAGCTATAGAGTTGAAGATGATAAGGACGATCTGAAGAGGCATCTTGGCTTTGTAACTCTTGTGAGACCAGAGTCTGTGGCCACCTGCCATTACTCCCATCAGTGATAAGACGAGGAGGTGATATGCTGAGAACAAAAGTTAGACAAATTGTTGCCAAATGTTTTTACCTAGGGTTATGTCACTATGCGAAGATAATCTCTGAATTGTGTTGCTGTCTTCGTTACTAGTTAGAAAAACGCACGATGATTTTAACCTGGGCCTGTATTCCACCGGATAAAATAATATTGTTTTTAAATTTTCCGCACCATGAAGATGAATCTAATGACGTATCATTTATAGAAATCGGTTAGGCTGTTGAGTATTTACCAGAGGACATAGGAATGGACATACATACACAAGTCAAACACAACCCTTTAGAGCTTCGCATACTTACAGAAAACAATAGTACTCCAATATGCTGATGTGAAGCATAGATAGATGCCGTAAATAGCGCTGATATGCAAATAGCCGAAGATTAAAACGCCAAGGTATACAATTTCGAAATTCCAAGAATCGGCCTGAAGAGGTTTACTGGAAACCACTTCCTCTTGCAGGAGTACGTCTTGGGCTCCGAAAGGAGTCATTGTTCTAAAACAAATAAAGATGGTTAAGACAAAAGTGGCCCTACAAGATGCGTTCTACGAATGTTATGGTAAAAAAAATTCTTTAATACCAAAGAAGACGGCTAACTGCTTAGTTATTATGTAGTATTAGCATTTTAAATTAAAATGTGGTCACCAATAGAGTATAAAATACTTCATCATTATCATTAATATCATCATCCTCATCATCATCATCATCATCATCATCATCATCATCATCATCATTATCATTATCATCATCATCATCATCATCATCATCATTATCATCATCATCATCATCATCATCATCATCATCATCATCATCATCATCATCATCATCATCATCATCATCATCATCATCATCATCATCATCATCATCATCATCATCATCATCATCGTAGGCTACTTCGAGTATTACATCGCAGTATCAAAACTACAGAATAAACTGGCCAACTCGAATAAGAAGAGTAGGTAGACCGAAAAGGTGGGCAGACGATTTATCAGAAATAGCAGGAAATTACTGGCAAACTATTGGAAAAGACAGGGATATCATATTTTTTTTTATTTGTTTTATTGTTAGGCGATGGCCTATCAACGTGCCACTTATATCCCTTTAGATACACAGGTAAACATCTTAGCCCTGTTGTGCAAAATGTGGTTACAGAATAAACAACAAGTGTTTAGAGTCGTTGGTGATTCTGAGCTCTGCCTACCCCACTCTGGGAATGATGGCGTGAATGTATGTATCAAGACATATGATTGCGAATTTCAAAATAGTAAAGTGAGCTGTGGTCGGCCTCTGCCTATACTTTGTATGAGTGTGAAGAGTACGAAAGATATATTTACCACTCTTCGCATTCATATAAGGCCGACTACCTGGTCTCTGGTTTACCACTGGTGACTTTACCTGTAACCCGGTAACCCGTGATTATAGATAGACCTTGACAAATTGCCAAAAACCCAATGCCCGACCCGTATTCACAAACAATACTTAAGGGATCCTTCACTGAGTAAACGCACTCCGTTCAATACAGCTTTGTGATTGGTCCTTTTTGACCGACCTTTTGTTTATGACAAGATTTGAAACACCCTGTGCGTTCGTGAGCACTGTGAGACCTCATGGTGACGTTTGTGAATACGGGGTGTTATTAAAATTAAGGGAAACTTACGCAATATTTTTTAAATTACTCCTCAGCTTCACAAATTTTCGAACACGTTTTTTTTTAATTCCTTAATACCTTTAGTTTGGCCTTGGATATCAGACTCAACTGAATTCTGAAATGTTGTTTTTATTGACAGCCTTTTTATTCAATTATTTTTTCAAAGCTCAAGGTTCAACGGATGTACATCTGTTACACGGGATCATTAATTAACATCTGTGTAAAAAGTTTTTTAGGAGTCTTTAGCAATTTAAATATAACGACTTGACAACATGTTTTTAGGGTTCCGTACAGGATCACTTTGTTGTCCGTCTGTCCGTCAGTCTGTCTGTCAAGACCCTTTAATCTCGGGAACGTGTGGTATCGAGTTGAAATTTAAAACTCAAGTTTACAGTCCCTTGAAGCTGTGAAAAAATTAAACTTCGAAGTTAACGTAAAAAAAAGATACGGCCGTTTATGCCACTAAAAACGTATAGGTATTTCGACATTCGAATCAAAATTTATAGCGTATTTTCCGTTGACCTAGAACTATTTAATACCGTCTCATACTACAAATATAGGGAAAAATCTGAAAACCCAATCATCAATCGTCCTGAATAAATAAATAAATAATCAATAAATCAATAACCTAAAAACAATGACTTGATCATGTTCAGCGTTTCAATTGCATGTTCGCTTGTTTTTGTTGTATATCTGAGGTTAGTTGTCGTTGAAGATTAAACGACTTTTTGCCTCGACCCCTATGAACCGGATTGTAAATTACTACCGTACCTAACTCAAGAAAGGGATTTTATAAGTTGAAAAATTAAGAAGTTACTCTTTCGGGAGGTGGCGTGCAGTTGCAAAGACAAAAAGACTAACCAAAAAATTAAGACAAAGTGTTAAGCCTTAATTATTTTGTTAATTTCACTCAACTATAATTAAGCGATGAGCGTCAGCTATTGTTTTGAAAAGGTTAGTACCATTTTTTTAAAATTGAACTTTAACTGTGAAGTGTGAGGTTATGGTGTAAGATCCGAATAGGAGACGACCTCACCCAGCTGTTTATTCGATAAAAAGTATTTTATATCAAATTTAATATGGTAATATATGGCGAATAGGTTGACTAAAAAAATTCAGGAAAGTACAGTACATAAGTAAAAAAAAACTAAAAATTTACTGTTTTTTAAAATGGCTATTGGTTGTTTGATAGACCAATTACATACTAATCGAAAGTATGAAGCCTATAGAATATGCAAATTATTAGTACCGACTTACCTGCGTACCCAATGGTTATGATGGGAAAAAATAGTCAACCTAACGTTTGCATATTCTCTAGGCTTCATACTTTCGATTAGAATGTAATTGGTCTATTAAACAAGCAATAGCAATATTTTTAAAAAGTTCGTTTTTTTTTAATGTACTTTACTGGACTGAAATTTTTCAGTCAACCTATTCGCCACCTATTACTTACCATATTAAATTTGATATAAAATACTTTTTATCGAATAAACAGCTGGGTGAAGGTCGTCTCCTATTCGGATCTCCTACTACCTATTAGGTTAACCTATTGATAGATATGTGCTGATTCATGCAGGTTTTGTACTTAGTTAATTTTATACTTTGAACAGTATTGTACCTATACAAGCTTAAAGGCTGACAATACTGTTCAAAGTATAAGCAAGCTTTAAGCTTGTACCTACTGCTTGCTTGTTAGCCTACTTACTGAATAAACATCTTTTATCTCTTTTTTTTTTTACAATACTGTTCAAAGTATAAAATGAACTAGGTTTTGTACTTAGTTAATTGTGTACTTTGAACAGTATTGTACAAGCTTAAAGGCTGACCTCTGTAATTTAAACCCTAGCTAACTCTAACCTTAATGGCCGGTTTTATAAAGGTCCGTTAGTAAATATGTCAGATCAAATTTTAGTAACTTCATACAAGTTTTGACATTCCTGACCGAAATTTGATCTAACCGATCTTTAAAAAACTCAGCTTAAGTGTACCTAAGTTTGATTCGTTCTAATGACTATATTGACGAAATTAACAAGTTTCACTACCTGAGAGTGTCGTTAGAGGGTTCTGCAGCAGTAGTTATTCATTAGATTCCGTTTTAAGGGCCTGTTTCACAATCGACAAGTAAATTTATGTGCCAGTTAAAGTTAGCTCTCTCTCCTTGTAGATGTTCAAGTGTTAGAAAAGGAAAGTGCTAAATTTATGTGTCAGATACGCGTTAATTGACGATTGTGAAACAGGCCCTAAAAATCACGTTTCAGCATTATTTAACATCGAATCGATCACAAATTAATCATCATTAGCGGCCTTTACACGTAAAGTTCGGACCGCGGGAAACGGCACGCACCGTTCCAATCTTCGTTCCGAACCGTACATTTTTTACTATTTTACTATTACAGTCGCATTTACACGTACGGTTTGGAACGAAGATTGGAACGGCGCGTGGCCCGAACTTTACGCGTGCAGGCCGCTATTTAGTTTAAAGCGTATGATTGATCAATTAAATAAAAACCTGTGCGCTTTAGAATCGCCAGGCGAACCCGTTATATATTGGGATACACTCATTATTTATATTATAGCTCATAAATACGATTCAAAATCTTACCGTGTATGGGAAGAGTTCAAAGGTCGCTTGGGCAAGGGTAACTCCATAACACTTGACGAATTCTTAACGTTCTTGCGGAACCGTGCAGATTTAATCAAAACACTGGAATTATCACGTAATAACACTGCCTGTCGCACCATATCGCCGAAACACAGTACGAAACTAAAAGCAATGGTTTCAATGCAAGAATCAAAACACAACAATGTCTCTCCAGAGAAATTTCTATAGTGTCGTAGAGATCATAATTTAAGTAATTGCCCGACGTTTCTTTCACTTTCCAGCAGCGCGCGGTTTGACTTATTATTACCTACGTTAAGAGGATTGTGTTTCCATACAAAACGCAAAAACGATTCTTTCTCCTTAAACCTAGTCCGATTTTTACGATTTTTGAATATTATGTTGTAGATATCATGAAAAACCATGTGTTTAACTTTCCATGAAACAAAAAACAGACACGTACAGACCTAGTTCTTTATAATAACTACAACATATTCAGAAATCGTGGAAATCGTAGTTGATTTAGGAGCTAAGAAACGTTAAAGCTAAATTTGTATGGATTTTATTTGACAGTTATGCGATTTTAGCGGCCCTTGACAATAAAGGTTCACTGAAAAAAAAAATTGGTCGATTCTAACAAGATTGTGATTGTTGTGCATAAGCGTCTTGATTCCATACGAGCCTGACAAGACGTTAGTTAGATACATTAACTATGACGTTAGATACATGAACAAAGATGTTAGTTGATTAACTAAAGAAATTGCTGTTGTTACTATCAGCTTTGGTGGATATAACTAATATCTTGACTATTGAATTAATTTATTGTCAACCAAGAGAAAATCTCTCTTTGTTGGCTCTAATTTTTTTGAGTGTTGTTATAATTATAATGTAACTGCTTTCGGAGCGGTCATTATGCGAATCATTGCAAGCGGCCTTGATGTAAGTTATTTATTTATTTATTTGTCTAATTGATACAATAACATGATGAACGCAATAACATAACAACGTAAATCACAATACAGATCAATTTAAGTTAACAGCACTAGGTATTATAATTGTACACGAAAGGGCATTGGGTAAGTTTGTATGAAGAAAATTGACTTTTTTTTTAGCGGCCGCGTTTGGTTTTAAAATAAAAATACACATAAATATACGAGTATATAATTTATGGCGTTAAAAAATATCGGAGCGGAGTTATTTAAGATTTAAATCTTTAATATCTCCTCTCCGATATTATTTAGTGCCAAAAACTGAATACTTACTTAAATTTTAAGTAACCTACCATACATTTGCCGCGATCGCTTATTTCAATATTTCGATGTTTCTAAAATAGGAAATAAATCTATATGTATGCCTTATTGTGCTATTTTGAAGTGTTAAAACGATAGCCGCACCAAAATCATTTGCCATGGTGGCGTGTTGTTTTTATGATAGTTTGAGTATTGGCGACAACAGGTCTGATACTAAGTGAAGCTCATGCCACTTCCACTGTTTTTTCTATTCCGTGGCTGCCCCATATCAAAACCTAGTAAGGGACAACTTTTCGAAGATTGACATTATAACATATTATTGCCCATTTAGTATGCCCTCACACGATAGTAAAAACACCTGCTTTAAAATCGCCATAGATACCAGAGATTTTAATACCTTCAAACCTAGTAAGTACCATTAAACTCTCGTTTGGTCAGTAAAAAACCTAGTAAATCAACTCAACCATTTCAAAACCTAGCAAGTATAATAACGTGTAGGTAATCTATAAATATTTTATCAAATTCAGACTTTTATACGTTGCTTAATTAGTATTCAACCTAATTCATATTGTTTTTTTCCCAAAAACTAAAACTTTTCGAGGGCTGACTAAATTTATGTTTTTACGCTCTCCTGTAAAATTTGGTCAAAAGCCCTTACGGGGGTTTTATATGGGGCAGCCGTAATGGTACAGTCACGAGATTTCATTTGGTACCCACCATAGGTCCAAAGTCAATCTAACATTCTACAACAATAAGGTTGTTTCCTAAAAGTTACAAACGACTTGACATCTCTAATGACATTGACGACTTCAAGCATATTTTTCTTGAAATGGGTCCCAAATTAACGCTCGTGACCATTAGGTACCTAATGAGTCTAATGACTCCTACCTAACAATGATCATTGTTTGAGTATTTTTTTGTGATAGCAAGGACGCAGTTTTTAATATGATTGCAGTCTTCGACCTGTCAGGCGCTTCTACCATCAACATTAATCTTGCACCTCTTCCTCTCCGAAGGTCTTTTTCAAAACGCTACTAGAATCCATATTACCGACGTGGTGTCAATTTCGACGTCACAGAATTAGTCTGTGAGCATTCAGTTTTATTGCGAAGAAAACGTAACATATCTAATAGCGGCCTGCACACGTAAAGTTCGGACCGCGGGAAATGCCACACGCCGTTCCAATCTTCGTTCCGAACCGTACATTTTTTACTATTTTACTATTACAGTTGCATTTACACATACGGTCCGGAACGAAGATTGGAACGGCGCGTGGCGTTTCCCGCGGTCCGAACTTTACGTGTAAAGGCCGCTATTGTGTCGTCTGGCAAACTATTGCGTCCCGCAAATCCCGCGGATCCCGCGCTCGTAATCCCGTAACAAGCGGGACTGGAAAATAGCGCGGGATCTCGGAATACCGGGTTCCCGGAATACCGGAATTAGAAGCCCTAGCTGAAAGCATCCTGTCCAGGGCCACAACACTGTTACTTCTAAAAAGCTTGGTAAATGGCATTTGTACTGTACTGTACTGTGTTTATTATTAGTTTATTTATTATTTATGTACCTACAATGAACTAACAATAGCACTGATCAAGCTCACAATGCTTTAATGAAGTGAAGTGAAACATAGTTCAGTTTAATTGGATTTCAGATTTCAGGACAAATTATAGTGTTACACTCAAAAAAATGTGAGCTAACCAAGAGAGGTTTTCTCTTAGTTGACATAAAATGAATAAACTATTCATGATATTAATTATAGGTATAAAACAAAACTTATAGTAAAAACAGCAAGTTCTTCAGCTATTCAACTAACATCTTAGTTGATGCGTCTAACGGCCTGTCAGGCTCGTATGGATTCAAGATGCCTATGCAGAACAATCACAATCTTGTTAGAAGCGACCAAATTTTTTTTTCAGTGTATCTGTCCACAATTTGCGCCCCATTTCTTAATTTCACTTATTATATAAATAATTGACGGTGGCTTCAAAATATTTTTATTGTTTCCAAACAATACAATACAAACCTCAACATTATTGTACATTATTGTAGAGTCCGGGAAGTAAGCAGTTGCTGGACGATACAAGTAAGCGCAGGGAATGTTCAAATTCGTATTCATTTATTGCATCCATGGTATTTACAGAGGTCATACAAAGATAATAAGGTACTAAACATGGATCCTACTGGGGTATAACAATAAAATACCAAATAAATAAATTAAAATATACTCATAATTAACCTTAATACTACAATGGTATTATTAACATAATACATTAACTAATTATAATATTATGTTGTCTTAATGTTGACCCATCATAGAACCTTGTCATAATGACAGCGTCAAGTGACGGGATGGAAATTACATAAGAATTAATCGTTGGTTTTATGCGACAAAGTTATATAGTGGTTCATGAATTAAAGTCCGTGACCGTGACCAAGCAACCGCCTTTTCTTAATACTTATAATACATAGCGTTTTTTTTGAAACATGCACATGTAAGACAGAATTAAAAGTGTAGAGCAGCGGCTTTTAATGGATTTTACACTAACTTTCCGGCCTAGGGCAATAAGTCATCGACGTGGATAGGTTAGAGTTACGCTAGCCAATGTTTTTGATGTTATTTTTAGGTAAACTATATTATTCCCTCAATTTATTTAAAACTTGCGCGATTTCCTTATGCTCATTTGGCATGTCTTCATCTTCCCAGCCCCAGAGGTTAGTAAAATCCCCTGTCTTCCCAGCTCTTCTGGCAATCATCTCCTTAGAGACCGTTTTCAGATCATAAGCCCACCCAATCCTCGCGAAGAAATCAATAAACATCGTGTGGAAATTCAAGAAAGTATCCCCAAGCTCTGAGGCTCTGTAATCCCAGGGGAACACGTGGTGGTAATTGTGGAAACCACCCCCTGAAGTCAAAAATGTTACAAATAGGTTTTGCGTAGGCGAGATGGTTTTGTCGTAGGGTTTGTTTCCTACTGCATGAGCGAAGCTGTTCACAAGGAAGATGCAGTGCCAGCTGATGATAACACGAAGGATGGCAATGTTCCATGAGCTTCTGAACGTCTCACCCCAGAAATACATAGGGGCTATGGTTGGAAGAATAAAGCAGATTGTGGCGATGACAGGAATTTCGTTTCTGTGAAAAAGAAGTTAGAATTTTTGAATGGAACAACTATCTATACATCACTAATATATCTACAGTGCCCATTCAATAATTCCTCTGTCAATAAGATACATTACTAGGACATTTACTTCAATAATGTTTCTTAAAATAAGAGTCTTAATTAACTCAAATCTTTTAATTATCTTGGGAATGAAGGCATGATTTTGTATATGTAAGTATATTGCTACAAATTATGATTTCTTTATGTTTATTTGTACTAACGAATGAAATTTGATTCCGTGTGATTTATTTTTATTTTGTTGAGCTATTAAAACCCTTCAAAACCGCAAAATAAGGCATGATTTTAGATATATTCACTTTCCATCATACTGTGTTGACTGGTCGGTAGTGGCTGGACAACTGACTCGGATAAGGTGCTAGGCACCTATATTAAGATGCTCAAGCCCACGCGCCTGGTTTTTATCTAAAGGCCTAGTGCATAGGTACTTACCTATTTTGAAACATGACGACTGGATTGCTTTTTAAATCAGTTGTATCAACAGTGCGCAACCTCTTCCTTGCTTCAGGGTGTTTCTTGACCAGCAACCATCCCAAGTGGGAATAGAATATCCCTCGCGCAGCGTTGTGAGGGTCTGCATCAGTGTCTGTGTATTTGTGATGTAGTCTGTGGTCCGCCACCCAGTGGTATATGGTGTTCTGGCAGGAGAGCGATTGGAAGACCATCAGGAGTATTTGGAGAGGCAGGGTTGCTTTATAGGACCTGTGGGACCAGAGCCGGTGGGCTCCAGCAAGTGATCCGATTAAAGAGGCCTCGTGAAGAATAAATGCTGAAACATTTAGAGGAAAAATAAGTCATGTGACCGTTATTACCAATATTATTTTCGAAATTTCGACTCTTAAGTCCGATATATCTATTAATATTTGTATTTATGGGCGAACGAGTACCACTTAATTGAAAGCCGAGGTATGCACGAGAGGGAGAGGGCAACGGTGACTAGATGAGCTTTATCCTACCTCTTCCTCGCACCTCATGCCTACCACGGCTCTCAATTAAGTATGTATTTTCTCTTTATAAAGATGGGTATCTTTAGAATTATAGTGACCTAATTCACAAACCCTGGATTTCTAGTTAGGTCTCTATAATAATAAACTTATGACTAGAAGTCGAATGCTGAAATGTTGGATTAGGTCACTATAATTCTAAATGTGCATAAGTTTGTTTATAGTTCTCTATTCTCAACTCAATCCTAGAGCTTAGATTGAGACTTTTTTCAATTTAGAGACTGTCTCCGGACAGGAATTACTTGAATAAAGTATTTTTCCCTGAAAAAACAGAGATACTAATTGTACCGATTTTCTTATTCCACACCAGGGCACAACAATAGAAAAACTGGTACTGGTACGTTAAAATAAATTCTGAAAGCGATCTGCTGAACTGAGGGCTTATTGTCTAACGCACTCGCAATCACGATCGTTTTCATTTTGAAAATCGAAGGCTTGTCTGCATACAAAATGAAAACAATTGCTCCACTTTTAAGCCGGTTGCGATTGCGAGAGCGTTAGACAATAAGCCCTCTGTTCATTGTGTTACACTGCATAAGGTGCATAAGGTGCATAAGGTGCTACCATGACTAGAACTCTTTCTGGAATTCATAAATTCAAAAAGCATAATATTTATTCAGTAAATTTGGCCACATGAGGGCTCTTTTACACGTCGGTAATACGGAGTGAATCTACTAGCGTTTCGGACAATATCAATAATAATTAAAATTAGCACAAACAAAATCATCACAAATGTAAGGTCAACAGTAAATCTAAATATATAAAAGGCAAAACTGACTGACTTATATATCAACGCACAGCCGAAACTACTGTACCTAGAAACATTAATTTTGGTACAGGGATTCCTTTCATGATGTAAGTGAGCACTAAGAAAGGATTTTCCGAAAATCGACCCCCGACGGGAAGAAGTAGGGGAGTAGCGGGAAACTAATTCTACGCGTACGAATTTGAAGGCGTCCTCTAGTTATTATTAAACCCTTAAGTGACCCAGCAATACCTGATATGATGGTATACCAATAAGCTTCCGTGAAGCAGAGGTACAGTCCATAAATGGCCGAGATGTGGAAGAAGGTCATCGTGACCAAATTTAAGACGTGAATCTTGTAGTCCCTCGGGCCATTCTGCGGAGGGACCAGCTTCTCAAAACTGTTACCATTCGTCGCAGTTGTAACTTCTTTTTCCGTGAATGAAATCATCTTGCGAGAATCTGTAACATGCCACCAAAATATAGATGTAACTAGCAATGTACAAGTTGCAGAACATTCTCAGAAGTTAAGAAATCTTTTCAAGAAATTACTGAGAATTTTATCGGAAACTTTTGAGAGCATTGAGAATGTTCTCTTTCCATACAAAATTTAAGAATATTCTTAGAAATTTCCAAGAATTTCTCATAAGAAACTTTCACAATTTGAGAAGTTACTTTTTGGTACAATGCTAGATGTAACAAATAGGGAGCCCGTTGTTTTCCTATTTTTTCTCGGTTATAACGTCATTGTTCACACAATTATTGATAATCATAATATAATTTAATTGTTATATCGCTGCAAACGTAAACTGTTTAGAATTTCTTGATTATCTAACGTGTAGACAAAGCTAGGTTAGGCTAGGTTTGATTTATAAAATCCTGAAAAGGTAACAGGTTTTTAAAATACTACGTCATGACCCAGGAATCGATCTCGATAGATATTTACCCAATCATTGGCGGCGGCGTTGTTTTTTTTAAATTAAAAAAATGATTTTTTTAACAAAAATCCCGGGACCTATAAACAAATTACGCCAGCATAATTCATATTTAATTACTTACATTAACAATTGGAAGTTATTTTCAATGTTACCTAATTTACTTGTTAGTCATTGAAATAATGAAGTTTAATCCTAAATGTACAATAATAAATATAAACGTTTTGTAGAATCCCGGAATCCCGATCCCGCCTTATTTGCTTACCTTTTGCCAGGATTTTGCCAACTTTAGGTAAATATCTACGTATAATAAATATGACCTAAAACACATTAAGACTAACAATAATTAAAGCAAACGATATAGACCCAAACAACACACATAAAAATGTCCAATAATCAAAACCATAATTACTTACATTATTTTGATGTTAGCCAATGCGCTACAATCTTCACCATGTGAAATCACTTTGTTTATTATTAAAAATGGTCTGTTATTTTATTATATATACCTTTGTATACTGGTTCAGAAAAACCGGTCAAGTGCGAATCGAACTCGCGTGGAGAGGGTTCCGTACGATAATTATAGGTTTTCCTGTAGTCAGAAAAAGAACTATATTTTTTTTGGATTTTAGGCTTCGTAGATAAAGAGAGAAGGGTAAATTTTCATCTGTTTCCATAACTTAATAAAGTATATATACCAATTCCAGACTCTTACAACAAACCCTTAAATTTTATGCCCCCAAAAGTAACCCCCCCCCCCCCCCCAAATTTATTAATCGACTTCAAAAAAGAAGGAGTTTGTACGTTCCACTGTATGTTTTTCTATGTATGTTCACCGATTTCTCCGTCAATTGTGGACCGATTTTATATTTTCTATATCACACGGGACCTTCAGTTTGTATTTTTTATTAATTGTCTAATATGCCCCCCAAAAGTGACCCACATATGTTAAATTGATCAATCTACGTTTTTTAATTTGGTCGTACTGAATCCTAAAAGGCAAACAAAAAGGTTCAAAAGGGGCGTATTAAATGTTTTAAAAACAATGCGTTTTTTTTTGTTAGTGCACTTCTGACCTGTTTTTCTCAAGATAAGGACTAGAACGCATTTTAAAAAAAAACACATTTGGTATTTGGCTAAAAACAATGAACGTCCTTCAAAAACGCAAAAAAAACGTCTTTTCATAGTAATTGATAATACGTCGGTCAAACAGAAGTCGGCTTTTTGGTGAACAATATTGAGAGACACGACTTCACTTTGAATAAAATAGTACATTTCGATGCTAGTGCGGAAAGTATGTCATTTCTTCACGAGTACCGAGATATAAAGTAAAACGCACTAGTTCGAGAAAACGAACTTTCCGCACGATATATATAGCTACGAAAAGTACCACTTTTTGAGCAAATGTATTACAAAAACATTTTTAAATCAGTCCAGAATTGACTAAGAAATAGGTGAAAAAACATTAAAAAGGATAAATATAGTCGAAAATAGAGCCTTTTCCTTTTTTGAAGTCAGTTAATAAGAGTTGAAACATGTTTTTACCGATGTATAAAAATGTTAAAAAAAATGAAATTAAGGCTTCTCAAATCCAGGCAGTCAGATTTTTTAAATTATGTCACAATTAATTAATTAACGAAGATGCCGTCCAGCAGGCTATCATGTCATTCCCTAATGGTTCAGCCGGCGGCTTAGACGGACTTTCACCACAACATCTCAAAGATTTGACCACCTCGTCCTTAGGGGATGCGGGAAAGGCTTTGCTACAAAACGTCACCGCTCTGATTAATCTTATGTTGTCAGGTCGCGTGAATGTCGAGATTGTCCCGCTCCTCTATGGCGCCAATCTTGTGGCTCTTGCCAAAAAAGATGGTGGTATCCGCCCTATTGCCGTCGGCTGCACCTTCAGGCGTTTGGCGTCGAAGCTTTGCTGCCGAAAATTTCGTAATAAACTGTCAAACATTTTCAAACCCCGGCAGCTGGGTTTTGGCGGCAAGGGAGGTTGTGAGGCAGCTGTCCACGCTGCGCGCTCTTATCTGAGCCGTCCGGACTACGAGGTATTTCTAAAAATTTACGTCAAAAATGCTTTTAATTCGGTCGATCGTGGTGCCCTTCTAGCTGCTGTCAAAAAAGAAGTTCCAGAATTATATAGCTATTTGTGGCAATGCTATGGGGCACCATCAAAATTACTTTTCGTTGACAAAATCATATCTTCATGCATGGGTTGCTCGGGCCCGTAATTTTTAGCTTAGTCATTCATCCAATTATTTCAGATCTAATCTAAAATAATCTAATTCTAAATTCAATCTGCGGTACCTTGATGACGGTTCCCTTGGCGGGGACGCGTCAACTGTACTACAAGACTTGCAAACGATCATCACTAAATTTTCTAATATAGGCCTCTCATTAAACTTTACTAAGTGCGAAATTTATATACCTGTGGCCCGTTTCACGAAGCTACAAGTTACAAATTACAAGCGGAACTCACTTTCTAGTAAAAGGAGTTAGAAAGAGACTTCCGCTTGTAATTTGTAACTTGTTGCTTCGTGAAACGGGCCTCTGATCACATTTCTTTAGAAAATAAATTTGATATCGTCACTAAATTTAATGCAGCTTCACCCAACATTTCGTTCCATTCAAATTCATCTTTAACACTATTAGGTTCACCTATTTTTGACGAAGCAATCGATCCCATTATAAATTGTAAATTAAATCTGTTTAAAAATACTTCTAACCTTTAGTACTTACGAAATGGCGTATAATTTAATACAAACCCATATGGCTCTTTTTATTATTCGTTTTTGTCTTTTCACTCCAAAATTAATGTATTTGTTACGGAGTTGTCCAATTTGGAAATTTCCAGACATCATGGCTTCTATAGATATTACCCTTCAATCAACTCTGTCTAAATTATTAAACATTCATTTTAGTTCAAGGCCTTGGACTCAAGCGGTTCTCCCAATTCGTTTCGGTGGACTTGGTATTCGATGCTCTTCTAGCGTGGCACTACCAGCTTTCCTGTCCTCCGCTTATGGTTCGTTGCCTCTCGTCAGTATTATCTTAAATGTCCCACAGATACTTGACGTTGAGATTGCGAACCTGGTGGAGGCCAGGGATGCTTGGTGTGAGTCGTGTCCCGGAGTGGATATGCCAGTCAAGAGGCATATCCAAAGAGCATGGCATACACCTCGCCTCATATCAATTCATACATCTCTCATACAAAGTAGTCCGGACGATTCAGATCGCGCCCGTCTCCTCGCTGTCTCTGCAGGCGAATCAGGTCACTCGCTCCACGCTCTTCCTTCCCGCAATATCGGCACAGTCTTGGACCCAAGCTGCTTGCGCATAGCAATAAGCTTGCGGGTTGGAGCTAGAATCTGTGAACCTCATACTTGCACGTGCGGGAAGGAAGTGAGTGAGCTGGGACGACATGGCCTTTCATTCTTTAGAAGTGCCGGCCGTTTGTACCGCCACGGCACAATTAATGATCTGATCCGTCGTTCGCTTGCCACTGCCTCTGTACCAGCTGTCCTGGAACCAGCAGGTTTACATAGAGACGATGGCAAGCGACCAGACGGAGCTATATTGGTGCCGTGGAAACTGGGTAGGGCATTGGTGTGGGACGCGACGTGCGTTGACACATTCGCCCTGTCCCACGTCCAGTCAACCCGTAATCGGGCCGGTGCAGCAGCTGATCAGGCCCAAACCATCAAGCGCCGCAAATATTCATCATTATTAAATAATTATGAATTTGTGGCGCTTGCAGTGGAGACCATGGGACCTTGGTCAGCTGATATGAAAAGCTTTATTAAGACCCTGTCATCCCGGCTCATAGACACCTACGGAGATCCTAGAGCTGCTGCTTACCTCTCCCAAAGGATTGGGCTAGCTATCCAGAGAGGTAACGCAGCCAGTGTCATAGGGACCATGCCGCGAGCGGACCTGCTAGAGGGGGTGTTCTTTTTATAGTAGTGATTATTAATTACGTCTTTAATATTTGAGTAGCTTAGTTTTTATTTTAATTTAAATAAGTTTAGTTTTAACTTTTAATTGTATTATATTAAATGTTTTAAATATTAATAGTGTATTATAACAAAATTACGATTTTCATTTGACCCCTAAAAGCGGTCCGAGTTGCATTATATATGATTATATCTATACTATATTGGACATACTTTTCTTTTTTGAGAGCGTCGGTGGCTTTGGGGTTCGATTTGTGATCGTAAGGTACCGAGTTCGAGCCCCCGCGGTCACCATGTACCAATACGTTTTTCTAACTCAAGTGCATTTACCGATGCTCTTACGGTGAAGGGAAAACATCGTGAGGAAACCTGCACATTCGAACCTTTTTCAGACGAGTTCCTATACACCATGCCCGGGAATAGGGTTAAATGAAGTTAAAAATGTTATACTAACACAGGTCGAATTCGCCTTTTTTAAATTTTAATTATTTTCATAGAAGCTTTATTGAATATTTTTGGGTGGTTCTCAAAAAATTGGCACCGCCACCTGTCAATAGGTCTCTCTTAGAACTTTTTTTTTACAAAGCGTCATCCATATAATTTATTTATCAATTCATATTAAAAGACACTTTTTGAATAGAGGCCAAATGCTTTGATATAAATTTAAATTATATTAATAACCATAAAAACAATTTGTAACTACGTTTTGTCGCTCACCTGCAGTGTCCCAACGCGAGGCACTCATGTTTCAAGTTAATTAAAACGTAAAAATCACCAACGAAACGTAGTTTGAATACTATTTTTTACTTACACATACACACGAGATTTAAAACTGTAGTGTTGAATAAGAATACTATACTTATATTTCGAATTATTTGAAATTTAATTTTGTCCAGGACAGTTTTTGTCGCTCACCTGTCATGAGATAAACGCTACCTCTGTGATTATACTATCTCGTCTTACCTGCCTTACCGCGCATAATTCGAGACCTACAGTCCCCAGCTAACGCTGTTAGAAGTAACAAGTCGTCAGCGAGCCGTTCTCAAAAATTATAAACATAAAACTTACGCGAGCGGGAGTTTGTAATGGGTACGAAGTCGCTATTCTGTCTTCCATATTTTGATAATTGTTTGACTTATTGTATTGATATTAATTTATAGCACGTAAAACATGGTTTATTTTTATGTGAATAAATGTGTAGTTTCTAAACCAAGTACTTAACTAGTATTGATGATATAACTGTCATTTTGTCCATCACCTGTATGTCGTTCACCTGTCTAAAAAAACAGGTGAACGACGTTTACGGCAGGCGAACGACAATTATTTAAAAACTTATACTGTAAACCAAATATTATTGTGGTGTTAATATTTTTTACCCGAATGCACGAAGCAGGGTTGTTTTCCGAGCGTATGTATGTACGTATATATGTATGTAACACCCTGTAGCGTATATGGTTCACCGAATTTCAACATATGAGATGCCGTTACGCTCAAAAGGTAAATAAGGTGTGTTATATTTTATAAATAATTTAGATAAGGAATGAAACGAATCAAAATTATTCAAATTAAGCACTTTTTGCTAGTTTAATGTAGTTTTTATTTAACAATTTACTTAACTGCACCCGTTGTCGTTAACCTGCTAACAGTTTCACTTTATTTGTACGTATTTGTCGCCAACCTGCCCCTATTATCGATAACCTGGTTACAAATAGTCATTCACCTGCCTACCGCATAATTCAAATACCTGTATCTTCTAAAACAATAAAATAAATCACTTCCCTCCATGTGATATCGATTACACGATAAGATTTCTAGCGGTCTTAATAAATAAAAACAGCAAAATCGGAAAATTTCTGAAAAATGCAAAAATTAATTCAGCGGTGCCAACTTTTTGAGAACGACCCTTTTGCTCCTCCTCAAGCTACTCAAATATTAAAGACTACCTACTTCTAACCTTACCTAACCTAACCTAGTTTCTGGTAGCAGTAAGTACTTCAAGTAAGTTTCGGTCAATCGATAAACCTACCCTACCTTTCTGGTATCTACCTTTCTGAAAACTACAAACAGCCAGATACATGTTGCCGTTTAATTTCGATGATGTTGTCCTTGTAGTCGGAGTGCTCATTGGAGAGCTAATGTACTTTCAAGTTTGATTGTACCTAAATGTGTTATATTATATCTTTCTGATTTGCTTCCCTAATAAATACATAAAAATGATCGGAGGGCTTATTGTCTAACGCACTCGCAATCACGATCGTTTTCATTTTGAAAATCGAAGGCTTGTCTGCATACGAAATGAAAACAATTGCTACACTTTGAAGCCGGTTGTGGTTACGAGTGCATTAGACAATAAGCCCTCAGGTTATGAGGCAAGATCGTCAGTCTTTTAGGAGGCCTGCTAACGATGCACCCAATGGTACAGAGTAGGGAATGCAAATAACCGGTTATAACTGGTTTTAACCGGTTATTTTCATACAAAAACGATTAATAACCGGTTAAATTGCATTCCCTAGTACGGAGTCGGAATTCCAATAACGAATCCTCCTATTTACTAACGCAAAATAGCTAAAATATGCTTCTATCTATAAAGCATACTTTAACTAAAACAGGTCTGTAGTGCGTTTTTGAATCCGACCATCCCTCCATCTCCAAGCAAAGTTCGCCGGCTGTTACTTGAAAGGGAGTATAAAAAAAACTACCTCGAAAATTAATATCACGTATATTTACATATTTTATAGCTGTACATTTGTATATTTAATAACAATAACTACTTAGGTAAAATAATTTATTTTAGAACATCAATAACCTTCTTTCAATCACCTTTCTTTTAAAAAGGGAACCATGTAACAAAACTTATTAGATTTTTTTTTTCAGCATTAATGCACCATCTTTGCAAATGTGATGTAATTTTACTTTATAGTACACTGTACGGTATAACTTATTTCGTATTTAAGCTTGAGCCGATACTAAAAATCTACATTTTCACATCAGTATTGAATTTTGTATATACCTGGAAACAGTTTATCTGTCACACTAGTCCGAGCATTTTATGGATGTGATTATATTTATTTTTTGTTGGTGTAAAAGGTAAGTGCAACGTACCCATCGTTTCTTATTTACCGCCTCTTGTTCAGCTATGGCTTTCTCGTAGAGTGGCACGTTCCCCGCTGCACGCGGGTGATTCGGGTCCAGTTTCAGCAGTTTTTTAGTCCAATCCAACGCGGGTTTTAAGTCGCCTGTTAAATAATGTATGTACCTAGTTGTTATGTAATTTGCTTACTAAAATTTGAATTGGATCGAACAAAAATTGATTGGTCTAGAGACACTATTTTTAATGTCAATTTTTGTGTGTCCGATTGGCAACATGACTCAATTTATTTAAAAAGCCATGCTTAATGTGCATCTTTTGCCAGCAAACTGAGAAACACTTTAGTGAGTTAGAAACGGTTGAATTTTATTAACATATTAAATGTAGGAACTTTAAAGCATGAAAAGAGAAATAATATTCGAATATTATCATTATCGCAAAGAAAATAAACCATGAATTTAATTAACTGACCCATCTTATTATGCGAGAAGGCAATGTACTCCAGCACTTCGACTTCGGTAAACGAGTGCTTCTTGCCTGTTTCCTCTTTGTACTTATGGAGGGCCTCCATGCCCCATGCCAGCGCGTTGTTGAAGTCATTATTGAAGTAAAAGTCTTTACAGAGATTGAAGCATCCGTCCGCTGTCATTAGGCGACTAAAATTATTGAAAAGTGTAAATTTAATTTAAGTTGACACTGAGGTTATGTTCGTATAAACATCGAGTAGATAATGTGAAGTATAAATCAGTACCATAATGTATGAAAATGTACATTAGAGTGACGCGGGGTGATAGTGAATTACTATGTGGGCACTTTGCTATAGACACTGGGCAGTAACATCCGCATTACCTAAGTAATCATTTCAAAGTTTCAATTTATTTATTTTTTATAATGATTTTGTAGTTTTGAATAACGGTGCTTTTCTTTTTGTCGTAAAAGGTGTATTGTAGTTTTGAGACATGTTCAATAAATAAAATGGTTCATAATTTTCTTGCAAGACTTGACTTTACATAAAAAAGGCTTTAAATAAAATTCTAATAGCTTCGGCTTTAGCAAAACGAAATCAGCGTTTTAAAGCTTACTTTTGGATTTACCTTATAGCAATATCGAATTCAGGCATTTCTTTAGTCTCATCTTCATATTCGTCCCAGGTGTTCTGTTGAATTTGTGTATTGTTAGGTATTTCAATTCATTAATTGCGCGGCGTCACGTGAACCATGTCGCTTTGCCGACAAGCGTATCGTCGATTGGCGTCGGCGGCATCGGCATCCAGCTAAAGCTATTAAGATGCCACCTATGGTGCCACGCCCCCACAAGAATGAAAAGGGATGGCTTTAAGATGCTTCCGCGCGAAGAACGTGAGATGGATATAGTTCGCGCGCGCCTTGATGGCAGCGTCAAATTCAATTAAGGTAAACGCAGTCATCAACGACCCATCGAAAATCTGGATTTATTACCGACCCATTAGCCTAATTCAAAATTTTAACGTTTCTGTAACTATTTGAGCCACAGGTAATAGAAAAAATATACTCGTTTGTTCGTTGAGCACCGCATAATTTTACATTAGTGTGCGTGGCAGCGCGAAAAGGAGTTAAAACACATCAGTTGGGCGCAGGTTTTGTCTTACTGGCCCTTGTTCCTGCAGGTACATAACTTTTTTCTGTAAGATATTTAATACATGTCATGGTCATGTACATGATGCCTACAATTTTCGGGTAGATTCGTTTACTTATAAATTCTTGATTTTGTATCGCCTTTTATTGAAAAAACACGTCACTTTATTTAACAAAACTTCAAGAGAAAATAGAGCGGTGATACCTTCTTCAATTTTAGTAGTTGCCGCCATCACCTACCCATGAGTCGGTAATGGCCGCCACGTAATGTTCCTTTTTTTATATCTTTTCTGTTGAAATTTGACAATAATACAAGTATTTGTATAGACCATTTAAATTACAAACAATTAGCCTTTGTACAAATCTATTAGCGACGCACAATAATTTGTCTAGGTTTCGTGTTTTGGCGTTGTAAAGAAGCCGAAAATGACCACATTATTTATAGATCAATATAGGTTAAAGATAGTAATGAATAAACCATTTTTTAATTAAATTGTATGTTTAAAGCTAAATGTTATATTACTTTATTCAATCATGGTCTCTTTTACAGTCAGGAAACCACCGATTATAAATATTATACGTACTTTGTAAAAGTCGGTATTACATTTTACTATTATACCTTCATATTCTATCACCTACCCATGTGAGTCGATAATAGCGACAATGAGTTGCTATTAGCGATTCCACACAAATAATTTATACTTATTTCACGTTATCACTATTTCTACAGGGTGATCCAAGAGTTGACGATAAAATGGAAAATCTAGACCCTCAAGCCTAGACCGATCCGAAACACGTATGTTCAGCGATTTTCATTTTTTTCACCATTTAAAATTGTATAATTTTCTTAATTTATTAAGACACAAACAAAATACAGAAAAATAATAAAAACATGACTAAATCCAAATACAAAAATAATTTAACTTATTCTAAGTACTTACTTAATTATAATAATGTGCAAATGTATCCTAGGCCACTGCCATATTTTCTTACAATAGGTAATAGCTGCATAAAAATCGTTAATAGTTTCACAGCCGTTATTATGAATCGGTATTAAAAACAATCGACTTACCCACTTTATTAATTATTTTTCGCAAGAGAACACTTTATTTTGAAAGGTTTATCATCGTAAATATAAACCCAATATTCAATAGTACCATATAAAAAATAAACAAAATACTGTGACGGCTACCAATATTCTTAATAAGTATGATCACTTTTAAAATTGCCTTAGGAGGGTCGTTAATAGCTGCATCTACCTTAATTATTGTTTACTTTAAAAAAACAATATTTTTTGAAAAAATGGTTTCCCATGATTTACATATCGATGGGTCCTACGTAAGTTATCGTAACCCACAAAATGGCAAAATTCGGTTTATAGCAAAAATGCATTGTATTATTCCATTACTATTAGTATCTAAAACAAAAAAAAGGAAATTCGTAGTTTAAACCACTTTTTCGAAACGTAAACTGTTGTTTGTTTCAAACGGCTCCGATGTTTTCTATCGTAAGTACCTTGACGACAAAGTACGCGGGACGGCGCGGGGGGCGCCGCCCGCGTTTGCGTATCGCATGTGTCAGTTGCGACCGGCTACGCGGGGCGGCGGGTGAGTACACGTTTTTAGTTGGCTATTAACAAAATTTGTGGTTTAGATGCTCCATATAAGCGTAATATTAACAAAAAGTCTGGTTGTGCTAATAAAGTACCAAACGTATCGTCGAGAACGAAATTATTATACGAAAACGCTATAGCCCAGAAACGAAAAACAGTTGTAATTTAAACGATGACGCTGTGGGAGGAGAAATTCCCAATAAACAAAGACGTAGAAATTACACTACATCGGATACATCTACGAAATCAGGTAAACGCATTCAGATTCCTATTTTTTTAATTCCATATTTATTTAATTGTAGGTTCCAGCGTACAATATGGTAACTATTACTAACGGTCATTTACGTTGGAGTCTAGCATGTAAAAGCTATTGTATGGATGACTTACGATTATTTACGACGGGATTTTTGTAAAAAAACATATGGTACAATTACTTACAATGGTATACTTCGGATTGTGATTAATTTTATTTGTTGTAAGTCTTACTTGCTATAGTTTACTCCGGATGGGAAATAAACATACGATATTATACCGATTACGAGGTACAAATTTTGCCTTCATTTTTATTTTTCTTGCAGAATCCCCACTTCCATTTGGACCTGATAACCGGTCAATGCAGCTACCTACTTGGAAAAGTGTATTCAGCGACAGTGACAAGGAAATCAGTGGCGATCCTCAGGACAATGATTATGAGGCTTTGCTTTACAACGCATCGCATGGGCAAGCCCATGTTATTAATTGTTCTAATGATACTAACTTGGCGCAGAGTAAGCTTATTGGTTTTATTAGCAGAGCTGATTTGGGTATAATTTTGGGTTAAGAGGCTCGATTTTTTCTTTAAGTACACCGTTTAGCCTTTTATCACATTGCGCTACAATACCTCTAATAGTGGCATGGCATGCTCGTATAGAGGCCGTATACTAGTAACAATTTGCTACTCAATGCTAAGAAAATTAAATTGTTAGGTTTGTTTTGCCTAATGTTAGACAGGTAGAATCTAGTAGGTACTTACATATATTTCTAAATGAGAAGTGTTTGGAAATGGTAGATAAGGCGCTTTTCTTAGGGATAACTATAGACAAAAACTTGCAATGGAGTCCCCATAATAGCAGTACTTACAGGTAAATTAAGTTCGGCAGCTTACGCTGTTAGGAAAATAAGGTAACTCACCAATGTTGAGACAACTCGCTTAGTTTATAATAATTATTTTCATAGTACATATTATGTCGCACGGTATTCTGATTTGGGGAAAAGCTGTTGAAGTACAGATTACATTCGTGTCGCAAAAAAGGGCCATTCGTTATATGTACCTAAAACTTAACTCTAACAAAACTCCCGTAATTCTTTAAGAAAAAACAAATTAATATTTTGACAGTAGCGTCACAATTTATTTATGAGAATATTATTTATGTTATTAAAAATCAAGACTCTTTTATTATGAATATTAGAATCGAAACCGCATTGTGTATAATTTTTTAATATTTATGTATGTGGTATTAAAATATAACATAAAAGTCTTCGAGTTTTTAAAGAAAGATCACACACAGGCCGAAAGTGACAGTGTACAGTCGACTACAAAGAGAAGAATACCCTTTAACACCTTATTGTATTGTAATAAGGTCCAAAAGTGGATACATCTCTTTCAAAAATTAAACTCATATTTACGCCCTCTGAGTGGTATTCTCTAGTAGGGTTTTCAAAAACAGACGGCAAACCTTAGGTCGTAAGAGAAATGAAATACACAATTTATTGCAAGGTAGAAACTGAAAGAAAAATTGAGTAGCACGAAAAGTAGAGTGGAATAAAATCAAAAAAATTGAATTAAACGCTGAAGATCCCTTTAAACACAGAAGTTTAAAGACACTATAAATACAGTAGCTTTTAAGTGATGAATATTCGATACGTAATATGTATAACAAGTAACACTACAGCTAAAAATAAATCAGCTCCATTATCCTCACGCCGCCGCTTTATTCAAATCCGTTGTCTATTTCGAAAGCAAAAATTGATGATTTCTAATTTTAATTCCAATGATAATTAAGTAATGGCTTTCACTCCTTTTAGGATGTATTTTGCCAATGTCAAGTTATTTATAGACACTCCCATGGACTTATTAGAGAAATAGAAGAGTGTTTTCTGTAGTGGACTAAACAGAAGCACATGGAGTTAGCTCCACGCGCTTCTGTCAAGTCTACATGATAAAGATAAAGATAAAAATAAATATGATTATTTATTAAGTTTATGCAGTAACAGGATCAATCCTAAGGTTTCATAGCGAATTTTTTGAGACTTAAAAAGCAGTAGATATAGTGGAACCGATGTCCGACAATGACTCGGATTAGTTAAACATAAATTAGTACAAAAAAAAGTCACTCAGAGGGCTATGCTCGGAGTTGATGATATCCGCAGTAGAACTAAGGTTACCGACATAGCCCGAAGAATAGCTTAACTTATGTGGCAGTGGACGGGGCACATTGCTCGCAGGACTGATGGCCGATGGGGTCTGAAGGTTCTTGAGTGGCGTCCGCGGATCGGGAGACGAGCTGTAGGTAGGCCTCCAACAAGATGGAGTGACGACCTTGTAAAAATCGCGGGAACGAGGTGGATGCGAAAAGCACAAGACCGGTCTGAGTGGAGAACCTTGGGGGAGGCCTATGTCCAGCAGTGGACGTCTTTCGGCTGACATGATGAACATTTAAAACCATCTCAAATACTATTAGTAGGTACTTAGTAAAAAGAGATAATCTATTAACCGAAGAATACAAAATATTTAGTCATTATAAATAAACGTTTTTTAACTGAAGTAATGTGTTTTAATACTTATCAATCTTAAATGTAATAAATAAATAATCATTTTTAACTTTCTATAACGAAATTTAAGTTTTTTTTTAAAGATTCGATACCTTTTTGTTTTAACTCCGTAGCACATTGTAGTATGTCTTACATTTGTATAGCACTATTCCCACGTAAATTATGGTTTGTTGTACTTACGATATTTTATGCGCAAGCTTTTCCGACGTACAACATGGTTAGTATCACAAACAATAGTTATCGAAACCTTTAATCCACTTAAAAGTATCGTAAGAACAATTGCAGCCAAACCAAAGTACTTTTTTAAATATTAATAAGATAAGTTTAAACACAAAATTATTGTTGACATTCGTACAAAATTTCATCAGGATCCATTAAAAATTGTATCCACCGCATCAATTTTCAACTTTAAACTACTCTGCTGTAAAGTTGCGTATTTCAAGTTACCATAACTTACGTAGGACCCATCGATATACCTACGTAAGAACTCACATGTACTTAACTATTGAATCAAAAATCATCGTTAAAGATTATAGAGTTTCGAAGATTCAACCAAAAAAAACATGCAAAAAAGGTCATGTTCGAAAAATAAAACTATTTGTCGAGCATTTTATTTCTAATCGTGTTTTCACGTTTGCCAATCTCAAGCAAATGCGATCAAGTTTTATATATTTAATGAACAGATACAAAGGCGTTATTGTTATTAAGATCCAGATCGCTGAACACTACAGACTTTATCATAGGTGGCCAATTAAATTTGACGCCGTTAGTGGCATCCAGCTAAAGCTAAATGAGACGCCGATCGGCATCGGCGGCTTTCAAGAAGGATTTTTAACAAAATAATATAGTAGGTACATTTGTCTGAACTTGACTATAAGTACTATAGATGTTTAAAAAGACTATTACAAAGAGAAATGCAATGCTCTGAATGGGTTAAACAAATTACACTTTATTATTTAATTTAACGTTACGTGTTGCATTGTTAAAGTGCCTACACGATCTACTTAAAGAATAAATATTTTAAATTTCCGTGAAAATTTTAATTTGATTTTAAAGCGGGGATCAATACCGGTATTAATTAAAATTAAAATTATCTTCTTTAATTTGCATTATTTTCTTGACATTTTCGACTGGAATTTAGGTAATAACACTATTCTGTTATATAAATTCATTGAAGAGCAAAAATATTCAATAATAAGCGATATACCGAAATTGAATACCGGTATTTTTGTATCAAAGTAATACCGGTATACGATCCCTGTTTTAAAGTAGGTATTTAAATTAAATGAACATTATTTAAAAATGTTTTAAGATTTAATAAAAAATTACACTCTGTAGAGAGAAATAAATATGAATATAATTTATGAAAGACAAAATATTTATAGAAATTGCAAAATTTATTTTTAAAAAAGTACTATTTGACACTCAAACCTATATTGTTACCTACCGAAAGTATTTTTATTAATAAACGTAGGTGTAGTTTCTTATTAGAATTTGTTCCTTTTAAACTATGTATGTAATTATGGAGTAAGTAGGTAATAATTATTGTCAGGACAGTAGTTAAACACAGATCGCACTATAAAGGAAGCCATATTTCTCCTGTCTGCCCAAGGTGCCAGAGACATGTGATCTCTTTTTTAGGTCATTAAACTTTGTTTATTCAAATAAAGCACATTTGCATTATTGCTTTTAGATTTGGCCCAATTTGGCCAAACCTCTTAATTCCAAAAAAAAACAAGTTATACGAGGGCTGCTTAAGTCCTTATAATTTTTTTTTGTTGTATATAAATATCAAATTTATTTTTCAAAAGTATCTTTTAAGGGCCAAGCACTTATTCCGGCGAGTTTCCAATTTTTTTAACCCCTCCCAATTTCTCGAGGTCAGCAAAATAGCCTTTCACGCCCGCGCGCCGCGATGCAATCCTCATTTGTCAATTTTTTATGTCCTCTTAGCCATCTATTCAAATTTGGGAACAGAAAATAAACACACGGAGCTAGGTCCGGTGAATACGGAGCATGCGGCACCAGCTCGAAGCCCAACTCCTGGATTTTAGCCATTGCAATCATTGAGGTGTCTACTGGAGCATTGTCTTGGTGAAAGAGACCTTTCTTGGCCGTATTTACAACAGTTTCCCGTTTTGCTAATCTTCCATCAAGAAGACTGTTGTCATCACCTTCCCACCTGACAAAACAGTCTTGGCCTTATTTGACGCACGTTCACCAGCTGATATACATTGGTTGGACTGCTATTTCGACTCTGGTGTAAAGTGGTGACTGGTCAGGTTTCATCTATGATGACAAATCGACTCAAAAATTCTGAGAATTACGCTTCATCATTTCTAAACACAGCTTTGAAATTCGCTTCCGTTCAGGTTTTTGTTCGATCTTCAACAAACGTGGCATTCAACGTGCAGACAGCTTTGTTATGGCCAAAACTTCGAGCAGCATTTTATGTAGGTACTCGTAAGTGGAGATGCCTATGTACTCAGCTATTTCACGCACTTTCACTCGGTGGTCGTCAATTACGATATTATGGACTTTTTCAACAACAACCTCAGTAGTGACTTCGATTGGGCGATCCGAGCGTGGAGCATCAGATGTACTTGAGTGGCCAGGTTTAAAATAATTTCATCCAGTGATTACCTAATAATCTGATAGATATATGGATAGATAGACAGATAGATAATGTTTTATGACGGCATGAAATTCAGATTTTTCCATAGAGTTGTGAAAAAATTGAAGTGTTCACAGTCAAGCAATAGTAAAATTACAATCTCTTGTTTTTTGAGCTGATTATTGTACAGTTTTCATGGTTTTAATTTGAAAGATTATGCCTGCCAGTGTTAATGCCATTTTTCTTAAAAAGATTTTAGAAATAGTTTTTTAAAGGGCTTCTTAAATAGCTCTCGTACTCTTATACATACTCTTTCGATTAAAACACATTCATTAGGGTTTTCCTAAATACTGATTGCTTGTTTCGGTGTGCCAATTTACATAATTACCCCAGGGAAGTCAAAGTGCGGCTCATAGTGTCCCCCGATGCCGTAGTTGATGACATGCAGATCCTCAGCCGACTTCATGCTGAGCCCCGTCATGTCGGCGACGCGCTGCGACACGCGCGCCACCACCTGTGATTCTTGGTCGCCGACCCACGCCGACTTGCTTATACGATAGTTGACGACTGAAACTTTATTGTTAACCGTGGCGCGTTCTAACTGTTGGGGTATAAACAAAAAAAAAATATTACCGGAAGGAAGTCCACTGTTGATCCTTCCTTATTAATCTCCGCAACACGCTCTGTTCTATCCATCGGTGTTCCGCAATCTGCACCGGATTGACCACGCGCCGCAAACTCACGTGGCCAGCGTGATGTCACAAGGTAACATTAAGACTACGCCGAGCGTACAGTATTGGTGGCATCATTACTATTATTGAGTTCTCTAATACTTTAGTTTATTAGAAAACACAATAATAGTAATAAAATAAGGGCGCCGCTGGACTTAATACAGTTGGTTAGGTTAGTCATAGACATATTTCAACAAGTACATATTCTTCAGTTCTTCGTTGTAGTCGCTCAACTATCTTAATCGAGATAACTTATCGCCACCCTTTAAATAGGTACCGTTGAGGAGTTCCGGTGGCCATCTGTGGTCTTCATCATCAGTTCCACTTCACCAAGTAGGTATAACTTTCTGAATGCAAATGCTAGACTTATTACTAAAAATAGTAAAATCGCTATATGTTTGCCTACAATATTTGAGGAGTTCCCTCAATTCCTCACCGATCAGATTCAGATTCAGATTTGGTGATAATGGGACCACCTCAGAAGTATAATCCTATCAAACCAAAAAAAAAAAACGGTCCATAATTGAAGGATTAATCGGTGAACATACATTAAAAAAAAACATACAGTGGAACGTATAACCTCCTCCTTTTTTGAAGTCGGTTAAAAACGAAACGAATAGGACTGGTAGATGACGTAATACGAAGAATTAGTGATCTATATACCAGTGACGCGATTGGTTTAAAAACCAATTTCGGTTTTGATCGCTACCGTGCACGCAATCACGCCGACGCGGGCTTAACGCGTTGGATTGGCCTTAGCTTTTATATGTCACGTCACGTCACTTACCCGTGGCAAACTCAAGACCTTGATGACCTGTATCTCATCATCGCTGAGGATGCCGTGGAACACGAACACGTCCGGGTCGATGAAGACCTGCTCCGCCTTGATCGGGGCGAGCCGGAGGAACGGGTGGGTCTCCGACATGTAGCGGCAGAACAATCTGAGGCAACCGTCATAGTAAATAATCTTTATCTTTACTCTTTACATAGTAAGTGTAGGTATAAAACCAAGTCGCCTTCCGAGTCTGTCTGGCTTTCTGTCTCGTCTGTATAATCGTATTCGCCAACTCCTCCTAAATCCGCTATTATTACTTATCGACGCCCCCGGACAATAAGTCGGTAATCGCAAAAAGTAAATTTTACAGGAAAAAATATTTACTGGTTTTGTTAAATATCTTTGCAACCGGTTGGAGTACTAAAGGCATTGATATATCAAATGAAAGCTACTTTTTGAAGGAATATAATTTATATAATCATATTTTATAATATGCGTTCAGTATTAAGAAATGAGAGAAAATGCATTTTACAGATAATGAGTTAAAATTTATATCCAATTATAGTTACTTACTGGATTATTGTGGTAAATCTTTGAAAAGTGTTGATTTGTTACTGCATAATATTGACATTTATAACGATATTTTTTGTTTCAAGGGCTAAACGTAATATGTCATTACTATGGTTTTTATAGTAATTTAAAACCAGGTAAAATAACTGCATTGTATGATAGCTTTGTTGTTCTCGGGAATATAGTAACAACATATTCAAGTAACCGTGCAGTACTGAATGACATCGAAATATAAAATAATATAGTGTAAAAGAAAACTATCATATTTAATTAGTATAATAAGATTTATTAATTAAAATAATCAAAAATAAACAATTTTGCTTTAATACCCGTAACAAATTAAGTATAAAGGTAACGAATAAAAAAATCTTCAGTCATAATTATCATTTATTTATTTATTTTATTTGCGATGCCTTTCTGTAAATACTTGCATTTTTTAATTCGTTTGTTATGTCTTCATGATTAAACGCATTAACCAATCGATGAAAAATATAGTACGCAGATAGCCCGGAGACGACATGAGGTATTTTTTACTTCGAAACATTAGATATTTTCGGGAATCCAATAAACTTCAACTACGCAGGCACATTCGCTGCAGCGCTATGGAATAAAAATAAAAATTCTAAGTGGTCAAGTCGAAAATGGCAAGAAATAGAGAAAAGAAATGAAATTTGGGAAATGAAATTTATTTTATTTGGGAAATGAAATGAAATGAAATGAAATAATGAAATGAAATGAAATGAAATAATTTATTTTACAAAATTTTAGGTATAACATGATGGGAAACATAGCAAATGCAAAGTCTCACTAAAATCTACCTTTCCAGGCATGTAAAAAATAACATTAGCTTAAGTCTATCTATAATCTAAAAATTCCTGTATGCTGTAAAAACATTTTTCTATAAGCCATTTTTTTAATGTGCGTTTAAATTTAAAATAAGGGAGATCTTTAATTGAGTCAGGAAGATTGTTGGAGATTTTTATGCACATAACGTAGCTATTCATTGAAACAAGTGACAAATTGGAGAGCGGAACATATAATTTGTTGCGATATTGAGGCCGTAATGGTCTCTTGTACAATTCTTTTAACTGGAGAAAAAGGTGTCCATTTTTATACACAAACATGCATGGGTCTAAAATGTATAAGCTAGGTAAAGAGAGGGTCTCTTAGTATTTGCAGCATATTGTAATGTGTTAGGAAATATAAGAAAAAGAAAGTACTTAGATTTACATGGTATTACAGTTGGTAGACTAATGCACCATGAAACAAAAATTAACAAAATTAAGCTATGTAAAAATCATTATACTATATTGGGACACTCGATTGCTTAGCATCCTTCACCTCACAAAAACTCATGCATTCATAACACACAACCGACCATCGGCCTGCAAGCAGGTCGCACTCCGGCGCAGATACCAAGAGCTCATTGAGCAGCTCAAGCGCGCGGGGGAGCGGTGAGGTTCTGCGCGATACGGTGCACGCCTGCGGCTAAGGACTATCCTGGGCACATCTGGAACACGCAGTCTAATGAGTTGAGTCACCATCTCAGGGCAATCCGATTCGCCACGCAGAACGCGGCAAGCCGAAACCAACAAGCTATAATTGCGCCTCACCTCGAGAGAATTAAATCCAAGAGTGGGACTCTGTGTGGGAGATATTTAGTGGGATATAAAAACGGATAGTACCCGTACTTTTTTTAATATAAAAACCTTAGAAAGGCTTTTTGCACCTTCTCCAAAAGTAAGGAGTAAGTTAATTCTTGCGGATGCCATACAAGTGAAGATGCTTCCAACTTGCTTCTCACTAAAGCATTATAAACCAATTGTATGGCGCTATAAAAATCTCTGACGTTACGTATTACAAAGCCTAATCTCCGAAAGCAGTCGACAGCAAGTTTTGAGATATGCTCACGGAAAGTAAAGCGCTCATCGAACACCACACCGAGGTCTCTAATAGAAAAGACACGGTTAATCGGCTCTGACCCGAGCATATACTGAGCATGTAGAGGAGAACATGATCGACTGAAAGTACAGACATAACACTTGGCTGGATTGAAAAGCAGTTTGTTATCCATACTCCACCGGACAACCGAGTTGACGTCCTCTTGTAATGACTCGCAATCCGCCCTTTGCTCGACAACGTAAATCAATTTTAGGTCATCAGCATAGAGAAGATATTGGGCAGACTTAAGAACCGATTTAAGGTCATTTATCATTATACCGAATAAGAAGGGTCCCAATATAGAACCCTGACTGACGCCCGATCGAGTTTGATACGGGGCCGAGACGAAGCATCCATGGCGAACATACTGCTGCCGATCCCGTAGATAACTAGCAAAAAATTTAAGCATCATGGGAGAAAAGCCAATACCATCAAGTTTTCTTATTAGCACATCGTTGTCTACGCGATCAAAGGCCTTCTTAAAGTCGAAATAAAGTACATCAACCTGGATGCCCCTGTCTAGGTGTTCAGAAATTATGTCAACCAGCAGTAATAGATTTGTGTTGACAGAGCGTTTGGACCTAAATCCATGTTGTGCGTCACATAAAAATGGCTTAACCTGTGTAGACAAGCTCCGGTGGAGTATAGATTCAAACAACTTAGCTAGCTTAGAAAGAACTGCTATAGGCCTATAGTTTTCCATATCAGTACTGCCACTCGCCTTCGGTATTGGTCTTACCCTTGAGACTTTCCAGCAGCTCGGATAAATTCCAGAGGTGAGTGCTAAGTTAAATATATAATGAATCGGGGTTTTCAGGTACTCCGTACATCCCTTTACAATACAACGTGTTACAAAAATACCCGTAAAGCCGAAAGGGGGTTAAATGGTGCCTTATAACAAGTCCATTTACAATATTTGAGAACCGTACTATCACCGTATTACTTACCGGTGAAAAAAATAAAATCATTATCGTTTTCATTGATGTGCAAACCCTATTTCAGTAAAATTAAAGAGTAAACTAGAGTAAAAAGTAAACTACGCAGAATGTTTATGTACATTTTTACCTAATTCGTGAAACAATCAAGAGACATACTAACAAAATGTACAGAATTCGATTAAATAGATATTACAAGTCGAGTTTTGGAGTCGTAATATTCTGAATTAGAAAACATCGTCATTTTGGAAAAAACACGAAACACGTCCTGTCGCACGTCCACATTACTAGGACCCATTATCATTATATTATCTACACAAAATTGTTGATAACGTAAGTACTTACTGTGGGCATTATCAACCATAAGCAGCATCCGTCTCACACGAGCATTTTTTTAAACTTTCGTGTCTTCTCGGTTCCATTGTAGGTACCTACCTAATTACTAACTATTTACACGTATTGGTAGGTAACATACTCAATATTCACAGGGAAGAAACTATTGTTTATTTCGTCACTGACACGTAAACACAAACACACTTTTTTTTAACCAAACGCTCGTCGCACCGATCAATAAATACTCGTCACTTTTGATCAACAGAAATTTGCAACTGTTTATGTAAACAAACAATACGCGTTGCCGGTGCGAGAACAGACACGTGGGGCGGCTTGGCATTTATCTATTACTTTCTAATTTCTTATCAAAGACAGAGATAAACGTACATTACGATGTCCGAGCGGCAACAAGAAAGACGGTATTGTGGGTAACGGGTCGTGACATGATCTGATTTGGCATTAAATAGTACGCAAGTAATTGTTACGAATATTTACAAACGAATTATTTCCCTTTAAAACTTTGTTAGTAGCTAATACCGTGTTAAGTTTATTAAATTGAATACAGTATGATAGTTTACCAAAAAATTTCATAAAAATATTTACGCCAATAAACCGATTATCGCATTTTACCAAATATCAAAATAATAAATACTTTTGTATTGATGTGTAGCGACACTTTTCTCATAGCTTTTTGAATTTGCTGTTTCCCTACAATAAACACGTCATTCTTAATATCTTATTCAATTGCATTAAAAAAAATCTGAAAAAAATATATATGATGTATTCCAACCCGTTGATTCCGAATTTCGCATAACAATAAAATGTCCATAATATCACATTGCCGACTTATTGTTCGGGGGCATCGTTATCATCTTAATATTTTTTTGTGATAGCAAGGACGCAGTTTTTAATATGATTGCAGTCTTCGACCTGTCAGGCGCTTCTACCATCAACATTAATCTTGCACCTCTTCCTCTCCGAAGGTCTTTTTCAAAACGCTACTAGAATCCATATTACCGACGTGGTGTCAATTTCGACGTCACAGAATTAGTCTGTGAGCATTCAGTTTTATTGCGAAGAAAACGTAACATATCTAATAGCGGCCTGCACACGTAAAGTTCGGACCGCGGGAAATGCCACACGCCGTTCCAATCTTCGTTCCGAACCGTACATTTTTTACTATTTTACTATTACAGTTGCATTTACACATACGGTCCGGAACGAAGATTGGAACGGCGCGTGGCGTTTCCCGCGGTCCGAACTTTACGTGTAAAGGCCGCTATTGTGTCGTCTGGCAAACTATTGCGTCCCGCAAATCCCGCGGATCCCGCGCTCGTAATCCCGTAACAAGCGGGACTGGAAAATAGCGCGGGATCTCGGAATACCGGGTTCCCGGAATACCGGAATTAGAAGCCCTAGCTGAAAGCATCCTGTCCAGGGCCACAACACTGTTACTTCTAAAAAGCTTGGTAAATGGCATTTGTACTGTACTGTACTGTGTTTATTATTAGTTTATTTATTATTTATGTACCTACAATGAACTAACAATAGCACTGATCAAGCTCACAATGCTTTAATGAAGTGAAGTGAAACATAGTTCAGTTTAATTGGATTTCAGATTTCAGGACAAATTATAGTGTTACACTCAAAAAAATGTGAGCTAACCAAGAGAGGTTTTCTCTTAGTTGACATAAAATGAATAAACTATTCATGATATTAATTATAGGTATAAAACAAAACTTATAGTAAAAACAGCAAGTTCTTCAGCTATTCAACTAACATCTTAGTTGATGCGTCTAACGGCCTGTCAGGCTCGTATGGATTCAAGATGCCTATGCAGAACAATCACAATCTTGTTAGAAGCGACCAAATTTTTTTTTCAGTGTATCTGTCCACAATTTGCGCCCCATTTCTTAATTTCACTTATTATATAAATAATTGACGGTGGCTTCAAAATATTTTTATTGTTTCCAAACAATACAATACAAACCTCAACATTATTGTACATTATTGTAGAGTCCGGGAAGTAAGCAGTTGCTGGACGATACAAGTAAGCGCAGGGAATGTTCAAATTCGTATTCATTTATTGCATCCATGGTATTTACAGAGGTCATACAAAGATAATAAGGTACTAAACATGGATCCTACTGGGGTATAACAATAAAATACCAAATAAATAAATTAAAATATACTCATAATTAACCTTAATACTACAATGGTATTATTAACATAATACATTAACTAATTATAATATTATGTTGTCTTAATGTTGACCCATCATAGAACCTTGTCATAATGACAGCGTCAAGTGACGGGATGGAAATTACATAAGAATTAATCGTTGGTTTTATGCGACAAAGTTATATAGTGGTTCATGAATTAAAGTCCGTGACCGTGACCAAGCAACCGCCTTTTCTTAATACTTATAATACATAGCGTTTTTTTTGAAACATGCACATGTAAGACAGAATTAAAAGTGTAGAGCAGCGGCTTTTAATGGATTTTACACTAACTTTCCGGCCTAGGGCAATAAGTCATCGACGTGGATAGGTTAGAGTTACGCTAGCCAATGTTTTTGATGTTATTTTTAGGTAAACTATATTATTCCCTCAATTTATTTAAAACTTGCGCGATTTCCTTATGCTCATTTGGCATGTCTTCATCTTCCCAGCCCCAGAGGTTAGTAAAATCCCCTGTCTTCCCAGCTCTTCTGGCAATCATCTCCTTAGAGACCGTTTTCAGATCATAAGCCCACCCAATCCTCGCGAAGAAATCAATAAACATCGTGTGGAAATTCAAGAAAGTATCCCCAAGCTCTGAGGCTCTGTAATCCCAGGGGAACACGTGGTGGTAATTGTGGAAACCACCCCCTGAAGTCAAAAATGTTACAAATAGGTTTTGCGTAGGCGAGATGGTTTTGTCGTAGGGTTTGTTTCCTACTGCATGAGCGAAGCTGTTCACAAGGAAGATGCAGTGCCAGCTGATGATAACACGAAGGATGGCAATGTTCCATGAGCTTCTGAACGTCTCACCCCAGAAATACATAGGGGCTATGGTTGGAAGAATAAAGCAGATTGTGGCGATGACAGGAATTTCGTTTCTGTGAAAAAGAAGTTAGAATTTTTGAATGGAACAACTATCTATACATCACTAATATATCTACAGTGCCCATTCAATAATTCCTCTGTCAATAAGATACATTACTAGGACATTTACTTCAATAATGTTTCTTAAAATAAGAGTCTTAATTAACTCAAATCTTTTAATTATCTTGGGAATGAAGGCATGATTTTATATATGTAAGTATATTGCTACAAATTATGATTTCTTTATGTTTATTTGTACTAACGAATGAAATTTGATTCCGTGTGATTTATTTTTATTTTGTTGAGCTATTAAAACCCTTCAAAACCGCAAAATAAGGCATGATTTTAGATATATTCACTTTCCATCATACTGTGTTGATTGGTCGGTAGCGGCTGGACAACTGACTCGGATAAGGTGCTAGGCACCTATATTAAGATGCTCAAGCCCACGCGCCTGGTTTTTATCTAAAGGCCTAGTGCATAGGTACTTACCTATTTTGAAACATGACGACTGGATTTCTTTTTAAATCAGTTGTATCAACAGTGCGCAACCTCTTCCTTGCTTCAGGGTGTTTCTTGACCAGCAACCATCCCAAGTGGGAATAGAAGATCCCTCGCGCAGCGTTGTGAGGGTCTGCATCAGTGTCTGTGTACTTGTGATGTAGTCTGTGGTCCACCACCCAGTGGTATATGGTGTTCTGGCAGGAGAGCGATTGGAAGACCATCAGGAGTATTTGGAGAGGCAGGGTTGCTTTATAGGCCCTGTGAGACCAGAGCCGGTGGGCTCCAGCGATTGCTCCGATTAAAGAGGCCTCATGGAGAATAAATGCTGCAATATTTAGAGAAAAAATAAGTCATGTGACCGTTATTACCAATATTCTAAGTTTCGACTCTTAAGCCCGATATATTTATTAATATTTGTATTTATTTATGGGCAATTAAACAAGCAATTGCATTTTTTTAAAACAAAGTTATTTTTTAAATTCTTTATTAATTATATATTGGACTGAAAATTTTCAGCCTACCTATTCACCACATATTATTTAGCGTATTAAATTTTATATAAAATACTTTTCATCGAACAAACAACCCGGTGCAAATCGTCTCCTATTCGGATCTTAGACCATTTGTCCCAATAGTTTTGTTTTAATATCTTTATTTATTTAGCAAACATTTTATGGATGACATGATTATTTGAAATTTGGGTTGGCATTTACTAATAAATTACAACAATAAAATGATATCTAATGATAAAAAGTGATTGTAATAGGCTATTTAAACATACTACTTTAAGCGGTTTTCGCCTAACCCGTAAGATACACCTAGGAGGGCTTCAAGCCGAAAACGAAAGTCAAACAAAGGTTAAATATACTTTTGTCGAAATATCCGAAATAGATAAATATTTCAAAAACTTAATAATGCAGAACGACTTTAAAACCCTATTTCTCGAAATGGTTTTCGAATTAGAGTAATTTAAAAAATGTGAACAATCCCAATTGGCTTAAAGTTGAAGAAGAAGATCCACATGTTCCTTATTCATAAACCCTTAAGTGACCCAGCAATACCTGATATGATGGTATACCAATAAGCTTCCGTGAAGCACAGGTACAGTCCATAAATGGCCGAGACGTGGAAGAAGGTCATTGTGATTGTATTTACGACGTCCATCTTGTAGTCCCTCGGGCCATTCTGCGGAGGGACCAGCTTCTCAAGACTGTTACCATTCGTCGCAGTTGTAACTTCTTTTTCCGTGAATGAAATCATTTTGCGGGAATCTGTAACACATACACATGTAGATGTAACAAATACAGGAGCCCGTTGTTTTTTCTAATTATTTTTGGTTATAATTTCATCGTTGACACAATTGGGTTTGTTCATATTTTTACAATTACTCTAAAGCCTATAGGGTTTTAAAGCCGTTCTGCATTATTAAGTTTTTGGAATATTTATCTGTTTCGGATATTTTGACAAAAGTATATTTAACCTTTGTTTGACTTTCGTGTTCGGCTTGAAGCCCTCCTAGGTGTATCTTACGGGTTAGGCGAAAACCGCTTGAAATAGTATGTTTTAATACACTATTACAATCACTTTTTATCATTAGATATCATTTAATTGTTGTAATTTATTAGAAAATGCCAACCCAAATTTAAAATAATTATGTAATCCATAAAATGACTGCAAAATAAATAAATATATTGAAACAAAAGCATTGGGTCAAATTCAAAATTAATGAAATTGGTCTCTTAAAATTACCTATTCTTTCAAATTAGAATGTAAAACCATGAGTTATTTTTTTTGGTCTATCCCAATTTATTATTGATAGTCATAATAATAATATATAATTATAATTGTTATATCGCTGCAAACGTAAACTGTTTAGAATTTCTTGATTATCTAACGTGTAGACGAAGCTAGATTAGGCTAGGTTTGATTTATAAAATCCTGAAAAAGTAACAGGTTTTTAAAATATTACGTCATGATCCAGTAATCGATATCGATGGATATTTACCCAAACACTGACGGCGGCGTTGTTTTTTTTAACAAAACATTGTATTTATAATTAAAAATCCCGGGACTTTTAATTAAACAAATGACGCCAACATAATTCATATTTAATACTTACATTAACAATTTGAAGTTATTTTCATTTTGCTTGGCATACATTTTGATCTTTAGACGATTTACTGCTTAGGTATTATTGCAATTTAGGCATTTTGCTTGGCAGACATTTTGATCATTAGACGCTTTACTGCTTAGGTATTTTGCCCCATAGACATTTTCTTTTAGTCATTTTGCTTCGTAGACGAATTGCAAGATAGGCAGTCTGATCAGGAAGGACCTAAACCTAAATTACTTTGTGGCGACCTAGCGACATCTAGCGCACACTCGTATCAACCAACTCGCTAACTCGCTAGCGCCACCAACGTCAGACAGCGCAACTAAAGGTTCTACATCGCGCTAACGAAGTTTCTCCAGTCAGTTGACATATATACGACTTCCAACTTCATCCCAATGGACTTCGGTCCCCAGGCATAACACCCGCCTGGAGAGAGATCTCTCTATTAACATCTCTTCCTACAACTTGTTGGTCATTGAACTAATGAAGTTTTATCCTAAATGTACAATAATAAATATAAACGTTTTGTAGAATCCCGGAATCCCGATACTTATATTAAAATAATATTTTTAAGCCTTATTTGCTTACCCTTTGCCAGGATTTTGCCAACTTTAGGTAAATATCTACGTATAATAAATATGACCTAAAACACATTATGACTAACAATAATTAAAGCAAACGATATAGACCCAAACAAATACACATAAAATTTTCTAATAAGTAATCAAAAACATAATTACTTACATTATTTTGATGTTAGTCAATGCTCTACAATCTTCACGATGTGAAATCACTCTGTTTATTATTAAAAATGGTCTGTTATTCTATTATTTATACCTTTGAATACTGGTTCAGAAAAACCGGGCAATTGCGAATTGAACTCGCGTAGAGAGGGTTCCGTACCATAATTATAGATTTAGTTGTAGTCAGAAAAAGCTGTATTTTATGGATTTTAGGCTTAGTTTGAGAGATAAAGAAAGAAGGGTAAGTTTTCATCTGTTTCCTTAAATAACTTTAAAACTTAATTTGAAAATCAAGTATATATACCAATTCCAGACCCTTACAACAAGGCCTAAAATTTGATATGTCACACGGTAATCCGCAATGATGGTCTTGTCCGAAGCGCTAGTAGATTCACTCCATATTACCGACGTGTAAAAGAGCCCTCAAGTGGCCAATTTACTGAATAAACATACACACACAGTTTGTTTTTTCTAATTTGCCCCCAGAAGTGAACCTTATATTTTTATTTGCTATTTTTTTTTTATTAATTTTCTGATTTGCCTCCCCAAAAGTGACCCACATATGTTAAATTCATCAATATACGTTTTTTAACTCGGTCGTACTGAATCCTAAAAGGCAAACAAAAAGGTTCAAAAGAGGGCGTATTAAATGTTTTAAAAACAATGCGTTTTTTTTTGCTAGTGCTCTTCTGACCTGTTTTTCTCAAGATAAGGACTAAAGCGCATTTTAAAAAAAACAAATTAGGTAGGTATTAGGCTAAAAACAACGAACGTCCTTCAAAAACGCAAAAAAACGTCTAATATGAAAATATTAATTGATAATACGTCGGTCCAACAGAAGTCGGCTGTTTGGTAAACAATATTGAAAGACGCCGACTTCACTTTGAATAAAAAAACATTAAAAAGGATACATACCTACAGTTGAACATTGAGCCTTTTCCCTTTTTTAAAATCGGTTATTAAGAGTTTAAACATATTTTTAACAATGTATAAAAATGTAAAAAAAAACATGCAATTCGATTTTTAAACATATGACATAATTAATACTTTATTATAATAAAATTATGATATTCATTGGTGATGGTGAACTTAAATTTTTGCGAGCTTCAAAATTAATTCGTTAATGGTCCGCGTATTTATCCGCATGATAATAGTGGGTGTCATTTGCGATGCATAATATCGTTTGTCCTAATCAACATTTCTCCTAATTTATCGTTTGTCCTAAACTGTTTTTCAGACAACTTTCGAAGCTTTCCAAAAATACCTGCGGTTAGATTAGGTAAGAGTTGTGTTATAACAACCATAAAAAGTTTTAAGCATCAGGCGGAAATGGCTTCTAGCACAAACGATGAATTAGGACAAATGACGATTAGGACAAACGATATTATGGATTCCAATATAGACCCGATGAAAATATTAGATACCGATATGGCTGTACGCACTGATGGCGCCAAATCATCAATGATGACCAATGTTGGTATCAGTGGTGGTATACCAGTGGTGGTGGTGGTATTTCACAGTGATCTAGCTTCACTAGAGTTGTTCCGGTCTTTAAAGGGACGCTCCGATCTCGGTCATTCGGTCAAAGGAACTAGTTCGGTCTTTTAGTTCCTTTAGGTCCTTTAGCTCCGGAGCAAATTTTGAGATCTGAGCAGGACACACTTTGAAATAGATAATATTTTGTCTCGTTCACATCGAGTGCCGTGCCGTGCGCTCTTTACTCGTTCGCTCTGTTTCGCTCATACGTTCAACAATTGCTACTGCCCTAAAGGACCGAAGATCGATTAAGTTCCTTTTAGTTCTTAGTTCCTGACCGAAGCACGCCTTAGCTTCACTTACCCTTGACCCCACTAAATACAAGTTAAGATTAGCAGAGCTTAGTATACCTATTGGTGGGCCACACTTTAAGGGAAGGGTTAGGGCGCATAACGTCTCACTCGCAGAATGTCCCGTTGTCCCTTTCCTAAATGTCCCTTACACAAATTGACCCTTCTGCAAAAGGTCCCGTTCGCAAAACGTCCCTTCACATAAATAAAGTCCCGTTTGTAAAACATTCCTTTTTCGCAAAATGACCCGTTCGCAAAACTTTCCTTCCCATGAGAAGACTCCTAGTCTCTAAATACTTAAACAAGCTTTTTCCAGACGGGACATTTTGTGAATGAGTCATTTCGCAGACGTTTTGCGAAAGGGGCGTTATGCAGTAGGCACTTTCAGCGAAAGGGGCTTTCTCAGAAGGGACGTTTTGCGAAAGTGGTGGGACCTTTTGAGAAAGGGACGTGTTGCGAATGGGGTATTTCACATAAGGGACCATTTGCAGAGAAGACGTTTTGCGAATGGGACGTAATTTTGGTGGAGGGACGTTTTGCGTCTGCGCCCTAATCGTTCGAAGGTCCCGCCAAATTCTGGGCTCCTGCAGGGACTCCGCTACCGAAGTAGGCGAATGGGTCAGCAGAGTCCTCAAATGAGTCCACCAATACAATATACAATACAATATAAGTTTACAATATTGTACAACAATATTGTAAACTTCAAACTCTCCAGGACCGTCGCGACTGTGTGGATTCCGTTCTTCTTTATAAAATTTTAACCAATAAGTTAGATGTCCCCTCACTTCTTCATCAGATCCTTCTTAAAGTGCCTCGAAGAAATCAGCGCCAATGTCGTAAAACACACTTGTTTTCTATTCCACATAGTAGAACATGTTATGCAAAAAATGTATTTATAAGGCGTGCTTGCAAAGCATTTAACGACAGCGAAAAAACCAAGGACGTTGATATATTTAATTGTAACATTAACTGCCGCACTCAGAGACGTCAATTAAATTTACCGCTTGATTAAAGTAGCTGCTGTCACCTTCTTTGCTATAGCAATAGAATAAGACAACACGTCACTAAACAAGCATTAAATTTAATTGACGTCTCTGAGTGCGGCAGTAAGTCTTTAAAAGACGCCTTTCTATAAGCGCATACAGGCGCATGTAGGTATATGTAGTGTATATGTACTTCTCTGTCAAAAAAGTACCGGGAAAAGGTCAATAATACAAAAAATGTAAGTTATTCTTCCAAATTTATTTTATCGCCTTCAAAGTATGCTCCTTCAGAAATGATACACTCACGCTCACGAATAATCCGATCATGGATGTTTTTTTAAACGCTTTTTCCGGAATTGCGTTCAGTTCTCGGCGCGAATTCTCTTTTATTTCTTCTACCGAATGAAAACGGGTGCCACGAAATGGTAATTTGAGGTTAGGAAAAATTATTAAGTCGGCTGGAGCCATATCTGGTGAATGAGGTAGTTGCTCGATGATATTTGTTGAGTTTTTGGTCAAAAATTCGTTTATAATGATGGCCTTGGCGCAGGCGCATTATCGCGGTACAAAATCCAAGAATTTTCTTTCCACCAATCTGGCCTTTTTCGTCGAATTGGCTCTCTTAAACGCCGCATAACACTCAAATAATATTCTATATTTACCGTTTGACCTTTCGGAAAGCACTCCAAGTGCGCAACACCGCAATAGTTAAAGAAAACAGTCAACAGACTTCTGTTGACGACGTTGAGGGCCTACCAGAGCGAGGCAAATCTTCCATCACATCTCGACCGCCTTTGAACGCATTGTGCCACTCATAAGCACGTGTTTTTGATAACATCGAGTCAACGTAAGCCTTCTGTTCCATTTTCAGCGACTCCGAACACGAAATTCCATTTGCGATGCAAAATTTGAGACAAACTCTTTGTTCGATGTTTTTGTCCATTATTAAATCACGCAGAAATTCGAATCGCACACTAGAGATGATCGAACAAAAAACCGCACTGTATTTAATATATTTGACAGATGAAACTCAAACTCCGCGCCAAAATGGAAAACAGCCGTGCCAAACCAGCAAAAAAATAAAAAAATAAAAATGGAATTCGGAACCATAAACAAATTACCAATCCCCGATACTTTTTTGACAGAATGTATATGTATATGCCTTGTAAGATTTTTGAAGTTACTAACCTTTAAGTTCCAGAATAAGTTAGTTAATAGTTAACACGATAGCTAGTTTTTTAAAGGTTCCTGAATTATTGTTTTTCAATCAGTAAAACATATTTTTAATTTTCTTAAGGAAACTCCAGAGGGCTTATTGTCTAACGCACTCGCAATCACAACCGGCTTCAAAGTGGAGCAATTGTTTTCATTTTGTATGCAGACAAGCCTTCGATTTTCAAAATGAAAACGATCGTGATTGCGAGTGCGTTAGACAATAAGCCCTCTGGTCTAAATTTAGCCATAGTTTTAAGTCACTTTTGTAAATGACTGTTTGTTTCTGAAATAAATAAATAAATAAACAATGTTTTCTGTGTAACGGAGTTTTGTCTTCCAAAACTAAAATAGCACTTAGGTATCGTCTAAGATCCGAATAGGAGACGACCTTCACCCAGCTGTTTATTTGATAAAAATAATTTTATATCAAATTTAATATGGTAAGTAACATATATGGCGAATAGGTTGACTGAAAAATTTCAGTCTAGTACAGTCCATAATTATAAAAAAAACTAAAATGAACTTTTTTTTAATTGCTATTGCTTGTTTAATAGACCAATTACGTTAGGTTTGTAGGTCGTCGACTTGTTAGTTTTTGATAAGGTCATAATTAATTCTAACCTAACCTAAAGTACTTTTACTGGTTGCAGTTCGTATTTGTTATGCTCTCAGTTCTAACCTAACCTAATTTTCTAGTTGCAGTAAGTAAGTATATCAAGTAAGTTTCGATCAATCGATAAACCTACCCTACTTTTTAACCGACTTCAAAAAAGGAGGAGGTTCTCAATTCAACTGTATGTTTGTTACCTCAGAACTTTCGACTGGGTGAACCGATTTTGAAGATTCTTTTTTTGTTTGAAAGCTGGTGCTTCCCATTTGGTCCCATTCTTATCATAATGAAGATTTGGTGATGGAGTCTATGAGGAATCGACGGAACTCTTCAAAATTTATAGGCACACCTATAGCGATTTTGGTATTTTTCATTGTAACCCGTGTATTTGCTCTTGGAAAGCACTATTTGGTAAAGTGGAACTGATGATGAAAACCACAGATGGCCCACAGTGGATCGAAATGAATAAAAAATGGACATTCGCATTTTTTTCTAAAAATCCTATTTTAAAAAATGCTTTTCGGTTGAAAATTATGTGAGGAATAAAAAATGTTATATAATTTTTTTCGAAATGAGGCTTATTTTAAGCAGAAAAAAATAAAATGTGTTTTTTTTGTATGAAACTTAAAAATAGGTATCTTATTGTAAGAAAACCGTAACCGATCCCGCTTTCAAACCTTTAGAATATCATTGTCCTACTTTGGAACAGTAGAAAATAGTTAAAACCTTATCTCAGTAGGTGCCCGTTTTTTTTTTATAGTCCAATCAAAAGTCAGTAAATACAAAATTTTTCTTAGCTATGTATTTTTTTATTTTCATTAAAAAAACGGTATATTCATAACAATTTAGTATAAAAATAAAATATTTATGACATTTTGATACAGATAAATACAAGCTTTTTCAAGAAAATGGTTCTAAATTACATTAAAATCGAAACATTTATTGAGATGGTATTACTAACTATGATAGTAGGTAACAAAAAGTTAAAATATACTTGAAATCAACAATTACAAGTTATAAAAAAAATACATTGTATCTTAGATCTATTTTATTCACAACCTTCTTCTACACTTTCAAACATTTCTATATTTTCACGTTGACGCTGAAGATACAATGTATTTTTTTTAAAACTTGTAATTGTTGATTTCAAGTATATTTTAACTTTTTGTTACTATCATAGTTAGTAAAACCATCGCAATAAATGTTTCGATTTCAATGTAATTTAGAACCATTTTCTTGAAAAAACTTCTATTTATCTGTATCAAAATGTCATAAATATTTTATTTTTATACTAAATTGTTATGAATATACCGTATTTTAAATGAAAATAAAAAAATACATAACTAAGAAAAATGTTGTATTTACTGACTTTTGATTGGACTATAAAAAAAAAACGGGCACCTACTGAGATAAGGTTTTAACTATTTTCTACTGCTCCAAAGTAGGACAATGATATTCTAAAGGTTTGAAAGCGGGATCCGTTACGGTTTTCTTACAATAAGATACCTATTTTTTAGTTTCATACAAAAAAAACACATTTTATTTTTTTCTGCTTAAAATAAGCCTCATTTCGAAAAAATTTATATAACATTTTTTATTCCTCACATAATTTCCAACCGAAAAGCATTTTTTAAAATAGGATTTTAAAAAAAAATTCGAATGTCCATTTTTTATTCATTTCGATCCACTGTGTGGCCACCGGAACTCCTAAACGGTATATATTTCAAGGGTGGCGACAAGATATTTCGATTAAGATAGTTGAGCGACTATGACGAAGCATATGTATGTTTAAGTATTTGACTATGACTTTCCCACGGCGTTGCATGCGGCGAGATTGAATTTCAATGTTCTATAGTTTCTTATTAATTCTTATTAATTAAAGTGGGACTACATAACATAACAGTATAATTATGATCACTAAAAAGTATAAAATAAAATAAAAGTTTAAAAAAACAAAAAAACCGCCTTCAAAAAGCAAAAAATAACTTCATTTAAAATGGTAGGTAATAGGTCAGTCCAACTGAAGTCGGCGTCCAACAATATTTTAACCAAAAGCAGACTTCAGTTGGACTGACCTATTACCTACCATTTTAAATGAAGTTATTTTTTGCTTTTTGAAGGCGGTTTTTTTGTTTTTTTAAACTTTTTCTGGTATCACGTCGTTTTTGTTATGATGGCAGTTCCAACCTAACCTAACCTAGTTTCTGGTAGATAAGTACGTCAAGTAAGTTTCGGTCAATCGATAAACCTACCCTACTTTTCTGGTATCAGGTCATTTTTGTTATGGTCGGAGTTCTAACCTAACCTATTCTACTTTTCTGGTTGCAATTAATATGCCAAGTTAGTTCCAGACAATCGATATATAATGCCGAATAAAATTATGCTTAACAAAATTATATGCTTAACAAAATTAGTATGCGAACTTAATTTCGGACTAACTCATTATCGGGATGTTACAAATTATGCCAAAAAAGGTTTCTGCCACATTACCATTTCAGAAAACCGATTATGCTAAGTCTGTTATGCTCAAACAGTTTCGAACAATAATATGCCACATAGAGGGAACCCAAAAACTATTTAAAAAAAAACTAGTTGACACTATAGTTTGATGACAGGCTATAATTAAATTTTAATTGCTTTCACTTCTCTTCTCACGCCCTAAAATGGCTCATAATAGCCATGTAAAGTGATGCATTTAATCCCAAAGGACTAAAGTGACATTTTACTCCCTAGGGACTAAAGTACGTCCTCTTTTTAATTTCCTTCTAAGTAAAAGCCTTGGAAAACTACAAACAGCCAGATACATGTTGCCATTTAATTTCGATGATGTTGTCCTTGTAGTCGGAGTGATCATTGGAGAGCTAATGTATTTTCAAGTTTGATTGTACCTAAATAATAATAATAATAATAAAATCATTTATTTCGGACTCTGGGTCCATATTTAGTTAGTTACAATAATCTTAGAAAACTAGTGTTAGTAGGTACATGAATAACAACACACAATAAAACAACTAATAACGCCGGACGGGGGCACCCACCGGTGCATGCACCTCCGCCCAGTGTCGCATCATTGGACAGTCCGCCCGTTCAACAAGCGCGCTCAGGATGGTGTTGGAGCCGCCGCGCACCCGGCGCATAAGCGAAATGTGTTATATTATATCTTTCTGATTTGCTTCCCTAATAAATACATAAAAATGATCGGAGGGCTTATTGTCTAACGCACTCGCAATCACGATCGTTTTCATTTTGAAAATCGAAGGCTTGTCTGCATGCAAAATGAAAACAATTGCTACACTTTGAAGCCGGTTGTGGTTACGAGTGCATTAGACAATAAGCCCTCAGGTTATGAGGCAAGATCCTAGGCCTACTAACGATGCACCCAATGGTACCCATTATAACTGGTTTTAACCGGTTATTTTCATACAAAAACGATTAATAACCGGTTAAATTGCATTCCCTAGTACGGAGTCGGAATTCCAATAACGAATCCTCCTATTTACTAACGCAAAATAGCTAAAATATGCTTCTATCTATAAAGCATACTTTAACTAAAACAGGTCTGTAGTGCGTTTATGAATCCGACCATCCCTCCATCTCCAAGCAAAGTGCCCCGGCTGTTACGTCTTGAAAGGGGGTATAAAAAAAACTACCTCGAAAATTAATATCACGTATATTTACATATTTTATAGCTGTACATTATTATATTTAAAAACAATAACTACTTAGGTAAAATAATTTATTTTAGAACATCAATAACCTTCTTTCAATCACCTTTCTTTTTAAAAAGGGAACCAAGTTACAAAACTTATTAGATTTTATTTTCAGCAGTAATGCACCTTCTTTATTTTTTTAAACCGACATATTTTATTGCATTTACATTTACAAATTACAAGTGGAAAAAAACAATAAAAACAAACGAACTACAAACTTACTTAAAACTACATTAATCTAACAAACCGCTGCCAGTGGTCATTGTTCCCAAAATGCTGACAGCATTGCCACGTTGAATGACAAAGCTTAATCTTTGTGCCAAGTACAACTACTTTTTGTATGAAAATAACCGGTTATAACCGGTTATTTGCATTCCCTAAGTACAACCCAGCATTTTGGTCACGAGTTACATCAACCAGGCGCTTTGAAAGATCTTACTTACTAGAATGACTTTGGAAATACAATTTGCAGTGGTTATTTGTTTTTCGCACACAAAATGGTAGCGAACTCCTTATGATCTATCGGCAAGTCCTTATCCCCCCATCCCCACAAGTTGGTCCCATCACCAGTTCTCCCAGCCCTCCTTATTATCACATCATTGGAGACAGTCTTTAGCTCATAAGCCCAGCCAATCCACGCGAAGAAATTAATAACCATGGTGGTGAAGTTCAGGGCCGTATTACCAAGTTCCGCTGCTCTATAATCCCAGGGGAATACATGGTGATAGTTATGGTAACCTTCTCCTAAGGTAGCTAAAGATATGGAGATGCTTTGCGTTGGTGTGATGAACTGGTCGTAAGGTTTGTTCCCGAAGGTATGAGCTGCGCTGTTCACGAGAAATGTCATGTGGTGGCTGATGACGACGCGTAGGAAAGACAGGTGCCACGCGCTTGTGAATGTCTCTCCCCAGAAATACATGGGGATTATTGTGGGCAGGATGAAACATAACGTCACGATGATTGGGAAGGCGTACCTGGAAGAAAAAAATAAGTTGAAACAGGAGTGGATAACATACATTAGTTACCGCATGTTCAAGATGTACACCAAGTATCCAATTGAGCAAGCGTATTTCCTATAATGAATATCCAAATACGTATTTCCTATAATGAATATCCAAATATTTTACTTGGGATTGCCCAAAACTTTCTTAACCCTTTATAGGGCAGAACTAGAAATAGACCGGAATTCTAGCCTCATTGGATTTCTCCTATTCGCACAAAATTCTTATAAAAAAAATACAAAAAGTATGTGTTGTAAGTGGTCATTTTTAGTACCAGGTTTCAAAATTGCCCTATAAAGGGTTAAGTCGAGTAAGTTTGTAATTTATATTAAAATTGCTGAGTTGTATGAACACGCAATACTAGTTAGGTACATAATTCCGAAGAGTCATATATATTACCGTGCAATTCACGCATTGCACGGTTTTTATAGATATTGTAACATTTTACAATTTTTAAAAAAATGCTATTTTCACAAGAAAAACAATCAATAATCAGTCAAGCATTGCATAAGCAGGCGTTACTTTGAATTTATTTTGAAAAATCAAGGTACAGCGAAGGTAAAACACTACAAATTTATTCAATACGGACTGTATAGGGGGTTTAATAATGTTTTTTTATGGAGAACTTAGCGTTTTTTAAAGAAATAAATAAATACAATATCTCAAAAACCGAGGAATGTAAATGGTCTCAAAAATGTTCAGAATGACCCTAACTATCATCTGTTAAAATCCCTAAAACCGGCTACCAAACGCCCTGTATATGTGGCGTTATCTATGAAAAGGGACCTTATTGTCGATGGCGCTTACGCCGCACTGCGTCACGCGACGTTGTATTTATATCGGAGCATCGTTAATAATGGCGGAAGCGCCATCACCAATAAGGTCCCTTTTCATAGATAACGCCACATATAGTCTTTAGATTGCAGTCTTCAGATTGCAAATGGCCTCGTGCTCGTTTGCCTTCCCACAAAGATATACATGCAAAACGTTTACTTACTTATATTGAAATTTAAGCAGCGGATTGTTGTAGAGATCAGACATATCAACAGAGCGCATTCTTCTCTTAGCTTCAGGATGTTTCTTGACAAACAACCAGCCAATATGGGAGAAGAAGAACCCTCGCGTCGCGTTATGAGGATCTCCATCAGTGTCAGAATACTTGTGATGAAGCCTATGGTCTCTCGCCCAGTGGATGACAGAGCTCTGGCATGCGATGGTTTGGAGGATGAGCAAGAAAATTTGAAGAGGCAGCTTCGCTTTGTAGGTTCTGTGAGACCAGAGTCTGTGGGCTCCAGCTGTTATACCAAGTATGGCTATCTCGTTGATGAAGAATGCTGAAACAAATGAACACTGGTTAGTAATCAGAGATAACTACAAACCTCCTACGTTAGCGATTTTCGAAACGCCCTGCCAAGATGCAATACGCTAACTAGCGTTTCTATTCGTTTCGTGTTTAAACCAATCGCGTCACTGGTAGATCATGTGACTTTTCGTATCACGTCATCTAACTAGTGACGCGATTGGTTTAAACACGAATCGAATAGAAACGCTAGTTAGCGTAACCTAACCTAACCTAACCTAACCTAACCTCAACGGGCGCACATTCGCTGTGATTACTGCATTTTGATTTAAGTGTAGGTATTTGTATCAACAAAACTTACCCTAATGTTACTGGTTACACGAGTTCTCATTCATGTTTTTATGAAATAATGTTAAAATAACTAAATAATTAAGATGGAACTTGGTCTTGAATTGGATTTTCGAGTATAGATATGATTTAGAACGTTCGTATTAAGCACTGATAACGTCGTCGATCATAATTGAACACATAATAATTATATTAGTAGTTAGTAGCGCATTTGGAATGAACTTGAAAAATAGTGTGGAATAAGACTGAATAGAAGAAAATAAAGAGTAAGGAGTATATATTGACGATAAACGCAAAACAGAAAATACAGTAAAAAACTTGATTAGTCGTAGAAAATGTTTCACAAAGTAATTGAAACAATGAATTTTCGATAATAATAAAAAAATATTAAGCGGAAGATACCTAGTACTCTATTTTTTTAATTTGACACGATGTTCCTTCGTTGACTTTCGTCGTCGGACATTATAATACACTTATTAATAAATGTCTTTGTAAGTATTCACCTATTTCTAATAGTGGCTTATTATTATGTAATTATACCTACTCAGATAATTATAATATTTACAACATAAGTTCAAGGTATGAACCCGAGCCAGATATCATTATTATTATGGGATAGTAAAGTCCAGTAGTTTTACAAGAAATTATTTTATAGGTAGGTACTTAGTTATTACAAATAATATATAAGAACCATAAAACGGACGATTCAAGAAAATCACACATAGGTCAGGGAGGGAACAGTAGCTCGGTGGGAACAGTGGCTCGAATGTGCTGTACTCGAAAGGGAAAGAGCTTTATGTCTGTCCTCTACATCAATCGGAGGCGTTCGGTACCCGATCATACTCGAACTAGTTAGTGAGGCGCTCCGGCGCCATGCGGACGAGTTACGATGTGTTTTTGTTTTAATCCCTGATAAAACTACATTGTCACATAAGTTTCACTTAATTTTATTCTTATCTCGTACGAGATTTTTAATTAGTTATATTGTTATCTAAGAGTGTGTCTAATCGACTTAGTATTGGCTGATAATTCAAGGCCCTCAACTTTGGTGTTTGCTTCTACTTTGATCTAAAATCCAAAATGGCGACAGGGTCAACAGTAGTTCGTTTCGGAAAAGTACACAGTCGCTCCCGAACCACTGTGTACATGCAACTCTTTACATTACATTATATTAAACCAAAAATGACAATTATTTGTTACAGAGTTTATTTAATTCACAAGAAGATTGATGTTCTTTTAATTTTTGCCTATGGACGTATGGTTGTAGATGTGCTAAAATGTGATTTAATATTTGTGTCAATTATTTCTAAGTAGGAAGTAGATACCTAGTCATTAAACCTTAGGTAAAAAAAACCAATCCTTATCATTTTTATTTTTTTCCTAAATATTTCAGAGCCTATTTGGTCATTGAATATGAAAACGTAGCCACTGTGTGCTGTAAGAACCACTGTGTACTAGGGAGTGTACACAAAGGTTCGAGCCACTGTGCACTGTTAGAATCACTGTGTACTTGGGGGTAATAGTGACTGTGTACAGGTCGTAGTAAACAATGGCTCGATTCCCATTTTTTTTAAAAGACTGGATATCTCTTTTTTGGTAAAAGTAATAGCAAATCTATTTGCTACATATGAAACTTCAATATTGTGCTTTGTGCTTGCCATAACTATTTCAGGGATTTATATTTTTATGCAACAGCCTGTTGAAAAAATCCTAGCCACTGTTCCCTCCTTGACCCTATAAAGATTGAGCTTAGATATGTTTACTTCCATAAAACAAGTTCTATTTAATACTTTTTTTTTTAATTATGTTTATTTTCGTATGTCAGTTTACTTCAAAATCAAATCATGGAACTGTGTCACAGTGACTTTTTATTTGATAATTCCTACGATTTGATGTATAACGTCACTCGAACACAGTTGTATGGAGGGTCATAGTTCCATGTTACAATTGAAACCTACGTACAGTCAACGACTTTAATTGTTATGCCACTGTGGAACCTTGTCGCATAACGTTAATCATTAATTTTGGCATAATTTATTTCATGTGGTTTGACGGTGTTTTATTATGACAGGGTTCCATAGTGGAGCAACAATTAAAGTCTTTGACTGTACTATAATGGTGGCCCAGTAAAAGTGCTATAATAGGATGTCAGTAGGTGGCAACAGGATCAACAACGAAATAGAAAAAACAGTGGACGTGGCATGAGCTTCGCTTAGTATCAGACCTGTTGTCGCCAATACTCAAACTATCATAAAAACAACACGCCACCATGGAAAATGTTTTTGGTGCGGCTATCGTTTTTACATTCCAAAATAGCACAATAAGGCATGCTTTTGGATTCATTTCCTATTTTAGAAATATCAAAATATCGAAATAAGCGATCGCGGCAAAATTATGGTAGGTTGCGCGGAACTCCGCATAACCATGCCACACGTTACACGCCCACTTGACACTTCTACTGTTTTTTCTGTTCTGTGGGATCTATACTTAACTATATTTATTTATTCATTCGAAATAATCTTATAAGATACTGACAAAAATGTAATCCGCCACAGGCTTCCTCAAAGAATCAAATTAACTTAACTTAAGGTCGTTTGTAACCTCATTAGTATGATCTCAATAAGCAAATAATAAAAATGCAAAATGTGCAGTCGTCAACAAACTTGTCACAATAGAATTTGATTCAAGTGTGGAAAGTATGTCATTATACACGAGTCCCGAGGTGTCTTGGCCAGTTGACAGTTGCGCACGTGTATCAAACAACGTTTTTTATACGTTGAATGTATGAAAAAAAATAACAATAGGTAAAATATAAAGAGACATTTTTACTTATTCCTTAGTCTGATAAAAATTCACAGAGCAATTTGAACAATTAAGGGTAAATAATTGGAAAAGTTAAAAACACTAGTTGGAAAAATCTAACTTTCCGCACGATATAGAGGTACACAAAGTACGACTTTTTAAGCAACTGTATCAAAAAAATATTTTTTTTTTACAGTTTAATTCTAAGATTGATTTGAGACTTACTTAACAATATAGTAGACCATTTAGCTTCTGTGAAACATAGGTACAGTCCATAGAGCCCGGCGACGTGGAAATAGCCTAATATGGTTAAATTTAGATACGCTGGCTCATAATTCCAAGGAGCTGCTTGCGGTGCCACAAGTTTCTCAAACCTTTGGCTGGGTTCCTCTAAAATAACGTCGTTTTTTATTGTGTTTGGTGCCATTTTGAATTTCTGGAACAAAAATATTGTAACTAAAGTAAACATTTTAAATCGAGAGACCAGGGCCGGTATTCTAGGCGCTAAAAGCCATATCGTCTTGAATCTGTTATCGTATTGTCAACGTTTTGATAGCTCTTATTTCCTTGACAGTAATGGCGGCTGACGTCAAAACAATACCGTAAAACAGCGGGCTTATTGTCTAACGCACTCGCAATCGCAACTGGCTTCAAAATGGAGCAATTGTTTTCATTTTTTATGCAGACAAGCCTTCGATTTTCAAAGTGAAAACGATCGTGATTGCGAGTGCGTTAGACAATAAGCCCTCTGGTCAAATACGATATCGTTTTTACCGCCGGGAATAGAGGCGCTGTTTTGTCAACTCAAATGCACAAATGTTGTTGCCAGAGAAGGGGTGGGTGTTCATATAGATATTGTAAAAAGTTAGGTACCCACTAATTTATAAAGCTGAATCCATAATGGAGCATTTGCGCGTCATCACGGAATAGAAAAAACAGTGGGAGTGGCATGAGCTTCGCTTAGTATCAGACCTGTTGTCGCCAATACTCAAACTATCATAAAAACAACACGTCACCATGGAAAATGTTTTTGTTGCGGCTATCGTTTTTACATTCCAAAATAGCACAATAAGGCATGCCACTGGATTTATTTCCTATTTTAGAAATATCGAAATATTGAAATAAGCGATCGCGGCAAAAGTATGTACGAGTAGGTTGCGCGGAACTCCGCATAACCATGCCACACGTTACACGCCCACTTGATAATTCTATTGTTTTTTCTGTTCTGTGCGCGTCATAATACGACCTACATTGTATTGAATGAATTTGTTATTCAATATAATTTCAAAGGTTGTCAAAAGTGACTCGAGTCCCAGAGTCAATGTCAGATACCGGTGGTTTATTTGCGATAAGTATAAATAAAAGAGGTTTGCACATAATAAAAAAGTAATCAAACTTGGCCATTACTTATGATAATAATGATTAAAAATCGCTTTGTATCGATGTCGATAAACTTTGTCGACATTTAATGAATCACTAGCACTGGTACATTTTTGCCCCCGTCAATTCGGTGTTTGCATGTCTCATTAACTAAAAAAGAAGTAAGGTACCTACTAGGGAATGCAATTTAACCGGTTATTAACCATTTTTGTATGAAAATAACCGATTAAAATCGGTTATAACCGGTTATTTGCATTCCCTAGTACCTACTTAAGGCAGGAAAATCCAGTGCGTAGACTGTTGACTTCAAAGTAAGGTCACAGGTTCAATATTAACTGTTTGAACATTGTTAACATTTGAAACGAAATATCGGTAGGTACTTGTCATCACTACGAGTCTATACATTATTTATTGTTCATTCTCTATTTTTAGCTAGATACGCACTTATTAAACATAAGTTAGCATACCTATAATTATGACACTAGTATTCTACTTTTTTACGATTCCGTACCCAAAGGGTGCCAAATCGGACCCTGTTACTAGTTTTTAGTATTTGTTGTTATAGCGGCAACAGAAATACATCTTCTGTGAAAATTTCAACTGTCTAGCTATCACGGTTCATGAGATACAGACGGACAGAAGGACAGACGGACAGACGGACAGCGGAGTCTTAGTAATACTTAGGTAGGGTCCCGTTTTTACCCTTTGGGTACGGATCCCTAAAAAAGTAAAATAAGTTACCGTAAAACTACACAACTATGGTCGTGGCCTACAACAATAGGCCAATTTTACTTTACATTATTCTAAAATTATGATACCTTTAGCTATAGCTAGAGTTTAGAGCAATCTATTTTAGGCCCAACAGTACGTATACCCAGCAATAATAGCAGTAAGGTATCATATTTTAGGATAATGTAATGAAGAAAATTGGACTATTGTTCCAGGCTAGGATCATAGTTGTGTAGTTTTACGGTATTGTTTTTTTTGGCGTGGAACAGGCGAACTAGCAGACAGGCCACCTGATGGCAAGTGGGATCTGTGACCATACACATTTGCAACCTCAAGACTACAATCTTAAGACCGCAAATGCGTTACCAACTCTGGGTACAGTCGAGGTCATAAATGTGTACAATTTAGTACTTTGTCTATTTAATGTCATGTTTATACTGCCATATGTGAATTTTCACAGCGATTAAAGTGACAAGGTACTAAAATATATAATATATAAAATATATATATGAACTCGACTGTACTAAAATGGAATGCCTCTATGCTAGTAATTTCACAGGTTGTCTCATTGCCACTCCGGAACACAACAATACAAACAAACATAGGCTACCCTTTGTCATGAAACTATTTAATGTGCTTCTTCTTCCTTCTTGCATATTATTAGCGGTCTATCGCGGTCTATCGCGGTCGGTTAGGGTTTGCTATTCGAATATTCGAATATTCGAATTATTCGCCATAAAGATTATTCGAATTCGACAACATTCATTATTCGAATAAAACGAATATTTCGAATAGTCTGTAATTATTTACCTTAGCGAAATACTATAATAAAAAGGATTAATTATCCTCCACATTAACAACTCCGTGGAAATAGATTTTTCTCCCACATGCTCGGAAATGTTAACCTTACAGTCGCAAAATCAGCCCGCGAAGTTTTGAGTTCCAGGTCCAGGCAAAATTAAAAAAAAAAGTTATTATTTACCAGCGGCAGGGGCCGCGAAAATGTATACAAATTTCATTACGTACCTACCTGGTGTTTAACTTTTTAAAACCATGTTTGGACTAGGATAACTAACTCCAAACAGCCAGACTCTCGTGCAATCAAAATTCTTCCTTGTATATTTTACTTTTTAAATGTCATAGACTAAAAAGTTAAACATTTTCAAACAGCGTTTACAGCGTATTTAAAAGTGTATCAAACGGTTCGACGATTTTTTTATAGAAATTGTGTTCATAAACAAAATAAATTGCCGAAATAACATAAAAGCGTAATAAATGTTGTAATTTAAACCATATTATAATGAAATTGAATTTATTACGTTTAAATGTGTGATTTTATTTAATGCTTTGTTTCAGTACTTTTAATCGTACGTGTCTCTGTTCTTTTTTTTTCAAGGATATTTTGACCTGTGTTTAATATTTTAACAATTTGTGTTATATTTTCTCGCATTGTTGGAGAAAAGCACTATACAAGCCTCGACCGGGAAGGGCGGTTGCTGGACTCGTATATAGCGCGGCCTCGACTGCGTCTCGGCCACGCTAACTTTACTCGTCCCACAACGGCCTATTTCCCGGTCTGTGCAGTAATGTACTATAAATCTTAAAAATAAGTTCAAATCTGAGATAAACAATATTTTACCTATTTTTTATACTTACCAAAATCAAACTTTCTAAAACGAACTAAATACCGTACCGTAATTGGTAAAAGGGGTAACGAGCTAGCGAGCTACCTGCTACGAACATTATTTTGAATTTGTTGATTGCCAAAAAGTTGATAGTTAGTTATTTTTTTATATACATACCTACAGAACTCATTATTGATTTGTTTTTATTGTAACTTATAATAAATAAAGTAAATTTATATTGTAACTGTGCAGCTGTGTGCTGTGATTGCTGTGGTTTATTAAATGTTAATTTTATTTTAAACGTTTTTATCGTCCAAATGAATATTTTTTAATTTGTAGAAGACACCATAAATGTTATTTTTCTAATTGTAAGGTCATTACATTTTAATTTTACATTACATATTTTACAATTACACAACTCAGAATCATTATTTTGTTAAATTTTCAAAAATATTCGAATTACTTATTCGAAATATTCGAATTATTCGTTGATAATCGGCCATCTTCCCTCCCCGAAGGACAAGATAACCCTCTATTCGTGTTATTAAAATCAAGATGAACGTTTTTAAATTTAGAACAGATATTTAAAATTAAACACTGATCCGAACTAGAAATTACATCTATTTATTAATCTTACCTTATATCGAATAAGATAACTAAATAAACTCAGTTATCACACTTCCTATCACAATAGACACAACTAATCCAGTAGCCGCCGTAAACTGTTTAAGAACCCTTGAAGCTCTGAAATTTATACAGATCTTTAGCCGCGTAGCGCGCACAAACTATATCCTTTCACGTGTTAACAAGATGGGTTTTTACATGACAAATATTCAAAGATGTCATAGACTTAAATGAAAAAATATTGTCAAGTATGAATCGGGCTTGCGCACGAAGAGTTCCGATCACGGTTCAATATTAAGTTCGAGTAAACGTTGAAAAAACATGGTCTTTTGTAAGACCTCTACATTTTTTGACCACGGTAAACATATTTAGATACAACTTCGATTGTCTCACTTTCAACTGAGAAAATCATGTCCAATTGGACATGATTTTCGTCTTAGTCAAGTTCATGCCGAGGCCAATACGTCGGGAGGACACATTTAAATCATGCAGCATGTTTTCAACACAACAAAAGATCAGTAAGATCGCCTGGGTAGTGATACTCTCAAAAGCAAAGGTGAGCGAATGCAGGAGTGAAGTTCAAGCGGCGAGTTTAAGTAGTCCCGTCAGAGCGAGCAAAACACATTTAAGCGCGTGCGTTCTCAATTAGGCAGCCTTATACGTTCGAGAAGCCATGCTGCCAAATTGAATACACGCGCTGAAATGTGTTTTGTTCGCTTTGACGGGACTACTTGAAATCGCCGCTTGGACATCACTCCTGCGTTCGCTCACCTTTGCTTTTGAAAGAATCACTACCCTGGTAGGATCCCCCACGTACAAAATTAATAGGTAGGGGATCCTACCAGGTGATCTTACTGGACATCGCGAACAAAAGTCTTTAACCAGTGTGTAGTGCCCGTGATGATATATGCTGCCGAGACGTGGACCTTGACAGTGGGACTAGTTCACAAATTGAAAGTTGCTCAGCGAGCTATTGAGAGGGCAATGCTTGGCGTGTGGATGGACAAGATTCGCAACGAAGTTATCCGTCATAGGATTAGTCCCAAGGTGGTGGACATAGCTCGGAAGGCTAACAAGCTGAAGTAGCAAATAGGCTGGTCACATATGTCGAAGAACTGATGATCGTTGAACCAGATTAGTTTTGGAGTGGAGACCACTCACGGGCGAGCGTAGTGTGGGTAGGCCGGCAGCTAGATGGACTGACGACGTGAGGAGGTTTGCTGGGAGCAGTTGGATGAGGGAGGCCCAGGATCGAGCAGGTTGGCGAACCATTTTAGAGGCCTATGTCCAGCAGTGGACTGCTATAGGCTGATGATAATGATGATGAAATAGGAACTATCTAAACGTTGACCATACGATAACAGGTCAAAAACGATATGGTTTTTACCGTGTTGAATAGAGGCCCTGGACATTTGTTTACTTTCAAATTTAAACTGACCCAAATTCATAAAGACATCAGATCACGTACCAGTGTCTAAGTTTACATACTCGTAAGTTAGAGTAAAAGACATGTTTTTTTTAAAACAAACGATTATATTTATGCTATTGTTATGTTATCAGTTGCAATTGCAACCGCACTGTCCGGAGATAGAGACGGAGCCGCAGGCGGGCACGATGCCGCTGAAGTCGACGGCGCCGAGCACCGGCACGGAGCCGACGACGACGGTGCTCCCGCTCGCGCCGACGTCGCCCGCCACGCCCACCGACCCGGTGCCCACGCCGCCGTACTGCCCGCAGGAGCCGGCGCTCACGCTGCCGATCCCAACGCTGCCGAGGCCAACGCTGCCGAGTCCGATGCTGCCCTGGTTGAGTGGTCCAAGGTTGTAGGCTCCATAATTGGGATAAGACTGGCCACAACCGCAGTTGCTTATCACGGACTGGAAAAAAAATGAAGTTATGAAAGACATTTCCATTTCATTCTTATTCTTTCTATTAATAATGTTGTTGCAGAAAAATGAAAGCTTTCTTTCTTGTTTGAAATAAATCAAATTACCTGGCTAAGGCACGCTTGCACGAACAGAGCTAAGACAACGAAAGGAGACATGGTTAGAATATCTAGTTCTTCCAAAGAAAATAGAATGATTCTACACAACTATCCTACCACTTTTATACCAGTATTGCAACCCAAATTAGCAAATAGGTCACATTACGAAAGATATTAAGAAAGCACAGTTTTATTACAACTCTGCATATTTTATTGACTCCTTATCACTATGATAAAAGTATAGTTGCGCGTCTATCCATGTACCAAGCATCCAAGAAGGTTGCATGACACCACTGATAGCGAAACTAGTACATAATATACTGCTTGAGCAACGTTTTGAAGCATTTTCTGGCCTTCTATATAAGCTACTTAAAAAACAAGTACGCCATTCAGTGTTTAGATATTAAACATAATTATAATAATGACTTTCAAGGCCCTCATCCTATGCGTTTCTGCGTTCCTGGTCCAGGTATACAATTTTATAGTAGTCTTTTTCCACTCTACGAGTATTGTTAGTTGGAACAATTGTTATTACATTAAGAACTCCTCCTAACTCGTTAATTGCTTTTCCCTCTTTTTGCTGTAAAAAATATTATTATTAACACATGAGTCTAACCGCCTGTTTCACAATCCACAAGTAAAGCATATTTGACAGATAAATTTAGCCCTTTCTTTTTCTTGCACTTGAAAATAGACATTGAGAGAGACAATTTTAAATGACAGATAAATTTACTTGTCGATTGTGAAACAGGCCCTAAGTGTAATGTATGCAGAATCCGTTCTGTTGTTTATTCGTTATAGAAGAACGATCATCCAAATATCCTTACAAACTTAGGATAAAGGCTCAGCCACACCGCTTGCGTGACGTGCACGTGCACGTGCGCGTTCGTTTTCCACTGCGTTGTATAGTATGAATTCTCATTACGACATGTCACTATACAACGCAGTGGAAAGCAAACGCGCACGTGCACGTGCACGTCACGCAAACGGTGTGGCCGGGCCTTAAAGATCCTTCTGTTGCCCGAAACTTGACCTAGACGCACTCGTTAATGACCATTAATGTCGGGTTCCTATATTCAAACCGCGGATATATAAGGCTTAGAGTCTCCCCAGACATATCGTCGCGGAATCGGCTTGAGCGCGTAAGAAAAAGTTGTACGTCCGTGCAGTAAGAGTGAAAAAGGCATCGCTCAGCTCGGCTCGGCTCCATTCGGCGTTGCGAACGGAACGACGTCGTTTTCGCTCTTATTACATGGACTTGAAACTTTTTCTTATAGGCACAAGCCGATTCCGCGTCTATAGGTCTGGGGAGACCCTTACTTCGCGTTAAAATTTAACATTTAACAATACAAAATGTGTCAAATATTAATCTGAAGTAAGCTTTATCTATCCGCGGTTTGAATATAGGAACTGGACATAAGTTATTTCTTAGTGGCGTTTTTTCATACAAGTTTGAAAAAGGATTGTCTTTAAATTGGCCTGTACGGCTAAACTCCTTGCTAACAAAACCTTTTTATTCCAGTCCATCGCTGGCAACTGTATCCGCTCTGACTGCAACTCTCTCTCTATCTCCAACAACGGTGGAGCACTGGTAGCCACCAGTTATGGCCCAGTCTCTCCGTCCGGCATCGCCGTCGCCACCGACATAGCTCTGGACGGAAACCTGGACGTCGGCGGCACTCTGCCGTTCCTCAGCGCCGTGACCTTCGAAGGCTCCTACCCCACCAGCGGTTCCGCTGCCGTCTCCTACGGCTGCGGTGATGGTAACATCGCCATCACCCAGGAGATCGGAAACCCTGGCGGCAACGCTGCCTCCGGCTCTGGTCTGAATATTAACTCTGTTGGCATTGGAAGCTGTGGGTGCAGAGGCTTCTGATTTGATTAAGGCTTAAATAAAACGAAAATAAGTATATTTCTTTGATTTAATTCTAGCTATAAATGCTTGATGTATATTTATGGCTATGGGTATACCTTAATATATAACCTACATAACCTGTGGTTAAGACAACCTAAAAACAATAAGGTTCCTGCAGAAATTAGCTTTAGATGAAATGATACGGTGATTGACGACGCGCTAGCCTAGTTGGTAGCAGGGGCCGGAACCACTTGGTATGATAGATATTTGATAGACTTGTTTTTTTTACTAACCCCAAGGATGCGCTATGCCTATCGTCGACTTAGTTCAATGAAAGGGCAACCAGATACAGTTAATTCGTCTAGGCGCTAACCCTATCTCAATACCCCTTCGTATGTTACCCTATTCAAACTTAATCGAACGGTTTCAAGCTGGTTTAATCTCTATGCACAAGAGTTTCTACTTATTATTGCATTACCTAACAATTGATAGGGTAGCGGCAGGTATTAGCGAAACGAAGCGAACACGATCAAACGGTTTGGTATTTTTCGCGCGAAGCGACGCGGCGTCGGTTGCGGGCGGTAGAGGTAGGTCCCGCGGCGGGGCGATTCGCGCGCACGTAGGACAAAGCTGCCGCGTCGCACCGCTTCGCATTGAAATCGCGTGTCACCGCATGAGATCGCTTCGCAACTCTGTTCGCTTTGAATCGCCCACGTAGGACGTAGCCTAAGCCTTGCTAGTCTTTGAACTAGCAAACTTTGCTAGCACGGTACAAAAAAATAAACAAGCGTAGTAAATCCAACTACTTTTGGGTTTTATTTCTTTACTAGAGGACGCCCGCGACTTCGTACGCGTAGAATTAGTTTCCCGATACTCCCCCCATTTCTTCCCGTTGGGGGTCGATTTTCGGAAAATCCTTTCTTAGTGCTCACTTACATCATGAAAGGAACCTCTGTACCAAATTTCAAGTTTCTAGGTACAGTAGTTTCGGCTGTGCGTTGATACATCAGTCAGTCAGTTTAGCCTTTTATATATATAGATAGATTAGACAACGATAAACATTTATATAGAGAAATAAACACTTATAAACATAGAAACACCCAAGACTCAGAAACAATTCGCGTTCATCACACAAATATCTGCCCTTACCGGGAATCGAACCCAAGACCGCTAGCTTCGTAGGCAGGGTCACTACCAACTAGGTTAAGTTTGTCGCTATAGTTAGTTATTTATAAATATATTATTCTCATAATAGTTTCAGATCTAGGTTACTACCAACCGAAGTGATATTTAATGATAGTTTTATTGATCATGCTGACTTGGCCGTGGCAGGCAATAGCATCCATCTGTATGCTGATTCGGCTTATGGTTAGAATGTTTCGTATTTAATGTCAAAGTTAAAAACCATTAGCATGTGGCGGCTATTACAGCTCCACCTTTTCACACGCCTGCGCGCTATGCTGGTTGATATCGCGCCGCCGCTGGACCGACATTGTTGTCTAGGTGATTTGTTAATATAAAATATGTTACGTTGGTTATTAAATGATTTCCCAGTTTAAACCTTAGTTTTCTCAAATACTTATAGTGAGAAGTGTGTAGGCACACACACCTTCCCACAACTGGTGACCCGCGACTAAAAATTGAATGGTTGCGCTGTAACAAAAAAAAACAAAAAGTAAAAAACCATGGCGGACCAAGAAAAAATTTTGCAGACGCCGACCTTGGAGATTCTAAAGCGCAGGTATGCAGAGTCGGCATTCGCGTCCCACCCTTTAACGTCGATGAGCCCGCTTTGTGGTTTGCCCAAATCGAAGCACAATTTTCACTGTCTAGAATTTCATGCGACGCAACAAAATTTTACTATGTGGCAGGTCAATTGGAAGCTCGGTACGCACTGGAAATAAAAGACATCATTACTAACCCTCCTGCTACCGATAAATACGGTAGGATTAAAGCAGAACTCATCAAACGCCTTTCGGCGTCGCAAGAAAAGAGGACACGGCAGCTGCTGGTCCATGAGGAGCTCGGTGACCGTAAGCCGTCACAATTCTTACGGCATTTGCAAAATCTGGCTGGCGCTGCTGCTACCTCAGATATCGTAAAAACCTTGTGGTTAGACCGTTTGCCTGCTAACGTTCAAACGATTGTCGCTTCACAGATGGATCAGCCATTAGACAGGCTCGCCGACTTGGCCGACAAAATCTACGAGTTAGCTCCACCCGTCCCTTACGTCCCACGTGTAGCGTCTACTTCTGTTACCGGTGCCACCTACGCGGCTGCGCCTCCTGCAGTGTTTTCGCCCGCACCGCCCATAAACTCTGTAGCGGAACAAATAAGCGAGCTTACTAGGCAAGTTGCTATGTTGACCACTCATTTCAACGAAAGACGACCGCACTCGCGCAACTCGCGCTCTCGTTCGAAATCGAAATCGAGGTACAGTCGTTCACGTTCTCGTCTAGCGCCACCGCCGCCAAACCACCCACACTGTTTTTACCACTTTAATTTTGGATGCAATGCTCGGAAATGTAACCAACCTTGCAGCTTCAACGCGGAAAACTTCCCGGGCGGTCGGAAATAGCGGCCAGCGACTGCCCCTCTACATCAGGCCGTCTATTTGTAACAGATCGGACAACGAAAATACGGTACCTAGTAGATACTGGCTCCGACCTATGTGTTTTCCCCCGATCGGCTATTAAGACGTCCTGTCCTAAGTCAAAGTATGATCTAGTTGCTGCCAATAACACTGTCATTCATACTTACGGACCCATTCAACTGGCTGTTAACCTGGGCCTGCGAAGATCATTTCCCTGGAGCTTCACTGTTGCAGATGTCACAAGACCCATCATAGGAGTTGATTTTCTTGCTTATTACAACTTACTTGTTGATTGCAAAAATCAACGATTATTAGATAATGTGACTTCACTGTCTGTAACCGCGGTCCACTGTGGATTTGCCGAAAATATAGCTTCTGTCAAAGCAGTTACGGGTGAATCGGAATTCCACGATATCTTAAGGGAGTATCCCACTATAACCAGACCTCCAGGTAGACACTCACCATCTAAGCACAACACCCTGCATTTCATCAAGACTACTCCTGGACAGCCGGTATCCTGTAAGCCTCGTCGTCTTGATCCGCTGCGGATGCAGGCTGCGAAAAAAGAGTTTGAAGACATGCTAGCTTCGGGTATAGCTCGGCGCTCTGAGAGTCCTTGGTCCAGCGCCCTTCACCTAGTGAAGAAAAAGGACGATACTTGGAGACCATGTGGTGATTACAGGGCACTCAATTCCAGAACCATCCCAGATAGGTACCCCATTCGTCATATACACGATTTTTCATATCAGCTGGCAGGTTGCACAATGTTTTCTACCATTGACTTGGTGAAGGCATATAATCAAATAGCCTTGAATCCTGACGACATTCCTAAGACTGCCATCATCACACCTTTTGGTTTATTCGATTTTCCATTTATGACCTTTGGTTTAAGAAACGCTGCCCAGACCTTCCAAAGGTTCATCGATGAAGTGCTGCTGGGGCTAGACTTTTGCTACGGGTACTTAGATGACATTTTGGTGTTCTCGTCATCTAAAGAGCAACACAAAAGTCATCTTCGCAAGCTTTTTGACCGTTTAGCACAATATGGCGTATGGATCAACATTTCAAAGTGTTTATTTGGTCAGTCAGAAGTCACTTTTCTTGGATACCGTGTGACAGCTGAAGGCACCAAGCCATTGGAGACAAAAGTACAAGCTATCCAGGATCACCCAGTACCGAAAACAGTGAAAGAGCTCAGACGTTTCCTGGGTATGATTAACTTTTACCGACGATTTGTACCCAATGCTGCACATCATCAGGCAATGCTTCATTCTGTTTTGGCAGGTCCTAAGATTAAAGGATCACACCCAGTGCACATGACTCCAGAGTTGCTTCAGGCTTTTGAAGACTGTAAGTCATCACTGTCTAAAGCTACACTTCTTGTTCATCCTGATCCGTCTGCACAGCTAGCAATTTTCACTGACGCTTCTGACAGCTCAATTGGCGCCGTGCTCCAACAGCGCAGCGGCGACACCTGGCAACCGTTAGCATTCTATTCACATAAGCTCACCAATCCACAACGAAAGTACAGTCCGTATGACAGAGAACTTCTAGCAGTATACGAGGCCATTAAGTACTTTCGCCATATGGTAGAAGCCAGAGAGTTTTCAGTATTCACAGACCACAAACCACTTACCTTTGCTTTTGCCACAAACAAGGATAAATGTTCGCCCAGGCAGTTCAGATACCTAGATTTCATCTCACAGTTCACTACTAACCTGAAATTCTTACCTGGATCCCTTAATGTCGTTGCTGATGCTCTATCTCGAGTCGAAGAAATCACTCTTCCCATCAACTACCAGGCTCTTGCACAATCTCAGGAAACTGATCCAGAGCTGCAAGACCTGATTCTTCATGGTTCATCACTTAAGCTGGAAAAGATGCCCACACTTGAGACTACCTTACCAGTCTACTGCGACACTTCAACACGGAACCCTCGTCCGTACATCACACCTCAATTTCGGAAACAAGTCTTCGACCAGCTTCACGATCTCCATCACCCAGGAAGCTCAGCTACTGTGCGACTGGCCACCGAACGATTCGTATGGCCAGGGATTCGCAGGGACTGTAGAGAGTGGGCTAGGCAATGCTTGAAATGCCAGCAGTGCAAAGTCATTCGTCATACCATTTCACCACTTTCCACTTTCACCACTCCATCCTCGAGGTTCGCTCATATTCATCTCGACCTCGTAGGGCCTCTTACCCCTTCCTCTGATTACAGATTCTGCCTCACAGTCATCGATAGGTTCACGCGATGGCCTGAGGTGTTTCCACTCAGAGACATCACTGCCGAATCCTGTGCTGCTGCTCTAGTGTCTGGCTGGTTTGCCAGATTTGGTTGTCCACTAAGAGTGACCACAGACCGTGGCCGCCAGTTCGAGAGTCACCTCTTCAAGGCTCTTACTACTATGTTCGGTATACACCATCTCCGGACCACTGCATATCATCCGGCAGCAAATGGTATTATAGAAAGACTCCATCGGCAGCTCAAGGCAGCCATTATGTGCCATTCTACCTCATCAACGTGGACTGAAGCCCTTCCCCTAATCCTTCTTGGGATGCGAAGCGCATTAAAGGAGGATTTACAGACAACCCCGGCTGAACTCGTTTATGGTGAGCCACTTCGTTTACCTGGTCAATTCCTGTCGCCTCAAACAGATTACACGGTGGCAGATGTCACAGAGTACGCCACGCGCCTTCGTTCTCAAATGGCCAGACTTACACCAAGGCCTGCATCCTGGCATACCTCAGCATCACCATTCTACATTCCCCGGGAGTTGCATACGTGTTCCCATGTATTTCTTCGTGTCGACCGAGTCCGTGGCTCGCTGGTGCCACCTTACGAAGGGCCTTACAAGGTGATCAAACGGCAGACAAAATTCTACACCTTAGAAATAAAAGGTAATTTGAGCAACGTGTCCGTCGATCGGCTGAAGCCCGTGTATACTTCGCGCGAGAAAGTCCCTGCAAGCGATATCCCTGCTGAGAAACGCACGAGGAGTGGCAGGGTAGTCACATTCCCCAGAAAATTTCAACTGTAGTCACAGTCTGATCAGGGGGAACATGTGGCGGCTATTAAAGCTCCACCTTTTCACACGCCTGCGCGCTATGCTGGTTGATATCGCGCCGCCGCTGGACCGACATTGTTGTCTAGGTGATTTGTTAATATAAAATATGTTACGTTGGTTATTAAATGATTTCCCAGTTTAAACCTTAGTTTTCTCAAATACTTATAGTGAGAAGTGTGTAGGCACACACATCTTCCCACAAGCATATTTTTAGGGTATGGATTATTCCAAGCATTCATTTAACTTGCATTGTTCGTATGTATTTTGTAAGTTGCCCGTCTAAATTTGCAAGTCAATTTTGAAACAGTTCCCGGTAAGGGAATGGGCTGAAATTTGGAGCACTTATGTAAACCCGATGATACATACATAGGTACATACATTAAATCACGCCTGTTTCCCAGAGGGGTAGGCAGAGACCACTTATTTCCACCTGCTACGATCCTGGCAAATCTCTTTCGCTTCTTCCACATTCATACATCGAGTCATGCTCGCACGTCGGTTTCGGGTACTTAAAATGCGGCCCCTTTCCAGTATTTCTCCGATTTGATTCGAAAAAGTACGCCTAGGGCGGTCCCTTCCGACCCTTCCACTCACTTTCGTATACCCGATGTAATTTGAATTCGTAAACCCGATGACAATGCAATATTCTGGAATCAAAGAGATGATCTGATGATGGAGCCGGAAGGTGGCGATAGGATCTCCGCTGTACTTAAACTACTTAAAGTAGACCGTGTTGGAGCTCATTAGTTTGATCTTGATAAGCAGAATCCGTCTCTGGGTAGTGATTAGGCAGTAGGGTAGGCAGCCTTATACGTTCGAGAAGCCATGCTGCCAAATTAAATACACGCGCTGAAATGTGTTTTGTTCGCTCTGACGGGACTACTTAAACTCGCCGCTTGGACTTCACTCCTGCATTCGCTCACCTTTGCGTTTGAGAGAATCAATACCCTGGAATGCGTTCCATCTTGAAATACGACATGCGTCCAGCAAATTCCTGTTTAAACGTAAGCTTCGCCAACATCTACTCAAGCAAGAACTTGAGTAAAGTGTCATCATCTTCATCACACATTGTTTTAGTATTTATTTAAGTAATATTTATTATTATGATCGTATATTATTATTTACGTATTATATATGTTTTTAGTATCAAGTAGGTATTTCACTAAGTTTTCATCACTGTTTAGATCTCTACTTGCACCAGGTATTCTCTGTTAACCATGTGGTTGACTGGTAGAGAATGCCTTTTGGCATGAAGTCGGCCATTTGTACTTTTTACATATGTTTTGTGCAAAAAAGTTTAAATACTTAAATAAAATAATGACTTTGCAAAACAAAAATAAAATTTTGACAAAAACTTATAGTTAAAGTTAAAACAATAGCCGGGCACGGGCCTTGCGTCGTTCACTGAAAATTGTATCACACCAACACAAATTAAAGCTCACTTTTCAATGTCTCACTTATATCTGATCCAGTGACGAGCGGTATAAATAAATCAAAATTTATTATACGTAAAAACCTTCCATGAAAAATTATATAAGTAAGTAATTAATGGTAAAAACCACATCAAAATCCGTACAGTAGTTTTTGAGATCATCAGACAGGCGCGGTGGGGGAGTTGTTTCTTATAACACGAAGTAGTGTCAGTGCTCCGTCACTAAGTAGCTTTAGTGTCTGTGTTGCGGACCTCTAACATAATTTACGTAAACAAGTCCACAAAAAAAAAACATGCGCAAGTAGAATTGTTACAAGTGCATCTAGACACTTCGCAAATCTTTGCTAGTTTTGTTTCAAGTTTACAGAAGCTGTATTAAAGTTGATTTTAAAATACAGTTTTATTTTGAGTTACTGTTGTTTTGATCTAGAAGTGCGACTTACGTGACGTTATCGGTAAATTGCGACTTATGACAAAAAACATGGGGTTTCTTAAAACTTATGTAAAAGACGTCAATTTGATTTAATTTTTAAATGAATAAGTTTCTGTCAAAAATTTAATTTTTGGGACAATCATTTGTTGCAGATTATCCTTTTTTTTTGCAAAATCTTTATCTGCCTAATAAGACCGAACTAATGAGTCCCAACATATGGGACTACGTCAAGTATAGCGGAGATCCTGTCGCCACCTTCCGACTCCATCAACAGATCAGCTCTTAGATACCCTTATATTGCATTGTCATCGGGTTTACTTATGTGACCCAAATTTCAGCCCATTCCGTTGACGGGAAGTGTGTTAAATTTAACATGCATGATTTGACCCTTACATACATACATACATACATTACAAGTTAAATAAAAGCTTGTAAAAGCATTAAAACAGCATTACATTATCTGTCAATGAAAATATTTTTGTATAATAAGTGTGTCATTAACATATCTTTTTATTTGTATTCTTATAATCTAACCCCCTTACTAATAAACGTTGAGTAACGGTGGTATAGATATACAATGTTTTGTCCTTATATTTCAAATCCAGATGTCACAATGACAGATAAGGACAAAACATTGTATAGCTATACCACCGTTACTCAACGTTTATTAGTAAGGGGGTAACAATTTACCTATCCCGTTCCGTGTGTTAGAATAGTGCCACTCCATGTCTTCCCGTGGATGTCGTAAGAGGCGACTAAGGGAATAAAGGCTTGTAGTACCTACTGTTAAGCGATGGGCTTGCAACCTGTCACAAATACACTGGTAAACATCTTAGCCTGATTGTGCAAAATGTGGTTACAGAATTATCAACAAATTTTTAGAGTTGTTGGTAATTCTGTAGCTCTGCCTACCCCACTCTGGGAATGAAGGCGTGAAAGTATGTATGTATGTACTTATATAAAAAACTACTGATTCCCAAAATGCTTAAACATAATGACTGTCTCCTAGAATAACTTACATTCCAAACATCTGAAAGGCACGATCTCCGTAACAAAATGTCAAATAAATAAGCATTGTCATTGTTGTGTGTTGTTGTCATTGTCGTCGTTGTAGTGCCTAAAGTAGTCATCAAAAATCGGTCAAGTGCGAGTCGGACTCGCGCACCAATACAGTCACATTTTGAGATCTTTTTCAGGGCTCCGTACCCTAAGGGTAAAAAAGGGACCCTATTATTAAGACTCCACTGTCCGTCTGTCTGTCACCAGGCTGTATCTCATGAACATTGGTAGCTAAACAGTTGAAATTTTCACAGAAGATGTATCTCTGTTTCGGATATAACAACAAATACTAAAAACCGAAAATACATATTTCAGTGGGGCTCCCTTACAACAAACGTGTTTTTTTTGCCGTTTTTTGCTCGATATTAATAACGGCAATAATGTAGGGTCTTATGTTGTACTAGAGGACGCCCGCGACTTCGTACGCGTAGAATTAGTTTCCCGCTACTCCCCCCCATTTCTTCCCGTTGGGGGTCGATTTTCGGAAAATCCTTTCTTAGTGCTCACTTACATTATGAAAGGAACCCATGTACCAAATTTCAAGTTTCTAGGTACAGTAGTTTCGGCTGTGCGTTGATATGTCAGTCAGTCAGTTTAGCCTTTTATATATATAGATAGATAATGCTACGGAACCCTTCGTGCGCGAGTCCGACTCGCACTTGGCCGGTTTTTTACGGCTTGGAGAAGGCAAACGAGCACACGCCACCTGATGGTAAGCGAGATTTGTGACCCATAGACATCTGAATTCTGAAGACAACAATCTTAAGATTGCAATTATAAGACGTTGCCAACCATAAGGACTCATAATAGAGTGCACCTAAACTAGTTTACACCGGAACACAGCAATGCGAACACTGCTGCTTCAAACATACCAGCGTATCTAGATCAAATTGGTACTAGAGCCTTATTTTACAGAAGATAATAATAACAATAATAATAATTTATTTCAGAATAATTTCCATACAATATGTTAGTAACAATGAGCCTTAAAACTATGTTAGGTAGTGTAAAATTAGTAAGATAAGAGTAGATAAGGGTTATTATATTCATTTGTTTTTAGGGTTTGCAATTTTGGAATATTCGAATATTTTTGAAAATAAAACAAAATAATGATTCTGAGTTGCGTAATTGTAAAACATGTAATGTAAAATTAAAATGTAATGACCTTACAATTAGAAAAATGACATTTATGGTGTCTTCTACAAATTAAAAAAATATTCACTTGGATGATAAAAACGTTTGAAATAAAATAAACAATTTAATAAACCAATCACAGCACACAGCTGCACAGTTACAATATAAATTTACTTTATTTATTATAAGTTACAATAAAAACAAATCAATAATGAGTTCTGTATGTCTATTCTCGTAGCCGGTAGCCGGACTCGCCGCTAGCTCACTTCCCCTTTTTACCAATTACGGTACGTTTAGTTCGTTTTAGAAAGTTTGATTTTGGTAAGGATAAAAATATAGGTAATATATTGTCTGTCTCAGATTTGAACTTATTTTTAAGATTTAAATCTATTTCCACGGAGTTGTTAATGTGGAGGATAAAAAAAATATCATGGAATTTTGTTATAGTATTTCGCTACGGTAAATAATTAAGGACATATTTCTGCACTATTCGAAATATTCGTCTTATTCGAATAATTAATATTGTAGAATTCGAATAATATTTATGGCGAATAATTCGAATATTCGAATAATCGAATTGCAAACCCTGTTTGTTTTGCGTTAATCAGTTTAGGACCGAATGAAAGGGGATGGGATAAAAGTGTTGTCATTTGTGAAAGTCATACATTTTCAAGGTGAGCGGCCATTCGTAAAAGTGGTAAATTATGATAGAATTCTTAACTGCATCGGAGCCGAGATTTTTAGAAATTCATACCAGAGGGCTTATTGTCTAACGCACTCGCAATCACGATCGTTTTCATTTTGAAAATCGAAAGCTTGTCTGCATACAAAATGAAAACAATTGCTCCACTTTGAAGCCGGCTGCGATTGCGAGTGCGTTAGACAGTAGCCCCCCTGGGCTTACTTTTAGTACCAAAAACAGAATACTTAAATCTTTAATTATGTTCGCTCCGATATTATTTAACGCCATAAATTATACATATAACTATGTGTATTTAGAGGTCCTCTAAATAACTATGTAAAAATTACACAAGGCCGCTGAAAAAAAAAGACTATTTTCTTCATTTGTATACTTACCCAATGCCCTTTGAATTAAGAGTGAAATGTCCTACTAGTGCCTGTCAGCTAAAAGTGTCCATTATTGGTGCCATCACCCTATGATAGGTATCATAAATTGAAACAGTAATGAAACCTACTTAAATAAAACACTTCAGCTAAAACACAAAACCTGCGCAGACGCATAATTCCATTGTCTAGACACTTACGTGCTGTTATTTGTAAATTAAAAACAAATGAAAAAAAATGCTATATCTAAAGTCTGGCGCTAAGCAACATTTTTCCAAACCCATTTTTATGGTTCCGTACAAAAAGTGAAAAAAACGGAACGCCTTACAGCAGAGGTGGCCAACTTGGTTAGACGGGATCCCCTTTTTTTATAGACAAATATTTCATAGACACTATCACTTCATAGAATTTTCAATTCATAGAAAACTATTTTCTGCTGAACCTGTGTTGATTTCAGGTTATCTTAAATATCATTCACATAGGTTAGGTTAGGTTAAACTTGTAACCATCACAAGATAAACTGAAATCAACAAAGGTTCAGTAGAAAATAGTTTTTAGAAAATAGTTTTAACCTATTTTAGCAAAAGTATGCTTTGTCACTTTTTGTCATTTTGATTGATTGATTGTTTTTTTTATTGATAAATATACATTTACACGTCATTTTAAAGTACTTAAGTAGTTAATAGGAATTTATACATTTGTTATTAATCATTTACAACTAACCTTAACCTAGCTCTCCACTTACTATGGTTGTATAAAGGTATTGACAATCATTGAAACACATATTGTAGCCTAAATTAGAAATTATTCTTTGTTGTAAATAACTAAGTCATACATTACCTATTATTATAAATATAGATAATTTTATCCTACATATTCATAATGCCTATCGTCCCTTCACAGATCAGTCAGATGCCTGAAACTTCACTTGATGACATTTAAAGGGTTAAGTTGACCTTTGTACATATTTTAAATATTAATTGAATTGTTCTGTTTTTTCTTGTGTTTACATACACAAAATAAAACATATTTTAGCTATAGCTCGTTTATGAATAAGACAGTTATTTTATAAGCATTCTGTGTCTCTGCAGCATGAGAACTATTAATAAATATATACATACATACATAAACTCACGCCTTCATTCCCAGAGTGGGGTAGGCAGAGCAAAAATTTGTTGATAATTCTGTAACCACATTTTGCACAACAGGCTGAGATGTTAGCCAGTGTATTAGTGACAAGTTGCAAACCCATCGCCTAACTTAGGGTGTTACCAGACAATCGATCGATCGCCGATCGACGGCATCGATTGACGTCGATCGAAGTCAATCGATTGGTCTGGTAGGAACTATCGATCGACGGATATCGTTCGACTAACCAATCGATCGATTGCCGGTCGACGTTGATCGACTGGTCTGATAGCTTTAAATGATGAAGGAACTATCGATCGACGTTGACTATTAATCCATTCTGCCATCGATCGACGATCGATCGATTGGTCTGGTAGGAACCTAGGAACTATCGATCGACGTCGACTAATCAATTCTACCATTGATCGATGCCGTCGATCGACGATCGATCGATTGGTCTGGTAACACCCTTACTCTTACGACATCTAGGAAAAACAAGGAGTGGCACTATTCTAACCCGGCAACCATACGAAAACAAAAAAAAGTCTAACAATGACTTAGTATCCCTTAGGTAGTCTGTGGTCTATCCTTGACAGCTATCCGTTCCCTCCAAGTTCCGTCCATATACGTGTTCCAATTTTGAATATTGGACCATAGAGAAGACGTAATGTGGACTACTCTATATAAACTGTGATGGTAATAATTGAATCAAAGAAAATGAATACTAGTCTGTGGTCTGTCCTTGACAGCTCCAAGTGCCCTCCATATACGTGTTCCAATTTTGAATATGGGACCATAGAGAAGACGTAATGAGTACTACTCTATATAAACTGTGATGATAATAAATGAAAAAGGTTTTATCAGAACCATTTTAATTGCAAAAATCAGTCGACGCTGAATCATAGTTCAAACCGTTTAACCAGAACTCGAACCAACAAGGGTTGACTTTTGAACTATGCTAGTAATCACTAGTATCTATCTATCTCTTGAAAACGGCTTAATATTTCTTGAAGTTTATTTTCATGTGCCAACTTATACATAGTCAAAAAAGGTTGGATTTTAAATGAGTTTTAAGTTGTTTATACGACATTTTAACTAATAGCAGTATAAACAAAGTAAACAAAGACAAATAAAGCAATTATTGTAAGTAGAAAATTGACGCAGTGATGACGCATTTGCTTAATTAAGAAGAATCTTCCGGTTATACCATTGAGTCCTCTTAAATTGACGATTATGAGCATTGTGAAGCGACGCAAAAATCGTGTACCGTAAAACTACACAAATGGTCCTGGCCTACAACAATAGCCCAATTTTACTTATCACATTATTCTAAAAATATGATAGCTTTAGCTATAGCTAGAGTTTAGAGCAATCAATTTTAGGCCATGTTGTAGCTTGGGTTGGCTGGTTGCTATATAAAGTAAACTCAGGATTGAACTAACTTGGTTTAATTATTTAAGTGCACAACAATTATTACATGTTAAACCCTCGGAGGTTGATCGCAGAAGAGAGCGAACATAGGCGCGAATCGCCGTAGTCATAGACTAACTAATATAACATAGACTACTTAAGCGCTACATTCACATTTATAATCATGTAGGTTGTTGGGTTTCCAACATGCTGCCGACTTGGCAAAATAAACCTCAAGTAGTAAAATAAACGTTACTAACAAAAGACTGTCTAAAAGAAACGTTTTAAGTAACACAATACTGTTAAATAAACATGTTACAACAAAAGATAAAGACTTAATTACTTATTGAAACAATATTAAATATTGTGTTCTCATCATCAAACACTGGTACTTAAACAACGCCATTTATTGGCAGCTTAAGAACTAAAATTATCATATTTATCATAACTGAAATTAAGTATACAACATCAGGTAATGCAAGGCACAACATATACTTAATTTTAACTTATACATAATATAGAGCGGAAATCGTAAGTATGTAATAAAGTTTAATTATCATCGATTGGAAGTAAACATATCTTAGTTATAGACCGTCTATGAGTTTTCCCATGGGGTAACTTAACTTCTACAGCTCTCACCTTATTATCGAGACCAGGGAACAGGTTTGTGACTCTAGCCATGGGCCAATGGAGAGGCTGCGTATCATTGTCTACTAGAATTACAAGAGAACCTACTTTGATGTTAGGCATTGAAGTTTTCCATTTAGGTCTAGATTGTAGTACATTTAAATAGCTTTTCCGCCAAACTTTCCAATATTGTTGATACATGTTACAGCAAATGTTCCAGAACTTTAGTCTGTTAAGAGTTACATCCGTAAGGTCCTTTTCAGGATAAGCGTTTAAGGCAGTCCCTACTAAAAAGTGACCAGGCGTCAGGTATGTATAATCGTTGATGTCAGTAGACAAAGGAGTTAGTGGTCTACTGTTCAAAATAGATTCTATTTGCGCAAGTACAGTGCAAAGCTCTTCGTAAGTAAGTACAGCTTTTAAGATTACACGTTTAAGGTGATATTTTGTACTTTTGACTGCAGCCTCCCAGAGACCACCGAAGACAGGCGAATAGCTAGGAATAAAGTGGAATTTGATTCCTTGTTGAGCTGTGTATGATTGCACCTGCCTTTGATGGTCGCTAGAGGTCTGCAGCTTGTAAAATTCAGATAATTGGTTCTTTGCGCCCTTAAATGTTGATGCATTATCGCAATAGATGTCGCTAGGCATGCCTCTCCGTGCAATAAAACGTTTCAAACAAGCTAAAAAGGCTGGTGTTGTTAAATCTGAGGTCAATTCGAGATGAATTGCCTTGGTTACAAAACACACGAACACGCAGATATAACCTTTTGAAAGCACGGCGCGCCTAACCCTCGACTGCTTGACGGGAATAGGCCCAGCGAAATCTACGCCAACTTTTTGAAAGACTCTGCACGCATTGACTCGATCGTGCGGCAAAGAACCCATTAGCTGCTGGGCTACTTGAGCCTTTAATCTGAAACAGGTTATACATTTGTTTATTATTTTCTTAATCTCACTAATACCATTTATGATCCAAAACCTTTGATTTATTGATGACAAAGTTATCTTGGGCCCCGCATGTAAGTTTTTAATGTGCTCACTGTTAATAATCAATTGTGCTACTCGTGATCTATTAGGTATAATAGCCGGATGTTTTTGTGAATAGGGAATCGTTGCGCAATCCAAACGTCCGCCAATTCGTAAGAGCCCTTTATCATCAATAAATGGATTGAGAGATACAATATCGCCCTTTAAGGGTTTATTTTGTTTTAAAAATTCTATATCAGTTTTATAAAATTTTTGCTGCTCATGCTTAACAATTAACATTATCGAATTATTTAACTCCTCAGTGAGCAAATAATTATGTTTGTTGCGGTTTAGCGATTTTAAATTGCTGCAAAAACGCAAAATGTAAGCAAGAACTCGTTGCATTTTATTTATATCAGAGTATTTGTCAAGGAAGTCTAAGCATAGAGAAGAATTGGCAACTGAATCTGAACACACCATAGCACTGGAGAAAGCAGAACCATCGCAGCCAGCTTTCAACTCTGGTAAGTCTTTAGAGACATTAATGTGGTTACCATCGGGCAGTACATACGTGCTATCATGCAGGAAGCTGGGACCCTCCCACCATAAGGAATGCTCGTGAAGTTCGTGCGGCTTCACACCTCTGCTGAGGCAATCAGCGGGATTGTCACTAGTATTGACGTACGACCAAATAAATTTATCAGTGTGTTGTAAAACAACCTTCACTCTGTTCGCAACATAGACGTTGAGTTTAGTTAGATCTGTTTTAAGCCATGCTAAAACTATTTGCGAGTCTGAGAATAGAAGTACATTATTGATATTCATCTTAAGACTCATAGTCGAGTGTACTTTTGCGACTAATCTGGCCAATAGTAGGGCGGCATTGAGCTCTAGCCTGGGCACAGTAAGCTTTTGATGTAAAGGATTTACTCTAGATTTTGAACAGAGCAAGGTTTGCTTTACATTACCTACTTTGTCGACGACGCGTAGATATACGCAGCACCCGTACGCGGCTGAACCAGCAGCATCTGCAAAACCTACTAGTTGCACAGATCGGTTGAAATCAGAGTCTGGCATGACGTTTCTATTAATGTTTATAGGTCGCATTATAGACAAACTTTCGTAAAATTCCAACCAGAGCCTTTCTAACTCGTTAGTCAAACAAGAGTCCCATCCCATTTTGGTCGACCATAGTTTTTGAATTATTAATTTCGCAGACACTATGATTGGTCCGACTAGACCTAAAGGGTCATAGAATTTTGCTATGTGACTCAGTATCTCGCGTTTCGTTTTGGGGATGCTCTGTGTTGAACTAGGACTAGTTATATTGATTGTATCTGTCTTTGTGTTGTATGACACACCTAGTGTCTTGAGACAGTAGTTTTGCTTTTGTAGGTCAACTTCGTCAAAGTGCTGTTTGTCAATCGGTATATCCTGCAATACTTGAGCACAGTTTGAAGACCACTTGTGTGCCTCAAATCCTCCCAGTTCAAGAAGTTGAATCAGCTGTGTTTTCATTTCATTTAGTGATTCTAATGAGTTGCTGGAGACTAATATGTCATCACAGTAAGCTTGATTGCGGAGAATAAATGATGCAGCAGGAAACTCGTATTGATATCTTATTGCTAACTCCGTTAAGCAACGGGTTGCTAAGAAAGTGGAGCATTTGAGTCCATACGTGACCGTATTTAATTGTATGCATTTAATGTCTTCATCTGTGGAGTCTCTCCACAAGATGAGTTGCAAAGACCTGTATTTAGGATCAAGACTTATAGCCCGAAACATGTTTTTTAAATCGGTGCTGAAGACATATCCACCTGTGCGGAATAATAACAGTATGTCGAACAGCTCTTTTTGCGTTACTGCGCCATTTAATAAAATATCGTTAAGCGAGCGATGTAACCTCGTCAACATAGACCCGTCAAAAACTACTCTACACTTAGTGGTCTTTTTATCGAGTCGTACCACAGCATGGTGCGGCAGAAAGAACACTGGATCTTTAGTGAGGTCGTATTGGTCTATGTTTATGAATGAACCATGGCCTAATGCCACATATTGATGAATGAAATCTTTATATTGTTCAAACAACTCTGGTTCTTTTTTAAATCGTTTTTCCAAGTTGTAAAATCTTTGCAGTGCTTGGTTAAATGAATCACCTATCGTTTCATTAACTTGATTTAGTGGCACCTTTAACGGCAAAGCTACTTGAAACTTTTTGTCTTTCAAAACTACAGACTCTTGAAAGATTTGTTCGCTTAGATCAACTTCAGGACCTTTCTCTGGGAAGATTTCAGGCACACATTCGGTTTCCCAAAATTTAGAAACTGTATTGTTGATATCTGAGTCACATTGCTGACAAAATAAATTTACTTGATTTTGTTTAGAATGACACTGGTTTGGAAGGGTACCTGCCACAACATAGCCAAATTGTGTGTTCAGTAAGTATGGCTGTTGACTGCATGCACTGGTTGTTGACTCCGCTGACTGCTGGCTGCTAGGTTGGCTGCATACTCCCTCAGGCTGGGGTAGCAGGACCTGGAAAAACACATCGGCAGCCATTAGTATGTGTATATTACTTGGCACATCAAAATCTGCATCAGCCAGTTTAATATTGGTGGGCAATGCAATGTTTTCCCTGTCAACTCGTTGTTGTGGAAGCTTTGATGTTATTTGATCTAAGACATAGCATGTGATCGGCATTTTGAATTGTGACACAGTAGAGTGTACTTCAAGTTGCACATACTGCCTTATGGTGCTGTGGGCATTACCTATACCAATGATATTTGTATTTACATTCTTGGGTTTTAAATCTAGGAGCCTTACTAGTTCTGTTGTGGCAAAGGAAGATTGTGAGCCACTGTCCAGCAGCGCCTTTACAAGTACTTCAGTACCGTTGGACATGATTAGCTTGACTCGAACAGTTGGTAAGAGGACCTGTGTGGGAGAATGTTTAGACACCATGGTGACAGATGGCATTGGCTGTTGCTCGCTGTGCAAGAGTGTATTATGATTTCCCTTACAAGTGCTACATTTAAAATGGAATTGGCACTTATTTTTGTGGTTATTTAAACAGATTGTGCACAGATTGCTATCTGCTGCAAACTTTAAACGCTCATTGGCGTGTAACAACTTAAATTTATCACAAGCAAATAATTTGTGTTCTGACTTACAGTATAAGCATGAAGCAATTGCAGCTATATTAGCCGCAGATGTAGGCCTTTTGTTGTACTGCTGAGTCTGCTGCCGTTCGAAGCGTTGAGCCGGCTCGTAGCGCTGCTGCTGATCGAAACGCTGCTGTTGCGGCCCGCGAGCTGCAGGTTCTGCATTTTCCAGCGCTAAGGCTCGCTGCTCTAAATATTCAAAAAATTGCTTTAACGTAGGTTCCCTATCAGCTTGACGACCTAGTTGATATTCCCTATTGGTATATGAATCAAGCTTTCTTGTCAAAATACATAAGATAATAGCGTCCCATTTGTCAATAGGTTGACCTAAGTTTTTGAGTGCAACGAGTTCCTGTTTGCTAATGCATACAAAATTTCTGATATTAGCAGCACTAGATTTTGTTACACATGGAAGATCTAAAAGATTACTTATATGTTCATTGCTGATTCTAAACTTATTGTCATAACGTTCTTTTAAGATTTTCATTGATTCGCTATAACTTTCACTTACTAACGGCAAGTTTTTTATTAATTCGTAGGGTTCGTCTGACAAATAGCTGCGTAAATAATACAATTTCTGTATGGGCTCCAGAGATGTATCGTTATCAATTAATGATTCGTATAAACCTATGAAGGTTTTATATTCATTACACTTACCGCTAAACTTGGGTATCGTTATAGTCGGTAATTTAGTCTTAGATGAAGCGGTTGGACGCGTATCGGACAGTCCTTGTGCTCGATCCATGAGTTCGCGCAGAGTAACCTGGGCCCGCATGTATTGGTCCTCATAAGTACCTGAATCGTCGTCGTCGAGTATCTCCATGTTGAACTCTTCGTATTTCTTAAACAGTGACATAAGACGCTCTTGTTTCACAATTATCTCGTGCTTCGTCAAGCACTCTGGAGAATTATGAAGCGACGCGAAGAACTTAGTAAGCGCTCCTTTCACGTGGCCACGCCTTGCCACAAGAGTGGCCTTTTTGTCTGCCGTTGTCTCATCGGTCGCCATTTCGTCAGCATGAACGAACGACGATCTTAAAATTTAGCTATAACTGAATAGGCACTTGTGTAACACAAATCAACTGAAATGAAACAAAAAGAACGAACACGGGAACAACGTTTTGTGGAATCGAAGTGAAGTGGAGTGGAGTGAAGTTAGCTGAGACTCGTACGCACGGCGGCGTTTGTCGCTCTCGTTCACTCTTGCGCACGCGGGGCTTGACTCGACGCGATGCGTGTTTTTGTCTCGCTCACTTTGAAAGCTCTTGCGGGAAAGTGAGGTGACGCTAAAATGGCGTCTTGATGGCTGCTTCCGATGCAATAGAATTGATGTCGTGGCACTTTGTTTTAATTCTTGAATCCTAATAATCTGCTTACTTTATAATTATTGTTGTTCGAAGGACCATGTTGTAGCTTGGGTTGGCTGGTTGCTATATAAAGTAAACTCAGGATTGAACTAACTTGGTTTAATTATTTAAGTGCACAACAATTATTACATGTTAAACCCTCGGAGGTTGATCGCAGAAGAGAGCGAACATAGGCGCGAATCGCCGTAGTCATAGACTAACTAATATAACATAGACTACTTAAGCGCTACATTCACATTTATAATCATGTAGGTTGTTGGGTTTCCAACAGGCCAAACAGTATATATACCCAGCAATAAAAGCAGTAAGATATCATCCTTTAGAATAATGTAAAGAAGAAAATTGGACTATTATTGTAGGCTAGGACCATAGTTGTGTAGTTTTACGGGAGCTGTCAAAAAAACCTTACAATTTTTTATAGTTCCAGATGGTCTAAGATCCGAATAGGAGACGACCTTCACCCAGCTGTTTATTCGAAATAAAGTACCTATTTTATAAGTTGACAGAAAAAAATCAGTCCATAATTAAAAAATACTACAAAATGTTTTTTTTTTAATTGCTATTGCTTGTTTAATAGTTCAATTACATACTAATCGAAAGTATGAAGCGTATAAAATATGCAAACGTTAGGTTTAGTGCAAATTATAGCACAGACTTACCTGCCTACCTGGTTATGATGGGAAAAATTAGTCAACCTAACGTTTGCATATTCTAATACAAGAGACTTTATACTTTCGATTAGTATGTAATTGGTCTATTAAACAAGCAATAGTTATTTTTTAAGTTAATTTTTTTTAAATTATTGACTGTACTGGACTGAAAATTTTCTGTCAACCTATTCGCCATATATTACTTACCATATTAAATTTGATATATAACACTTTTTATCGAATAAACAGCTGGGTGAAGAGCGTCTCCTATTTGGATCTCCTACTAAGAGAAAAACTGCTGTGACATACAGACAGACACCGATGCCTCGCCATAAGGGTCTCCCTACATCTATCGACGCGAAATCGGCTTGAGCCGGTAAGAAAAAGTTTTATCTCCATGCAATGAGCGAAAACGACGTCACTCGGTTCGGCTCGGCTCGCTTCGGCGTTGCGAACGGAAGGACGTCGTTTTCGCTCCTATTGCATGGACATAACATTTTTTTAGCCGATTCCGCGTCGATAGAGCTGGGGAGACCCTTAGGGTTCCTTTTTTTTACCATTTTCCTACGGAACCCAAAAAAAACATTGTCTCCGAATAGGTAAATATCGTGTTTCGTGTAGCAATTTACAATTTACAAACCACAACCTGTGACTGGGGAGCAAAGTTCAAAAACTACGGTCGTTTGTCCTTCTGTATGTAGGTATCTTTCAAACTACACAACGGATTTTAATGCGGTTCTCCACAGAACAGAAAAAACAGTAGAAGTGCCAAGTGGGCGTGTAACGTGTGGCATAGTTATGCGGAGTTCCGCATAACCTACCTACCATACTTTTGCCGCGATCGCTTATTTCGATATTTCGATATTTCTAAAATAGGAAATAAATCCAGAAGCATGCCTTATTGTGCTATTTTACAGTGTAAAAACAATAGCCGCACCAAGAACATTTTCCATGGTGGCGTGTTGTTTTTATGACAGTTTGAGTATTGGCGACAACAGGTCTGATACTAAGCGAAGCTCATGCCACTTCCACTGTTTTTTCTATTCCGTGGCGGTTTTCAATAATAGATATAGTGATTCAAGATAAATGTTTCTATGTAATCAATTCTGGATAATGTCGTGTGTTTTGCCGGTGGTAGAACCTTGTGCAGGGTCCGTCCGGGTCGCTACCACCAACTTATCCATTAACCTACCGCCAAACAGCAGTGTTCGCATTGTTGTGTTCCGATTTGGGGATGAGTCAGCCGGTGTAATTACTAGCTTATAGGCATTCCACCTTAGTCCTCAAGGTTGGCAACGCATTTGCAGTCTTAGGATTGCAGTCTTGTGAATGCGAATGTCTATGGGTCACAGGTGGCCTGTGTCCTCGTTTGCCTTCTGTATGACATAAAAAAAACTCTTATAAACCGACCGGCCATTCATTCGGTCAATGGAGCACAAAATAACGATCATGAACAGACGTCTTTCAGTGTACTAGTGTACTAAAAGAACTAAAAGACCGAATTAGTACTAGATTGGAGTGAGTGAGTGATTGTAATAGTTTGGAGCTATCCGCTCAGTGAACGAGCGCGCACAATCCTAATCTGTGTAAGGCGCCTGGGGCGTATTTCACGAATCTACAAGTCTACGGATTTACTTGTTACCAGTAACCAGTGTTACAATTACAAGTGCTAGTAAATCCTGTTTCACTGTTACCTCTTGTTAGACTTGTGGAATCCTGTTTCTCAAATGTTATCAGACTAGTATTACTATTCTATGGACTATTATTATTGTTCACTAGCTTGTTAGTATACGTTTCACAAATTACAATAGTAGATTACCAGTTACTAGTCGCCAACCAGTAAATACTGGCTAATTTCAACATGGTAAACTGGTTTTAGTTTCATGAAAGTTAAAAACTGTAAACACACTTGTATTCTACAAGCCTAAACCTACCAAGGCCGGAAGCTTTGTAAAAGTTACAAGCTATAGATACTTGTGTCGAATTAACTCAATATTATTGTGAAAAATACATATTTAAGATAACCAAACATTAGATATTTAAAACAATGTGGACTGATTCCGATAGCGATGAAGAAGTCATCATTATTTGTCGACGTAGAGTATTTCTACCAAGAAATGGATTCAGGGGTCTGATCACTACTTTCGAATTTAACGAAAAATTTCCCACAGCGGCAAAGGGTTTAAGACATACAGCCAAATCTCGTTTCGACGAACATTAAAATCGCAACATGTTTTAACACGCTTAATAATTAATACAATTATAAGTAACTAGCTGTTGCCCGCGACTCCGTCCGCGCAGAAAAATAAAACATAGCCTATGTTCATCAAGGATAATGTAGAATTCTAATGGTGAAAGAATTTTTCAAATCGGTCCAGTAGTTTCAGAGCCTATTCAATTCAAACAAACAAACAAAAAATCAAATCTTTCCTCTTTATAATATTAGTATAGATAATTAATTTATACTATTTAGACACGGGACCTCAGAATAATATTTGCCCAATACTCACTTGACTGGTACCTACTTAAAATAAATAATATAATACAGCCATGATAATAACGTATACAGCCAAATCTTAACCAGTATTTATAGTCTGTCTACCGATACTCTACAAGTCTTGTAAAAATAATAATGAAACGTGATTTACCAAGACTTGTACATATTAACTAGTAACTACTTACTAGTAAAGCCGTATATTTGTAGATTCGAGAAACGGACACTAGTAATCCCAGTATTTACTATTTTACAAACAAGTACCTAGTTACTTACAATGGTAGCTTGGTGAAACGTACACTTGTAAACTTGTACAAAATATTAGTCCATGGACGGGTATTACTAGACTAGTAGCTTTCGTGAAATACGCCCCTGGTGTCCCACTGCTAGATATAGCCCCCCCCTTATTTCTCCAATCATTTCTCGTTCAACTAACCCTTGCCAGTCCGGATTGAATTAATCCAAGTGAGGTTTTGAGTGATGAGCGTGAATATTTATTCCAGAGTCTTGGATGTTTAGATAAATAAATAAATATCAGGGGTCAAAATAATTGAACTAACCTTAAACTGAGCTAAGCGAAAACCGAACTCATTTAGAGGAATGCATAGGTGCTTAAAAATACATGGAAAATATTCGAGACTGTGAAACTGAGTCTGGTTTTTCTTTTATTTATTCATATTTACTGGTGAAACATTTAGGGTGATGGCACCAATGTTGGACACTTTTAGCTGAAGGCACCAATATCGGACACTTAAATCCTAATTCAAAGATCATAAGGTAATAAATTGAATGTTTCAAAATAAATGAATAACCCTTATCGTCTGTAACACAAGGATCAAGTGTCCAGCATTGGTTCTTGTTCATTACTGGTTCCATTATCCCAAGTTAGGAAAAAATAAAACTCACAAAAATATTATCTTAAAATTTATTTTTAAATACTTTAAACCTAAAACTTACTGGTTTTGGCAAGGTTAGCACACGTCAGGCCATTAGGATCCTTAGCATTAGCGCCACAAGGATTATTATTCTCTTGCGTGATGATAATATTACTGTCACCACAACTGTAGTTCACCGTTGCCATACCATTAGATGGTAGCTTACCATCTAAGGATACTACGCTAAGGAAAGGCAGAGAGCCTGACACTGATGCTTCTCCTTTTATACCTAACTCCGATTGGACTGCAACTCCATTTGGAGCGATAGGACATGCGCAGGAGATGGTCAGGGGGCAACCCCCATCTCCTACTATGGTCCTGATATAGTTTCTTGGGCAGGGCGCGGTGGTAGGTTGGCCAGGTTGGAGTTGGAGCTGGTTGGACCGCTGGATTGAAGGCTGGATGGGACGATTGAAGTTTTGAGCTGCTATAGACTGTGGGAAGTAAAAAAAGAGGTTTGTTCAGGCCGTACAGGAACTTTAAACGTTAAAAATGTACCAGCGCTTCGCAAAAGAAGACAACTCTGAGAAGTGCCGCAAGAAACTCAGCTTTCAGTCGTTTCTTAGTATACAAGGATATAAATGGTTGATGTTTAGTGTAGGTATGTATGTTAGAATGGTTTTTATTAGTAATTGTGATAGGTTTTTTGTAGCTGTATATCGTGCGGAAAGTTTGATTTTCAGTTTTTTACTTTTTCATTATTTTACCCTAAATTGTTCAAATTGCATTAAGTAAAATTTGTCTTTTAAAAAATACTGTTTTATTTTTGTTTCATTGACATTTTTCGCAAAAATATTTAAAAACGTCGTTTGATACACGTTAGGAACTGTCATTTTCACTCCTGCCTGCCGTGCCTCAGGACTCGTGTAAAATGAATGACATACTTTCCGCAAGTTTTCCATTTTTTTCAACTCCAGCAAGCAAACACACAATTTTACCAGTTTATTATATTATTATACTTAAAATACTAGCATAAATAACTAAAATCTAACTTACATGGACTAGGAAAGCAGCAACGCAGAAGAAAACTACGTACGCCATTTCGACCAATAGATACAAAGTTATTAGAGACAAAATGATTCTAGAACAATGGCCACCTGATATATTATATACTATATCATTTTATTGGCAATTATTACTTGGTAAGTATTTACCCATACAGTGTTGACATTGGATTTTATCGCCTTGTGCCATTTTCGATTGATAATCTTAATTGGAAATATGTCACGTTTGAACTGTTATATCATTATTGCTAAGTCAGTTATTTGAATTGGCAAGTATAGGTAGATACTGACTTAGTAGTTGTTATTTGATATTTTTATGCACTAATACATTAAATTTTAATACTAATTTTTTTTTTAATGCTTAGACAAAAGCGGCCTGCACACGTCCGAACTTTACGTGTAGAGGGCGTTAAACAATTTATTTAAAACTAAACTTATTTAAATAAACTTATTTATTTATTTAAACTTGATACCTCTTAGGGTTCCGTACCCGAAGGGTAAAACCGGCCAAGAGCGTGTCGGGCCACGCGCAGTGTAGGGTTCCGTAGTTGCCCGTCACAATGTGCGTCTTCTGAGTACGTAGGGGACTACCTCTACGAGAATAACGTTTGACGGTTAATAACGACTGTTCTATTCAAAGTTATCATATCATAGGCGATTTTGGTAGGTATAAACACTTTAGTCGCCTGTATCTCAGGAACCAATCATGTCTACTTAGCCGTGATAGTTTTCCTTTAAAATTCGTTATATGCGCTTTCGTTGAAGATATTTTTCTGATTTTTAGTATTTGTAGTTTTGGCTGTAGGGGGGGGGGGACACTTGACTCTAACAAAAAATAGCGCTTTAAAGCTTAATATTTCATAAACGAATCCCTTAATAGAAAAATGGTTGTAATAAACCCGCAATATTTTTGAAAGACCTATCCAACGACACCTCACACTATGGGGTAGACAAGAAAGAAAAAAAACATCCCCACGTAACGTGTAGGGGAGGTGCACTAAAAAAAAATATTTTTCAAGATTTTATTTTACCACTTTGTTGGCGTGACTAATATGTATATTCATGCCAAATTACAGCTTTCTAGTACTAAGAGTCTCTGAGCTTGACTGCGGACGGAAGGACGGACGGACGGACATGGCGAAACTATAAGGGTTCCTAGTTTGACTACGGAACCCTAAAAACGGGACCCTATTACTAAGAATCCGCTGTCCGTCTGTCTGTCACTCACTTTTTGATACAAGTGTCGACACGTTGGGGGACCGCTAAGTAAATGAAATAATATAAAATAAAATACCCCAGCTACATAGCGGTCCCCGACGTGGCGACACTTGTATCAAAAAATATTACCTACCTATAATAAAAAAAATGAGACTTAACGATTTATACGCGATGACGCTTGCATCAAAATATTAATAACTACTTATAATTAAACTCATAGGGCCAATACTTATTAATTTTACCTTTTTAGAGGTTTTTTTACAGACTGTTTCGAGTCGGGGTTTTTTTTATATATATATTATATACAATCCTGTTTCTTCCTATTCGCCATTCTGCACAATATGAATTCCACACAAGTGTCCACATATCATATCTATCATAAGTTTATGATTAAGGTGGTTCTTAGCAAGGTTTGATTAAAATCTTTGACTGTTTAAGGGCCGATTCGACCAAACTGGAATAAGACTCAATCCGAATGAATGAATGAATGAATGAATGAATGATATTTATTTTCCAAAGTAAGTCACAGTACACATTGCATGTTATGTCAAAGTACAAGAAATTACATTTGGAATCGTCAAAAATATACCTAAATTAAATTATAATATTATCAAAAATAAAAATAAGAAGTCAGGATAACAATAATTACAATAACAATACAGAACTAAGGAGTTATCACCGTTAAGGATCGTCTTAAAAATAGCATACAAAAAATTAACAAATAACAATACAAGTCAAAATCAGAAATAATAAAAACTACAATACATATTAAATATCTAATTTTAAATTAAGGTCCATAAACTCCTTTACTGAGTATAATGGATTTAGATTAGTGGATTAGTGGTGTGGATTAGTCCATACAAATTCGGCGTTTAATCTAGGTATAAGACCTTATTCCAGTCTGGTCGAATCCGCCCTAAGAGTCATTTCTAATATTAGAGGTTATTATTATATCGAGGATCCTTATCTGGTACCTAATTATAGTACCAACACCAAAAGTTAATTTGGTATGTATATACCAAAGAATACTGGAGACGTTGCATTGCATCAAAAATGTGTGTAAAAAACTTTCATCAAGACGTATTTTATCGTTAAAACTTAACCATATATTTGTGTATATTTGTGTAATGTAGCGTAATAAATAGGTTATTGATAAAATTTAATATCTATTTACAAAACGGCAAAATGATTATTAGGTAATAATGTTCACCTTCAAGCATAATGTAGATAACTAGTTTTAAATGAAATATAACCAGCATTATTTTAATTCTGATTTGATATGATCTAATATGTCTAGGAGTACCTATTGGTCTGTTGGTACTTTAAAATACATGAAGTTGTGTCGTGTGTAGCACGCAACTCTAAATTGATGCGTGCTTGACACGCACTTTGGTAAGTTTTTTTAGGTTCCATGGCCAAAACGGAACCCCTTTAGAAAAAAGACATAGCATGGTGACTAGAGGTAGAAGCAATGATTTTGTAACGTTAACACAAGATGTCAAATATCAAAGAAACATGTTGTCAATAATAAATGTTTTTATTACACCAAACTCACAATCCCAAAAAAAAGCCTTAATAATATTTACAACCACTGCTAGATCCGAAAGACCCAGGATATCCAGGGGAACCTGAAGATCCAGAGGATCCAGAAGATAATGAAGCTCCGGGGCATCCAACGGATCCTGAATATAAAGAAGCTCCAGATGATGTAGGTGATGCAGACGATCCTGAACTACCACCAATGACCTCCTGGATACTAACGTTACCATCACCACACCCATAAGACACGGAAGCCAACCCGTTACTCGGGAATGATCCTTCAAATCTAACAGCACTCAGGAATGGCAATTGACCAACAACGGTCAAGTCTCCAGCAAGATTGTTGTTAGAGTTGATGAAGATGCCACTTGGAATGACAGGTCCGGTGGAAGTGGTGAGGAAGGGTCCGCCGCTGGTGCTCAAGAAACCAGTGACACCACTAGTTCCACCAGATTTGCGCTTGGGGTTGTTGATGATGTAGTAGCTCTCGTAGTTGCTAGAACTTCTACAGTTGCTAGAGCTGCCGATGTTGTTGGCACTATTGCTGCTAATGCTGCCAATGTTAATGTCGGTAACGGTACCACTGCTACTGCTGCCATCGCCGCAGTTGCATTCGTCTTCGATGATGACAACGGCGTCATCAGTGCAATTTCCGATGATGCTCTGGAAATATGAAAGTGAATTTAGGTAACAAGGCGTAGAGATAAATATTGCAAAAATTATGAAAAATGAGAGAAATAAGGCTAGCAAATGAGTAACGAACTACGAAAATTACTACTCTAAATTCTAAAGGCGCTCTTAGAGAAAAAAAGCAACAGCTAAGGAATTAAATATGCTTTCTATTAACCTTTTCTGAGACAACCTTGATCTTTTCGGATAAGATAAGATAGATAAGGTGCTATCTAGGCAGCGATGCATCATCTTTCACCTCATTATTACTTAACTATTATGGTCAGTTGACGAAAGCCTCAGAGGTCTAAAAGTACAATAGACTAATCTACTCGAGAAAACGATATTGTTTGAGTATTGTCAACGTTATGACTACCTGCCCTTATTTCTTTGACAGTATTGGCAGCCGTGTTAAAAACAATACGATTACATATCAAAAGCAACATGGTTTTATCTATTATAATAGAGCCCATGTCAGTCTTCCTATACAATTATTCCTAGAATTCATACTTAAAAAAATATACCTGAACCAAGAGTGCCAAAGCGCAGAGAAGAAATTTAAATGCCATTTCTAAAGTTTTCTTGCTGATTAATCGCAAACTGCAGAATGATTTTGAATTTGCAACTCTGCCTTTTATATTGGAGTATTAAATGATATCGATCATTGCAATCAATGCCAATGATGCTAAAGTGCGCCAAAAATACATACAAATAAACACGAATTGGACTTTAATGTTTTGTTTCATTAAAATTGCAAGTGTCTTATCGCATTATTTGCACATTTTCCCAATGTTTTCGGATTTTTGCAGTTGTCACGTAGTTTATCAGTTTAATTAAAACCTACTGCAAAAAGAGAGTTGCATATCAAATTAGATTATGAATCATTGCAAATACAATCCGTTGCATTTATAAATGGTTTAGATTCCATTGCAAATTGTATGCTTTGTAAGTCCTTAAGACTTTTGAAAAATGTTACCACGCGCAAAATAATAATTTTACTAGTGAAGTCAAATTTTCCAATTAAGTATTTTTTTTTATAAATATGCGAATATTTTCAAGGATCATCCGTCTGCGAATCCATTCCAAGATGTCAACTTTTGTAATTTTGCTTTTCTGTAGTCCAAGCATGTCTCTTAACAGGTAAATTAGACACAGATAGAAACAAACAATAACAATATTACAAAGTAAACAATAAATTATTGTCTAAAGAAAGACAATAATTTATTTAGTGCCAATACAACAAATAAAAAAAAAATTCAAATAATTTATTTGTAAAACATAGGTGTAAACATAGATGTATCGGCTTAATCAGAATCACTATGTTTCGCTGTTAGGCATACAAATAGCTACAATTACCATGCAGCATGCATTCTTACAGACTAAACATACATTTTGCCGTTCTTATTTACAAATATAATAGTTTTTACAACGTTGAATATGTAGTTGGGCTGATATTCTAGGCAGTAAAAACCATAATATTGTCTTGGATTTGTAATCATATTGTCAACGTTTTGGTAGCTCTTATTTCATTGATAGATAGTAATGGTAACTTTTTACCATTTTGGCACGGAACTCTAAAAAGGGTATATACATGAACGGAGTACACTAGACTTATACCCTTTTTCACTAAGACCCCAGTTATAAGGCCGACTGTACTTGTTTTATCGAGTTTAAAACAAGTAAAACAAAAATCCTTTTCAAAAGGTGATAAGTGTAGAGTGACTAGGTTGAAATGACAACTCAAGAGTCTTGGAATACTGTGGTGTGGTTGGGGTTGTTTGCTGTTGCGGGGTGGCTACCGCTGTGTAAATTTGAAAATTCAAAATTCAAAATATTTATTCAGTAGATAGGCCACATGAGGGCTCTTTTACACGTCTGTAACATGAGTGAATCTACCAGCGCTTCGGACAAGACATTCATTGCGGAGAAGAAGCGCCGCAAGAAACTCCAGCAGCAGGTCATTTTTTCAATCATAATAACATAATAATACTTAAAAGTAAGTTACATTAATTAATAATAAGGTAATAAAGTAATAAACAATAAATTCTTAAAACTAGCAAAAATAAAATTATTACAAATGTAAGGTCAATAAACCTTAAACTAATAAGAAAGATTATGAGAACAACACGACGAGGTCTCTACGTCAAAAGCCATAACTAGGAAGAATGATTAATTGAACAATAAGTCCTTGCAAACGTGAACAGACCGGACCCCACAAACAGCACCCGTTCACGAGTATGACGCGTATCTCAGCCATCGCCTCTCAACCATTTATTCGTGAAAGTGGAGATGTGGCGGTTTGTTCCTAGACGATCTACTCCAGCCGGTTCCGCATTGTTGCTGCTACCGCTTGTCACTCGATCTTTCTAGTTAAGCATGTGGACCTTCTTCCACAATGCATAGATGAAGACGATGCTTATGACAATGAGACTCTGTAAACTTGGCTTGTACTTGCGTCGTTGGACTGCCCGTTCTGAACGATGATGACCTCTTGTTTTTTGTCTTCTTTCGTGCATTGATTATTTATTATTATTATTTATTTATTTATTAAATACAAACAACATGATACAATAATATTAAACGCCCTGCAAAACTGTTAGAACAGTTTGACTGCAGGGATGTGTCCGTGAAACAAAATCTGCTTTCATTCTAATGTTAAATATAGCTTAAATATAGCTTACAGTATGTCTTATAGTATGTCTAGTATGGAAGTGACTCTAATAAATATTTTATGACTAGCCTCTTAAATCTACGAATATTTGGCTCCTGCCGGATATCCTCGGGCAAACTATTCAACACATATGGCACACGTTTCCTTAATGTTCTGTCACCAAAGTAATTATTCACTCTAGGCACCTCAAATTTACCCGCAGATACCGACCTTGTGCCATAATTATGACTTATCTGAGATGTCCTATGTCGTGGTTGGAGCTGCGGCGGATCGGTTTTCGGCTGGTCCTGTGGTGCTGGCTGACTGGCTGGTTAGTTGGTTGGAAGGTCCAGGCTGAAGCTGTGGCTATCTCGAGCAGCCCGACTGGCAGGGTCGCCATGAAGTGTAGTGTGACTAGGAAATGACAGTATTCTCCAAGACTCTGGAGTTGTCATTTCAACTTAGACACCCTACACTTCAAAGGCCTTTAGACTTTACGAGGCTGTAATTAATTATGCATTTATGACACGCTTCATGAAATTTCTCGTTATTTATTCAGATATTAGTGCTGTAAAACATTATTCTATGTAATGTTACTTTAGAAACAGTCCCTATTCAAATAACAAGTTTGTCCCCTTCAAATAGTTAAAGGCACGCAATATTTCAATCATCATCATAGATATACCTTAAGGTATCATAAACACACAATAAACAAGGTTTAGTTAAAGTATTCCTTGTCTCTTTCTGTCAAATTTAAATGTCATAATGACAGAAAAGGACAAAGCATAATTCAAGCACACTTTAGTCATGCGCTTTTGTGAATAATTAGTATAATAAAGTAATGATATTTTGACGACAGAATCAATTTAATTTAAAAACAAAGATAATTTACAAAAGTAATGTGGAAAAAAATAGAATAACATAAAGAAGCAGTTTTAAATTTCAATATAATGATCAATGGACACAATGAATGTATTTTATCATCTACAATTAGCCTTTTTAACCATAAATATTTTGAATTTGCCTTTTCAATGCTATTTTTACTTCACCTTTTGAATTGTGTATGCAATTTACAGACTTTTTAATAAACATATGCGCAAAAAAAATGGGTGTCATACGTTTCTTTTGTATTTTAAACAAAAACATGTTATCCGAGCGTGTTTGAGTTTTTTATTCTAGTTCAAAACAATTTGACTTACAAAAAAACGTTCTACCATTGTTTATTTCAATTCACACAGGCAAAAAACGGATAAAAAAACGCTATTGTGATTATTGTGAATGGTTACTTAAGTAAGAAAGATAACAAAGTTTTTAAATATTATTCATAGCTGTCAACACCTAAACCTGGAACAAAGATAACAAAGTCTGTTTTTTTTTAGGTCAGATGAATTACGCATTTAGCTACGTAAGTAGCCACATCGTACCTTCAGCACAGTAGTGACCTAATTCAAAATTTCAGCGTTCAAACTTTAAGTCATAAATTCATTATTATAGAGACCTAACTCGAAATTTAAAATACCTGAATTAGGTCACTATTGTTGCTCAAATGGCTGGCCGTCATTGGTCGAGGTTGTGTCAAATGGAAACTTGTAGCCTGTAAATTGTAAATTGTAGCTTTATAAAACGGGCCACTGGTATTATCCCCACAACAGAATACAGCAACGCAAATGCTGCATGGCGATGTTACTACATTTTATTTTCTGTACATTATCAATGACCTAACAGCGCGCTGTAACACTAGGTTATTATTATTGTAATCAATAACATATTACACCACGTCCTAAATCTTATCACTATTACAGTATTAGTGCAACATGACCTAACGGAACATTTGACTATCAGAGAATATGCGAAATAAGCTGTATAAAATATGGTCCAAGGGTAAACGCAGTCACTTTTAAGCTTCCATTGAAACCAATCAGAAACATGTCTCCCTTCACTTTTGTGGTTATTTGCGTCCAGGTGTGCCTTATCCAGGTAAATAATTTAAATTATACATTAAATCACGCCTGTTTCCCATAGAAGGCGAAAACCACTTCTTTCCACCTGCTATGATCCTGACAAATCTCTTGCTCTTCTTCCATATTCATGCATCGAGTCATGCATGCACGTCGGTTTCGGTTACTTAAGATTCGGCCCTTTTCCAGTATTTCTCCGATTTGATTCGAAAAAGTACGCCTAGGGTGGCCCCTTTCTACCCTCTCACTCACTTTCGCTCTTTAAATCTCTTTCGTCAATCTTCTTTCATCCATCCTTTCCAAATGACCGAACCATCGAAGCATGCCCTTTTCAATCTTACTCACTACATCTTTTACTCCACATTTCTCTCTGATCTTTTCATTCCTTACCCGATCAATCAGTTTCACACCACATATACTACGCAAAGAGCGCATTTCAACTGCATTTATACGACTCCATACTTCTATTGATGAAAACCGCTGTAAAATCCGTAGCGTAGTTTGAAAGATCTAAGCGTGCATAAAGAGGGACAGACGGCGGGAAGATTTTGTTTTATACTATCTAAAGATAAACATGAAATAGTTATTTGTTATACAAGGGGGGAAAGTTGTATTTTACCTACGAGTGTTTCAACACACGAGACGTAAAATAACTTTTCACCCGTGTATAACACAAAACTTTTCACCTCACTACAGCCAGGAAAATAATAAAAAGGGTTTGTATTGTCAATTACTATTTATTTACCTCTTTGCCAATACAATTTTTTTTGTGTTTTTTACTCGATGCAATTCATTAATTGTGAATTGTGATGTTAAAAATTTAGCACTTTTAACGTTTTGCGTTTTGTTAGCAGTCAAATATCACAGTTGCATTCACTAGGCTGTATAGATCAATGTCCTTTGCCTTTCCATCTGGGATAAAAAACAAGAAAAAAAAAATTGCCTTCAAATGTCAAAACTCTTTCTTCACATGTGGATAAAAAGCGATTTCTCAAGAGATATCAAACAAACAAAAAGGGCTTTCCGAGCTAGTGAGATGAAAACGAATGTGTCATAGTTATAGGTTATAGGTTGTGGCGTGCTCTGTTCCGCAACTCGGCAACTTAATATGAGCCTATTTTGCGTATGTGTCATAAATAATTGGTTGTTTTACAACACGTTTAAATAGCTCCGAGTATACGTTGTATGTACAACTAGAGGACGCCTGCGACTTCGTACTACGCGTAGAATTAGTTTCCCGCTACTCCCCCCATTTCTTCCCGTTGGGGGTCGATTTTCGGAAAATCCTTAGTGCTCACAATACATCATGAAAGGAACCCCTATACCAAATTTCAAGTTTCTAAGTTCAGTAGTTGCGGCTGTGCGTTGATATATAAGTCAGTCGGTTTTGCCTTTTATATATATAGATGACGCGTTTATTAGTTTTATTGTTTCTATAAACAATTTCCATAGAATTATCGAGATGTCTCAGCAGGCCACCAGCCCCGTATTTACCATCCTGACAATGACAGGTGACAGGTGACATTTCAGTGTACATGGCGCAGCAGGTATGAATTCCGCTGATGTGAAAACTTGTTAACTTTGCAATGTATAGCGAATTGTCGCCTGTCACCTATCATCGTCAAGTTGGTGAACTAGGGGGCTGATAGTAAGTGGTATCTGAGATCCATACACATCTTTAATTTCGAGACTACAATCTTAAGTCTGCAATCCTAAGACTGCAAATACGTGGCCAAACTTGAGGACGAAGATGGAATGCCTCTATGATAGTAATTTCATTTGGCGTTCGTTATCGATATACATCGATCGATATACATCGATCGATATCGTATTGAATTGACGTAAGCTGTCAGACGGTCGCGTTGAGTGCCTACGACAATTCCATACATTTTAATACAGTAATAACCTAACCAACAAAAAGTTGGAAATCCCCCGACACTGACATTTCAAAGTTCAATACCTCAAAAACGGCTGAACCGATTTCGATATAAAATGTCTAAGAACCACCGCTAGAAAACCTGCTTTCAAATAAAAAAAACCGCATCCAAATCGGTTTATCCGTTTAAGAGCTACGGTGCCACAGACAGACACACACACACACACACACACACTTACACGTCAAACTTATAACACCCCTCTTTTTTGCGTCGGGGGTTAAAAATAGCATATTTTGGAGGCAAAATATGCACATCAATGAAACTTTTAGTCAGAGGATGAAATAGTGATTAGAATAATGTAGGTAGCATTATTCTCATCACTATTTCATCCTCTAAAGACAATTACAGTCAGAGGGCTTGTCTAACGCACTCTTAATCACGATCGTTTTTATTTTGAAAATCGAAGGCTTGTCTGCATACAAAATGAAAACAATTGCTCCACTTTGAAGCCGGTTGCTATTGCGAGTGCGTTAGACAATAGCCCCTCAGGTATATTTGTTATTGACGTTGGCAGTCTGAATAGAAACAGACTTAAGCTGGGTACTGACCAACGTTACGAGGTGTAATGTAACATGTTACACAGCGAGCATTCATGCAGTCAGTACGTAGTATTACGGGGAAACCAGCGAGCAATTACGTACTGACTGCATGAATGCTCGCTGTGTAACATGTTACACCTCGTAACGTTGGTCAGTACCCAGCTTTAGATTAATTGTGTTCATTTGTTTCTTTTTAATTACAGACAGTCATAAGCCAGCAATATTACGGCTCCAACGTCAACATGAACAACTTCGGCTACAACCAGGTTAGCCCCGGGCTCGGCGGCGCCGCTCTCGGCAGCGTGGGCGCCGGCTCCTGCGGGCAGTACGGCGGCGTGGGCACCGGGTCGGTGGGCGTGGCGGGCGACGTCGGCGCGAGCGGGAGCACCGTCGTCGTCGGCTCCGTGCCGGTGCTCGGCGCCGTCGACTTCAGCGGCATCGTGCCCGCCTGCGGCTCCGTCTCTATCTCCGGACAGTGCGGTTGCGGGTGCAACGCGTAGTTTGAATAAATGGGAATAAATTATGCTTTTTAATTAACGGTTTTTTTTATTTACAAGCGATGGCTTGTTCAGGTAATGCTTCGGAATCGTTAGGAGTTTCTTTATCAGGAAAATATAGCGAGAGCGTATACCACCGTCCAAAAGAAAAAGGGTTTATGCATGACTTTGAATTGACAAAGTTCATGCGTACTTTTATACTATAAGAGCACGCATCATCATCATCATCATCATCATCATCAGCCCGTTGCAGTCCACTGCTGGACATAGGCCTCTCCCAAAGACCGCCACAGAGCTCGGTCTAATGCTTTATGCATACAGTCGCTGCCAGCCCTCCTATGCAAGTCATCCCGCCATCTGGCCAGAGGGCGTCCCACGCTACGTTTGCCAAGACGCGGTCTCCACTCCAGAACACGCTTACTCCAGCGGTTATCCGTTCTGCGACATACGTGACCAGCCCATTTTCTCTTCAACCTACCTTTCAGAGCTATGTTGGTCACCTTGGTTCTCTGACGGATCGCTTCGTTCCGAATTTTGTCCTTCATAGAGACTCCGAGCATGGCTCTTTCCATAGCACGTTGAGCTACTTTAAGCTTATGGACTAGCCCCACAGTCAGGGTCCTCGTCTCGGCTCCATACGTCATTACAGGTAAGACGCAATGGTCAAAGTGCACGCATGGACTTTGTCAATTCAAAGTTACGCATAAACAGAATCTGTTAACGTCTTTGACAAATTATTAAATCTGTTTAACAGATTTAATAATTTGTCAAAGACGTTAAAGCGACAGGGTACAAAAGAGTGCAACTATTTGTAACGCCGACTGTACCTAGGTATGTCTACGTGGCCTTTTATAAACTTGTGTCTTTTTCCTACAATCGAAAAGACTACTTTTAGGATTAATTATGAACAAAACTGTAGGAGTTTAAAATCGTACCTCTATGTATATCGTCGGCCTAAATCGCATACCTCGTAACTCCATTTTTTTAGAAAATTAGGTATGTTTCGACACTTTTAGATAGTACTATTCGGAACGCATCTAACGGCAAAACTCTTAAATACCAAAAATAAACCGTTTACGTTTAAAAAGCAAAATAGAAAAACTCGCAACTCCCGACCGCCTAAGCAACTTTAGTTTTTTGTGCCTCTTGTAAAATTTGGTCAGATTGAGTTACGACGCGTACGAGGTTTGCGATTTAGGCCGTCGATATAGTAAGTAGTTTCTGCTTACGCCAGGTGGTTTTAGCATCACTTGCACTTCTTTGTACCGATGAGTCATTGGGCGTCAAGCAATTTGTTGAGTGACTATATATAAAACATGCTGACATAAAAATATGACCTAAGTAATATTGCACATACTGCATGGCTCTATTTTTCATGGTAAAATAATATTACTATTGACATGTTATCAATAAATCAATTATTTATTGCATTCCATAAAGTATACATAGGTGGTACTTAAATTAACTTAAGAGCAAAGACATTAAATGTATAGTAGTAATAGACGGGGCATAGCGAACAAAAAAGTGATGCAAAACTTGTTACCTCGAGGTAACAAGTCGTACGTCGTTTAGTCTACTACGTAACAAACTTTGATAACAATTACCGTATGAGTAGTCAGCTTAACGGGAAAAGGTGGCCACTTTTTTCCGTTAAGTTGATAGGTAACTCAAAGGTCAATTGTTATTAAACTATGTGATATGTCCTATAAGTTGTGTTTTCATTTGTAGTACAAAAATGCACCGTCCGATTTCAAGAAAATACTTTATTTTATTAGAAAACACAATTTATAATAGTGATGAGGGCGCCACTGTACATCCGGCATGATGTGGGCTTTTTATTGAAAATATTGTGGTCGCCGACTTCAGTTGGACTAACCTATTAGGTATCTACAATTCTAAAGAAGTTATTTTTTGCGTTTTTGAAGCCGTTTTTTTTTGTTTTTTAAAACATTTATCTTATTTTAGGTATACTTTTTAGTGATCATAATAGGTAGGTACGCTGTTACGTAGTCCCACATCCTAGTTGATATGAAACTTTAAGCCGCAAGCAACGCCGCGGGAAAGTCATAGTCATATTTCAACAAGTAGGTAAATATTCTTCGTTGTAGTTGCTCAACTATCTTAATCGAGATATCTTATCGCCACCCTTAAAATAGGTACTGTTGAGGAGTTCCGGTGGCCATCTGTGGTCTTCATCATCAGTTCCACAGGTTCCACTTCACCAAGTGATACTTTCTGAATGCAAATGCTACACTTGTTACTAAAAATACTAAAATCGCTATATGTTTGCATACAATATTTGAGGAGTTCCCTCAATTCCTCACTGATCCCCTCATCAGATTCAGATTTGGTGACAATGGGACCACCTCGAAAGTATACTCTATCAAACCAAAAAAGAAATTTTTAAAATCGGTCCACTATTGACGGAGTAATAGGTGAACATACATAAAAAAATACATACAGTGGAACGTATAACCTCCTCCTTTTTTTTTTGAAGTCGGTTAAAAAAGATATTGTTACAACCTTGTTACAACATTGTCCCTTGATATTTATTCATTTGTTTTATTTATTGAGTTCAAGGAATGATATTTAAGCCAGAGTTTAAGGTGATCTTAAATGCTCGCATTTGGAAAATTCCGACTGCACGTGATATTTTTTCATCCATTGTCTTTGGTAACCTTAGCCACGGTTAAAAAAAAACAAAACGTGTGAACAGGTAAAGTACGAAATATGAATAAATTATTTTGCATTCGTAAGTATATGTTATGAAATGACAGAAGTTTTTGTGGCATTAACGTCAATTAAGTAGGGACTTCCTTCCGATATTGAATTTATCGATTAAGTAAGTAAGTAAAACATTTATTTACAACAATAACTCACATTAAGTGGTCTCTGCCTACCCCTCTGGGAAATAGGCGTGATTTAATTTTTATTTTTTTATTTTTTTCATGTATGTCTGTATGTAATAACACACATAAATATAACATAAAAAACCGGACAAGTGCGAGTCGGACTCGCCCACCGAGGGTTCCGGACATGACACGGTTAACTCAATTCAAAATTCGTACCACCGTTCCTTGCATAATGACCCAGATTTTTTTGTTATATAACTAAAAATGTACAGATTTCAGATTTTTTCCTATACTTGTAGTAAAAGACGGTGTTACTTGCCAAATTTCATAGTTGTATGTCAATGGGAAATACCCTATACATTTTGATTCCCTCGAGAGTGTCGAAATACACGTTTTTTGCGACATAAACGGCCGTATCTTTTTTTTACATAAATGTAGAAGTTTGATTTCTTTACATATTCAAGGGACTGTAGATTTGAGTATATGGTTTAAATTTCAACTCGATACCTCCACGCGTTCCCGAGATAAAGGGACATACAGACAGACGGACAGACGGACAACAAAGTGATCCTTTAAGGGTTCCGCTTTTTCCTTTTGAGGTACGGAACCCTAAAAATAAGGAAAAGAAACGACAGATAGTGTAAGTAGTTGTTGCGAAGCGGTCCCAACTCAGCCTGTGCTGGCTGTGAAGTCAACACTGGTCTTCCGTTGGGGCCGCTCGGTGAAAACACGGAAGGTGATACAGACATTACAAGTAATTTAAAACAAACAAAACAAAAGCATAAAATAAAAACAAAACCACAATAAAGAATACAAACGCGTGAGTCAGTGGTTCATTAGAACAGAGGGCTTATTGTGTAACGCACTCGCAATCACGATTGTTTTCATTTTGGAAATCGAAGGCTTGTCTGCATACAAAATGAAAACAATTGCTCCACTTTGAAGCCAGTTGGGATTGCGAGTGCGTTAGACAATAGCCCCTAAGGCAGCGCTCAGGTGGCAACCAGAGGAACTAGCTTACGGTGTCTATCTTCTACACTGTGCCAACTACCATGCATCTCTTATTAGGAAAAATTCAAAAGGCGTTCCTTAGACATTTATATAGGAAACGGTTTGGATATTTCCCTTTTCTATATCCGTCACAATTTTTGCTCGGCACTGTAGGGTTTAACTCTTTGGAGGTGAGGCGAAATAATAATTTACTTCTCATGGCCTGTCGTATATTGCGTGGCGAGCTGGATTGCCCCGAGCTCGTGGGGCGGGTCGCTCGATTGTTCGTCCCGCACGTGCCGCGTATAGGGCTGCGGCCGCGGGCGCGAGCGCTGCTGGCCGTGCCGGCTGCGCGCACGCAGGCGCGCAGGGTAGTAATTCTCTCAAAAGGAAAGGTGAGCGAATGCATGAGTGAATGTCCAAGCGGCAAGTTTAAGTAGTCCCGTCAAAGCGAATAAAACACATTTCAGCGCGTGTATTCAATTAGACAGCTTTATACGTTCGAGAAGCCACGCTGCCATATTGAATACACGCGCTGAAATGTGTTTTGTTCGCTTTGACGGGACTACTTAAACTCGCCGCTTGGACATTCACTCCTGTGTTCGCTCACCTTTGCCTTTGAAAGAATCACTACCCAGGCATCCTCCGCTGCCCCGCGCACTCGCGCTGCTCAACGCGCTACTGGCATCAGCACCGGACTGCGATCTGCTTGCATCCACTTGGACCATACTGCGTAGCGAATGTTTACGATTTTGCGAGGTGATGGATGTAAGGCCATCCAGTATTAGTATCTAATTTTTTAATACTTGTTTGATCGTATTGTAATTTGTAATTGTTTGTTTGTTAATTTATTCGGTGCACTAGTATTCACTGTAATGCCGTATAAAGATGTTTGTACTGATAATTAATAATTGCTAGATGGGCGTATGTGCGTGACAAATGCTTGAATTTCTGTGAGATGATGGATACTCATCCTTCTTCTAACTTTGTTTGTATCTTGTTTTGTCGTGTTATATTCCTGTTACTTTACTTTTAATTTCACGGTGCCTTGGTTTATAGGTAACTGTAATGCTGTGTAATTATATTTGAATAAATAAATAAATAAAATCTTTACAAAGATGATTAGATTTTGATTAGTGTTTCAAATACTTATTTCAAAGTGACATTTCATAGTACAGTAAAAGGACTTTAATTGTTATGCCACTATGGAACCCTGTCGCATAACGTTAATCATTAATTTAGGCGTAAGTTATTTCTTTCATCTGGTTTGACGCTGTCATTATGACAGGGTTCTATAGTGGCATAACAATTAAAGTCCTTGACTGTACCTAGATAGGTATTCATCGGATAAAATAGGAATTAAGTAATGGCACCAGTGTTCAACACTTTAAGCTGACGTGCACCAATGATCGACACTTAACTCTTAAATCTCTCTTCATTGATCATAATGCGGTCATAAATTGAATGTTACAAAACAAATGAATGAAATGAATAACCCTTATCTTCTGTGAAATAAGAATCTGTGTCCATCATTGGTCCTTGTCGATTACTGGTTCCATTACGTTACTTAACTAAAATTCTGATTATTTTACTACCCATCGTTGTTATATAATGATAAGTACCTAATATTTAATTTAAGCAATTCATAGGCATACTTTTTAGAGATTTTAAAATTAAGATAAACATCAATTTTCTAGGCGGCATTTTGATGCGTAATATTATTATTTTCGTCATCTAATAACTAATCTTCCTGAGCGGACAAGACTGTCATGTTATGTCAACGTCTTATTTATCTAAAGGTACAGGATGAAAACCGACTTTATAATGTATAATATAGGTATGCAAGTTGCACGTTCTTATTATACGTTATCTCATAGTCACAACTGTCATAAGAAAGTACAATTTATCGATAAATTAATATCGTTCGGAAGTCCCTACGACAATTTTATTCGTGCCACAACAACTTCTGTGTCTGGTTATGGAATTTCCACAAAAAATATATTGCTATTCATATTTATTGGTATTTCCCAGTTTTTGCGTTAGGCACATACGAGTTGGTGGCTAATGCGCAAAACAGACTAACAGGGCATTATTTAGGCAACCCTTCAAATACAATTCTAATTTACAGTCACTAACATAACACATACCTATAAAAAAACCGGCCAAGTGCGAGGCGAACTCGCGCACGAAGGGTTCCGTCCCATTATCTATACAACATTAGCAAAAAACGGCAAATAAATCACGTTGGTGTTATGGGAGCCCCCCTTAAATATTTATTTTATTCTGTTTTTAGTATTTTTTGTTATAGCGGCAACAGAAATACATCTTCTGTGAAAATTTCAACTGTCTAGCTATTACGATTCATGAGATACAGCCTGGTGACAGACAGACGGACAGCAGAGTCTTAGTAATAGGGTCCCGTTTTTACCCTTTGGGTACGGAACCCTAAAAACCGGCCAAGTGCATGTCGGAGTTATCAAATCAACTTGGTTGTAATGGAAAAAAATATACCTTTGGGTAAACAAAATGAAGACTAGCTTCAACCGTTTGAAAAAACCTGTGTGACACACGCTGCCCTCCTAAATAAAAAGGACGCATATGCAATTTGATAGTCAAAGCAAATTTAACCCTCCACCTTAACAAATAAGGTCACTAATACATACGCGGTTCTATGAGACATACGCCCTTTTTTCTAAGGAGGGCAGCACGACAGACGTTCAAACGGACACGTGACTGACAGCAATAGGGTTCCGTTTGGAACTTTCGGATACGAAACCCTACAAATGGCGTCGGCTTTTGAAGGTTAAAGGTACAAGGGCCTAGTTAAATACATACATAAATAACCTCCTACCGACTGCGCCAATTATGATAGCAGCAGCTAGAAGCTCGAAGGAATAAAATATAAACTAATTTAATTTCAAAATTATAATCTAAAATTACAAGCTAACCCTGAACTAGGTGACAGCCGCTAGAAGTAGGAGACGAAAGTGATTCACAAATAGAATAATGGTGTTAAGGTAAAGAGGTGCGTATGCTGACGCACCGGCACGCGGCACGTGCGGCACGCAGCTGCTGTAGCCTTGCCACCGGGTACAAAACAGAAGATCTGTTTTGTGAAAATGTCACAAAACAGATAGGTACAGAAATCAATCTACATACAAAGTGCGCTCGAGCAACGCACACATAGACACTGCTCACGGACACGATATCTCGGATCGGTTGGGACCAGCGCGAGCGCGAGTTTCCTAGTGTACCTATATGTCTTTGAGCGCGAGTGCCATCCGCTTGAGACACGCATCTGTGAACTTTTTTGTGCAATTATGGAGCAACAAAAAAGTTATTAAGTATAACTGTTCAGTGGACGGTTGTTTAAATTCAACATTAAACGGTGTAAGATCGATTTATATAATAGGTTCCTATTTTGAACCAGTATAAAGGAAGTAACAAAATTTTTGTAAGGTAAATTCACGCCACCTTACGTACCTAAGTTGAAAGCATGTTTTTTTTTTGTAGATATTGTGTTGTTTTAGTGTCATTTGACAGGTTTAGGGTCTAAAACGGATAGGGCAATAGAAATTGTGTAACTAGAGGGTAATCTGTTTAGAAGTTATTAGGGATTTTCGATAATCAAATTTGTATTAATTTAACATAACAACGACATTAAAATAAAAATATTTTAGTTATTATTAATTTATATTTCCATTCTTCCCGTTTAATTCTCAACAATAAATCAAACAACTAGATACCTACGAGTGCCTCCACCACGACAGGTTTTTGACAACCATAGAGCGACCGCCGAGCGTAGGTATGAAAAGTGAAGTACATACATACATGTGATTGACTTCTGTACCTATCTGTTTTGTGTACCGGGCGTGCTGAGTACGTGATGACTCGGCGATCTTAATTGTTTAAGTTGTTTATTTACCAAATTTTTATGGCATTTTGTTTATTTACCAAGTTGTGAAACTAAGCGACCTTGAACAGATTTCCCGACGAGGAAACTAAGGTCGGATTTTTATTCCCACAGAAAAAATTAAAACAAAGGTGTTGCCGTTAACGCAAAACATTTGCAGTATTTATTATATTCAAAATATTTATACTTTCCACATTTATAAGAAATCGACTTTCTATAAAAAAAACTATTTATTGTAATCAAGATTGAAGAATTTAATTTGTTGATGGCATACTTTATTTGGATATAAATTCTTTGTTGTATTGTTTTAAAACGAGAAAACTGTTTTTGTATGCATAATTTTATTAATTGCACTGGTATCATTGACTCGATACACCTGTGTCAACAAGTTAAGGGTTGATTGATTAATGTGAGACGTCACTTCACTCGCTTCGCTTCACAATTCGTGATTCCGTCGTAATCGCTTTTCAGTGACTCATTTGTGCTATTTTAAGTTCAATTATTTCTCAAATTTATTTTTATGTCACGGTACGAGCGAAATGATAACTTAATATTATAATATTTCTTGCTGGCCCAAACTTTGAGATCCCCTGAAATGTTACTTTGACAGTGACGTAACATTGTTTACATTTTTTTTTTAAATCCGACCTTAGAGATTTTAAAGGTATTTTACTGATGCGATCAAGTTATTCCGTTAAATCATATATTACTCTGTTGCGATTTTTTAATATAAAATAAAAGTAAGTATCTAGTTCAGTTTAGCGAGTAGAATCGATCGTTGCATTTAAAGCCCCAAGTTCAGAGGCACCCTGTACCTATAGAGAAATATATAAGTACTTAAATACATAGAAAATCATCCATGACTCAGGAACAAATATTCGCGCTCATCACACAAATATCTGCCCTTACCGGGATTTGAACCCAGGACCGCTAGCTTCGTAGGCAGGGTCACTACCAACTACTCCTTCGGGCCCTTTTGCACCATCCTGACTAAGACAGGTGACAATTCAGTGTAGGTACCGTAACATCGGGGTACTTTAGCCCTGGCGGGCAACTTTGGCCCGAAACAGAAAAATTACTTAACTTCCAGCCACACCGCACTTCAGGGGCTATCGATGTAGTTCGCGCTTCTCATCGATAGATGGTCGTATGGGGCGGTCAGTAAAATAGTTTCACGTTAAAATAGCTGATTGGTCTATCCATCATTTTGGAGACAATTTGCTACCACTAAACTACGCGAATTTATAATGTGCAAACTTTTTCACGAAACAAAGAAAGCAGGTAATATTAAGTGTTTGATTGTTATCATTCGTAACAGATATGTATCTGGGATCCTAATGTGATATAAATCAAAGATTTTAAGACATTTTTGTGAGAAGTATATAATAATTAAAATCACAGTATTCTTTGTTGATCGTTTTCGGATATCTTTGACCCATGGTCCAAACATTATTTTGTTCTGTTTCCAAAGTCCTTTTATTAGCTAAATATACTTTCTTATCACTCAGACTTGCAAAGATGCCTATAATTTATAAAAAGAAACCAGGAAGTCGTCGTTACATTGATTACACAAGCGAACAGTTTCAGCAATGTCTAAGCGATGTGAGATCTGAGACGTTGACTCAATGGGAAGCTTCGAAAAAATACAATATTCCTCACAGCACTATAAAGAATAAACTAAAGAATAGAAACTGCAACAAACCTGGCCACCCAACAATATTTTCAACAGAAAAACAAGCATTTGTTGCCCACACTACAGCACTATCCAAATATGGGTTTAAACAGAAAAAAATCGTCACATAAAATAATGACAGTAAAATAATTTTATAAGGAAAGTAATATCTATTTTTTTATGTTAATTATAGTAACACATGTTAACTACTACTTATGATTATAATTGATAAGTTCAGAAGGTTTTTCTGTTTGTTTTGGAAAAGTTTTAATAAAAAAGAGCAATGTTTGATAGATTTATTACTTTGGGATGATTTTTTTGAAGTTTTTTAGTCTAATTGAAACAAATTAATCAAGATACTATTTCTTTCTTTGGCTTGTGTAATCAATATCAACAGGTTTCTTTGTTCTTCCATTGCAAACCGTTACGTTTTACTACATGAAAAATCGAGGGCCAAACAAACGCGCTTCAAAGTGCAACTTTAACCCAAACTTAGCAAAATAAAAAAAAATACTTGGGGTTTGTTTTATTAAATTTTGCGTGTGTGCACGAGTTGAATATATCCACAACTAAACAGCTATGCCTATAAAAGAGTCATAATGCTATTTAAATTGAAGTACTCAAACGAGAAGTAAAAACTATCATGATTTTGGGACAAAGTACCCCGATGTTACGGTATAGTCACGGTAAAAAAAGGTTCGTCAATTTTGGAAATTAAGAGCCTTGAAATAGAGTCGAAAAGTGACGAACCTTTTTTCACGTTGACTACATGGCGGGCGCAGCTTTTATGAATCCTAGTGATATGAAAACTTGGCAATGTATACTTAATTGTCACCTGTCACTTATTAAATAACAGTGAAAATTAAATATCAGTGAAATACAAATAAATAAACATAACCTAAGATGATATTATTATAGGTTATGAATAAAAATACTTGCGTCAAGAATCTCCTGCTCACGGAGAACTATTATTGAAAGAGCGACATCTATCAGAGGCACCCTGAAACACTCACTATACTGCCATCTATCGAAAAGGAGCGTAACTATCTCGACAAACAAGTCGCACACCCGTTAAATATCGACCGACCCACAATCTTTCTACGAAATCCGCTAGAGGTCACGCAAGCTGAAAGACCAACAACAACAACAACATAAACTCACGCCTTCATTCCCAGAGTGGGGTAGGCAGAGCCACAGACTCACCAACAACTCCAAAAACTTGTTGATAATTCTGTGACCACATTTTGCACAACCAGGCTAAGATGTTATCCAGTGTATTAGTGACAGGTTGCAAACCCATCGTCTAACAGCACTACACAGCCTTTAGTCCCTTAGTCGTCTCTTACGACATCCACGGGAAGACATGGAGTGGCAACATTCTAAACCCGGCACCACACGGCAAAAAAAAAAGACCACTGTTTACTTTAATTTGTTTACATTAAATTAATTCGTTTAAAATGTCCCAAATTTGTAATGGATGCCGCCAACTACTACCATGCAAGGAATACTTAAAATGTTTCATAAGTTCAAAAAAAAAACCATACTTAAACGATTACGTATTTGCGGCAGTTGCAATAGAAACCTTAGGGCCGTGGTCGTCCGACACCAAAAAGTTAACCCACGAAGTTTCGGATAAACTGGTTGGCGTCTCTGGCGATCCCAGGGCCGGGTCTTTTTTCGCCCAACGGCTTAGCCTGGCCGTGCAGTGGGGTAATGCTGCAAGCATTTTAGGGACGCTGCCCCGAGCGGGAGATATGCAGGGTTTTGATATGTTTTAGTTATCAGTTTTTTATTTCTTTGAATGTTTTTATAATTAAAGAAACTGTAAAATTTAGTACAAAATAAAGATAGGTACAGTTCCAAAAGCTACGATCTAAAATGTGCGAATGTATTGACTCACCGCTTTATGGTCTAAGATCCGAATAGGAGACGACCTTCACCCTTCACTTCGTACGCGTAGAATTAGTTTCCCACTACTCCCCCCATTTCTTCCCGTTGGGGGTCGATTTTCGGAAAATCCGTTCTTAGTGCTCACTTAAGTACATCATGAAAGGAACCCCTGTACCAAATTTCAAGTTTCTAGGTACAGTAGTTTGGGCTGTGCGTTGATATGTCAGTCAGTCAGTTTTGCCTTTTATTTATATGGATAGATTTAATATGGTAAGCAATATATGGCGAATAGGTTGACTGAAAAATTTCAGTCCAGCACTTAATAATAATAAAAAAGTTAAATATTCGTATTTAGCTTATTTTATTTAAATATGGTAAACCGAATAATTCGGGGCTGATTTTTCAATCCCCAGATAAAGCTATCCGGAAGGTAAATTTTAGCTCCGTCCTTTTCTTTCATATGACTTCAGAAAATGATAGTACCTAATACATTTAACTGACGGATTTTTTTATCTGGGGATTGAAAAATCAGCCCTCGGCCGAATATCCGGTTCGGTAAAGGTTAAACCGAATAGTATTCGGTCTTCGGCTATTCGGTGAAACCACTATTCGGCGCATCTCTAGTAAATATCCAATTTAAATTAGCTACTAATATTAAATATATAAGTAAATATAAGCTATATCTTAGCTAAATAATTATCGTCACTAACGTCACTTACGTACTTGTAAGAATTCTATTTGCGCATGTTTTTTTTTGCGGACATATTCACATTTTCATGTTAGAGGTCCGCAAAACAGTCACTTAAGCTAGTGGCGGCACGCTGACGATACTACATGTTATAATACTTCCCCCGGCGCGTCTGTCAGAATGTTCGCGATGATCTCAAAACTACTGAACGGATTTTGATACGGTATTTACCATCAGAAGGTTTTTACGTACAATAAAATCTGATTTATGTATGAATTACCGAAAATTCACATAAACAGAAGCGAAGCGAGGGCGGGTCGCTAGTTACATAATTATAAGGTTCTCGCAGACATAACCGCTCGGCACCGGATCAGATAGAAGTGAGACATTGAAAAGTGAGCTTTAATTTGTGTTGGTAAGAGACATTCTTCAGTGGACGACGCAAGGCCTGCGCCCGGCTTTTTTTCACTTTAACTTTAAATAAGTTTTTGTCAAAAAAATCATTTTTAGGACAAGCTTTTGTTGCCGACTGTACTATTGTTTTGCAAAGTCAGTATCTGGGTTGTACACTGGTTCATAGACAATTTTTGTATAGAATTTCAGTTCATAGAAAATGTTTATCATATTATTAGTTCATAGAATAATCAATACGCAGAGTACCTACTTACTTTGAAGATATTTAAATCATACATTTTTGTTACAAATAAAATTCAAATAAAATATTCTTAATCCTCATATTATTTAGTTAATGTAAAACTTATTACCAAGATTTTTTTTGATGCAAGTGCTTGTTTTCTGGCGGGGTCACAGTTCTAACCTAACCTAACCTACTTTTCTCTTAGCAAGTCGTTTCGGAAGGGGTCGCAGTTCTAACCTAACCTACTTTTCTGTTAGCAGCTCATTTCTGACGGGGTCGCAGTTTTAACAGACCCTACTTTTCTGGTATTCTACCAAACAAAAAATATTCGATTAAAAATAATTCTACTGTTTGATAAGTTTGTTAAATAAAAAAACGAGATTATAAAATTCATTGAAATATGTTTCTGCGAAACATGTTTATTTCAAGTAAATAGTCGTTAAAACGTTATTGTAAATAAAAATACAAGGACCAAATATTATATGAAACATTTTCTATGAAACAAAATTCTATTAAATTTCTATCTGCGAAACAAGGGCACCCATTATCTGCTTACCAAGACCAAACCAATGAGCCCCAACACGGTCTACTTTAAATGGTTTACCCTTGTTTTATAGACACATAGAACATATCACTTCGCAGAACTTTAATTTCATAGAAAACTATTTTCTACTGAACCCGTGTTGATTTCCAGTTTATCTTGTGGTGGTTACAAGTGTAACCATAGACATTAATATACTGTCGTTATGGACACATTGACTGTGCAAGCGAGAGTGCAGGGTAGTGATTCTCTAAAAAGCAAAGGTGAGCGAATGCAGGAGTGAAGTCCAAGCGGCGAGTTTAAGTAGTCCCGTCAGAGCGAGCAAAACACATTTTAGCGCGTGCATTCTATAAGGCAGCCTTATAACGTTCGAGAAGCCATGCTAAAAAACACGCGTTCGCTCACCTTTGCTTTAGAAAGAATCACTACCCAGTCTCTTACGGCACGAATACGAGTGCGAGAGAGATAGCAAAAGAAAAATCCATTGTAACCATTTTGAGAGCTCGTAGAGTCACACGGCGTCACACTGGCGACAGCGTCCTTCAGTATTTATTTCATAAAACACACAACATAAACTCACGCCTTCATTCCCAGAGTGGGGTAGGCAGAGCCACAAGTGATTCTCTCAAAAGCAAAGGTGAGCGTATGCAGGAGTGAATGTCCAAGCGGCGAGTTTAAGTAGTCCCGTCAGAGCGAGCAAAACACATTTTAGCGCGTGCATTCTCAATTAGGCAGCCTTATACGTTCGAAAAGCCATGCTGCGAAATTGAATACACGCGCAGAAATGTGTTTTGTTCACTTTGACGGGACTACTTAAAACAGCCCTTTGGACATTCACTCCTGCGTTCGCTCACCTTTGCTTTTGAAAGAATCACTACCCTGGTTCAAAACTGACTTGCTTTGGACCACAACCCGATGACAATGCAATATTCTGGAATCAAAGAGATGACCTGACGAGTGGAAAAAGACTACTATACAATTGTATACCTGGACCAGGAATGCAGAAGCGCATAGGATGAGGGCCTTGAAAGTCATTATTATATGTTTGATATCTAAACACTGAATGGCGTAATGTATTGAGTAGCTTATATAGAAGGCTAGAAAACAGTTCAAAACGTTGCTCATGCAGTATAACTCATTTCCAATCGTGTTATTTCTTGCACACCTTTCTCGAAGGTTCTCAGTATCGCTGTCTTTTTATAATCATGCTATCTCTTTCACTCTTGGTGGAAAATTGCCAAATACTGAAACGTACTTCAAAAGCCCATAAGGGGTCTTGAAAATGCCTGAAAATGGGTTTTCAGGATATGGCGTAATCTGATATGGGTGGCATGACACGGACCGAAACCATGTTTCAGGCGCCTGAAAACCACGTCAAGTTGGTCGAAATTTTGGTAATCTAGTATGTGATAGAGCTACCTCTGAAAAGTACTGAAATGATATTTCAGCCTGCTGAAAACGCTTCTAAAGCACCAAAATCCACGATTGAAAATTAGACGCCTTACCTCATCGGTGTAACAATATGTAGGTACTATTTAACTATCAGTGGTGTCATGTAACCTTCTTGGATGCTTGGTACATGGATAGACGCGCAACTATACTTTTAAGGAGTCAATAAAATATGCAGAGTTGTAACAAAACAGCGCTTTCTTAATATCTTCCGTAATGACCTATTTGCTAATTTGAGTTGCAAAATACTGGTATAAAAGTGGTAGGATAGTTGTGTAGAATCATTCTATTTTCTTTGGGAGAACCAGATATTTTAACCATGTCTCCTTTCGTTGTTTTAGCTCTGTTCGTGCAAGCGTGCCTTAGCCAGGTTGATTTATCTCAAACAAGAAAGAAAGCTTAAATTTTTCTGCAACAACACCATTAAATGAAAGGATAAGAATGAAATGAAAATATCTCTTCAAACATGTCTTTCATAAATTCAACTTTTTTTTCCAGTCCGTGATAAGCAACTGCGGTTGTGGCCAGTCCTATCCCAATTATTTAGCCTACAACCTTGGACGAGTCAACCAGGGCAGCATTGGAATAGGCAGCATTGGCCTCGGCAGCGTTGGGCTCGGCAGCGTGAGCGCCGGCTCCTGCGGGCAGTACGGCGGCGTGGGCACCGGGTCGGTGGGCGTGGCGGGCGACGTCGGCGCGAGCGGGAGCACCGTCGTCGTCGGCTCCGTGCCGGTGCTCGGCGCCGTCGACTTCAGCGGCATCGTGCCCGCCTGCGGCTCCGTCTCTATCTCCGGACAATGTGGTTGCGGTTGCAACTGTTATAACAATAGCATAAATATAATCGTTTGTTTTAAAAAAAACATGTATTTTACTCTAACTCGTGTAAAGTTATAGATACTGGTGTCTTTATGGTTTTGGGTAGGTTTAAACTTGAAAGTAAACAAACGTCCAAGGCCTCTTTTCCCGGTGGTTTTAACGATATCGTCTTTGACCTGTTATGGTATTGTTTTTGACGTCAGCCGCCATTACTGTCAAGTAAATAAGAGCTATCAAAACGTTGACAATACGATTACACGTCAAATGCGATTTGGATTTTACCGACTAGAATTGAGGCTCAGATCGTTGGCTGAATCGTATCGAAATCGAATCGGATCGAATTTGAAATCCGTCAGGGCTGTATCTTTTGAACCGTAATAGTTAGGCGTCACTTGGGGCCTGTTTCACACAGGGACCGGACCCCGCTTACCGTAACCCGGGGTTTTTAAAGGGTTTTTATAGCGCTGATTTCTGTAAACCGTCACATTTCGGTAAGCGCTTAATCGGGTAACACATTAAACGGATAAACCATTCGATTGAGTTAATTCGACTTACCGCTTACCAGTATCAAAACCCCCGAATGGGTTACCGCTTAAAATACTGACTGAATACCTTCAAGCAATTTTAGTTCTTAGACGAACTATGTACGACATATTATTGAATCGCTTATAACTCAGGCGGCGCGCGCGCTTTAAGGTCACAGTGGCATGAGACGCGCGCTGGAAGGGAGCGAAGGGGTTACCTTAACCCGAACGGTAAGCGCTTAACTAAACAAATATCTAATCCAGCAACATTCGGTAAGCGGTTACCAAAGGGTTGCGGTTAGGGTATCCCGGCTTAGTAGGGCTACCTAATCGTTGGGTAAGCCGGTCAAGAGGTTACCGATACGATTGGCTTATCGTATGAACGGGTAAGCCGTTGGAACGGCTTAAGCAAAGGAACGGGTTTTCCGGTCCCTGGTTTCACAATCGGCAAGTAAATCTATGTGCCAGTTAAAGTTTTACTTGACGATTGTGAAACAGGCCCTTAATATTTTCACAGTGTCTTAAGTATGTGACCGCAGTAACAATGAATAATAAAAAATAACGAGGTCCTACAAAAAACGTGTTTTTTCAGCGCTTTTTTGGCTCGAACTTAATATTGTATTGTGATCGGAACTCTTCGTGCGCAAGGCCGATTCGTACTTCACAATATTTTTTTCATTTAAGTCTATGACGAGTTTGAATATTTGACATGTAAAAACCCAAACATCTATTGTTACCATGTAGGATATAGTTTATTTGCGTTACGCGGCTAAATATCTAGCTATAAATTTCAGAGCTTGAGGGTTTCTTAAACAGTCCACGACGGGTATTGAATTAGTTGTCTATTGTAACAGGAAGTGTGTTAACTGAATTTATTTAGTTATCTTTTTCGATATCAGGTAAGGAACAGTGTTCTTCAATTTTAAATATCTGTTCTAAATTTTTAGCCCGTGTGGTGCCGGGTTTAGAATGTTGCCACTCCATGTCTTCCCGTGGCTGTCGTAAGAGACGACTAAGGGACTAAAGGCTGTGTAGTGCTGTTAGGCGATGGGTTTGCAACCTGTCACTAATACACTGGATAACATCTTAGCCTGGTTGTGCAAAATGTGGTAACAGAATTATCAACAAGTTTTTGGAGTTGTTGGTGAGTCTGTGGCTCTGCCTACCCCACTCTGGGAGTGAAGGCGTGAGTTTATGTTATGTTATGTTATGTTATGTTATGTGTCTAAATTTTTAAACGTTTTAGTAACAAGAATTGAGGGTCTTTCGGCAATCTTCGCTGAGGGTAGATGGCCGATTGAAAGTCCGGCTTTTAAAATTTACTCTGTTCACTGATTCACTCTCAGGGCTTGCAAATATTCGAGAATTTTCGGTATTCGAATATTCGAATTATTTTCTGGCATCATTCGAATTATTCGAATATTATTGGAATAGTTAAAAACTTTTGTAATAAGCCAGTTTTTTTATTGCCAATGACTTATTTAGAGTCTAATTTCTCTGTATCTAAACAGAATCTAGTTGAAAATTTAAGACCAATTTATTTGATTTGATGTAAGGCACTCAACTATCGCAGTCTTACAAAAATTTGGAAAATAGTTGGTGGTTAACCCAACTATTAAGTCAGTCGTATAAGTCGAGGTCTTACTCAGACAACATAAATATGTAATTATAATAAAATCAAAAGAACCAAAAATAACGGTTAGAATTTACTACTTATTTCTAGTAACTTTAAAAAAGAATGTTGATTGTTATTCATTAGATAATAACAATCAACACTCTTTTTTAAAGTTACTAGAAATAAGTAGTAAATTCTAACCGTTATTTTTGGTTCTTCGTAACGAAACGTAAAACCTTTAAAACAAAGAAATTCAACTAAGAAAAATAAAGATACCTAATTAGTAGCAAGCAGCAATGAAGCCAGCTCAACCGAATTAAACGTGATATCGTTCTTTAAATCAATAAGAGTCTTCATAATATGGTCTTAAACATGAGCGTGAACTTTGAAAGTTGTATTTTGTACGCATCAAATTCTGAGTTTGGCGTTCCAGACATTGATCGAATATTCGAATATCACAAGTTTTATATTCGAATATTCGAACCAGTTTATTATTCGAATTATTCGAATATTCGAATTTTCGAATGCAAAGCCTTGTAAGCTATCTCCATTCTAAATTTCATCCAAATCCGTCCAGCGTTGAAGCGTGAAGGAGTAACGAACTAAAACCACCTTTTACCCCCTTACGGTAGTTTTTCCAAAATCTTAGAGGCTAAAATTTCCAAAAATCCCTTCTTAGTGCACCCGTAAAGTACTAGAGGAATATTCCTTTCAAATGTCAAGTCCCTAGGTCCAGCGGTTTAGGCTGTGCGTTGATCGATCAATCAGTCAGTTACCCCTTTCAATCCCTGCGGGTTTAAATTATCAAAAAGCCACGTATGAATTAATTTTCAATCATGGACCTAAACACAAAATTTGAAGATTCTAACTTTAAAACTAACTGACTTTCATTCAGATGTTTATCCCCAATTTTATCTCCCTAGGGAGTGAATTTTGGAAAATCCTTTCTTAGTGCACCCCTAGATACCATAAGTAAACTCGTCAAAAAAAAAATAAGTAGAATATTTACTCGTATCGTATAATACCTAAAACATGCTAACTTATTAAATAAGTGCCTAGCCTACCTAAAAAATAGAAAAAGAACTATGAATAATATATACGTACTCGGTAGTGGTGACAAGTACGTTATGATATTTCGTTTCAAAGGTAAACAAGCATGTTCAAACAATTAATATTGAACCTGTGACCTTACTTTGTAGTCAAGTCTACGCACTGGGTTTTGCTGCCTTATGTACCTAACTTCGTTCTTAGTTCATGAGATAGTTTTTATTTAAAGCAAGGTACAGGGAAACGACAGGTACTAAGGTGGGATGGTATTGTCCACACGCAACAATTCAAACACTGCTGCTTGACACTATTTATTCTGTATCCAAGTTTTGACTTGTCTTATAAATCGATGAACGCCGGCTGCACGCACGGAAAAGCGTGACTCATTGTCACGTTCCGTCTCATTGTCACGTTCCGCGCCGCGCCGAACGTGCAAGCGAGAGCGCGGAACAAGCGATAGAGAGGCACGATCGGCCTAAGCGTTCGGCTTGTGACGCATATATCTCTCTTCCATTCCATCGGCCGATGCGTCCGAGTAGAAGAGAGACAGCGGCAGCACACAACCTACACGTAAACTGTTTTGTTAACTGTTCATAAAGTGTGTGTGTGTTTCCATTGTTTATTACAACAACAATTGCGACAAATAAAGTAATTAAATTCTTGCATTTTAAGAATTTTTATTAGCGATATAGTCTCATATACCTACTCGTATATCGATAAACGATAAAAGCGTGACTTATTGTCACGTTCCGCCTCATTGTCACGTTCCGCCTAAGCCGAGCTTGCAAGCGAGAGCGCGGAACAAGCGATAGAGAGGCACGATCGGCCTAAGCGTTCGCCTTTTGTGTTTTCTTATGACGGTATCACGTAAAATTATCGTCCGTAAACAAACTTTACAGACAACCAATTTTTTTTAAGAGTACAATCTCAAGGTAATCATCGTGTAAAACCTTGACCCAAACTATGCTCTGGGCTTGACCTATGGTTACTAGGCAACGATAGACATAGTTAGGGTGCGGCTCCACTAAGGCGGAGACGAGCGGGGCGGAGCAGAGCTGTTCCAATATTAACCAATAGAAGGCGCATGCGGTCACGTCGAGCGGTCCTTCCGCACGTTAGTTTAGATTCTATTGGTTAATATTGGCACAGCTCTGCTCCACTCCGCTCATCTCCGCCTCAGTGGAGCCGCAGCCTTATACAGGGTGTTAGGAAGAAGGTTGGACAAACTTCTTTGACTAACTCTGTAGGTCATACTCATCAACTTTTAGTATGGGACCAACATCCAAATCGCGAAAAAAGAAACAGCTGTTCCATACAAACTTTGAGAGCTAAAATTTATGGAACAGCTGTTTTTTTTCGCGATTTGGATGTTGGTCCTATAGTAAAAGTTGATGAGTATGACCTACATAGAGAAACACAAAGACAAAGGCCTTTATTGCAAGAACACAGTAGGTATTCAAACTGAAAATTAAAAATCAACTTTAATACAACTTCTATGAACTTAAAACAAAACTAGCAAAGATCTTGAGTTCATACTGTTTATCAGTTATGTACCGCGCGACTTATAGTAACCTCAAGTGACGGCACCAATACTGGACACTTTTAGCTGACAGGCACCAGTAATGGACATTTCACTCTAGATTCAAATTAAATAAAACAAACAAATGAATAACCCTTATCTTCTGTAAAATAAGTACCAAAAGTCCATTATTGGTGCCTTGTCCATTACTGGTTCCATCACCCTACTATAATAATATTATGGCGCGCAAATGCTCCATTGTGGATTCAGTTTTATAAATTAGTGGGTAACTTTTTACAATATCGATATGAACATCACTACCCTTACTGTGCATTTTGACAAAACTGGTCTCTCGGATTAAAATGTTTACTTAAATTATAATATTTTTGTTCCAGATATTCAAAATGGCACCAAACACAATAAAAAACGACGTAATTTTAGAGGAACCCAACCAAAAGTTTGAGAAACTTGTGGCACCGCAAGCAGCTCCTTGGAATTATGAGCTAGCGTACATAAATCTGATTGTATTAGGCTATTTCCACGTCGCCGGGCTCTATGGACTGTACCTATGTTTTACAGAAGCTAAATGGTCTACTATATTGTTAAGTAAGTTTCAAATCAATCTTAAAACAAGATCAAAATGAAAAAAAAACTTTTTTTATATAGTAGCTCAAAATGTGGTACTTTTTGTAGCTGTACCGCTATACGGAAAGTTGGACTTTTCGAACTAGTGTTTTTTACTTTTCCATTTTTTACCCTTAATTGTTCAAATTGCTCTGTGAATTTTATTTTTATCCGACTAAGAAATAAGTAAAATTGTCTGAAATATTACCTACTTACTGTTAATTATTTTTTCATAGATATTTTTTCGCAAACGTATAATAAACGTTGTTTGATACACGTGCGCAACTGTCAACTGGCCAAGACACCTCGGGACTCGTGTAAAATGACATACTTTCCGCACTTGAATCTAATTCTATTGTGACAAGATTGTTGCCGACTGCATTTTTTGCATTGTTTATGATTTGTTTATTGAGATCATACTAATGAGGTTACTATTGACCTACGTTAAGTGTAGATCCTGTTGTTATCTACTGACATCCTAATTGTGAATTGTTCTTGGGTCAAAATTATAGGTTGGTTTCATCGGTAAAATGAGATATGAATATGACCCGCCATAAACTGAGTCACATTGACGTAATACATCAAGTCTTCATTTATTTCAGCAATCTTTATCAACGAGATGGCCAAAGTTGGTATAACAGCTGGAGCCCACAGACTCTGGTCTCACAGAGCCTTCAAAGCTAAGCTGCCTCTTCAAATTATCCTGGTTATCCTCCAAACCATCGGCTGCCAGAGCTCCGTCATCCACTGGGCGAGAGACCATAGGCTTCATCACAAGTATTCTGACACTGATGGAGATCCTCATAACGCGACGCGAGGGTTCTTCTTCTCCCATATTGGCTGGTTGTTTGTCAAGAAACATCCTGAAGCTAAGAAAAGAATGCGCTCTGTTGATTTGTCTGATCTCTACAACAATCCGCTGCTTAAATTTCAATATAAGTAAGTAAACGTTTTGCATGTAAGTATATCTTTGTGATAAGGCAAACGAGCACGAGGCCATTTGAAATCTCAAGGCTGCAATCTAAAGACTTTGAGAACTAATGTTGCTTTGCTAGTCACTTCACCGGTTTTCTTATCCCCACACCGTAACTCAACAATGTAAATATTGCTGTTTGACGGTAGGTTAAAGCATTATGGCTGATTTACATTGGTCCAGCAAAACCATGCCAGTAGAACTACATTGAAGAGTTTGTTTTCACATTTGAGGCGAGAGCTATTGTAACGACGCAATGTACATCTACTGGCAGGCTTTTGCTGGACCAATGTAAATCGGCCATAAGATGGGGGTAGATCCTGCACCAGGTCCACCACAATCAGTCAGTAGTAATGACTGAGCACAGCAGTAACATTAGAGCGATGTGTCTGTTAATACACCTCAATCCTTGCTAATAAACTTGGAGTATCTAACCTTGGAGTAGCTAAGCCATGCTTTGTTCTTATTTGTCGAATTCAAATGTGACAATGACAGATAAGAACAAAGCATGCCTTAGCTACTCCAAGGTTATTACGTATATTAGTAAGGGGCGTAAGAGTTCAACGGTGATACACGAATACATTTTGTAAAGTATATAAGTACATGTATAGTAATTTTTTGCGTCTGGGAACCTTGTAATTCCGTTTTTTTTTCGAATATTAATTTGTCCGAATTTTCATTTTTCCGAAAGCTGTAGCTGGAGCAAGCAGCTATATTAAAATAAATGCATAATTTAATTATTACATGTTAGGTTTGATTTGTAAGCGATGTCAAAAAAAATATGTCTTTATTAAAACATTGCGTTCGGAACTACGAAAATTCGGAATTATGACTCTTCGGCATTGTGTACCTAACTAGTATTGCGTCTTCGTACAACTTAGCAATTTTAATATAAATTACAAACTTACTCGTATTGGCGAGTTTAAAAAAGTTTTAGACAGTCCCAATTAAAATAATTATATATCCTTTATTGGGAATACGCTTCCATATTTGATTATTGGGGTACTTAAACATGCGGTAACTAATGTATTTGTTATGACGACACTCCTGTTTCAACCTATTTTTTTCTTCCAGGTACGCCTTCCCAATCATCGTGACGTTATGTTTCATCCTGCCCACAATAATCCCCATGTATTTCTGGGGAGAGACATTCAAAAGCGCATGGCACATGTCTTTCCTACGCGTCATCACCAGCCACCACATAACATTTCTCGTGAACAGCGCAGCTCATACCTTCGGGAACAAACCTTACGACCAGTTCATCACACCAACGCAAAGCATCTCCATATCTTTGGTTACCTTAGGAGAAGGTTACCACAACTATCACCATGTATTCCCCTGGGACTACAGAGCAGCGGAACTGGGTAATACGGCCCTGAATATCACTACCATGTTTATTAATTTCTTCGCGTGGATTGGCTGGGCTTATGAGCTAAAGACTGTCTCCAATGATTTGATAACAAGGAGGGCTGGGAGAACTGGTGATGGGACCAACTTGTGGGGATGGGGGGATAAGGATTTGCCGAAGGATCATAAGGAGTTCGCTGCCATTTTGTGTGCGAAAAACAAATAATCACTGCAAATTGTATTTCTAAAGTCATTCTAGTAAGTAAGATCTTTCAAAGCGCCTGGTTGATGCAACTCGTGACCAAAATACTGGGTTGCACTTGGCACAAAGATAAGCATTGTCATTGAACGTGGCAATGCTGCCACCATTTGGGGAATTATGCCCACTGGCAGCGGTTTATTAGATTAGTGAGTTTTAATTACTTAAAACTCACTAATCTAATAAACCGCTGCCAGTGGGCTTGTAAGTTTGTTTGTTTTTATTGTTTTTTTCTCCACTTGCAATAATTTGTAAATGTAAATATTTAAATAGAATAAACTTAAGAATATTGCAGTTGTTCCTTTTATAACGTTCACGTCGGTTTAAAAAAATAAAGAAGGTCTATTACTGCTGACAAAAAAATCTTATTAGTTTTGTTAGTTGGTTCCCTTTTAAAAAAAAAGGTGATTGAAAGAAGATTATTGATGTTCTTAAATAAAGTTATTTTAGGGTGACGGAACCAGTAAAGGACAAGGACCAATGATGGACACTTGAATCTTATTTTACAGAAGGTAGGGGGAAGTGGGGCAGATTAGTACGGAAAATGTTAACCTTATATTTTGGGCAGTAAAAATGATTAAAATTGTACCATTTTTGCTTATATCATAGTTAAACTAATTGGGATTGATATGGCTTTTAAATTAATATTCAAAATTTCGTCATAAAAATAAAGAGAAAACTGTAAAAAATGGAATTTGTTTAATTATTGTTACCCATGTTTAATTATGTAAAAAAGTTTTAAACATGCCAACATTCAACAAAACGTTGTTTTGTTTCTTTTAAGGAGGGTATAGGCAAACGGTCAAAAATTACTTCCTCGAACATTGATAGCACCAATGTGCCCCGTACCTTTGTGTATCGAGGTGCCCCAACGGTCATATTCGAAAAATATTTCAATATTAAAGAAAACCAGTGTAGTTTAGAAAAGTTAAACATGCAATCCTGACAACGAAATAAAATAATTTAATATTGAGAATTTCAAACATACAATAAACAAATAAACACTACAACAATTAATAATTACATAAGGAGAATATTTTTAAATAGTTTCTTATTATTGCTCGCGTGTAGCCTGCACCACCTACTGTGTAAAATGCTTTAATTTGACACCATGTCCCTGCTAAGGTTGTCTGGAAGAGATCGCTAATTAGCGATAAGACCGCCAGTTGTTTACCTGTGTTATTTTTAATTATACTGTTTCTCTGTAATGTTTTTGTTTGTTGTACAATAAAGTGTTTTGTATTGTATTGTATTGTATTTTTAGTAAGCTACGAGTACACTAAAAACACTTTTTTACTTGTTAAATACTAAAGAACAACAACCTAGCGATGCGTTTACAGCTGTCAAGCCTGCTTATATATAGTCATGTTTTAGTGACATTTCGATATTACTACCATTTGTTTTTAACGAAATAGTGCGGTGTATTTTTGTGCCCCATGCATCAAACTGCCCCGCTTCACCCTAAGGGTTATTCATTTGTTTTGCAACACTCAACTTAGGATCGTATGGAATTAAGAGTGAAGTGTCCATTACTGGTGCCTGTCAGCTAAAAGTGTCCACCATTAGTGCCGTTATCCTATGTAGTTATTGTTGGAAAATATAATAATGTACAGCTATAATAGTAGATTATACACCGAGGGTATAAAGCACTGTTTTATGAAACGGGCGCGATATTGAATCCTGAGCAAATGAAGGAGTTCAGATTTAAATCCCGAGCGCAGCGAGGGTTTTATGAGAATTAAAACGGAGTCCTGAGTGTAGCGAGGGATTCAAGCTCGCCCAAGACGAAAACAGCTTTATCCCAAAGGAGAATACTCTACTTTTCTCACCTTTTGCGAGACAATAAAAAGCAAGGCTACTTACTAGAAACAAAGTTTTATCAAAACTTAAAGTGCCTTATTTAAAAAAACTTACAAATTGTAATTTTTCATAGGAATTCAAATTTCATTATTAACCAGCGGGTTAAAATGAGATTCAGTACCGTATTATACCTAACCTACCGGGTCATATAATGGTACTGAATCTCATTACAACCCGCTGGTTAGCCGATGGCTATAATGACTTACTTTAGGTGAGGTTTGCATGATATACATATTAATTTGTATAATTGGGCAATTTCCAGCATGTTGTGTGAAATGACGCGATAACAAATGAATCGCTTAATTCAAAGCACAAATAAGTACATGTGCAAAAATTTGAAATAAATTTGAATTTAGAATTCTTAGCCAAACACCAGATGTTTTGAACCAAAGTTAGTTTTTTTTTAATATAATTTATTTAGAACTCGTACAGTCATATTTGAATGCGATGTAAGATTACTTTGTACTAAACAATATAAGTACCTATCAAAAAGACCTGGAGGTTCATTAATGAATACACATAATGAAAAATGCGAAAGTTTGAACTATCACTAGAGAAATGAAGTAAAAAATCACTAAAGATGACAATAAGATACAGGTAAACAAAATATAATATACAGGATGGAAAAAACGAACTCCACATAGAGGGCAACTACCGTAAATATTGAAAATAGCAAATTCTACGCAAAGGAGACTAACTTTTATTTTTAAAAATAGTAAATACTGCATTTTTGGATTCTTGAAAAAATCCTTAACGGGGAATCGAACTGGTCGAATATGCATAGTAGCAGGAAGGCCTCTTGAGGCTCGTTTCACGAAGCTACAAGGTACAAATTACAAGCGGAAGTCTCTTTCTAATTCTTCTTCCTAAAAAGAGAGTTCCGCTTGTAATTTGTAACTTGTAGCTTCGTGAAAGGGGCCACTGATGGTAAACATTCTCAATACTACAATCATAAGAACGTATTTGATACCCCAGCGGGCCTAGTATAGCTGCGTCTATATCGCGCGTCAAATGTGGATAAAGCATCCGTCACTTTCGTACTTATTACGTGTCAGAAGGTGACGGATGCCTTATCCAAACTTTGTCACGCGATAAACGCAGCCATATTCAGGCACCTGAGGACTAATATCTCTATGCCAGTAAGATCACTTTATACACTCAAAAAAACATTTTTCTTATTTTACCAAATGCACTATTTTGGATAATATGGTACCCTTATATAGGTACATACCTTCACGCCTGTCTCCCAATGAGGTAGGCAGAGACTATGGAACGCCAGGTGCACCGGTCCAAACATACAACTTTCGCTTCCTCTACATTCATCAATCTCTTCTTGCATGTACGTCTGATTCGGGTGCGGGTAGGTTATGGTTTCCTTTTAAGCGGCTATATTGATGTACCACAATAAAAACACATACTTATCATTAACTAATTAGTATAATTTATTGCTATTTATTCAAACTACGCTTTGCACCCGCAACCGCACTGTCCGGAGATAGAGACGGAGCCGCAGGCGGGCACGATGCCGCTGAAGTCGACGGCGCCGAGCACCGGCACGGAGCCGACGACGACGGTGCTCCCGCTCGCGCCGACGTCGCCCGCCACGCCCACCGACCCGGTGCCCACGCCGCCGTACTGCCCGCAGGAGCCGGCGCCCACGCTGCCGAGAGCGGCGCCGCCGAGCCCGGGGCTAACCTGGTTGTAGCCGAAGTTGTTCATGTTGGCGTTGGGGCCGTAATATTGCTGGCTTATGACTGTCTGAAATAAAATTAAAAAAAAAACAAATTAGAACACTGCTTTAATATAGGGTTAAGGCGATTATTCCACTTTGAAGCCCGTTGCGATTGCGAGTGCGTTAGACAATAAGCTCTCTGTTTTAAATTCAGATTGTACCCCTCTCGCCTTGGGCATAGTCCACTTCTTTATGCTAAAGAGAAGGCAAGCGAGCACATAGTGTGTGTTGGGATCTGAGACCCATAGACAATTACATTCTTAACACTGCAATCTTAAGACTGCACTTTTGACGTGTAATGGTACTGATGGTATTGTTATTAATTCGGCCATCATTACTGTAAAGTAAATAAGAGCTATCAAAGAGATGTCAAAAACAATTAGGTAGGTTTCGGTAAGGCTGAGAGTACAGGACAAATTAACTGAGACCTGTTATGTCTATAGTATTGGTTAGGACGATTGCAAGTATTGAAAAAAACCGGACAAGTGCGAGTCGAACTCGCCCACGAAGGGTTCCGTACTATCTATACAACATTACCAAAAATCCCATTTGTTGTATGAGAGCTCCCCTTAAATATTTATTTTATTCTGTTTTGACATCTTCTGTGAAAATTTCAACTGTCTAGCTATCACGGTTCATGAGATACAGCCTGGTGACAGACAGACGGACAGACGGACAAAGGGACAGCGGAGTCTTAGTAATAGGGTCCCTTTGGGCACGGAACCCTAAAAATGACGTAAATTATTTACCTGGATAAGGCACGCCTGGACGCAAAGGACCACAAAAGTAAAGGGAGACATATTTCTTTCTGATTGGTGTCAACGAAAGCTGAAGAGTGACTGCCTTTATCCTTGGACCATATTTATACAGCGTTTATTAAGCATTAGACTATCTAATTGGCAAATGTTATGTTAGGTCATATTGCAATGCAATGTAATAGTTACATAGCCTTGATAAGGTTTGCTAGGTATGCATTTAGTACGTGACGTTACATAGGTAACACTAGGTTATCAGCCTTTTTGGTAGGTATTAGGTCATTGATAATGGATCCTTATCAATGAGGATGCAACATCGACAATTATTTGCAAAACAAAGTATAAATACGTTTCTATGATCTTTAATTTCAGTCAGTTGTTAAAATAAACGGAGATAATAAAAATGTCGATCACAACTATTGTTCTCTTTGCATCAGCTCTTTTAATTCAGGTAAGATGACACTACAGTTCTTTCTGCTGATGAGATACATCCTAAAATTCCTACTATACCAATACATAAATGATTCTTCCCGTTTGAACTTTAGTATCAGCAATTCTGCTAAGTATAGAACGTCTTTACGTGCAGTGAACCAAATGACAAAAACCTCCTTTATTTTCTTTCTCTGGATTTTATCTTAGGCCTACTGTAAATAAATTATCTCCTATTACTTTTGCCTTCCTTGTTTCGTAATCAGAATAATCAATCAATCCATGCTTTTAACAATCCACTAAAGATTTGCAAGGTTTGGACTGTTTTTTTCAATTACTAACTTTTCGCCGCAATTTCGTCCACGTAGAAGTCGTTTATAGCTATTTTCTCGATGATTGCCCTCCAAAAAAATCCTATGATATTAGAAGCACCTAGTAATGTCCGTCTCCAGGCGGTAAACCATTCCTGTTTCAAAGTTACATCAATCAGTTGAGACGTTTAGCTATGAAGAAAGAAACAAACAATTCTACTTTCAAATTTATTACATTAGTTACTGTTAAGGTAAAGGATTTATTATTATTCTCCATGAATTCTCTATCTGTTGCAACACTTCCAGCCTCCTGCCAATCTTTTACAAAAGCGTTCATCTCCTGGATAGCTTGCCATCTATAGACGTCTTGGGGAATGCAACATATTCAACCATATTGTAATTTCAGAGCATCACCTGCAACTGCGTGCCCTCGAGCGTGAGCAGCGGCAGCTGCAGCAGCGGTGGATCCTTCCTGGTGCAGAGTTCAGGGCCCGTGGCTCCCCGCGGCCTAGCAGCTACTGCGGACGCGGCGCTCAGCGGCAACCTGGCCTTGGAAGGCACGCTGCCCTTCCTCAGTGCAGTTGGCTTCGAAGGCCAGTTCCCAACAAACGGTGGAGCTACCGTAAACTACAGCTGCGGAGACGGCTGCGTGGCTATCAAGGAAGAGATCGGGGGGCGAGTTAGAAACTAATGCTCAGTGATTAAATAAAGTTGTCTTTTTAAATGCTCGTTTTATTAAGGCTTTATGACTTGAGTCATTCACTTAAAATCTAAGTACGCTACGTCTTAAAAAGAGTTACCTATCTTAGGTTCGAAAAACTTTTGTCTGAAATTTTCATTTGAACGAAAATGCTTCTTCTCTGAAATCGTTTAACTTTCCTGGATTGTTACGAAACTAACCTAACCTACAAGTTCAGTAGGTATATCTCTTTAAACATTTTGTAAACTTGTGCTAAGAGAAAAAAGTTCTACGAATTCGAGTAAAGTTGGTTAGTCAGTCGGTCGATAGGAGCATAATGAGAGCGAGTGACAGAAAAGTATAAATCCAAAGCACCTGTTACGTCCTATCACACTTTATGCTCTTGTTGGTTGGTGACACATTTCCATTCTACCTTTCCGAGCCTATCTTTAACAAACTTGTACAGTTACAGCACAGCCTAGGTTTTTCTTTAAATTCGTCTAGAACTCGATAATATTATCCTTCGTCCTGCTTGGTCTCCCTCTTCTTCTCCTTCAACCTTGATCTACCCAATGCTGAAGTACCCTCAATCTTTTTTAATTACAAGCTTTTACTGACTTTTAATATTATTACAAGATTTTGACCAGACCAGTTTGCGTGTATGTGAAATCTTGCATGTCAATTTTGAACCACTTTTTGGGGTTCCGAAATCAAACTAGGAACCCTTATAGGGCTGTTCATCTGCTCCACGGTCTAAGACTCTTGGAATCAGAAGCTTGCAATCTACTAGTGAAGAATCCTACGGTCTTCCAGCAGTAGCGGCTCCAGAGGCGGTCTGCCCAGAAACATGATTTTTTTCAATACGAAATCTAAATAAGGACCATGTACATCGTATATAGGCTCGAAGAAAATCCCCGCTCCCTGAATGAAACTGTAGAGGCCCCACAGTCCCTGAGTGTGTCGGAATATTGCCACCTACTGGCGACTCTCACTTTTAAATGACTTTAACGCTTCTGCTCCTGAAGTTTTTTTTTGACAATTGTCTCGGATTATTTACAACCTTCCACCAAAAACTTTACAGAACCGACATGTGTCATTTCAACTCAGTCAGGCATTACTTTTAAATCTAATCTTCTCTTCTTTTTCTTTCATTCTTTTCTTTTAATAAATTCAAATCAAAGTCCAGTCAGAGCAACAAATTGAGTAATTAAAAATCAACACATTTTTTTTAAAGGCGCTTAAAACAAAACAGAAATAAAAACTATACGCGATGTCCAGCAAGATCACCTGGTAGGATCCCCTACCTATTAATTTTGTACGTGAGGGATCCTACCAGGGGCTCTACTTTGAAATCCATTTTGAAAGCCCCATCTCCTTCTTGCGAATTAGTGACGCGTCGAGAGCAAAAGGGATAGCAATAGACGAAGTTCGAATTACGGATTTCAAAGTAGAGCCTCAGAGATGATCTTACTGGACATCGCGAAACTATAGAATCATCAAATAACCCCTCAGCAGCCTTAAGTATCGGCTACTGCAACTAATAATTCATGGTCACTTCTAAAAGCACTCTTTAGGCTCTCTCCAGCGAAATAAGGTGAGTATTTTTGGCACCTTCCCATGCCACGACCCACAACCCCATAAGAAAGATCTTTGCCATCTCATTCCGTGTTACTTCACACTGTAACTAGCGACTCTCCCTCGCTTCGTTTCCGTTTATGTGAGTTTTGGTACGTGGTTTTCATTGCATCGTTTAGGAGGAGTTAGCTGATACAAATAGACAGACAGACACGGAAAGCGACTCTGCTTTGTATGTAAAGAAGAAGAAGATAAACAAGATTACTACAGTACTCCCACTGTCTTAATACCCATCAGCTATCTATCGCTGTCACTTTCTCTTGCATCTGATAGTACCAAATTAGGAACACGACGACAAACACAAGGTCTTGACAGAAGCGCGTGGAGCTAACCCCATGTGCTTTTGTTAAGTCCATTAGAGAAAATCTCTTTAGCCGAACAATTGTCCTCGCGTGTCATATCCATGGACTTATTTCTGTAATAAGTCCATGGGAGGGCTATAAATAACTTGACATTGGCGAAATACACCGTAACAGAGGGGCTAGACAAGATGCATTATACGCTAACCAGCGTTTCTATTCGTTACGTTTTTAAACCAATCGCATTACTTGTAGATGACGTGATACGAAAAGTCACGTGATCTACCAGTGACGTGATTGGTTTAAAAACGAAGCGATTAGATAGTTAGCGTAGTGCATCTTGTCTAGCTCCTGGCCTCTATTCAACACTAACTAACGTATTGGATCTGTTATCGTATTGTCGCCGTTTTGATAGCTGCCAGCTCTTATTTACTTGACAGTAATGGCGTCTGACGTCATAACAATACCATGATGACGATATCGTTTTTACCGTCGGGAATAGAGGCGCAGGAGTGAAAGCCATTAATTAAAATTAGACAAACACAAGAAAATGAAACAAAAACTAAACAATAACCAATTTATTAACCCCTCAGCAGCTGCACGCCTGGTTGACGACGGCGGTTCCCGCGGAGGGCACCGCGCCCTCAACCGCAACCACCCCGTACACTGGGAAGCAGCCCGACACCTTGATGGTGCCGCCAATGGGCAGGTCCCCGGTCACCGACACGTCGCCGCACTGCAGCAACGGGGTCACCTCCGTCACCACCTGGTTGCAGCCTTGGTCTACCACCAGGTTAGGCTGGTTGCCGTAGTTGATGCCGGAGACTTGGAGGTTAGATGGCAGGTTGAATCCGTTGTTGAGTTGAAGGCATGTTGGGTTTGTTAAAGCGTTCTGGAAAGAAGAATCGTTTAGGAATTTTATGTAGCCATTAATCTGCCAAATAATAAAGAATCATTAATAAAGGTTTTTTGAAATTAGTCAAATAGCCTATTGTGATGCGAAATTGTCTACTTGTTTCTTGCTGAGCTCGTGCCTCTTTCTGATAGTTTTAACACTTAAGTATAATATGACCTGCCCTCTTACCGAAAAAAGGCACATCTACTATATGAATTGTATTGCACTTCCATCCTTATTATAACTGTTGAGAGTTTAATATGCTTCTATGAATTAATTGCACTTTCGCCTTTTCTCCGTAGGAGGCAGTGTTTAGGTTAAATATATTTGACAGAGAAAGACATGGGTCCATATTGGCTCATATAATTATTTTTACTCATAACGTATTATAAGTATCTTCGCAACTCATAACGTATTTTTTTCAGCAACTGTTACTTTTTCAGGTTTTTTATAAATCAACCCTAACCTAACCTAGTCTTATCTACACATTGAATATTTCAGAACTTCTGAAAAGTTTACGGTTCCAGCGATATAAAAATTCCATTTTCGGAGTTCCAATAATCGGAGTTGCAATTTTATATGAACTTTGGCGCTCCCGAAAGATATACCTTAATTGCTTTGACTTCAACGAAAATGAGCCTAATAAGTACTACCTAGTGTTAAAAGTTGTACTACTTTGATTAGGAAGTGGAAGTAGTATTTTTACTTACCTGTAACAAAAAGGCTTGGATGCACAACAAAATGGTGGTTATTTGAGACATGGCTAATAGCGATTTGATTAGAATAATGAAACTTATAACTTTTATACGATTTTTATATTATCGCCGATTCGACTCCGTCTGCAATTCTTACGTGTTTCGGCAAAAGAAATAATTATCAATCGTTATATAAAGTTATGAAACGTTATTTTTAAAGATAAGTATGTATATTTAACAAATTAAATTCAAACGGTTCCGTAGTACCTAAATCAAAATGTAAATTTAAATTCAAAACCAATTTCTGACAAAAATATATTTATTAATCGACATTGCGAAAAGAGGTGTGTTCTAAATTTAACGAAATATATCTCAATGTATCTCAATGTTTGTCTGTCTGTGTCATTATAGCTGCCAAAAGGATGGACTGACTCGAACGCATTTTTTTTAATAGAATGCTTATTTAATGGAGATTATTGTTATTTTATGTATTCTATGAAGTAAAATTATCTATTTGTATGTGAGTATTTTTTGTTTTATTTCCTCGCAGTAGTTGTAATAGATTTCTGTCAAAAAAATCATGTTTGGAACTGCATTTGTTGTTTTTTTTTTGCACAGTCGTCATCTACTCATCAAGATGATTCTAACGAGCCCTAACACGACGGGTTTGTCATGTGTAATTTATTAGTTCCTGTGGCCACCCTGAGTCTCCATCATCAGACCAGCTCGATGGTACTATATTATTGTATCGTCATCAGAACTAAAGGTGCATGCAAATTTCCAGCTTCATTGGAAACCGGGATGTGGGTCAAATTTAACTTGCGAGATTTGACCCGTTACATACCTGCATAGATACATACAAAGTTTAACAAAAGCTTGTGCAAAGGAAGGACCTTATGTTGACGTCGGTAGAAAAGGCAATTGATGGAGTCCATCAAGGACTCGCACACTACATAAAGTGATAGAGACTATGAATCGACCATAAACTGCTTATTTTCCAGCCTCGGTAACAATGTACTATATCATCTCGCTATTGAAATATGGATACTTTTCAATCAGAATAGATAAAAATAATAAACTAAAACACAAAAAACCCGTTTTTAAATAGTGTCAAGAATAAAGTTACTCTAGATGAACCGAAACGGACGCAGTTTTTTAAATAGGAAGCTAGTTTATTGGAGATGAGAAAGATATCAGCTCTGAAATAAGGTTTTTATCAATTAAATAGAGATACTATTTTCTGTTTGTGCAAAAACGCGTAAAAAAACATATGTACATAATATACATGGTCTTAATGGTGAAACTAAAGTCGTTTAGCATGAACCCTAATATCCTAAGTACCAAGACTGCCAAGTTCCCCTTATCGAAATAGTACATACGTGCTCGCTCAGTTTCTAAACAGTATTTCGTAAGAGAATTGCAATTGTTTTGAAATATGTATTAGGTCAATAGAACAAAGGTGTGATTACTTCAGTACATAGATGTCAAGTAGGACGGCGTAAGGTAGGGTAAAAAGCAATTGTAAAGCATGATTCGAAACTTACGCATCCTCTTCATGCTTTAAAAAAAACAGGGGATAATCTCACATAACTGACCTAGTCCCAAACTAAGTGACAGTTACCGTAGGTTCATCGTCATCATCATCATCACCATCATCATCATCATCATCATCACCATCATCACCATCATCATCATCATCATCATCATCATCATCATCATCATCATCATCATCATCATCATCATCATTATGTTCATCATCATCATCATCAGCCTATAACAGTCCACTCCTTAACATAGGCCTCTAACATGGCTCGCCAACTGGCTCGATCCTTAGCCTTCCTTATCCAATCGCTTCAAACAAACTTCCTGACGTCATCCTTCCTACTAGCTGGCGGCTTGCTTACCTACATTTCGTTTACCCGTGCGTGGTCTTCATTCCAAAACCGATCTGCTCCATCTATCATCAGTTCTTCGACATATATGACCAGCTTACTGCCTCGCCAGCTTGCTAGCCTTTCGAGCTGTGTCGACCACTTTAGGACCGTATTTATTAAATCGCTGAATATTTGGCCAATTATTCAATTAAAATCAATTTCCGCCCTAGGGATGGAACTGGCATTTTCAGCCCACTAATAGGATAAGGAAACCCATATTTTCCGTACAGGAGTTTCTTTAACATACAATAGGTAAATTTTCCTTCACAGGAGTTACATAACAACAATTAAACGAACAAAAGCTTCATAACGCCGCAAGGCTTCAGTTTCCTCGAAAGTTTGTTGGAACAAGCAACAACACCTTTTCAGAGAACGCCTACGCTTTTTCTAGGGTTTCTTATGAAATTAAGTTACGTAAATTTTGAAACAATTGGGATTGTTCATATTTTTACAATTACTCTAATTCGAAAACCATTTCGAGGAATGGGGTTGTGAAATATTTATCTATTTCGGATATTTACACAAAAGTATATTTAACCTTTGTTTGACTTTCGTTTTCGGCTAGAAGCCCTCCTAGGTATATCTTACGGGTTAGGCGAAAACCGCTTGAAATAGTACGTTATGTTATATTATTACAATCACTTTTTATCATTCGATATAAAGTTGTAATTTATTAGAGAATGCCAACCCAAATTTAAAATAATCATGTTATCCATAAAATGTCTGCTAAATAAATAAAGATATTAAAACAAAACTATTGGGTCAAATACAAAATTATTGAAATTGGTTTCTTAAAATTACCTTTTCTTTCGAATTAAAATGTTAAAACCATGAGTTTTTTTTTTTGGTCTATCCCAAAGCAACAAATTATTTACTTAACATCATAGTGGATAGAAAAACTATTACAATAATCGTATGATAACGATATCGAAGCTTCAGCCACAACATCCCAATAACCTCAACTTTATCAGTGACATACAAACACACTGGTTTGGCCGAAATATTTTTGGCCGAAAGTATCATCCCGTCGCAGTTGTTTTTTTTTTAGTTAGATACACGTTACAAGGCCTAATTAACTAAGGATCCGATGGTCTGATCGTGTGCGGAACACTGAAGTGCTGCGCAGAGCCAATGTTGGTGGCATTGAGGCGTACATTATGCGGCGTCAACTTCGGTGGTGTGGTCACGTGTCCAGGATGCCGGAGCAGAGAGTGGCGAAGCGCATCTTCTATTCGGAACTTAAGGAGGGCAAGCGAAAGCATGGCGGACAACTCCTTAGGTATAAAGATGTGCTTAAACGGCATATGAAAAGATGCGACATCGAGCCGTCTTGCTGGGAAAAGCTGGCTGCCAAACGACCTGAGTGGCGGACTCTGGTGCAAACCAAAGTCCACGACTTTGAAAAGCAACGGCGCTCTGAGCTTGACGCCAAGCGCGACGAATTAAAAGCCCGTCCACCTGTGGCATTTTCCTTCAATATTGTCGACGGTGAGCTCACATGCCGGCAATGCACAAGAACTTTCACAAAGAAAATTGGCTACATAAGCCACATGCGAGCTCACCAGCGACAGCAGGGTCTACTTTAAAACGGTCGCCGTGACCGAGATCGGTCGGACCAATCATCATCATCATCATCATCATCATCATCAACCTGACCGACGTTATATGCAGTTTTGTTAACCCGAAAAAAAAAGTAGCTTTTTAGAAAATGATACATTCAAACGGTAGGCTCCTGCCTGGCTCTTTCATTCATGCGATTCGGATACGGGCCTTAACCTTTTCCACGCCTTTAACGGATATATCCGCACCACTGGTTCAACGACAACGTCGGATATATCCGTCATGGTTTGACAGCGCAAAATAGACCCGAATGTCTGAGAGGCAAGGTTAACATTAGTTCTGATGTTAAGCTGTCGTTGGCGTGTGACTTTGAAAAGGTTAAAAACGTATTTTTGCTTAGGATGAAATAAATTTGGTAAAAAATCTTAGTAATGGTTTTACCAGCCCTGGCGTCTATCCTCTGTTGAAAAGGGAAAATAAAAACCAACGTTTTCTATTCAGTTAAAAAACATATTTAATAATACAAGTTTTTTACAATATTAAAAAAACACCCAATTTTCGAAAAATAACGTCCTATTGTTTTTCTATTAATAAGGTGACATAATCAACTTTATAAAACGGAGTGACGTAACTAGACGGCGCTTTATGCTTTCAAAAGCTAGGATATCTATTTCACTATGTTTTACGCCCATCTTGTTATCATAATTCTATATCTTATTCATATTGTAAGTAAGTAAGTAAACTCTTTATTGTACAAAAAGAAATCGTTATGGTCGCTCTTATTAACTTAATAGTAAGAGCTCCTTTAACTATAACAACATAATTAAAATATAAAAGCAAGATGGGCTTAAACAAATTTAAATAAACCGTCTGGATGGATAGTCGGAAGTTCTCAATTTGAAATTTCGTATCACCTCTTTCCGGTGTCATCCGTACTTAAATCGAGAGACGGAGATGGTGCACAATCAACAACCCAAAAATTGTATTTTAAACTTCAAACAAAAAACCAAAACGCGTTCTATAACTCGATTAACAATCGTAATGTAATGGATTTGAAAATTCAAAATTCAAAATTGAGGAATCTTCCACAATTTCTTGGATCTCTTTAACATTGAAACAATGCGCCCTCTGCAGTATGAATTATTTTTCTTCATATTCTTATACTGCTTTTTTCTTTTGGATGGTAGACGAGCTCTACCAATGAATTTTAAACAAGCTCCAATCAAGCAGATACTTTCACTGATCGCATTGCTGTCCTTAAAAGCTCAAGAAGAACGCCATTACGATCATTGTCTATGATCTTAGGTCAGTTCTTCTATTAAATTTCCTCTCTGTGTCGAATTTCAGCCCATTTATAATGGTTTGCACTTTGAATACTCACGTAATGCAAAAGGCATTACTGCTAATATAATCAAATCAAGGAAGTACGTGGGAGACCGAGAATCGCTCGGGTTGAAACTAAGTTTTCCAAAAGATAGTAACTTAACAGATAACACCCAAATAACTCCTATTTCACAATTTCCATCAAAATTACAAACAAACAAATATGCAAACATTGCTCGTATTATGATGAGGTGACAATCTCATAAAGGAAGACAATTTTTCCATGAAGGATAGCATTATGATGATTTGTTTCTAAAAGATCCAAATAGATTCAGGGATCTATTGTATAAATCACAATCGCCAATGAACAGCGCCTTAATTGATTAGTTGACAAACAATCAAGCCGAATCTTTGTGTTCATCAAAAATAATAGACGATGAAATAACAATTACTAGATAAAAATCATCGGACAAAAGGGTTCTGAATCACGCATTAGGTAAGTAAATGCTTTCGTCAATATGTCTTAGATCCAACCCAGAAACGAGAAGTACGACACTTTTTACGTGAATATTAGAGTTGGAAACCTCCTCAATTACGATGTTTAGGTTAGTAAGTACTATGTACACTGTATGACTGGTAGCTATTTAAATAAAGTCTATATCCAGCTGTACATATACTTCAAACAGTCATGCTTTCTTATTCTCACTTTTTCTACTGTCGGTAAACGTGTAAAGGACGACAATGTTGTTAGGTAGCCAATAAGGTTGGCATGTGACTTGGTGAATGTTGTTGCAACAATCTGTTGGTTGTGAGCAGTTGAGGGCTGGTAGTTGTGGTAATTTCTTTGTTCTTTTGCCCCGGTCTTTCCTCAGGTGGCCTCATCTTTTGTTTATAATGAAGCTCGCATACTTTAAAAACGCACATAATTAAGGCACTGGGTGAAATTCAGTGCAAACGGGAGACTTTTTAAGTTACAAGCCACTTCGATAAACTTGTTTTTATGCCAGTATGTTTATTTTCAAACTAGGAAATCAACTTTGAACCAGTTCTTTTTGGAATGGGCTGAAATTTTGATTACACAGGTAAACCAAATAACGATGGTTTATTATGGACCAGGTGTCCATGAGCTGATCTGATGTTGGAGTCTCTGGTGTACTTAACGTCACCTAGTTTGAGCTCGTTTGTTCATTGAATCGTTCAATATCTTTATTCCTTTAGTACGTTTAGGGCAGTCAATCTCATGACATGAAAACCCATGGAAGAGCCATATATTCAGCAGTGAAATGTGTTGAAGTGAAGACGTTTTCAAAGCAAACGTGGTGTTTTTTGGCTGCATGGTGGTGTAGATAGATGGATGTGGACAATCCATTCTTGTTATGGTTAGCTTTTAATAAAAAGAGGCTTAAGTTTCAAATTGAAGGTCGGCCGATTTATTGATTCACATTATAGATTGATGAAGAGAAAGCGCTTATGGTTACGTCATCAATCTCAATAGAAATTTAACTATGTACTCTTCAAGAAACCATAATATTAGAAGTTGGCTCGACAGAAAAGAACTGGTAACATGGGCCAGGATATTTACTAGAGACTTGATGATGCTGTTACAGCTGCTGTGGACGATAGTGGTGGAAGGCTCCAAGGTAAGTTGTTCTGTAGACTGAAGACTTGGAAAATGTGGTGGCTTGCCCAAGATCAAGATGGTTGGCGTTCTGAAGAGACTTGCAGTGGATGAAGACCAGTAGATTAATAGAATCTCTTGGTATATTAATGATAGAAAAGCGCTCAAAGTTAAGTCACCAATCGTAGAAGAAATTTAAAATATATAGGGTCCGCATCCACAACTGCAAGAAGAGTACACAGGAGTAATATAGTTGGGGCAGAGCTGGTCCGATAGAAGAGACACAACTGGCAACATGGAAAGGACATCTACTAAAGAGTTGGTGACGCTGTTTGTCTGCACGATGGTGGTCGATGGCAGGATGGGGACGATGGGTGCGGACACGTAGGTGGGGATATAGGGGGCAGATATGATGGTCGGGCCGGTTATGATGCGGTTGGAGCGGATGCAGCCTGCAGAGATGCTCTGAAAAAAGAGATTAGAGATGAAAAATTTATAAAGAAATTTTATTCTGAAAATAGGTCATCAAAGGCAAAGTTGTGGCAAGTACGACTCCCAATTGACCATTTTTTTTATTTTTTCTGTGCTAATGCATGGATTAACGCAATGCTGTGAAATGCCTGCGTCAATAGTACTTTCAATGAAAATTATTTATTTATTTTACTACGAGTCAGTAAATAAATATGAAATGAGTAAACTGCACCGATCAAACACCGACCGCCCAGTAGCGCCCTCGTTACAATTATTTAGTTCTATAGTTAACAAAAGTATGGTCTTAAAATCGACAAATGAATGCACAATTTATTGACGATGATGCATAATAGCGCAATGACGGCCACCGCGGTATTGCACGGAACAGCGAAAAAGAGGTGACGTATAACATTATCATATCGTCAACATAGATCGATATGAAATTGTGAAGTTTATATCGTTTTGCTGAATACCGTCACGGTCCGAGTTTTGTGACGTTAGAATAATAACATTAGAGCACGAAAAAAAATAACGATATAGTTAAAACGTTATTGTAAAATAGCGCTCCTTGACTTTGAAATCAGTCATTCGAACTTCAGATCGCCCCGTCACTTTCTTGCGAATTAGTGACGCGTCGAGAGCAAAAGGGATAGCAATAGACGAAGTTCGAATTACGGATTTCAAAGTAGAGCCTCAGTTGTCCCACCGCCCCGACGATGAGCGGGAAGCAAGTAGAGCCAGCGATCAACTACTTCTTGTCTCTTTTATTGACACGGGATCTATAATCTTTTGTTTCGACGAACTAGTGGAGAAAGCTCTCGCCGGCGGCAGTGAACAGCCAGCGATCGTCTATATAGGTATCTCTTTTATTGACACGGGATCTATATCTTTTGTTTCGACGAACTAGTGGAGAAAGCTCTCGCCGGCGGCAGTGAACAGCCAGCGATCGTCTATATAGGTATCTCTTTTATTGACACGGGATCTATATCTTTTGTTTCGACAAACTAGTGGGAAGAGCTCTCGCCAGCGTCAGTGAACAGCCAGCGATCGTCTATATAGGTATCTCTTTTATTGACACGGGATCTATATCATTTGTTCGTTTCTTGAGCGATAATAGTCGATAGCTAATCGATTCCTGGCCAGCAGTGTGACAAAGTTTCTCTTGAATTTAGTGATTAGATGACAGTTAAAAAAAATATTTACCTGCAACAGCATGGCTTGAGCAACAACAAACACAAGGAAGTAAGTATTCATTTTTAGTACAATTAAAAATGTATCTATTGTTCTAAGAAACCGGACTATTTATACTCGTTTATGTCACAATATAGGCATATGGTATTATCAAGTAATTTCGTGGTTAAACAGCTTCTAATGCACGTGTCTATTGGGAAATTAGGTGATTGTTTCAAAAGTAGGTCAAACTATCAAAACAATGCATGGAGATGACGAGGTTGCCTAGTTAGTAGTGACCCTGCCTAAAATGCTAGAGGTCCAAGGTAAGATCCTAGTAAGTAAATACTAGTATAAATAGGTATTTTTGTTTTTGCGTCTTAAATTGTTATTTTTAGGGTTTTTAGGGATCCGTACAAAAAATGAAAAACGGCACCCTTATAGGGTCATTCGTGCGTCTGTCTGTCTGTCCGTCTGTCACAGCCAATTTGCTCCGAACAGTAGTTTCGTTGATGACCCAAACACAAATGTGCAAAGTAAATAATTATTTTCTTTAAATAAGGGTCATGGTATGGTGAAGGCAAACGAACACACAGTCCACCTGATGCTAAGTTAGACGTTCCCATTCTCTAGACTACAATCTTAGGACTGCAATCCTAAGACTGTAAGACTAAGATGGAATGCCTCTACCTACGCTAATAATTTCTGCACCGGTTGTCTTATAACACCTGTGGCCTGTTTTATAAAGTTCCATTTGACACAACCTCGACCAATGACGACCAGCCATTTGAGCAGTGTTGCCAGTTTAGACCTGTAGGATTGTTCCCAGCAAACATTTTTGGTAAAAATAACGATAAAACCACCTATTATAGGTCGCAAATCTGACAGTGACCAAAATGAGTTACCTCGAATCGACGTTGAATCGACGTGGAATCCACCAAAGTGGGGAAAAAAAGCACGTGCCGGCTACGTCGATTCCACGTAAATTTAGTAATTGCGACCTAATGGTTACTACATAGGTAATGTTTGCGACGTGGATTCAACGTCGCCACGACGTGTCATGTGGTTGCAATGTACAAAATTGGTAAAACTTACCATTTTTCAACATGATTTCAACGTGTTTTTTACCATTTATTTACGCAGAAAGGTTATTTTTTATGAGATATCATGCAGAGAAAGAGACAAATATATTACGAGAGTATTATGTTTTCGCTAACAAACAAAATGTCTAACTAAAAATCAATCTTAAGTTTTGCAACGAGAATGGCGGCCATTACTTGGCGTAAAATAAATATTTAGGTCGATTACGCAGGAATTATACGATAAAATCTTGTGCGCTGAAAATTTTCTCGTGCGGTATGTTAGGTTTTTATTCAAAACTACTGATGGGCTTTCGAAATACTTAAGTATTACTTTTTTTTAAGCTCATAAGTAGTATATATTGCTTGTAATTGGGGTTCGTAAATTTGTGTTCGGTGTTTGTAAATATATTAAATTGACTTTATATATTTTTTCATGTAAATGACAATAAAAGTACCATTAGATTTTATTGTTATAGCTATTACAATTTATCTAAATTATGCAATTTGCAATAACACGTCCTAATTATAACAAAACAAAATGTCGGCTCGACCAAGAAGTTAAGATTTACCTAAAAATACGACGTACTGGTATTTAAGTCAATTTTACGTAATTATATATTTAATTTGACTATTAGGTTATGTAAATGAAACCTTATGGTATTTTTAGTACCTTACAAGTGTTTATAACTTGTTAGTCTCAAGTTGGTATCTATGGAAGGTAATATTTACTACGAAATTGGTAGCAAAAGCTACTTAAATCGTTGACCTAAAGGTCCCCAGTGAAAGAAAAAAATACGTCGCATATACACCTATTATGCACCTAGAAGTATATATTAACTATTGGTCGAGTTTCGAAGTTAATTTTACCTTATATTTTGCTCATTCTCAACCTTTAAGTTTCTGACTTTATGGTGTATTGGTTAAGGGAAATTTACGTTTTAAAGGCTCTATATTTTTACCCGGAAGTATATATGTACGATATGTGAATTAATGTGGTGCATATGATGTAATTTTTACCTAAATTAGTAATATATTCTAGAGCCTGGGAAAAAGCACTTAAAATGTTTGCTGGGTTACTTGTAGCTTTTTAAAACGTGCCCTTGTAACCTTAGCATGAGTTACAATTACCATACTAGCGAGTCGAATGCTCTGTCCCTCGCACTCTATAAGAATACTGCGAGGAGGTGAGGGTACTAAACACAACACTGCGAATATGCTTGGCGGTTAAATGATGAAGTTGTGGTGGCGATCCGGACGGACCCTGCACCAGGGGCTCTACTTTGAAATCCGTAATTCGAACTTCGTCTATTGCTATCCCTTTTGCTCTCGACGCGTCACTAATTCGCAAGAAAGTGACGGGGCGATCCGAAGTTCGAATTACTGATTTCAAAGTAGAGCCCCAGGGGTGTAATTCTCTCAAAAACGGCAGTCGGTAGGACAAACGAGCAAAATCGCAGCAGCGAGTTTAAGTAGTCCCGTCAAAGCGAACAAAACACATTTTAGCACGTGCATTTTCAATTTGTCAGCTTGGCTTCTGTCGATAAGATCGAACGTATAAGGCTGCCTAATTGAGAATGCACCCGTTAAAATGTGTTTTGTTCGCTTGGACGGGACTACTTAAATTCGCCGCTGCGATTTCGCTCGTTCGTCCGACCGACCGTCGTTTTGGAAAAAATCACATCCCTGATCGTACCACCACTAAAGGTACTTAATAGTTTTTTTTTTCATCGTAGAGTAGGCAAATGGGCCTGCGTGTCAACTGACTGAAAGCCATCCCCACCTTCTATGAAAACAAGCCAATGTGGTCCAAAAATACCGCCATAATAATTGGGTTCCGTAAAGGTATCGCAATCATAGGAGCATTCCTCGTAGTCCTCGAGGTTAGCAACGCAATTGCATTTTCAAGATTCGAAATGTATATTGGTCTCTACTCTCATAAGCCAATAGGGGGTAGGGAATGCAAATAACCGGTTATAACCGGTTTTAACCGGTTATTTTCATACAAAGACGGTTAATAACCGGTTAAATTGCATTCCCTAATAGGGGGTAACTCAAATTCAATAGCTAAATCAGATTTAATCCTCTTTTATTAGTAACTAGCGGCCCGCCAATTTTTATTTTTTCTCTCCGTAGGAACCATCCTCGTACTTCAAGGAATATTCTAAAAAAATAATTAGCGAAATCGGTTCAGCTGCTCTCGAGATTTGCGCTTAGCAACACATTCAGCAATTCATTTTTATATCATAGAAGATAAGGTTACATTTGCTCCAGAAGGTTTGTCTGAGATACCATTGTTTGTCTTAGCTGCGGACCTAGTATGGCTGCGTCAAATGTGGGTAGAGCATCCGTCACTCTCGAACTTATTTACGTGTCAGAAGGTGACGGATGCCTTATCCAAACTTTGTCACGCGATAAACGGAGCCATATTAGGGCCCAGCTCAGAAAAAAGAAGAGAACATTTATTGAAGTGGCTATCTATGTAGGTAATGAATCCTATTATTAAATTCAAAATTAAAGCAGTTCTATTTACTTACTACCATTTACCGATAAAGTTAATTTTATATAATAGATTACATCTATATCATGAAATCACATAAAATACCAACTTATCAGTCTTTTTATCAATGCATCGTTGCATAAACTAATTTAATCGTTTTTTATTACGATTTTCAAAGACAACTTACAATATTTTTGTACAAAATCGATAGTGACCCTTATTTGCAATCGTCGATTGTAACTGTACGCAATCGATTCAAACTTGCATTAAAAACATGCGATAACTTGACCATAGCTTCATTTGTTTATACGATTTTAAAAAGATACTCGTGTTTTTAATTTCAAATAATGTTAAAGGACCTAAGTCTGCTTATGGTTTTCGCGAGTTTTGATGTAAGTACTCATTTCGTATTAAATTAGACACTAATCTGGGCGAGAAATATTGTGGTGGTTGCGATGTTATCTTTTTTACAAGTGTATTAATTTACCAAATGAAATTGTCACTGATTGTCCTTATTTTGCACATTCATCATCTGCTTTTTGAAACCAAACTATACACTCGGTGGGTCTTATTAGTTAAGTATAGCGGAGATCCTGTCGCCACCTTCCAAATCTAAATATTGAATTCTACATTTCCACCCATCCCAATAACGGGAAATTCTTTTTCTCTTCCATCTCTTCTTTAAGTGTGTCTCCAACTAGTGAAGTACAGTCGGCCTTATAAGAAGCTGAACACTTGTGTACCTTGTCGCTATAACGCCTTTGACAGATTAGTGCTGCAGTTCAAACATGACGTTAAGGTGACAAAACACTAAAGTGTGCAGCTTCTTATAAGGCCGACCGTACAGCTATCAGGTTCAGGAATCGGTCTTTGCCTTTTTATGGGTTCCCATATGGAATCCCTAATCGTCATTTGTCCTAATGCATCGTTTGTCCGAATTTTCGTTTATCCTAAAGCCATTTCCGCTTAAATTTTAAAACTGTTTACTGCTATTATACTTAATAAAACCCTAACTTAATCGAACCGCAGATATAATTGGAAAACTTAAAAAGTTGCCTGACTCATCTGAAAACCAGTTTAGGGCAAATGAAAATTCTGACAAACGATGTGTTAGGACAAACGTTTCTAGGGATTCCGAGGGACACCCCTTTTTATGTGTGTAAGCTAGTATGAATACATAAAGTTCGCAAGTCTTATTACATCTTACCTATACCCATCACCATGATGTCAGTAATCAGTAATCATTTATTTTGTGAAACACAAGTGGGGTCCAAGAGCTCTAACACCCGTATTCACAAACGTCACTATGAGGTCTCACAGTGCTCACGAACGCACAGGGTGGTTCAAATCGTCTCATAAACCAAAGGTCGGTCTAAAAGGACCAATCACAAAGCTATATTTAACGCAGTACGTTTACTCAGTGAAGGATCCCTTAAGTATTGTTTGTGAATACGGGTGTTAGCCTCTTCAAATAAATTTCGAAGAGGGTTATTAAACTTATTGTCGTTACTAGAGACCGAAGACCTAGCAGTTTCCTCGCTCAGCTCATTAGTTTAATTATTCAGCGAGAAATGATGCCAGCATCTTCGAGACTAAGCCACAGGGGTAGGGAATGCAATTTAATCGATTATTAACCGTTTTTGTATGAAAATAACCGGTTAAACCCGGTCAAAACCGGTTATTTGCATTCCTTACGCAGGGGCCATTTTGAAAATTTGTGTTTTAGCTTACTTTTAATTTTCATTTTAATCCATGAGTGTCTTATATACACAAAGAACGCATCCCGCATTTACCATTCATCATTTGATTAACCAATAACCTCTTTTATTTTTCAGATAGTGTACTGTCTCAAACCCCCAAGACCTCCGAAAGTGTACCTCCCTGGGCAGAAGTTCTCTCTCCCACCGATATGCTCAATCCCAACAGAGTGGCAGGACGTCCCCCTATGCCTCAAAATCCTTTCAGACTTCAACGAACCCACACCAGAAAAATCCGGTTACACATCTCTAATGAACCTAATAAAGTTCATTCTGATAAAAGAAGAAATGTCATGTGATAATATGTCTATATTACTGCCAAAGAGACAAGGAAAGTTCTCGAATGCAGTATCAGCGCTGCAGAACAGCCAGATTCTTACGAAAATTGACACAGCACTGAAGAGAAAACCTGTTAAAGTTGTTAAAGCTGTAGAAATTAATGATAATATAGACGTTCCGAACATGATTCCTATTATGAGACCAAGAGGGAATCGTAGGAGAGGTAAAGTCGCCGTTCCAGCTGAAGCTTTGAAGTCAAATTCTACTACTGAAGGACCTAAGGGGATGAAGACTCAAAACGGTTTAACTCTAATTGGTTTTAAGCCTATCACAAGCATTCTAGGTCCTAATGCGCCATGCCAGTGCGCAAAGTGTCCTCCAATTTTCAATTTGGCATCAATACAACCAAATCAAAAGTGCATGCAATGCCAGACATTGCCAACGACCAACGTAAAACCAATTATTTTAGGGTGTGGTCAGAATTGTAATGTTTGTCAGAAGCTTGGAAGTCCAGTATTTTCAGGATGTCCAATGATAAGTCCAGTGATGTTGACAGGTTGTCCAAAAATGGTAACTCCTGGAATTCGAACAGGATTTTCTGGATTTCCTGGTTGCTCTGGATGTTCTAGTTTGTCCCAGGCTAAGTCAGCTCTTAATTTATTTCAGTCAGAAACAATACCTCTAATGAATTGCTATGGGAATATGCTTAAAAAAGCTACAACGACAGTATTGGTGCCATATTTTGTATCTAATCTAGGCATGTGATAACCGAGTACCTGTATATTTAATCAAAATACCTTTCAAAGAACGTATCTTACGCATTTTCATTTCATCGAAGGGCATGAGTTGATTTTTTTCAGTAGTCACAACTCTTATCTAACCTAATCTACGTAATGAATGTTCAAGATATCCTGAAAGCGTCATGGTATCAGCAGAAAATAGTATTCGATGAAATGAAATTCGATGAAATTATACAATTGATGAAGTGAAATTCGATGAAATGCAATCAATGAAGTGAAATTCGATAACCGCCGGTCATTAAGGAATAGCCTGGCGGTGATCGCTCAAAATATTTATTAATTTATTACAATTAAAATAAATAATAAGTGAAGAAAATTGTTTCATTCAATGACGATGTGGGTATTAAAAAGTATACTTAGGTCCCAAGATTGAACCTTGGGATACACCTTATAAAATATTTTCTGTTAACTAACTTGATATTAATTCAGTAACTGAGAAGCCATACCACCAAAAGAAGATGTATAAACATCATTATCGTCGACTTGATTATTTCTACAGGGGGTTATTATGACATAGCTATGCAGTTCAGATTACGCTGCGAGAAAGGGACAGAGCTATATAACTGCTATAGCTCTGTCCTTTTCCCTCGCCGTAAAATAATGCATTGCCATGTCGTAATTACCTCCCAGGTCAAAAACCTTATCCTTTGGCAATCGGGTAGAAAGAAGAAGAAGTAAAATCGAGTTCTGACAGTCAACAAATTTAAGATTCCCTACAGTACCTAATAGAAATTAAGAGCACTCTACTTCATCCCAAAACTAGGTCTGTACGTTTTTCTTTCATAATAACTACAACATATAAAAACGTTATCGCCCGGAGCTAAATTTGTATAGAATTATTTTGACAGCTACCCGATTCAGGCGTAGGTACATATTTTCACAAACCTATTAAGGGCTGATTTTTCAATCTCCAGATAACACTATCTATCAGGTAAATTGTATCTCTGTCCTTATCTTTCTTATGACAAAGAAAAGGACAGAGCTACAATTTACCTGACAGATGATGTTATCTGGAGATTGAAAAATCAGTCCTAACTCTTGTAGAATTTCTCTCTCTTGAAAAATCAGCCCTAACTCTTGTAGAATTACGCGGCAGGGGACTGCTGCTCTATTGACCATCGACAATACTATTTTTTAATTCTAGGTACTTCAAGTTTTTTTTTTATTAATTATTTTAATGTCACAAGACGATGGCAGTTATTAAACAGCCACTAAAAGTCACTTGATTAGCTACCTTTTTAGGTACCTACCTACCAACTTGTTACGTGACTAAAGGATTTTATGGCTTCTGGTTAAATTAGAGTTATTCGTGGAGCAAACAATGAATGTTACCGAAAGAGGTCTTAGCTGTAAACAGGTGACGTCATGGGAAGAGAGCGCATGCGTAAATGTATCGGGACACACGGGGAGAGAAAACGGGTTTAAAATAAAAGGTTCTGCAGATGTTTAATGTTTTAACTGGTGCTTAAGGGCGTTTTCACTAAAACTTGTATCCCAACTAAAGGACTAAAATTAAGGAACTTTAACTTAGTCAGTTTTGTGACGAAAATTTGCCATACATTGCGGCAATAAAGTATAGCTAATTTTAGTCACAAAACTGACTAAGTTAAAGTTCCTTAATTTTGGCGTACCTACCTACAAGTTTAACTGCCATACTCAGAGACGTCAATTAAATTTAATGCTTGATTAAAGTAGCTGCTGTCACATTCCAGGCTTGAATACCGGTATTATTTTCATACACAAATACCGGTATTTAATTTCGGTATCTCGCTTATTATTGAATATTTTTGCTCTCCAATGAATTTATTTAATAGAATAGTGTTATTACCTAAATTATAGTCGAAAATATCAAGGAAATAATGCAAATTAAGGAAGATATTTCAATTTTAATGAATACCGGTATTAAGCCCTGGTCACATTCTTTGCTATAGGCATAGAATAAGACAACACGTCACTAAACAAGCATTTAATTTAATTGACGTCTCTGAGTGCGGCAGTTAGTGAAAACGCCCTTATTGTATAATGATGTTAAAGTATTTGTGACTTGGGTTGTAACTTGTAACTTCATGTTGCTTTATAAAATAATTAATCAAATGACAATCGGATAAAAATTGACCCAGTCCCAAACTAAAATCAAAGGCTTATAAAATGGGTACAGTCGACGTCATAAACATGTTTACACTTTAGTACCTTGTCACTTTCATTCACCGAGACCATTTCGTATTAGTAGTATGAAACTGTCTCAGTGAATGAAAGTGACAACTATAAAAATACATAGAAAACATCCAATATACAGAAACAAATACTACTCGCGCTCATCACGCAAATATTTGCCCATACGGGGAATCGAACCCGGGACCGGTAGCTTCGTAGGCAGGGTCACTGTCACTACCGACTGACAATAAGCTAAAGACGACGTCATCGTTTTTTAATAATTAATATAATTTGAGCAAAAATTATACACACAAAAGAAATTAACACAAATCATAAAATGATTATGCAATAGAACCCTAGAATGATTCTGGAATTCTTTTATATTCATCTTTATACGTTCTTTATTTCGATTTTATGAAACTTACAAAATAGTCGCAAAACGCCTGAAAAGAAATTAGGAAATGCCGAATTGAGATTTTAAAGCTATTTTATTTTTTAGGCGTTTTTGACAAAAAACTTACTGGGCATGACTGATTTTTATACGTTATGTTTTTTAATGTGGCTAAGGCAATATTTAATAAATCCATCCCTGTGGATCAACCCGCGTTCCCCTAAAATGGAGGGGAGTGGGCTTAGTTCGTATACAAAATTATATCTAGGTATACATTTGCCGCTTTGCGGGCACAGTTCAGTCTTAAACCACACTTCAAGCCTGAATGTCGTTCACCACGCACAGAGAACTTTCTGGAAACATCTGCCACAGTTTGAAAGAACTGAATGTGTTCCAGAGCGGGGAAAATAAACAGTAAAAAGTTTTTGTAAGTGAAGTGAAAGCGTAAAGTGAAGTTATGACGTTGCATGCCTTACCGGCATCAAGTTACATGATACAGGAACAGAGGTTCAAAAGTTTTGACTCAGAAACAAGGATGCCTTCATTAATATTTCGTAATCGGTAAGTCTTAATTCATATTAATTAAATTTACAAAAACGTATGGGTGAAATCGATAAGTTTTGAATCGATCGTGACCAACTTCACTGTGCTACAGCTGTTTTTGCGCGAGCCGCGTGGTGAATCTGTGGCATGACGTAATAAAACGTTCCGTTTCACATTGCTGTTGCTATGAAGATAACAGACATAATTATTAAGCCGAAATATAGCAAGTTATATAGAAAGATTCTAGAAAGGAACTTTCAACGTTTTTATTACATATATTTCTGCATTTTATGTATTTATCGTACTTATCGTTAGAGTAAAAAAATATTATGAACTGTTATGTAACCACGATAAACCTCTTTTAAAATTGGTTATCACAAAAACAATGAACATAAGAATGAAACTGTCACTATAATCAGCATTGTTTAATAAAATAAGAAATCATCATCTTGATTTCATTCTTTCATAGATTTAATAACCATGTTTTTAAAACGGAACGTAAATTCTACGAGCGAGACGTCACGTATCCGGGCGCCATTATGGAAAAATGTATTATGCTGCCAAATTTAGACGGTTGCTGGCCACGTGTGTCTTGTACGTAAATAGCAACTATTCAATTTGTATGTTATTTAGCAAAAGTTGAATTTGTTCATTCGTCATCACAGATTACGCTGTTGTGAAATCGTTTGCACGCTCGCGCTGCGCAATTACTTTTCTGAAGCCCCTACGGTTTTTACCGTCGTTTTTTCTTCCAAGTATCTGCAAGGCTTAATTACGTTTTGTCAAGATGACGAAGTTAATACAACAGTTATCGTTTAGTAGTAGTATTTACGGGAATGCGATTGAGCCTGCCCCCGCCAAGGAGAAACAGAAAAATTACTTGTAAGTTAATTTCATTATCTAAACGTTGTCTATGCTTTTACTAAAACGTGCCAGTGACATCTACCCTTTATCTTACGCAATGACGGTTATTACTTATTGTATTCAAAATAGGAACGACCATTAGGTGGTCTGTCTACTTATGACCGTCATTAAATTCACTTTTGTTCTATCTTTGTTCTTTTAGCTCTCAGTATGCTTGATCATAAGTAACATTTTAGGGTTAATATGCATCATGCTATTATTACAGTTGTTTTTTGGAATAAAGGGTAGAAACACATTACATTAAGGTATTCACACCCATATGATGTGTAAAAAAGCATCCCACCTTTATGCCATTTGTAGCATTGAAAATGTTGGAGGGCAGATAAAAATGTCTTTGAATAGGACAAGGGTATTTCAATCGATATAATTTTATTTTTTTATGAGTTAGTATTCGAGCCACACAACTAGCCCCTAGACGCTGTTGCCTATGCTTAAAAGCAAATTGCAACCGTCTCAGGTAGGACTTTTTGTAAGGCCAATCTGGATGACTACCGCCATTTTGTCCTTTAAACTTCCTCCAAGCAGTGTTTGCATTGCTGTGTTCTAATAATCTGGCGTGAAATTTCTAGCATAGGAGCATTTTATCTAGACTTCAGTTTGGTGAGGTGCTTCTTCTCAGCAGTGGCAGTTTTGATCTATAAAAACGTGCCCATGCCAGCTGATTACACATCATCATAATTTTTTTTATCCTATTCCGTAGGGTTGGCAACTATTTTACAGTCTGAGGATTGAACCCTACTTACCCTCCATGAAAAATTTATACAGATTCTTGCAAAAAGTTTTAGATCGTTCAAAATGCAAATGTCTATGGGTCACAGATACCACTTAGCATCATATGGCCTGCGTGGTTGTTTGATACGTCTTGCCTTGAAAAAAAAATGAGGGTACCAAGAACTCTGCATAAATCTACTTAGTTCAGAACTAAGCTCTAGAATTTTACTATAGGTACTGGACAGTGATAACGATGGGATCCCCTTGAAATATCAATAAACATTTCATCGAATGTGTCATTTCACCGAATTTCATTTGATCCAAAGGTTAATTTCTGCTGATCATATAGTTTTCAGGTTATCTTAAGCATTCGTAGGTTAGGTTAGGTATGACCTGTGGCCACAAAAAAAATAAAGCTCATGCACGTGGAAATGCCTGTCAATGAAATGACAATTTGGCGAAGTGAAAATGTTCTACGAAATGAGTTTCGATATTTCAAGGGTAAACCGATAAACATACCTATAAAGAAATAAGGAAATTATAGAAAATATTCAAGACTCAAGAACAAATCGCTCATTGAATACAAAACGGACACATTCCAAAATAATTTGCTCTTGCATTGAAAATCTTATACCAACAGCTTCTAAATTTAAAATGCAACACTGACTGATTTTGGAATGTGTCCGTTTTGTATTCAATGAATGAAATATTCTACTAATTGTCCATACGGGTAAAACCGTAGGACCGCTAGCTTCATAGGAATCATAGGCAAGTTAACTACAAAAAAGGCCAACCATGTCATTGTTATAAATGGGAATTAATGATCAATAGACTTATAACATTCATTAAACCGACATACATGCATGAAAAGTTTGATGAATGTAGAATAGAGCAAAACTTGTATGTTTATAACGGTGCATGTGGCGTTCCATAGTCTCTGCCTATCCCCTTTGGAGACAGGTGTGAAGGTAGGTATGTAGAATTATCATTATTCTTAGAAATAGGTGCTAACCGAGCCTGGGTGTAATTATAGATTTATTGATGAAGCATGTTGTTCATTACTTTATGTACAATGTTGATGGAGCATGTTACTGATTAGTTATGTACACTGTTGACAAAGCATATTTATATAACAAAGCAATAGCAACAGGAGCTAGGGAAAATTTATAGAATTATTTGTCTTCAGTAATTTGTACTTTATAAAGTACTAGAGGATGCCCGCGACTTTGTACGCGTAGAATTAGTTTCCCGCTACTCCCCCTACTTCTTCCCGTTGGGGGTCGATTTTCGGAAAATCCTTTCTTAGTGCTCACTTACATCATAAAAGGAACCCCTGTACCAAATTTCAAGTTTCTAGGTACAGTAGTTTCGGCTGTGCGTTGATCGATAAGTCAGTCAGGTTTGCCTTTTATATTATATAGATTACCGAAGCATGTTGTTCATTAGTTTATGTACACTGTTGACGAAGCATGTTGCTGATTAGTTATGTACACTGTTGACAAAGCATATTTATATAACAAAGCATATATATAAGCAACAGGAGCTAGGGAAAAGTTATAGAATTATTCACAATATTGCTGATGATTCTTTATACATATTTGATGTTGTGGAATATTTTTTTGTAATTGCCATAAATCTAGAGAAATGGCTTTTTCTGCCCGATGTCCTCCATAAAGGACAATTTTACATATAAAATTTGATTTCCCCGGCAGAAACTACAAAAATCGAATGTGTCCTTTATTAAGAACATTGGGCAGGACGAGGATAACTTAACGTGGGAACTTATGGTTACTAATAGAGTATAGAATACTTCGACTTCGCACATTGCATTATGATAGAAATAAATATTTTATATACTTATCTACTTATATAGCTGTTATAGTAATCTTATACCTTGAAAAGGTTATAAAATAACAAACGACTTGATAAGAACAAATCTGTTTTTACCTCAGAAATAATCTTTATGGCATATAAAATGATATTTGCTATCATTTCTTAGAGAGAGAGGTAAATAAGAGTTTTATTTGGTTTTATTTATAAGGCTTTATATTCAAGGAGAAGTAATAAGCTGAGTCTTGGATGATTTATTGAAAAAAAAGGAAAAAAAAAATCTACTCTAAGCTCTAAACAAAGATACGACTCGATGGGGTAGGCAGAGGTAGGTCAATTTTTTTAAAATCCTGCTATTTATGTATGTATGTACATGTAGGTATGTAAACACTTTATTGTACAAAAAAAGAAAATCAAATACAATAATTACAGAATTGAAATGTACAAAGGCAAACTTATTTCTTTAAGGGATCTCTTCCAGCTAACCTTTGGGTTATTGAGGAAAATAAGAAAAGTAGAATGTGGCCGACATTAGTGTACAAAACAAAGTTTACAGAAATAGGTAAGTGCCAACTGAGGTGGCAACCCTACGTATGTTACATGTTACATAGAAAAACGAACGAGGTTGATATCTATTATGGAACTAGGTATATACTTTTGTTGTAAGTTTAGCGATTGTAATTGGATTTCTCTAGTACATTTTCTTATCTGTAACATAAAAATATTACAACCCAATTTCGAGTTATCAGTAAGTCATGTTTGCTTTGTTATGTTTGCACTCATTCTGTGTTTAGCTCATTTTAAAATGATTTATTTGCTCTAGACATGTTATGTATATACCTAAATGGATGGAAATGATGGAAGATAGCTTATCACCTGGATTAACATATAGGCTACTTTCCACCGTAGAAAATATAGAAGTTCCCGAGGGATAATCGAAATCTACTCGGACGAAGTCGCGGACAGAAGCTAGTAAGACATAAAAATGTACTTCTTTCTGTTTCCCTTACTGTATGAGTACAGTAGCTGCAAATAATTTATCATATTTGTACTTAGGTACATCTCACACGACTACCTACAAATGTGACTCACCAAAATTGACTCGAATCGTTAGCTGATTAAATAAGGTTCAAAATGGTATATAATGGCAAATGTTTGTAGTGTTCGTACATATCGTAGTTTAAAAAAGTTTAGTATTTAAAAAACCATTGCTGACGTGTTCATATAAATCTCATAAATTGAGTATGAACGCGTCAGCTATGGTTATTTAACCGACTTCAAAAAAAAAAGGAGGAGGTTCTCAATTCAACTGTATGTTCTTTTTTTTTTTTAATGTTTGTTACCTCAGAACTTTCGACTGGGTGAACCGATTTTGAAGATTCCTTTTTTGTTTGAAAGCTGGTGCTTCCTATTTGGTCCCATTTTTATCAAAATGAAGATTTGATGATGGAGTCTATGAGGAATCGACGGAACTCTTCAAAATTTATAGGCACACCTATAGCGATTTTGGTATTTTTCATTGTAACTCGTGTATTTGCTCTTGGAAAACTCTATTTGGTAAAGTGGAGCTGATGATGAAAACCACAGATGGCCACCGGAACTCCTAAACGGTATATATTTCAAGGGTGGCGACAAGATATTTCGATTAAGATAGTTGAGCGACTATGACGAAGCATATGTATGTTTAAGTATATGACTATGACTTTCCCACGGCGTTGCTTGCGGCGAGATTGAATTTCAATGTTCTATAGTTTCTTATTAATTCTTATTAATTAAAGTGGGACTACATAACAGCATAATTATGATCACTAAAAAGTATAAAATAAAATAAAAGTTAAAAAAAACAAAAAAACCGCCTTTGGTTAAAATATTGTTGGACGCCGACTTCAGTTGGACTGACCTATTACCTACCATTTTAAATGAAGTTATTTTTTGCTTTTTGAAGGCGGTTTTTTTGTTTTTTTAAACTTTTTAAATGATTATATGTTGGTACAAATATGATAGACTAAGGGACGCCCGCGACTTCGTACGCGTAGAATTAGTTCCCAGCTACTCCCCCCACTTCTTCCCGTTGGGGGTCGATTTTCGGAAAATACTTTCTTAGTGCTCACTTACATCATGAAAGGAACAACCCCTGTACCAAATTTCAAGTATCTAGGTACAGTAGTTTCGGCTGTGCGTTGATAATATAAGTCAGTCAGGTTTGCCTTTTATATATATATATATATGTATAGATTATTTGCCGCTACGTACGTATAAGCGAGGTCGAAGCTATAGAACTAGTTGGAGATTGTTAGTATTAATTGAGAATTTTTCCATCACGGTGTTGATTGAACGTTATAGATTGATAGCATCAATAGAAATAAAATGACTGCGTAGTCGGTGCATGAAAAGGGCAATTTTCGACTCTATTTCATGTTAAGGTCTGAGAGTGAACTTTTCCATTCCGCGACTAGGTACCTATATAGATATACGTGAATACTGGGGTCCTAGTGAAAAATGGTACAAGTAGACTTATCTCGTAATAAAAAAGGGTATATACATGAACGGAGTATACTAGACTTAAACCTTTTTTCACTTGATCTTCAGAAGACTTATACCCTTTTTACATTGGGTAGTGGTCTACTCGCATACATATTTTTACGCATAATAATCATTACGCATAAAAATCAATTGTCATAAAACGGTTTTTACAATAGAAAGGGTTTTATTTTAATTATTATTAAAAACTAACCTTACCTAACCTAATCTACACAATAGACGTTTATAAAATTTTGCAATGTCAGTCTAAAAGGGTGTTATGACGATTGATTTTTATGCGTAATGATTATTATGCGTAAAAAAATTATGCGGGTAGATAGTCCCCCTTTTACATTGTATCAGTATAGTTAAATCGGAAACGGCCAGTCTATTATAGAATCAAAACACTGGTTGTTTTACGATTAGGTAAACGGTTCATTTGTATGTGTAACATAACATCCTACATGGGTTATTCCCACCTTTTACCACCAATTTGTTACCACTGGTAACAGCTGGGTTTTTTTCCTCATCTTTTACCAGTGGTACCTAATGGGTATCAAAATTCTCAACTGTTACCATTAACTACTGGGATTTTTTTCCCTAGTAGTTATCTCCAAATATTTTAGTGGTAACAAATGGGAAAAATATTCCCAGTTGTTACCACCGAGTACTTTAGTGGTAAAAGATAAGAAAAATATTCCCAGCTGTTACCAGTGGTAACAAGTTGGTGGTAACAGGTGGGAATAACCCTCCTACATTAGCAAGGTGGTCTAAATAACACGATGATAAACGTTAAAAATCAAAGCAGACTCCAAATTATGTACCTATGCATGTATGCTCTTTAATGTACAAGAATATAAATAGAAATATAGAAGAAAAAACAAGTACCTACAAGTAAAGGCGATTATCCCTTGATGGGATTTTTTCCAGCAATGATTGCTTTTTCCCAAAAAATATGGAGTTTTGTTGACTTTCCATGGATCTTATGACCAGCTCTTGACAAAATTTAAATTGGATCACCCCTGATATGTAAACACGAAAAACATAATCATTAAAATCGGTTGACTATTGGCGGAGAAATCGAGTAACACAATAAAATATACCTAGGTATCCAGCTGAATTGAGAACCGCCTCCTGGTTGAATGAGTGACGATCCTAATAATACGTACTAATCAAGAATTTCTAAACAATTGCATATTTATTAAATTAATACAATTAAAAGTTTAAACTTAACTTATTTAAATTAAAGTAAAACTAAGCTACCTACTCAAATATTAAAGATGTAAATAATAATCACCACTAGCAGGTCCGCTCGCGGCATGGTCCCTATGACACTGGCTGCATTGCCTCTCTGGATAGCTAGCCCAATCCTTTGGGAGAGGTAAGCACCAGCTCTAGGATCTCTGGAGGTGTCTATGAGCCGGGATGACAGGGCCTTAATAAAGCTTTTCATATCTGCTGACCAAGGTCCCATGGTCTCCACTGCAAGCGCCACAAATTCATAATTTCTAAATACCTAGGTAATAATAAACAGTCGGTATTTGAGTTATTATTTAATAGAGTTGACGAAATAGGTAATCTGCATTGATTCGTCTCAGAAGCGCTTCGTCGAATCGGTGTAGATTATACCTATTTCGTTAACTATACCTACCTATAATTTACGTGTTTCTTTATTTAAACAAAACGATCATAAAATCCTTGTTACTTTATTGGAGTACTATATGGAGATATTTTTCCCAAAATCTTGTTTTTTCTGGTAGCAATCTTTCCATTCGCAAAATTTAAGTCTTCTTTTTTTCAGTACCTAGCTTATTTTGCCGAAGTGTTTTTCTCAGCAGAAATAATTCCAGTATCATAATTTCCCAATCTGTATTTATCTGAATAGTTATGGCATTTGCACGGAGTCGACAGAGCTCCGCTAGAGCGGAGCTCCTATTTCTGGGTGGTTTGGCCCTTCGGACCTGCTGCAAAACGAATATAACCTAAACCTACAATGGGAAGATTTGCGACTGAGAAAAATCCAGAATGGAAAGTACGCGACCAGGAAAAATTATGAATTTTGAAAAATGCGATTGGGTAAAATGCTACTGGAAAAAATTCTACGCGGAATAATCTAGTTTGGGAAACAGATTGATAGAACAATCCCTTTGTAGTCGACTATACCTAGATGCTCTTCTAGTCCCATCTCGTAGCCACGTTTGGTAGCTGGCTTCCAAACGGGAGAAATAATCCCTATTCGAAACTGGCTACAAAACGGGAATTCTTAAGTCCCACCTCGTAGCTAGGGTTGGTAGATGGCTTCCAAATGTGAGAAATAATCCCTTTTCGAAACTGGCTACAAAACGGGAATTCTTAAGTCCCACCTCGTAGCTAGGGTTGGTAGCTGGCTTCCAAATGGGAGAAATAATCCCAAAACCCAATTTCCCATTTCGAAGCTAGCTACCAAATCTGGCTTCGAGATGGGAAAATCGTTCCCATTTGGTAGCTATCTACAAGATGGGAAAGTACATTACCCATTTCGTAGCTAGCTACCAAATCTGGCTACGAGATGGGACTAAAGGTACATGCTTACTTTAGGCTGTGTATTGTCATTTACTTGGAATATTTTCTAAGTAGACGTATTTATGAAGTCGAAGTAAAGGCATTTCTATGGGCGCACTAGCTGCTGCAAATTACATAACAGAAAAGGGCGGAAGCCCCCGTGTTGAACAAAAATGAAACTTACTTTTTAAGTAATAGTGACTTTAGTAAAGGTCCGATTTTTATAAGCTGTGACTACGAAATTTGATCCATGCATCCGGTGCAATCTTGTTACCTATAAGATTTGCATCGTGTTGCACGTGCCCCTGTGCCCCCCCCTTAAATCCGCCCTTGCGTTCAATACAGCTTTGTGATTGGTCCTTTTTGACCGACCTTTTGTTTATGAGACGATTTGAACCACCCTGTGCGTTCGTGAGCACTGTGAGACCTCATAGTGACTTTAATACGGGTGTAAGAGTCCCCTTTAAAAGCGTCATGTATAGTTCATATTTGTATAGAGGTCAATTGAACGCTAAACAAAGCTATTTCGATCTCTATTTGTTCAACGTGAAAGTCGTGTTTTCATTTCATTGTTAGTCTTGCAGATGTTTGTTCGTTTCTCATTCATTGCTGCGGCCTTGGTAACAATACTAACAATCAAGGTGTTTATACCGGTTTGGTTTTAAATATGGAATGAAAATTTAAATATGCGTATTTGTTTTTCTAATTTTGTTATTTTAGGGCCTGTTTCACAATTGACGAGTAAATTTATCTGTCATTTAATATTAGCTCTCTCCTTGTCTATTTTCAAGTGTAAGACAAAGAAAGGGCTAAATTTATCTGTCAAATATAATTTACTCGTCGATTGTGAAACAGGCCCTTAGTGTGGTAATGCATTTGAGGAGATAAGGAATGGTCTTCAATGTCTAAAGGCACTCACAGGTGGACTGACAGACCGAGAGGGACGCATTTATCTGTTAGAATGAGATACTTATATGATCTGTAGAGCCGTTATGTTCGTACGTCTTTATCTATACACAAAGCTATTGCTTTTTTCCTCTAAAGGGTTAATCTTGTAGTAAGTTCAGAAGCTTTGTTCTTTTCATACTTAACAACATTGAACGAAGAACTGATTGCAGCCATCGAAATATAATAAGTATGGAAGAGTAATCGACGCTCAAAATCTGCCCCACTGACTTAGTGCCGGCGGGGGTGGAGTTATTAATGAGTGCCGAACTGTCTATCAGTCGACTTTCTGACGTAGTGTCAAACAGTTGTTTGCAATCACAAAAGAAAAAATCGATATTAATGATTACCGGATTTAAATGACGCTGCAACCATGCCAAGTTGCATTGTAAATTGGTGCAGGACCCACACAGATGCAAAACAAAGCGATATTTATTTTCATTAGTAAGTTATTGAATTTTTAATATTCCATACCAAAATGTCATGGCCGATGTTATGCAATATATCTTTGAAAAATGTGAATTACAAGCAACTACTTCGAATGAATAGGAAATTAAATTTTATGTCATCTTTACTATCGTTAGTTTATGTACATAATAAAAAAAACGAAATATGACCATTTTAAGTTTTCCAAAAAATGAAGAACGCCGTCTGGCTTGGGTGGATGCAGTTCGTCGCGAATTGCGAAACGAGAATTGGATGCCTAGCAAACATTGCAGGATTTGCAGCATCCATTTTGATGAATCGGATTATGTCATCTCAAAAACTTTCTTTTATTTGTGCGATGAGACGTTGCTTCGTACCAAATTTTGATTCCCATGCGAGTTTCAAAAATTTGCGGCATAAACGGCTGTATCTTTTGATGGCGTTGAAAGTTTGATATTTTCACAGTTCCAAGGGACAGTAGACCTGAGTATTTGATATAAATTTCAGCTTGATACCTGAGAAAGAGGGTCTTGACAGACGGACGGACGGGCAACAAAGTGATCCTATAAGGGTTCCTCCCTTTTCCTTTCGAAGTGCGGAACCCTAAAAAGCAATAGGCTTAATTAATTGATACTTGTACAATAATGGAGTTGGTAAAGCTAAGATTGTAAGGGCCTGTTTCACAATCGACAAGTAAATTTATCTGCCATTTAAAGTTGGCTCTCTCCTTGTCTATTTTCAAGTGTAAGAAAGAGAAAGGGCTAAATTTATCTGTCAAATACGCTTTACTTGTCGATTGTGAAACAGGCGGTTAATATAAATTATACTCTATTGTATATGATCTAACTTAAGAGTTGGCTTCACATCTCTAACTGTAGAATAGAAACAGTGCCAAATGGATTATTTGTGATGTTTTCGTCGTACTACTCGTGTAAAGTTAATTTTTGTCATGTTTTTTCGGCAGCATCAAATAGGCTGTACCATCCAAAGCGACTATATACCTATAACATAATAATTATCTTCTGATATACTATTTTACAACTTTATAATAGTGTAACATAAGTAAGTATGTTAAATGATTCAAGGGGAACAATCATTCAATCATATAAAAAAATATTAATAAAATTCGTTATTCAATTACTGTGTTGTTTTTGTATTAAACCATCCACGTCAAATGTTGAAAGACATGGCCGCGTTCAAATAACCCTTATGAAAAAAAAGATTGACAAATGGAAATCTTGTGTCAGAGAGCTTGTAACCAATTGCAGATTTTTGTCTTTCAAACGGTATAAAACCTTACTGAAATTACTGTCTACTCAAACGTTATACCAGCATCTGACATAAATGACTTCATACCTTAACTCAATTAATATTTAGTTGATTATTGAAACCACTCGATACATAAGATCTTTTCATTTCAAAAAGTGGGCGTTTTGGAGCGGATTTGTCAGTCGTTTTTCTTAGACGTTACTCTTCCATACTTATTATATTTCGATGATTGCAGCTCCTTCTTTTATTCTATTGATTTCTCAATTTGATAAACATTAGAAAGTCTAGTGTACCATCAGCATAAATGAAAACATTACATTCTTCTCGTCACCGTCGCACTGGCCAGTGACTATTCGATCAAAAAATAGAACGCGCCATTACAATAATTCCGCTGCCTCTTTTTAAAATACGAACGTAAACAATTCGCTCGCCAAATAGCACGTGACGTTTGTTTGTTTGGGTTCTGGTAAGGTTGTCAACTGGCCAAAATTTGTTAAAAAAGAATGTTCTTTTTTTATGTAAGCGTAACATTTTGTAGCTTCAATTATGATTAAGTTGCATCCAAAAGTTAATGTTGAAAGAGATTTCCGTTCTAAGTCTAAATTTACATTGTGCTCGTACTTTTTCTAGAGCAACTTTTTAAACGATTGATTTTTTTCTAAAAATTCTACAAATGAAATTCTGTAATCAACGTAAATTCTCAATACAATTGTTATTGCTTGATTTCATACGCCGTTATTAATTCAAATGATACGTGTTTTAAATGTATTTGAGAATGTAGATGGCCAGTTAAGAAGTCAAGGACCTATTAATTTGGCAGAAGAATTGGAAAACAACGTGTGATTTAGTAGAGCGTAAGTTATTTGTAGAGCTAGTTGATATTTAGAAACTAGTTACTTCCTTCCTTAAATTACAATGTTTTTCAAAAGAATGTATTTTCGTTTCAAGTAATCTACTTATTATCTTCTTCTTTCTCTGCCTAACTTTCCGGGAAACCGGGGTGAATTTATTATGGTTTTATTATTGGTTACGTATCGTATCGTATCCCAAAAAATCATTGACTTTAGTAAAGCTACCGTAAAAACGTAAAAAAAATCCCCAATAATGTAAAACTTAAACAATTTTAATAATGAGACGCTTTTAACAAACAAAGTCTTTGGATTGAAGCCAAAAGTAAACTTACCATTCTTGTACCGCATGTACCAAAAGATATAAATAAATAAGGAGAAAGTACATAGTTATGTATGTACATATTACGTCATCTGTTTGGCACTCCTTCAGAGATCTGTTAATACTGGTTATTATCATACATATTATGAAAATAGGAATGTAAACATGTCATACCGCATAATATGGTTGGAAGAGCTGCAATTATTTCCTGGATTTATTTTTCAATCAAAATTAGGAACATAAAGCTTTTGGTTCCAAAAGTAAAGTCTAACCCCCTTACTTATAAACGTTGAGTAACGGTTGTATAGCTATACAATGTTTTGTCCTTATCTGACATTGGTCATTTTGATTTGACAGATAACGACAAAACATTGTATTGCTATACCACCGTTACTCAACGTTTATTAGTAAAGGGGTAAGTATATCCCAGCGAAAAACCTAAGGGCACAGCAACGCAAAATTTATTCTACATATCCTAACCTTAATCTAACCATGTTCTTATTCTTGTATTGTTATAGTTAAAAGTAAAAAAATCTTGAAGACTGCAAAAGAAATAAGGAAATCCTTCAATTGACAAAACGAACTTGTTGAAAGGTGTCTAAAAGCAAACCTTTCTGTTCATTATTTACTGATAAAATAAAAAAAATAGTTTCTGCTAATGTCTAAAGAGCTTCTTGTACGTCACAGCTAGTAAAAAAAGTATGCTTTTAAAACAAGCATCTTTAAGGATATTTTTTATCAGAACACATTTTCAAAAAGTCTTGCTGTTAATTTATTAAAAATAATTGTAAACAGCCACATGAAATCAAACTGTTTTTGATATGACAACAATCGGGCCTCACACTAAAAACAGTGTTTTACGTTGTAACTTTCAATCTATTATTACATTTGGCAAGGCGTCTCTCGATTTGGCTCCAGACTGATCCAATTCGAAATCAGTAGCAACTAGGAAACCAACAAATTCGGACGTAACACAACGCGCGCAATTAAAAAAGCAAAATTTCCAAAAATATAATGCTGTATACGATATACAGCATAAAGGTTCTAAGAAAGTATCTGAAAAGCCGTTTAAAAGACATTTAGCAGTTGAAACATTCCGTTTATTGTGATATATTTGTTGTTACTCGGTTACGAGTTGTATTTTGTTTTTGTGTGTAGAAGATATTTAATTTTTTATGAAGAATGGTTATGAAGGTGCTGAGGTGAGATGTTTTTGTTTACTCTGACGTGTTTCATAATGCTTTTATAAAACTAACCTAACCTAACCAACAAGATGGTTCTGAAATAAATCCTGAAATATTTTCAGTTTTGGAAAATGAATCAGTTTATGAAACGTGTTTAGAAAGTAATTAGATATCGAAGAAACGCGTCATTTAAGTTTGATTTGCTTCTACTTAATTGTATTGTTTTTGTTTTGTACAATAAAGTGTTTACACACACACATAGGTACTTTATAGACAATCTATATATATATAAAAGGCAAACCTGACTGACTTATATATCAACGCACAGCTGAAACTACTGTACCTAGAAGTTTGAATTTTAAATGATGTAAGTGAGCACTAAGAAAGGATTTTCCGAATATCGACCCCCAACGGGAAGAAATGGGGCGAGTAGCGGGAAACTAATTCTACGCGTATGAAGTCGCGGGCGTCCTCTAGTGTTGTATAAAATGAGAGTTGATTTAGGCTGCGTATTCTACCTTGATGATCTAGTGAACTTGTTTTAAGAACTGTCTTCGATATAGTTCTACTGTGTAATGAAGATATAGTATTCAAGAACATTGTTGTTAGAGTAATCAAGAGGAATCATTCAGCACGTATTATACCTACTAAGAAGATAATAATAAACATCTTATAGACTAAAGGCTTAAGATATTTGCCCTGATCAAAACAACCATACAGCCAGCTTCTTTAAAACTTGAGAATTCGTTTTTGGCTTGGAAACAATTCGAATTTCACTCATAAGTACCTAAAACTTTAAAAAGTTAAGCTGCGGTTTGAAATTTTTTACTAACCATTACAAACTTTTTGTTTGATAATTTTAAATGAAAATTTTGCATATGATCTTGTAATTTTTTTATAGTGCTCAAATTGAAAGCATTTGTTCAATCATTGAATTGAATTGAATAAAAAAAAACCGGTGAACTGAGGAGTAGGTTAGTAAAATAGTGATCAAAACGACATAGAAATGATGTTGTTGATTGATGATATACGACACATCGGATGTTATGTATAAAACGAAAACGTAAATAGCCACATCGCACTAAATAACAAACTTATATTGGAACTTATTCCAATGCTACTTATAGCATAAGAATTGTCAAACCATATAAATTGACTGTTACGCTTAGTTCTGACTGAGAGTGAGAATACCGAAACTGTGTAAGAGCGTTGTTGCTCATTTTCATTTTTACACGCCGGTAAAAAAATCTCATGTATTTTAGTTCGCTCCGAATAAGTAGAAATAAACTTGATCTTATGTATATTTAATAACAAGACTTCAAAAATGTTCTTTGATTAGTCTAAATAGGACTTATATATTTAAAATGTAGCCATATTCCTTTCGTAAAACAACAGATTTGTAGAGCATCTGCAGTGACTAATTACAGTTTATTTTTAGACGAAGTGTTTGATATGTGTAGGTACATAATGTGAATGTTATCAATACGGACCGGATTGTTGCACTCGGTTGTCACGACTTAAAATAGATACGGCGTAGATACCTACAAACTATTATACGCGTCTTTTAAACAAATCTAATAGGCGTCGGTGCATATTCTCTGATTTTAAAGGGAGTACCTCAAGGCATTATGTTAGGGCTCGTGTTCTTTTAGTTGGATACGTTTATTTTTCGGTACAACACGTATCTTCTGGAATGTTTATCGTTAAATTTTATCGCCAGTTTATTTGTCTGCTTCAAAACAAATGAATGTAGGTTCATAATATAATCTTACTCTTGTCTGTCTGTAAACAGGTTAGGTACTACAAAACTGTAGATTATTTCCTCTAAAATTTTCAGGTAGTTTAGTTCCTCTGCTTATACAGCGTGTGGCGTTTTAAGGGCAGTTAGATAAGACCCTAATTAACGTAAATTGGTACATTTTTTTTTTCATACAAATTAATTCGGCACGCAATGTATTCAAATAACCAAGTCGTCTACGTAAGCACTTTGTGTTGATTGATTTATTGACGACGTTACTTTCAACTCAATATTTGCATTACATTGCTGGCCGGGAAAACTTAAAAAAAAAAATTACGATTATTGAGAGTATTTGTTAAAATTTATTACTGTACCTCTTAATACTGCTTAAATCTATCGTATGTTAAAATTTAGGATCGTATGGAATACACACGCTGTTTAACCTCCTGCGGCCCAAAGTCCTAAATTTAGGACATTTGTCAAAGTGACTTTTGACTTTAGTTGACTGATTAAAGATTCTTTTTCTAACTAATGAAATGTGACGTGGGCCGCAGGAGGATAAAGTACAAATTATGTTTTAAAGAAATAACAGTGTCAAATAACCTAACCTACCTACTGCATCTGCTTATCTTGTTTAATGAGTGTTATCATAAACATTAAGCCGTCTGTGAGCAAGATAATGTTATAAACAAACAAACGCATAAGTCTTGTTTTGACGAGTCCTTATCGAGCTGTAAAGTTATATCATTTATTAGAAATGGTCTAGCAACTCTGGAATTGGTAACATAATACCTAAGTATTTAAATATGTAAGCTTCATCCATATTGTACTGATCCTGTTTTGGTTGTTGTGTTTACTGGGAAATAAATAAATTTGGTTATAGCAACACAATTGGGATTGTTCATATTTTTTCAATTACTCTAATACGAAAACCATTTCGAGGAATAGGGTTTTAAAGCCGACGCATTATGAAGTTTTTGAAATATTTATCTTTTTCGGATATTTCGACAACTTTTGTTTGACTTTCGTTTTCCGCTTCAAGCCTTCCTAGGTGTATCTTACAAGATAGGCGAAAACCGCTAAAAATAGCATGTTTTAATACCCTAATACAATCACTTTTTATCATTAGATTATCATTTAATTGTTGTAATTTATTAGAAAATGCCAAACCAAATTTAAATTAATCATGTCATCCTTAAAATGTCTGCTAAATAAATAAAGATATTATAATAAAACTATTGGGTCAAATTCAAAATTAATAAAATTGGTCTCTTAAAATTACCTATTCTTTCGAATTAGAATGTGTTATTTTTTTAGGTCTATCCCAATTGTCACGTTAGGAATATTTATCAAACTTATCTCTCTTAGCTAATCTATAGATGAATTTCGCTTATTTAGAAAATAGATCCAACTACGCAATAAAAACCAGTATTTTTCTTGTAATTGGCAGACAAAAGGCAATCAATGTCGTGTTAGAGAAAAGTGGCAATTACTCAACTGACATGAGCAAAGCTCTTAAAACGATGAACTAGTAGAAGCTTCATAGTAAAAAGTGGTACAGTCAGTGGTGGTAGTGGTATCTATACGGCCATTCGCGCCAAATATAGTTTACATAGACCTTATTATCAATGGCGTAGGGGCGTATAGATATTTTTGACGCCTTGGGAATGTATATATATTTATGAATTTGACTGTACCTAACAAAGTAAAGACTAAACATCAAATACTCTTTCCAATGGAACCTATAAGATTAATAATTGGCCTGTTCATAGTAAATTATTTAGCTTTGTATGACTTTCAAATTTTTGGATCCTTAGGTTTTCTTTAAGAATAAGTGTTGGCCGTTTTGGACCTAGATCAATTATATTTACTTTTGTATTTTTGAAGTTACTCTCTGATTTTTGAAGTTATTATTGTTAGCAATAGGGTATTTGCCTGAAATAAATTTCATGTAATATTAATTTGGATAATATATCAATATACGATTCAAAATCAAATTGAAATTGGTAATAAATTAAAAATCTTTTTAAAGTGTTTTGTGTATTTCTTTCTCACAAAACGATGTTTTGCGTGTAATTCATATGGCGGTTGAGTAATATGACGTCATATTACTGTATTTTCCTCTCTGTCTAAAAGCAAATTTTAAACATTTGTATCTTTTGTATTTTTAAAGATATTAAAATCTATTTATACTAGGCTATTCGGAAGGTAAAAAAGCTGCAATTTAAATAGTAATAAAAAAATAGGCAAATACCCTATTGTATGAACAAGACGGGTGGGCGGGTATTTTTGCCCACAGAACAGAAAAAACAGTAGAAGTGTCAAGTGGGTGTGTAACGTGTGGCATAGTTATGCGGAATTCCGCATAACCTACCATAATTTTGCCGCGATCGCTTATTTCGATATTTCGATATTTCTTAAATAGGAAATAAACCCAGAAGCATGTCTTATTGTGCTATTTTGGAGTGTAAAAACGATAGCCGCACCAAAAATATCTTCCATGGCGGCGTGTTGTTTTTATGATAGTTTGAGTATTGGCGACAACAGGTCTGATACTAAGTGAAGCTCATGCCACTTCCACTGTTTTTTCTATTCCGTGTTTTTGCCAGTGAGTATATTAGTAGGAGATCCGAATAGGAGACGATTTGCACCGGGCTGCTTATTCGATCAAAAGTATTTTATATCAAATTTGAGACGCTAAATAATGTGGCGAATAGGTTGCCTGAAAAATTTCAGTCAAATATAATTAATTAAAAAATTAAATATTAACTTTGGCTTAAAAAATATATATTGCTTGTTTAATAGACAAATTACATACCAATCGAAAGTATGAAGCTTATAGAACTTGCAAACGTTAGGTTGACTATTTTTTTCCCGTCAAACTATTGGATAGGCAGGTATAAACAGGTAAGTCGGTACTAATAATTTGCACCAAACCTAACGTTTGCTCTATAGGCTTCATACTTTCGATTAGTATGTAATTTGTCTATTAAACAAGCATATGCAATTTTTTTTAAAAGTTCATTTTTATATATTTTTTTATGATATAAGTACTGGACTGAAATTTTTCAGCCAACTTATTTAGCGTATCAAATTTGATATAAAATACTTTTGATCGAATAAGCAGCCCGGTGCAAATCTTCTCCTATTCGGATCTTAGACCATATTTATGACTGACTGTACATCGTTTATTGCCTCATAAGACACACATATAGTTGCGAATCAATAGACTTTCCTACACGTGTACTTCATTGCTCCACGTTTCAATGCCAAGAGATATTAACCTTGCAATGCCCTGTTGGTATTGAATTAACCGCCCTTCGTTCTCAATGCCCTTCGACCTTGGTTGTCAGGGGTACGCCTTTTCAAGGTTATTACACCACTCAATAAGGGCATTCTATTTAAAAGCTAAAGCTTATTTACATTTAAGGGTTGTGAATGAAGAGGTACTTTTAATTTTATAGGGGTCTTGTAAGAATGAATAAATATAAAGGGACTGTCTCACATAAATTCTGGGGTCCTAGTGAAAAAGGGTGTAAGTCTCCCGAAGATAAAGTGAAAAAGGGTGTAAGTCTAATACACTCCGTTTATGTACAGTCAACAGCATAAATAAGTGATCATTTATGTACCTTGTCACTTTAACGTCGTGTTTGAAATGTTACACAAAATTGTGAAACGATTGAAAGGGACAAGGTACAGAAATGATCACTTATTTATGCTCTTGACTATACATACCCTTTTGTAGACCAAGTTAAGTCGACTATACCCTTTTTCACTAGGTATCCAGGATTGACCTAGTCCAAACTAAGCTCTGGACTTGTACGGATACTAGACAACGATAAATATACTTATATAGAGAAATACATACTTAAATACATAGAATACATCCAAAACTCTGGAACAAATACTCGCTCATCACAGTCCTCACACAAATATTTGCCGATTTTGATTTCGGGAACTTTGACTACCAACTAGGCTGACCGCGTTGCCATATTTAAGTTTCCATGTTTGCTATCGTTTTGACACTTCGCTAAAATAACTGTGAGGCTAGCCAACTTGCTTAACGCTAAACGTAAAAGATTTTCGAAAATTGACCAAATGTATAGAATTGACGTAGACTCTCGACGCGACCATCTGACAGCTTACGTCAATCCAATACATTTTAGATTACGATAGCGAACGCCCAATGCATTCTTTCTAGGGTCTCAGAGGCTCTATTCTATTGGATAACACCATATTGCTTTTGACATGTTATAGTATTGTCAACGTTAAGATAGCTCTTATTTACTTGACAGTAAAAGCAGCCGAGTTAATAACTAATACGATAGCATGTCAAAGGCATTACTGTTTTTCCGAGTAGATTGGACGCCATGTTAGTCAATCTCAATAACTTAATTCACTTTAACTATTAAATATTCCTTTGTTAAAATGATTACCTTAACGAGTATCATAAAACCCGCTCGATAGCTGTTGCTAAGCAACAAGTCATCAACATGCAGATTATTACCGACTGCGACGTTTTGCTGCACACTAACCATGGGGAAAATAGGTCATCTAGGTGAAGTACGTTAGGGCCCATAACCTGTTCAAATACAAAAACTCTGTGACGTTTATACGGAGAAAAGGTGCGCATGAGCAAATAATTCATATAAGGATATTAAACTCTCAAAGGTTATAATAAGGTTGGATGTGCAATACAATTCATATAGTAGATGGTCCTTTTCTCAGTAGGAGTATGACGCATTTTTATAATTCAGATTCATCTTCTATACATGTCTTTGTGACTGACGGACAATAGTCATCTGGATCGCTACCACCATTGTGCTCCGGTGTGGGAATAAGGCAACTTGTGAAATTACTAGCATAGAGGCATTCTATCTTAGTTTTTAGAGTTGGCAACGTCTTGGAGTCGTAGTAGTTTTGAGAATTAAACTGTCTATGGGTCTCATGGCAGCAAAAGCATGCCAGTAGAAAACCCTCCCCACCCTAGTAGGAAACCCTCTTCGTTGAATGTAACTACTGGGCAAAAAAAGTCCAACTAGTTCCATCAATGGAACTAATAATGGAACCAGTCAGAATAGACCGCAAAAACTACCATGATTCAGAAACAAATGGACGCACACTCAAATTCTTCACGAATCAGATGATACCCCTTTTATTAAAATCAATTGAATCAATAGTCTCGTTGCTTTATAACAAAGGAATGTGTACAGTAGGCAAAATAAACTTGTCTCAAGAATAATCTACTGCAAGATCATTTAGACGCTTTTGGAGTCTTAAGATTGCCGTCTTGAGATTGTCTATGGGTCTCAGATCTCACTTAACTCAGGCGCCGGTCCCACCTGCCTATCCCAGAAAATTTCAAGTTTACAATCTGTAAGGTTTTCTACAGAAAAAGCTGAATATTGTCTTGGAAAGTTTTTTGGAATAAGGAGCTGTGAGGCGATTCTCGGTCGTGATCGAGATGAATTCCTATTCGAGATTCCATAGAAGTGACACAGTCATTTCATACAGATGCACGATGGAGATTCATCTCGAACGACCCGAGAATTGACATCCTGATGTGTCAAAATGACATACATTTATAGGTTCTTCTTGTTCTTTGTCGTATCCTCACGTCTGAGGGACATGATTATATGGTGAGCGCTTCACCACCGCTCTCCTGGCTGCTTGATCTTGGGCTCGGTGAATACTGTCGGTGCTGTTGCAGCTGTTATTGCGTCCGTTTAGTGGGAATACGTCCTTTAATCCTCCTTTCTGTCACACGGCCACACAATTATAGGTGAGGTGACCATCTACTGTTATAAAATGTTCTTATAAATATTTATTGTTGCAGTGGCGATGGCGCGTCGCTGAGCGCGGCCGGCAGCAAGCGCTCGGCCGTCTCGGCTTCGGACGCCGAGTGTTTCTCGCTGTGCCTGGGCGCCGGGCCTCTGTGGTAAGTATTGTTTATTAGCATTCTTGGACAGAAGACTTACAACCGTATTCACAAACGTCACTGTGAGATCTCACAGTGCTCACGTATGCACAGGGTGGTTCAAATCGTCTCATAAACAAAAGGTCGGTCAAAAAGGACCAATCACAAAGCTGTATTGAGTGCAGTGCGTTTACTCAGTGAAGGATCCCTTAAGTATTGTTTGTGAATACGGGTGTTAGGTCTGTGTATCATAATGTTCATACGATAGTTTGAAAAAAGAACGAGATAATTGTCGCTTGAAGCCACAAATCACAAATCAATCAATCTTAAATTCAATAGGAGACAATTGTCCTACGTCACGGTGTCGGTGACATGTCAAGCGAAATCTCTCGGCTTCGCTTGACATATATAGCGAAATCGCGCGATAGATGTCTGGTGTGCGAGGTCACGGCGACATATGTTGTGCGAAGTTTCGTAAAGTCGCTTGACTTAGCCTGACGTCGCTGCCGACACCTGTCGCGCGATTTCGTCAGATATGTCGTGCGAAGGGTGATAGGTTGTATACAACTAGCGAATTTTTCCTCTATAGACGAAATATTCCTTTCAAAATTAAAGTAAATAAATAAATTTAGAGTGCTTAGATTCAGCGGTTTAGGCTGTCCGTTGTCTGTTAGTCAGTCACCAAAGAGTTTCAAATGTCACATTGAGGACCATCTTTGTATGTAGGTAGTACTGATGTTCTAGTAACTCTCAATAAATAACTGTATTCATATACGCAGTATACTCGTCTTGTTCCCTATTCACTTGATCTTTAGAAGGCTTATACCTGTTTTCACTAGGACCTGTCTCAAGCTACATTAAATTAACATCCTTTGTAAGTAGGAGTTCCTCAAGGACCTATTCTTGGCCCACTCTTATTCCTTCAACAAAAGTTACTCTCGTGTTTGCAGCTGGTCCTGATGTCCCCATTGCAAGTAGGAGTTCCTCAGGGATCAATTCTTGGCCCACTCTTATTCCTTCAACTAAAGTTACTCTCGTGTTTGCAGGTGGTCCTGATGTCCCAGCAAACGACTCGGCACCTCCCGGAGGGGTGAGCGGCGGGGCCGCGAGCCCCGCTACCCCCAGCACCCCCACCCACGACGACAACAATCGTGAGTATCACTGCTGGCGACGCATATATGCGTTTCGTCAAAGATCAGATAGTCAGGTTTCTTTTGTAAAACAATACACGATGAGTTTTTTTTTCTTTCTAGGAGTAAAATTAACGTATGGAAAATTGGAAAGCCATGTTTATTAGTCGCGTTTTTTTTTTAAATTTTATCGTCGTGCACGGGGGTACAATGGGGTAGGCAGAGACTATGGAACGCTAGTGCACCGGCCTAAACATACCTCTTTCGCTTCCTCCACGTTCATCTACCTCTTCATGCGTATACGTCGGTTTTGGGTGCTTTTAATCCTGTCAACTGAATATAAAATCAAAAGGCCAAAGTTCAAAATCCCAAACCACCAAGGAAACTCGTTTATATTACTTACAGTTTCTATTTTTCATTTATTTTAAAATTGTTTATGGTTTAAAAAACTAAATTTGTAAAACTCATGAAAGGCGTTGTTCTGGAAATTATCTTTTGCTTTTTTTTTAAAGGTACTTGAATAATGTCCTTACGTTGTTTGAGAAAAGCATATGTGCCTCGGCAGAAACGATAGTTGCCTGCCTCTACAATAATATACTATTCCTGATTTCACCCAGTACCTCATTGCCAAACGTATATTACTAAAGTTAAAGCAAGATTTCTAGTAACTTCTTTGATTCCCCACTCACTTTTACGGTAGAAAGGTGATGATTAAAATGTCCCCCGGCAAAGTTGAGTTTTAATCTATTTTATAGTTATTATATTTATATCATCGACATCCGAATTCTTGTTAAGTTGTATCTAATCTTTCTTGTGCGTCGAACCTTAATTGTTTTATAATGGATCAGGACATCATTTTAGGTTGCTTTTATTATTAACGACAAATAATATCTAATTTTAATAGGACTTGACTTTGGCGAGTAGTAGTGACTCAACCTTAAAATTACTTTGTACAGTTCCTGTCACGTAGAGACCTCTGGCAATGTACAGTCGGCCAAAAACGTGGTCTAACACCCTACGGTTGAAGTTCATTTGCACGTCATGATACAACATGTACGATTTTCCCTTGCAATAATAATATGACAGTGACAAGTGTCAACCTTAGTGATAATAAGATCTCACAGAAACTTTGTCAAAACTGGTAGAGCGCTTTCTTGGCCGACCGTACCTGGGGCTCTACTTTGAAATCAGTAATTCAAACTTCGGATCGCCCCGTCACTTTCTTGCGAATTAGTGACGCGTCGAGAGCAAAAGGGATAGCAATAGACGAAGTTCGAATCACGGATTTCAAAGTAGAGCCTCTGCACAGTCACGCATTTATCGACGAAATTGGTGGTATGAAGGGGGTGGGGGAACACTCCGCCAGTATGCTATGCGCGCACGCTATTGGTTGGCGACTGTGCCCATGCGCAAACACATCCCCTCCGTTTTGCTCAGCGGCCTTTTTATGTGTCGGGATCTGTAGCCTGTTCCTAACTTGAAAAAAGGAGTTTCTCGGTTAGCGTTTGTCAGAATCTTTTTTTTGTGTATCTTCCCCGATTACTCGAAGACGGCTGGACCGATTCCGTTTTTTTTTTAATGATGTAGTTTGTTGATGGTCCCATTGTCATCAGGTCAGGATCTGATGATGGAATCCTGGAGAAACCGGGGAAATTCATTTTTTATTTATTAGTGTCATGGGTCATGGGTGGTCCAATTTTGATTTCGCCAAGAATTCGCACGTTAAATCTGACAGTGACAAATTACAAAAAAATACTATTTGAATAGTGACATTATTGCAGTTAGCAAATAACTTTCGTACGAGTTCCTTTTTTGCATTGTGTCACTTTTGTATTTAACGTGCGAATTGATCATGGAATCCATGGAAAATCAACTTTACTCCTTAATAATTCTGGGATCCTAGTGAAAAAAGGTATAAATCACTTAAAGATCAATTGAAAAAGGGTATAAGTCCAGTATACTCCGTTTATGTATATATACCCTTTTTTATTAAGAGTTAAGTGGACTTATAACCTTTTTCCCTAGGTTTTTTGGTTGTGTTAGTTTTTTTTTTAATAATTATTTATTACTTTATTACCTTGTAATGTTACTTTTAAGTATTATTGTATTTTATGATTGGAAAAAATGACCTTCTGCTGGAGTTTCTTGCGGCGCTTCTTCTCCGCAATGATGGTCTTGTCCGAGGCGCTAGTAGATTCACTACATATTACCGACGTGTAAAAGAGCCCTCATGTGGCCAATTTACTGAATAAATATTTTGAATTTTGAATTTTGGAGTTGGTCGGTGATAATGTATTTGTCTGTTCCAGGAGACTTGTTGAGCGCTCTTCTATGGGGAAGCGCATCATCTTTGAGCAGCAGCGCAGAGAGCCTCTACTCCGAGCCGCACCCGGCCCTGCAGACGGAACAACAGCAGGCGGTAAGTATAACCAGAGACACACATACATATTAGGTCCTTACCTATGAAATTGGCGTTTTATACGGAGAATTTTGTGAAAACGGTGGTTTTCATACATTTACTTTTGCGGATTATTTGTGGCGTTCCATGCCTAAAGGAAATGTAGTCGATTTTGTTTTTAGTTCCATGAAATATATGCATAACTTTTCATATTTTGTTTTTATTAGTATTGTTTTTTTAAACAAATTTACTATAGAATAGGGTGTTTCAAAATTGTATGGAAAAAAAAGCTTTATTACTTGCAGACTTCGCTTACGCCCTAAATCTTTCCATTGTAAAAAAAGAAAATGTCTAGTTTCAAGGTGAATGGTCAATTTTAAGGTTGCACAAATTGACCACTTAGGAGAAGCAGATTTTCAATGTTTATTATTTTTCCAAAATCAACCAACAATAAATAACTTTCCTGTCAACTTATGTCAAACACTAATGATGTTGACCATCATCACCATTTTTTCCGCCTGTTGTGGCTTTCGAGAAATGCATAATCTCATACAAAATGCACGGAATAGAAAAAACAGTGGAAGTAGCATGAGCTTCGCTTAGTATCAGACCTGTTGTCGCCAACACTCAAACTATCATAAAAACAACACGCCACCATGGAAAATGCTTTTGGTGCGGCTATCGTTTTTACATTCCAAAATAGCACAATAAGGCATGCTTCTGGATTTATTTCCTATTTTAGAAATATCGACATATCGAAATAAGCGATCGCGGCAAAAGTATGGTAGGTTGCGCGGAACTCCGCATAACCGTGCCACACGTTACACGCCCACTTGACACTTCTACTGTTTTTTCTGTTCTGTGTACAAATTGCATAATTTATTGTAACATATGGCTTGTATTTGGTTACAGGTGGTTACCAAGATCCTTGAGCGCAAGGACCGTCAGCCCGTGAAGATCGACTTCAAGATCTTCCTCACGGAGAACACCGTCACGCGCTGGGAAGCTGTAAGTTACAATGTTATACAGGGTGGAAATAACGCAAAAAGCAAGTTTTAAACACCCTACTGTTGCTAACCAACTTTAAATCGCTATAAAGCCTAAATTATAATTAAAAATGAAAATTGATGAAAGAAACGTAACGATGATATTTAAATACCTATTCAATGATACCTCACTTGTCTATGGCCGATTTTTTTACAATATGGCGTCTGGTTACCTCCATGTTGAATTTTGATTACTGTAATATCTTTAGTGACACTCACAAGATTAAGGCAAATCGATTAACATAAGTTCCGCCCGCTCGGTCGTTAAAGGAAGCGATCCGATCTCGGTCAATCGGTCAAAGGAACTAGATCGCTCTTTAAGTCCTTTAGGTCGTTAAGCTCCGGAGCAAATTTTAAAATCTGGGAACGAGCAACTGTTTCGATCTATAAAGTATGCGGAACTAACCCTGGTAACAATGCACTGTTATGCCCTACTCTCACTTGAGCAGGACACGCAATAAAATACCATTTGTCTCGTTCACATCGAGCGCCGTGCCGTGCGCTCTTTACTCTTTCGTTCCGTTTCGCTCATGCTCACCGATTGCTACTGACCTAAAGGACCGAAGACCGATTAAGATCGTTTACGAGGAACTAGTTCCTTTCGGTCCGTGACGGGAATTCATTCCTTTTAGTTCTTAGTTCCTGACCGACTCAAGCCTACTAAAGATCATCATGGTCTAGGTCATTAGCATGTTTTTTATCAGAACAACTTATCAAAAATATCCTCATGTCAATTGCGCCCATTGTATTTTATTATTTCGTTCATCGTTTAAATTCCTCACCAACTCATGATTCCTCCTCAGGTGGTGCAAGGCAACTCCATGTTCCTCCGCCTGCCAGGAGTGCTGCAAGCCGGCAGCAAGGAGAGCTTCATGCTGTTGATGGACTTCGCCGAGGAGAGACTGCACGTCGCCAAGTAAGTACCTTTCCTTTTTTATAAGAAAGAAGAGTTTTTTGTCAGATATCTAACAAACCAGCTCACAATCCCCTTAAGTATATCAATAGCTGTGACGAGGTTCTAATATGCAGCTACTTCTAAGTTTGGCCCGACCCGGGTACAGACCCGGTGTCCGTCTACACGAAACCAAGACACTACCGCGAGCCCTAATAGAAATAAAAATAACACTTGACTCTATAACAAAAATTAGCACTTTAAATGTTAATATTTCACAAACGAATCCCTTAATCGAAAATTTGTTTTCACAAACCCGCAACCTATCCAACGAGTCCAACGACACAGGCACCATGGGGTTGCCACGAAAAAAAATACATCCCCATGTTACGTGTAGGGGAGGAACCCTAACAAAAATAAAACCAAGATTTTATTTTACTACTGTGTCGGCGTGTATAATATGTATGTTCATGCCAACTTACAGCTTTCTAGAACTTAGTCTTTGAGGTAAGCTTGCGGACGGACAGACGGACGGACATGTCGAAACTATAAGGGTTCCTAGTTTGACTACGGACCCCTAGAAAGGGGTAACTACACGATGATCAGCGACAATCAATAAAACCAAAAAAAATTATTTTGTTTCCTGTTGCATCGTTACTAATATTAAACCTTTGTTTCTCTATAAACTAACAAAGTAAACATTACAAACTAAAAATATGGCAAAAAAAAAAACGAAAAATAAACCTAATTAGAACGACGCTAAATACGAATTAATGGAAACTAAATAAAAATTAAAAACGAGAAGGCCCCCGTAGCAAAGTATGCAAGCATTTCTTCGTTGTATAGCAATGCTTATGCGTTGCCCGAGGAAGCTGCCAGCTCTGTAGTCTCCGGCTGTTTCTATTGGCTAATATTAAATGTATTTCCCAGCTGCATCATCTGCGTACTGAAGTCCCGCTCGGACCGCGCCACCCTACTGCGCACGTTTATGTTCATGGGCTTCACGCTGCTTCCGCCCGCCTCGCCGGTGCTGCCGCCCGAGCTGTCCAACCCCGACTACGTGTTCCTGCACTACAACATGCAGTAGACCTGGTTGTAGCCATCTAGTTTGAGCAAGGTAAAAATACAGTTTGGGCAATTTTCGTGAGCAGTGCAGATTTTATACAGTGTGAGCAATTTTCGTGAGCAGTGCAAAATTTATACAGTGTGAGCAATTTTCGGTGAGCAGTGTGAAGGTTTATGCAGTTTGTGCAACACATTTTTTTTGTTTTTAGTTTTACTTGCCACCAATTTGAGTCAAGTTTGTCTAATAAAAGTTTTCTGTCTATTAAATTATAATTATAAATCATTGCTCAAAAATGCTAAAAAATGTTGAAAACTTATCTAAATCGAATAAATTGACCATTCAGTATTTTTTTAACTTTGCCCAAATGAACATGTTTATGACCACGGCTGTTGCTCAAAACTCGAATGAAACAGATTTTAGACTCGGTAAAATTGCAGAATTAGTGACACTAGAATCATAGAGCCTGTACTTTTAATTTGCTACCTTATTAAGGGAAAATATTGTCACTGTCAACTTTATTGATAGTTAAGTAGAAACATCATGTAAAAACGTAGTAATTCAAGGCGGAAGTTTTAAGGTAGCATTATAAACTAGCACCTGATGCTTGCTTTATTCCATCTCACACAGCAATGGTGAATAGAGGCATTCCATCTTAGTCCTCAGGGTTGGCAATGCATTTCCAGTCTTGGAGCCTTATTAATATACTGGTCTCGGCGTCAATGACGTCAGAAACTACAGTCTTCTATGACAACTTTCATGATATCTTGAGAGGCATCTCTGCCAAGATGGGTTTATAAATACGCCCCTTTGCATTAGTTTCGAGACTGTAAATGTCTACGAGTCTTAGGTCTTAACATCGGGTGGCCTGTGCGCTCGTATGCCTACTCAATGGTATTAAAAGCAAGTCAAGGGTCTAGTGATTAGATCAATATTTTCGAGGCACATTTCCACAATATTCACACATCGGCTTTCTTTAGAAGTAAAAGGCGTCAACAAGTCTTTAGTATTTAGGTGTTAAGTGTATTTTTGCAGCGACTTCACTGAATTACTTGCGTTTAGTAACTTGACACTTGCAAGTAATATGTCTTTAGAGTTTTTTTTTTTCAGTTAAAAACAGTATTGAATTGCGCAAGTGATACAGTGATTTTGCTTTTGGTTTCTACGGATTCAGCTTTGAATATATGCTTCATGTTTTTAAAATCATCTATCTTTTACGATTCAAAACTGAAAAAGTAGGAATTCCAATTTCTTTATTCATTATTATTATATAAACGATTATGTATGTCGTCGTGTATTATGAATATTCACCCAATCCGGGATAGTGCGAAAAAAAATAAAACCAAAAAAAATAAAAAATGGCAAAAAATACAAAAAAATGTTTGTAATGTTTCGAACTCAATCTCACAGTATTATTAACACTGGACTTCTTGTTTTTAACACCTGAACACTTGCAGTATCGGAATATTATTAATTAATACTTTCTTTCTATAAATCACATTTTTTTCTTACACTACGATCTAGCAAAAAATACTTTGCCCAAATTAACTTTTGCTATTTCGTAGTACATATAATATATAAATAAGTAGGATATAAGTGGTTTTATGTTCAATTCCTGTAATTAGAATTAATTTTATTTCTCGCCAATTCAAGAGTATTTCTGAATTTGAGCAATTCATTACGCTCAATTTATAATTTCGAGCAATTCATTACGCTCAATTTATTATTTCGAGCAATTCATTACGCTCAATTTATTATTTCGAGCAATTCTAACACCATTTCATTAATATGCTTGATTGGTAAGATTTAGTTTTTAATTTGCGGCGTGTTATATTCAGTATTTTCACTAAAAGTATTATACGATCTTGGTTCTTTGTCAAAGTGAATGAAACACGCTGTATGTAGTTTACTCTGTAATTTTAAATGTATTATTAATTGATAAATGATTAAAAGTTAATCTTAATTATTGTGCGTCTTATTATTATTATTATAAATATCCTTTGGTTACCTTTCAGGTCGAATTTTCCCAACTTTTATTCCCATGTTTTATAAGCTAGTTTTTTTTTTCTGAATCCATTTTATTTTCCAGGGTGATGGTGCTCGCACACTGAGTTTATAAAACGTTATGAAACAATTCATAACACAACAACATTCTTGAATGTTGTTGTGTTATAAAATGTTTAATAGCGTTATAAATACAGTGGTGGCCACACAATTAGGGACACTTGCGTTTGTCACAAATATAACTTTTTAATTTTGAACACCAAATAAAAAGTCCTTAACCATTTTTATTTCTAACTAGTGGACGCCCGCGACTTCGTACGCGTAGAATTAGTTTCCCGCTGCTCCCCCCATTTCTTCCCGTTGGGGGTCGATTTTCGGAAAATCCTGTGATGGAAATCCTTCCAAAATGAAAGGAACCCCTGTACCAAATTTCAAGTTTCTAGGTACAGTAGTTTCGGCTGTGCGTTGATATATACTTAAGTCAGTCAGGTTTGCCTTTTATATATAGAAACTTTTGTAAACCCCGTTCAGACTTACTTGTCTTAAGTAGTAAACAACTTTCTAACCTCAAAATGCAACTTTTTTGGCTAAAACAGCTCTTTTATCGTAAATAAAGTAAACTGAGAAAACATTTTGGACATCACTTGGCCAATGTATTGTCCGTGATTGCTTTATTTTATTTAAAATAGCGGTTTCATACAAAAAAGTTGCATTTTGAGGTTACAAAGATGTTTACTACTTAACATAAGACTTAAAATAGACATTTTTATAGGGATTTAAAAACCTTTAGCTCTGACGTGTCCATACAAAGTTTTACAACTTTGAACAGTTAGCGGATTCAAAATTAATCATTTCTAACTTTAAACTTTCTAATTTTTTGAAAAATTAAACCGATTGTAACGAGAATTTGAGGTTGTGATAATTAACTATATCCTGAACTTTGTAAATCGTAGTTCGAAGTTACGTTAGCTCCATCCCTTTCTCACGATTGAGTCTCGAATGACTAGTAACAGAGATGGCGCTAACGTAACTTCGATTTTCAAAGTAGAGCTTCTGATATGCACCAGAATCCTTACTATATTATATGTACACTGGCAGGCAAAAATACTCGCCCTACTAAGTATAACACAGTATCTTCAAAAATACTGAACGAATTTCGATGTACTTTTTAGTGTTTTGCTGCTAATTAACCTAGAGGTCCAAAACAGCAAATATTTTATTCAAAAGATCGTAGTTTTTCTAAAGTAACCCAAAAGATTCATAAATTACCCTTTACTTTGTTCCTTTGAAAAGAGCCGCGACCTTTAAAAATAAAATTTGGTCGCCATTTTGGACCTAAGAAATTTCCATTTTTTCTTTTAGTAGGTATTTTTAGTTACTCTCTGGATTAAGAAGTTAAATTTGTAAAAAAAATAACTAAAGAACTGGTGGGCGATTATATAGAAAGTAACTGTTCGTTTTAAGCTTTCACAGCGAAACTATTGAACCGTGTTTTATGAAATTTGGTATGGAGATAGTTTGAACCTCTGGAATTTGGATAGTTATCTAGGGAATATTTACTGTCTTGATCTAATTGAAGGAATTTACAATATAATTTTTTGATAACGTATTCTGACAAAAATCATGCCTGTGTCAAAAGCATACTATTTTTTTATTTATATATGTAAATACAAAAATAACCGTTTTTTTTTAACTTTATCAATGTTTGCTACGCCCGCTTTGGTCTAGTGCTAGTGCTTGGAATGACGTCATTTTGTATGTAACCGCGTTACGTAGCAACTGACTGTGACGTAGAAATTTTCTACTAGAAAAGACCATGTGGCGTTTAAGCTCTATTCATTAGCATAAATTTGGTTATTTTTTAGTACCTTAATGAACAAGCATTTTTTTCATTTAATAGTATGCTTTTGACACCTTTAGCACGAGTTTTTTCCTGTTGTCAATTGTTTAGATTTTTGTCCAAATTCGTTCCAACATCAACTCTACATAGTATAAAACAAAGTCTGTCTGTCTGCATATCCGCTAACAGCTAACTCTGTAAACCACGCATCGGATTTTATTCGGTTTTCACCATCAGTTAGATTATTTTTAACGAAAGGGATATAAATATAATAATTCAAAATGGCAGTGCAAAACTCTTTATTTAATATGCTTAAGTAAAAAATTACAAAAATATAGCAACATTACAAACTCTAAAGTGTAACAAAAACGCTTATAATACGAGGCACTTGAAATTTTCAATACTTATCCTATGCTCAAAAGAGGTAAGTTTTTATAAATTGGTTTAAATTATGTACGGGTTTTTATTGCAACGATACAGTAGCGATATAGCGTTATTCCCGCGGCATAATAATGTTGTAATACCCGGATCTCATGTCGGTAGGTATTCATCATAACGACATAAACAAAATATCGACAACACGGTAATATAATAACGATATAATAACGTTAAAAGTTCACCTCTTTCTGCACTTGCTAGTCTTCATTGCCGCTCATCTGGGGCACGTGTTATAAAGCTACAAGTAACAATTTTACAGGTCTAAACTGGCAACACTGCTCAAATGGCTGGTCGTCATTGGTCGAGCTTGTGTCAAATGGAAACTTGTAACCTGAAAATTGTAATTTTTAGCTTTATAAAACAGGCCCCTGTATGTTTCACGATTATTTGACTAATCACTTTCTAAGCACACTTTAAAAAATGAGAGCCAAACAAGAGATTTTCTGTTAGTTTACAAAAAATAATACAATAGTTATATCAAATAAAGCTGATAGTAACAACAGCAAGTTCTTTACTGATTCAACTTACATAGTTGTACCTACCTACCAGTATTAGATACTTAATGACATTAACAATACATTGTATTGTTAGGCTTGCAGGGTGATGGAAGCAGTAATGGACAAGAACCCAATGATGGACACTTGATTCTTATTTTACAGAAGATAAGGTTTATTCATTTGTTTTGCAACAATCAAATTTGAAATTTCAAGTCCATTACTGGTGCCTGTCAGCTAAAAGTGTCCATTATTGGTGTCGTCACCCTATGTGGAATGCACTGAAATATAGAACTTTTAACCTGTGCCTAGGGGTCCCGCTCTTCTAGCCTCGTGAGGCCCACGTCAAATTTCGTTAGTTCGAAAAACAATCTTGTGTCAATCAACTAAAGTCAAAAGTCACTTTGACAAATGTCCTAAATTTAGGACGTTGGGCCTCACGAGGCTAGACCCTGTTCAGACTTACTTGTCTTATATTGTAAACTTACTAACCGCAAAATGTAACTTTTTTGGTTAAAACAGCTCTTTTATCGTAAATAAAGTAAACTGAGAAAACATTTTGGACATCACTTGTCCGTGATTGCTTTATTTTATTTAAAATAGCTGTTTCATACAAAAAATGCATTTTGAGGTTAGAAAGTTGTTTACTACTTAAGAGAAGGGTTTATAACATATTATATAACGTGTTCTTATCCAAATAAAAATTCATTACAACTTAATAATTGACAAATATGTATAATCTAAAAGTAAACAATTAAAAAATATTTTATGTTCGCACTTGACTTGGCGTCGCGTATTGGTTTATTGTGTTTCGGCTTTAGTTACACAAATGAACGCAAATAACCAAAAGAACCAACTATACATTGATCCCAAAAGCAAAAAAGTTTACATTCAGAATTAATATGAAAAAGCCACTTCACTGTGTATTTGCATATTTGGCTCACCTCTAAATATTGTCCTTACACATTGAAATTACTACATTATAAAACGCGGAGCGTAAGCAAAATTTGTAAACACATGAGATTCTTTTGTTTCATACAAATGTGAAACACCTTACCCAAGATCTAAGATATGCTTCTATGCTAGCAGGGCTGGGCAAAAAACATGCTTTGCTTTAATTGAAATACAAATTACAAAATACTATCTCGCAAGTATTTAATATAGGAAATACAAAATATATTTAAGTAATGTATTTGAAATATAAAATACAAAATATAGTTTTTTTTTTTCTAAATTTGAAATCGATGTAATGAATACACGAAGTATCAGAACTACTACTAGGTCAATCAAAGAATCATGTTTTATAGTTCGTTCTTTTATACGGTAGCGATATAATTCCCTTTAGTCCGTTTTCGCAATTGCGGTTTAACAATTGACTGCGAAAGAAGAATTATTTTTCGCTGTTTCGTAATTCACTTTCAAACAAGATTTTTTTGGCTGTTTTCGAAATCGAATACTTTTTCTCCTTTCGTAGTTAATTACTAAAAACACATCTTCATTTTCTTTTTTCACAATTAATTACCAAACAAGAATTAGTCGCACTTGGAACTCCTTGGTAAATAAATAAATTACTTAATGAGGTCCGAAACTAACCTTCCTTCAGCTTAATAAAGAAAAAAAAAACGTTTGTGACATTTTATTTATTACATGTTTATTACATCAATTTAATGAAAAGAGAGAGTTTAAACATAAATATTAATTTCTTATTAACTTATGTGAAATGTGACTAAGATTTAAGTGCACTTGGAATTGATAAAACCAATTTTCACAATACATTATATCAAGACAACAGTATTATGGCTGATTCTTCCGAGTGCACTGCGTCAAATAGTTTGAGTAATGAAATTCGGTTCATTCCCACAAAGAGGAGGCCAAGCATTGCTTTATAATGGCCGTAAATATCGCAAAAAGAGTACGTACGCTGACCGTAACACATTTTGGCAGTGTTTCAGCAAAACAACATGCAAGGGTAGCGTAACGCTGCGGGAAGAAACTCCATAGTAAAATCAAAGGATCATAATGTTGATTGTTTGGCAAATGACGCTAAATGCATATTTGAACAAGAACTTAGAGGTCTGAAAAAAAAAGTATGCACTAACAACTATCCTATTCAGAAACAATTTGACGAAATGGTGAGTGAACTCAACGATAAAGGAGTGAACTTTCTTCACGAGTTACCTAAATTCCAGAACATCAAAACCGGTTTGTACAATGAAAGATACAAAAACTTGGGAGTGCCAAAACTACAATTTAGATCGCCTCAAGAGGTAATAGTGCTGATTAAGTTTGAACATTTACTCATCGCCGATTACAATGATGTCGATATGAGAATCCTCGTGTTTGGTTCCCCTGATACGCAACAAATAATACATCGCTTTCAGCACTTTTTTCTTGATAGTACTTTTAAATCATGCCCACTTCCGTTTAAACAATTATATAGTATACATGGATTTGATGTCGAAGCAAAAAAGGTAGTACCATTTTTTTTTGCGTTCTTATGAAACAAGAATGAAAGAACATATGAGACATTATTCCGGATGATTAAAAGTCAAATTCCAAGTTGGAAACCAGTAAAAGCAGCTATGAAAGCAGCATTGCAAATTTTGATCTATTGTTATGCCTAGGAAAACTGCCTTATCTACCATTTGCAGACACTCGTCATTTAGAAAAATACTTGAATCTACCGTTTAACATTAGGCAAAGCGAACCTAACACATTTAGTTTTCTTAGCATTTAGTAGCAAATTGTTGCTAGTAAACCAATTAAGTACTTTATCTAGTGTGGCGTTTATCCTACTGTAGTCTACGGATTTTCTATCTACCTTGAAAATAAGTGAAGTATCATGAGCAAAAAGTACAATGTCACAAAGTTTATCTACTGTTGGTGGTAAGTCATTTATATAAACCAACAATAAAAAAGGACCTAAAATAGAGCCTTGAGGCACTCCTATTTTTACTGTAGCTCCAACAGATTGCGTTTTGTTTACAACAACTGTTTGAGTTCTATCACTTAGATAAGAAGACATAAGATTTAAAGCTTTATTGGACAATACATAATGTTCTAATTTTAAAATAAGGGTCGCATGATCTACGCAATCAAATGCTTTAGAAAGATCAGGATATATGGATTTCGTAGTTAATTACGAAACTTGATTGTGAAAACAGAAAATAAATTCTTGTTTGACAATTAATTTCGAAACAGCGAAAAATAATTCTTCTTTCGAAGCCAATTGTGAAACCGCAATTGCGAAAACGGAAAAAAAAATCTTGTTTGACAATTAATTACGAAACAGTGAAAAATAATTCTACTTTCGCAGCCAATTGTGAAACCGCAATTGCGAAAACGGACTAAAGGATTAATCTTAATTCTACATTACTTAACACGAAATTTGTAAAGAAAGGCCTACCAACAAAGTTAAGCAACCACCGCTTACCTAAACATCGTGTTGATTTAAACTAGGCACTTTTAAACATATTTGTAAGAGATTTACTACAGTTTACTGTTTGGTCGTAAACTATATATGTTAGTATGGAGTTTAGATTATCATTTAAGCTTAATGTGACACCGAAATAAAAAGCTATCATACAAATACAACCCGTATTTCGTCTTCCAAAGTTAAGCAACTACACGCGTAGTCTAAAACAGGATGGGTGACCGCCTAAACCATCGTGTTGATAAAATCAGTTTTGTCACATATTTGCCGAAGTTTTACTTAAGATTGCTATTTAGTCGTAAACAATGAAAATTAGACTACAATTTAAGTTTAAAAAAGCATCAAAATAGGAAGCCATTATAAAAATACAATCCGTATAAAAATGCTAAAAATAAAGATTTTTTTTCATGTTTCTTGTATGGGGACCCCTCTTGGGATTTGATTTATTGTTCATTTTATAGTTTTAAACGATAGATTTTATAATAACACGTATTCTGTGAAAATTTCAACTGGCTACTTATTACGGTTAAAAATATATAGCCCTGTAAACTTACTCGTTCATATAAGGGCGCGTACCGCAGTTGAACGATGACGTCACTCAAGCAAGATGGCGTCCACGCGCTTTAATATTATTGACCCAAATTTCAAACGTTTGTAGAATCAAAACTACTGGGTCTATTTGAATGAAATAAAAAGTATTATGTTTGTTTATTTATAAACATTACTGTTACAAAGTTTCAAGCGATTTGGCGTACCTACTGACATTCTTCATTCCGTAAAAAAAAACCGTTAAAGAATGGAAACGACAATCGACCTAACATGGTTGCGTTTATCGCGTGACAAAGTTTGGATAAGGCATCCGTCACCTTCTGACACGTAGATAAGTATGAGAGTGACGGATGCTTTATACACATTTGACACGCGATATAAACTAAACCATACTAGGCCCGCTGATATTTGAAATTGACAATTTGACGAACAGTAACAGGAGCAGTGTAGCCAACTCGACATATTTAGCGGTCGCCATTTTGCTTACGAAAGCTATCGAGAGCTATTTTCTTCAGAACTTTGTTATCAAAAGCCGTTGGTTTTCCGAATAAAAAAAAAATAAAAAAAAAAAAAACGCACCCATTCGTAATCGCTAAATGAAGGTTAAATGTATTTATGTTAAATGTATTTTGAAGCTATAAGTATTTGAAATACTAACTACAAAATACCTCGGCGTCAGGTATTTGAAATACGAATTACAAATTACATTTTAAGCAAGTAAGTAATTGAAATACAAATACCAAATACGTATTTGTATTTCAATTACGATTTGAATGACAAGTAATTCAAATACTGCCCAACCCTGTATGCTAACAATCCCACCAGTTGACTTACCACTGATTAGGTCATTTGTGTGGTATTTTATTTTAATAAGGCCTCAGTTCTTACCAATTAATAAGGTATAAAAAACTACAGTTTCTTGTAAACCCTGAAGTAATAGCTGATGTCTCCTTCAACCTGCTTATCTCCGGGTATTTCCTCTTCATCCACCAGGTGGAACTGCTGTCTATCGATGTCCGGGAAGAAAGTATCGCAGTCAAATGACTTCTGAATTTCGGTTAGGTAGATTTTACCGCAGTTAGGGTGAGCCATGGCTGCCTGAAGTAAAAAATAGAACCAATGAGTTTCTGTCATCAAAAATCTTTCTAAGGCAAACGAGCACATGGGGGGAGGGGAGGGGAGAACGATAGGGTCGAAGACGGGATCCCCTTGAAATATCGACAAACATTTCATCGAAAGCTAAATTCTGCTGAAACCTTAATAGTTTTCAGGTTATCTTAAGCATTCGTTACGTAGGTTAGGTTAGGTTAGGTTAGACTTCGTACCACAAAAAAATAAAGCTCGTGCACGTGGAAATGCCTGTCGATGAAATTAAAAATCCGCGAAGTGTAACGTTCTATTAAATGAGTTTCGATATTTCAAGGGTAAACCGGTCGAAAACTCCTCGAGTGGCGTCCGCGTACCGAAAGATGCAACATGGGTAGGCCTCCAACTAGGTTGACTGACGACGTGGCTAAGATTGCGTATGGATGCAATGCAAGCGACGCAAGACCGGTCCTTGTGGCAAAACTTAGGGGAAGCCTATGTCTAGCTGTGGACGTCTTTCGGCTGAAATAATGATGATGATGGTGATGATGATGATGATGATGATGATGATGATGATGATGATGATGATGATGATGATGATGATGATTGATGATGATGATGATGATGATGATGATGATGATGATGGTGGTGGTGATGGTGATGATGTTGATGATGATGATGATGATGATGATGATGAAACAAGCACATTGGCAACATGAAGGTGCGATTTGAAAGCCATAGACGTTTCAAATCTTAAGCCTACGATTGTAAGACTGGAACCCTTCGATGACACGTTAGCTTGGTTGGTAGTGACCCTGCCTACGAAGCTAGCGGTCCCGTGTATAATTCCAGGTACACTGGTACAGGTAGATAGATATGTATGTATGTGAGTATTTGTTCGTGAGTCTTGGATATTTTCTATGTATTTAAGTATTTATCTGTCTTCTTCTTCTAATATATAAAATTCTTGTGTCACAGTGTTTGTAACCAAACTCCTCCGAAACGGGTCGACCGATTCTTATGAAATTTTGTGTGTATATTCAGTAGGTCTGAGAATAGGTCGTAAACTATTTTTCATAAGGATTGTATGATAAAAAAAATTACCCCCGGGCGACGCCGGGCGTGGACAGCTAGTCTAATATATAAAATTCTCGTGTCACAGTGTTTGTAACCAAACTCCTCCGAAACGGCTCGACCGATTCTTATGAAATTTTCTGTGTGTATTTTCTGTTGTGTGTGTGTGTGTGTGTGTGTGTGTGTGTGTGTGTGTGTGTGTGTGTGTGTGTGTGTGTGTGTGTGTGTGTGTGTGTGTGTGTGTGTGTGTGTATGAACATTTTTCATTATATTTACAGGTATTTGAATAACTATGATAACTAAACGCGAAAACCGCCATCTTTTAGCAGTAAGAAGAACTAGTTACTTATGCAAGAAAGAGATGGCAGTATCACGCCACGCCATTTTGATTTTCCGCTATTGTTTAGTGCAACTTTTGCATTAAGCACGTAGACACTATCCTAAATTTTTAGTTTTTCGATGATTTATTAAACGAAACGGATTGTTACATCGGTAACCGTACGGAACCATAATGAAATTGTTAACTGTCGTAAAATGTGCACATGTCACAGCAAGGTCACAGCAAAAACTAAAACAATAGCGGAAAATCAAATTGGCGTGGCGTGATACTGCCATCTCTTTCTTGCATAAGTAACTAGTTCTTCTTACTCCTAAAAGATGGCGGTTTTCGCGTTTAGTTATCATAGTACGCCGGGCGCGGACAGCTAGTTTCTCTATATAAGTACATTATGTAGTTCTCATAGTACAAGCCTAGAGCTTAGTTTGGGATTAGCTACAATTTATATGAGATTGTCCCCTGAAATTTATTAATTTTAAGACCGCGTGGCCATCCCTCAGGACTAAGATGGAATGCATCTATGCTAATAGTTTCTTTGGTCATCTGATCCCCACACCTGAACACAATGCAAACACAGCTTGGCGGACACTTACTTGATAAATTGAAGACCCGCCTATAACCCACGTGTTTTCGATGTCCTGCCTGCTCTCTATGTATTTAATCGCTTCATCTAAACCAGGAACCACTATCACTCCTTCAGGGACCTACAAATTTAACAATAGTACAGTTTATGGCTAGCAGGGCTCGTCCATTAGTTATGTGAGGCTCAAAAGGGATTGGGTTAGAAAAAAACACGAAATATCTTAGTGGGGGGGAGTGGTAGAGTTGTGAGGATAAAAATTTGACCATACAAACAATTGCATAAAGTTAATTTAAAGCTTGTACAAAGGTCTAATAGCTTAATTAAATACCTTTTCTTTGACCCTATCTACATTCCTCGTAAGTACAATGTTGACTCTACTCGGCAAAGGTCTGTATTTCAGCGGTATGCAGTCCCACGTTACTCGGCCCATGATGACAGCATTCACTTTGCCAGGAGTCGACTTTGTAGTCATTCCGGTGAAGTACGCCATCTCTTTTCTGTAAATTGTACATTAAGATATAACAAGATCTTGTGCATCTAAAAGTGGTCTTTATATTTAACCCGTACATAATCAGGAGTCTAACCAATTTGTCCCAAACCTAGGGGCTTTAATAAAACTTATTATGATAACAATAATCTCATCTTTATGTTAATAAGGATTAGGGAATGCAAATAACCAGTTATAACCGGTTTTAACCGGTTATTTTCATACAAAAACGGTTAATAACCGGTTAAATTGCATTCCCTAATAAGGATGCATCTTAACCATCTTTATAATTTACGCCCTTATGAAACTTACACGCTGTATATAAGGTCTGTTCTTTATTCAAAAAACCCAAAAACAAGTAAATCATCAACCTCTTTCCACAAACCAAACAAAAACTGCGTCTTTTTTAAACATTGTTTAACACACTTTAAAAAAAAAACAGGTGTTAAAAATAAAGCAAGCAACCTCTTTCCCTAGACCTTACAAATACAGTCTATTTTCAACATTTTTTAACTCACTTTAACCTCCATGGCAAAGTTCCCTTCGCCCCGATGCCCATATTATCACACGCAGCGGCGATAAGGTTTAGATTTACACGCGACATTTTAAAATATAAACAATATTTACACAAACAACCGGCAACTAATACTAATTGACAGAATGGTAGCGAAACCTTGGTTCGGGCAATTTTTTACGGTTTTGGCGTTACGTTAACTTATTTTTACAAAAACCATAAAAGAAAGAAACGATAGGTAGCAGAAAAATTGATTGATTTTCAAGCATGCGCCCTAAGCAAAACGAACTGTGCCTTCCCTCGCAAATGGCAAATTTGACATTGACATTCGATGGAACGTGTGTTGCAATGTAATGATAATTGAAACCCCCTAAAACCCTAAGCGGCAATCAACTTTTATCATTTCGTAAAGTTTTCTGTCGGAATCGTTTTCACTATGATTTAAAGATTCAAAACAAAAAAAGATCAAAAAACAATGTTTGTTGAAAATAGGCATTTATTTTAAAATCTTAATACAGAATGATCTTATACAAACTATATTTCTCTAAAGAAGCTAAGAAAGGAATAAAAATAGGAATCCATAATCTCGACACACGGCAGTGTGTTTGCCAAGTTCGCAAAGCAAATAGGTGACACACCGGCCGTGGGTTATATTACACGAACTATTTCGGGTCACGGGTTGAAAGCGTTTAAAATGCAGAAGTGCTGTATAAGAGCTCTCGGTGGCATATCTCAAAGAGACTCTTGTAAGCCTCTTTTTAAACGTTATCAAATTCTTCCTCTTCCATGTCTGTATATAAAAGAAGTAGCAATGTTCGTTAAAAAACACCCGTCACTATTTGAAATAGCTACTCATAATATTAACCTTCGTAACAAACATAAATTAGTTTATAACTCTAGTCACCGCACCACTCTTTACTCGAAAAGCATGTACTACATGTCCATCCAAATTTTTAATAACGTACCAGATAGTTTCAAATCCTATGAATTGTATAAATTTAAGAAATGTTTAATGAAATGGCTTTTAAAAAAACAATTTTATAATTTAAAAGACTTTTTTGAGAACAGCGGATGCATATAAAATAGCCCATAGACTATTATTATACCTACTATTATTATTACCATAGACTGTTACTTAATTACATAACTTCCCTAATTAGATTAGCATTTATTAATAATTTTAGTGATTATAGTTATTTTAATGTAAATAAAAAAACCAAAAAGTAAATAATGTATTAATATATAGACAAAATTTGTAAATACAACGGATAAAAGGTTTTTGGTTTAGTATGTGTAAGTAGTCTTTACGAGCACAGAGTTCTAAGCTGTGTTTACGAGTATGGTTAGGTGAGTAAGTCTAAAATTAATATTACTAAGATTTTTTATAACTACCTATTGTTCATTGACTCAGTCAATTATTGTACACCATAATTTATGGTAGATTGTAGTGATGCACACACACATGTATTTGACATCTGTATAATATTATACTTGAGACCTACAGTCATGCAATAAAAATATTTTGATTTGATTTGATTTGATTTGATTTGATTCACTTTTGACCCCCTAATAACTCAAAATCTATTTAACAAAAACACTTGAAATTTACCTTATTTATTAAGATCCCTTAGTTTAACTACAACCCCAAATTTCAAATTTCAAATACAGCTCAAATAGTTATTGTGGTTAAAGTCGGTTGACGCGATCTGATGTTGCTAGTGCGTACGCTCATTTAGCGTCTAGTCTTTTGAATTTATCAGTCACTAAAATATTTAATTTACTTGGGTTGTATATTGTAAAAGCATCCGTAACAAAACATTGCAACGAGACTGCAAATGCGAATGACTATTAGAAAAAAACCAGCGTTATCAATAGGTAGGTATAGAAAGCAACCTCTTTCCCATAACCTAACAAGAAAAGCACAACTTTATGAAACATTGTTTAACTTACTTTAACCTCCATGGTACGGTTTCCTTCGCCTCCATATTGTCGCACCCAGCTATGACAACGTTAAAATTTACTCGCGACATAAAAAATATAAACAATATTTACACAAACAACTACCGGCAATTAATATATGAAACAATGGTCCCGAAAACTGGAGTTGGGCGAATTTGTAGAAACGTCAAGGTGCATTCGGCGTTGCATGACCTTATTGCAACAAAAGCAATACCTAGGCCTACAGTAAGTCTAGAAATATTGATTGATTCCTTTTCAACGCATGCGCTGTGCAGGTGATTTCCTACTCTCGCACAGTAGCTGTCAACCAGTGTTTCCACGTCCAATGTAAATAAAGTCAGAATAAATTAAGCCATATAATTCAGGATATTTAAAACTGTTGATTTTTTATCAGTCAAACAATTAAACAAAATTTCACCGTCTTTCAATACTTTTAACATTTTATGTAGCTTGGCAAAAAAGATAAGAGAGAAGAGACGTGATGGCATGTGAAATAACTATTATTATCTAGTAATATACATCACTAAACTGGTTAAAAATCGGATTACTGTAAGGAATTTCCTTTGTCCTTTCGTTAAAACCATTGTGCATAAATTCATTCGAAGTCTGTGAAATAAGGTGGTGGCACGTCACTTGGCGTTGCGTATTTGTGTACGTGTATCAGCATCAGTTTGACGTAACATAAGCAACTATACATCAGAGACATAACTCGAAATTGGCGAAATACACCTTAACAGAAGTGAAAGCCATTAAGTAATTAAAATGAGAATTAGAACCATGTGAAAACGGCTTCACTGCACTTATGCATATATTGTGTCTATTATGAATTTTTGATGCGTGTCAAAAAACCGCCAAACTGTAACGCGTATTTGCTATAGCTTTATTTGTCAAAAATAGGTTATCTGTCAAATAATCCAAATATACGCGAATATGTAACGCCAAGTAAAGTGCCACTATTTTATCAAGGTTTTATATGTTCGTAAAAACTTAAACTCTGTGTGCACTGAACCAACAAACAGTCAAAATAGTATTTTGAAGCACTCTAAATCAATATCTTTATATTACAGTCTTTATATTGCAAAACACATGTAAATAATTGCCAAATAATAATACAATGATTTTAAACAGGTTCACAAAGAATGAGTACCTAAACAATTACATTATTACAACATTTATGTTTTGCCAAGAAAGTCATGACATGAAAATGATTTTATAATTGATCCAAAGAGCCAAATTACAGTATACAGCATAATAGCAATATAGTATTATACCTAGTCTGTTGACTGTATTTTTTACTATGCTATTTTATACCGTAATTTAGCTCTTTGGATCAATTATAAAATCATTTTCATGTCATGACTTTCTTGACAGACTATACAATTATGACAATAAAATATTTTTATATTTTTATCGGTTTTTTTTTGGCAACAACTACAAACCTCATTTTCATACAACTATATTATACTAACTCTATTACTCTACCGGAGTCATCTTTACGACGTCTTTATTAAATTAGAAGTAAACTCAAAAATATTTAAAATACTGTTAGTCCCGTACGTCCCGTAGGTCTCCTGGAAAATTAGAAAACCTGACAACACCGCTTATGGATTTGGCATTGACATTTGGTGTAATGTGTTGCAATATAATGATAATTAAAACCCCCTAAAACCCCACCAGAAGCAATCAACTTTTATTATTTTACAAAATAAGGATTTGTAATATTCGTCATTTCTATTTTAGTCTGATTCGCACTTGGGTGGTTTTTATTATTTAGAAGCCAATTTAAATCTCCCAATCTGTCAAATTTCATTTCTTTTTACACAGTGCATGATAAAAATCCTAAAACGCGGGAATATTTTGAAAGTAGCAACACTACAATACTAACTGTCACAATAGAGTTTGAAGTATACGATTCAATTTACGCCAAAGTAGTTTAGCAATTCCAATTTATTTTGATCAAATAATAATAAAATGATTCATTTGACTCTTTAAGCCTTCTTAAATTTTGTTGAGCAAGCAGCTAGGTGTACCTCTTGGTAGCGTTCAGTACCAGTATCATTAAAACCTTTATAACTCCTAAACTAATTAACTGATTGAAAAGTTAAAACTATATTCTAGAACGGTAAAGAAAGGGCTTACTTATCCCTTAACATACGTTAAGTTATAGAACTGTATATTCTAAGTGGAAACCTAGCTCTGAGGGCCCTACTTTGAAAATCGAAGTTCGAAGTTACATTAGCTCCATCCCTGTCACTCGCCATTCGAGCCTCAATGGAGAGAAAGGGATGGAGCTAAAGTAACTTCGAACTTCGATTTTCAAAGTACCTAGTGCCTCTGAGGCTCTACTTGGAAATCCGTAATTCGAACTTCGGATCGCCCCATCACTTTCTTGCGAATTAGTGACGCGTCGAGAGCAAAAGGGATAGCAATAGACGAAGTTCGAATTACGGATTTCAAAGTAGAGCCTCTGTTCTTCCCTTTCCGTCGCATCGTTCGTCATAACACGCACGCGTCAGCGCGGCCCTGATTGAAACCGGCTCGGTCCGTTCTGTTTAGTTTGCTTCTGGGGCTCTACTTTGAAATCAGTAATTCGAACTTCGGATCGCCCCGTCACTTTCTTGCCAATTAGTGACGCGTCGAGAGCAAAAGGGATAGCAATAGACGAAGGTCGAATTACGGATTTCAAAGTAGAGCCTCAGGGGGCTCGCGGTGCGTACGGTTTAGTTCAAAAAGATGTAAGAAGAAGAAGAAGAAGAAAATCATTTATTCGTGACAAACATAAGCAAGAACAGATAATAACGTACAAAAAGAAAATATTCACGAAATGGTCCCAACTCAGCGTAACGCTGGCTTTAAAGTCCGAGCTGGTCTTCCGTTGGAACCATCAGGTGAAACCACGGAAGGTTACACACACATGTATACCTACACTTTAGTACCTTGTCTATTTAATGTCATGTTTAAACTGCCATAATATATGAAATGTCACATCGATTAAACTGACAAGGTATGTACCTACTAAAGTGTAAACATCTTTTTGAACTCGACTATACTATGGCTACTAGACAACGATAAACATACGTCTATAAGTATACAGATATACATACGTATATTTACGAAGACTCCGGAACAAATACTCGAGCTCGTTATATAAATATTTACCCATACCGGATACAGATCGCCATGTGATGTCTGGCGCTAAAAGATACAACCGACGTCTGTGATATATGTCTTTATTAGAGATGCAACGCATCGGCCATTACCCAAAAGTTTATTCATGCACAATAGATACAAATAAAAACATCAAATAATTATAAAATAACCGGACAAGTGCGAATCGGACTCGCGCACGAATGATTCTGTACCATTATCGTAGCAAAAAACGGCAAAAAAATCACGTTTATTGTATGGCCCCCCTTAAATATTTATTTTATTCTGTTTTTAGTATTTGTTGTTATAGCAGCAACAGAAATACACAGCATTTGCTAGCCGTAAAGCCAGCACTGAGGCTCTACTTTGAAATCCGTAATTCGAACTTCGTCTATAGCTATCCCTTTTGTTCTCGACGCGTCACTAATTCCCATGAAAGTGACGGGCCGATCCGAAGTTCGAATTACTGATTTCAAAGTAGAGCCCCTGGTCTTCCGTTGGAACCGCTTGGTGAAGAGACGGAAAGTGACTTAACACAAAACAACGTATTATGATAATCGTGACTATTCGCCCTCGCTTCGCTTTTGTTTATGTGATTCGTACATAATTAAAAAAATATTATACATAAAAAACTCCGCCTTGAACACCTGATCTGATCTTACCCCAAAATGTCTTGTTATTTTTTCATTTGAATTGTCGTAGTGTACCAGAGCCTTGATTGAAGTCACCTAATACATGGCTATTTACAGTTCCGTAGTCAAACTATAGTTACACAACGCGTGTCTGTTTGTATGTCACACTCACTTTTTCTCACGAACTATCAAAGCCACAAAGTTGGAATATTGTAAACATATAGAACTATTTATACATCAATCATAAATCTATAAAAAAAAAAAGAATTGGAAGAGTGCCTCCCGTACTTGTTAATCAATGGTGTTTTTACTCATAGATGACAACACACAATGTTATGAGATCTCATAACATTGTGTGGTGTATACTTGGAAAGCTTTATAAAAAGTATTATTGTGTGTTAAAATCATTTTTTTAACACATTTGCTCAAAAGGTGTTTCTTTTTGTAGCTGCATATCATGCGGGAAGATGGATTTCATTTTTTTTTAATTTACTGCTTTTCAAAGCGATGCCTCCAGCCGACGTGTTGGCATGTTCAACCATTACATTTTACGAGACATATTTTTTCATGCCTCTGCTCGGAAATGTGGCGAAAGATGGTCTGTTCTTGGTCCCCAAAACAACCAATAGTTGTACATTAAATAAGCAGGCCTTCTATGAATTTAAACTGGACAACAATAACATTGTTGGTCTGTTCCATTGAGCAAGTCGACCAAGCACCTCGGTCCGCTGATCACTGATTCGACCAATCAGAACACAACTTGTGCTGCATATGAAATTAAATTGGCCAATGAGAAGTCGTTTTATTTTTTAATAATATTCATCCCTTCACGGACAGACAAAGGAATCAGATTCCATACAGCCATATAATGTCTGTTTTTAATTATCTGAAATTATAGTTCTGTCACGGTCAGAGTAGTCAGTTTAAAAAACGACTTTGAATGACTGGCCAATAAGAAAGGTATCGTTAAAAAAAAAGTAAAAATTGGCGAGAGAGCGTAAAAATTTTAGTGTTTTGAATTTTCGATGCGATAATTTTCGGTGATAAGTTTAAAGAAATTTTTGTTTCCTCGCAGTACTCGTGAAAAGCACTGTGTTAAGCCTCGGCCGAAAGTCCAATAGATGGACTCGTACTTTCGAACTAACTCGTCCATCTATTGCGTACTTTCTAACCTCTACAACAATGTATTACCGCCCTCAGTTAATTACACTGTGGCGGTATCCAAAAAAATACAAAAATGGTAACGAAGTCACTCGATCACAGTAACAGGTATTATTACTCTTTTAGAAACTGAGTCAGCACAACGATTGCGCGATCTAATCGACTACTAGCGCCATCTAGCAAGCGCGGCGTAAACACTTCGTTCGTTGTGCTTGTTCTCGCTGGAAATCAAAAAGCCTATTAGTAGGAGATCCGAATAGGAGACGATTTGCACCGGGCTGCTTATTCGATCAAAAGTATTTTATACTTATCAAATTTGATACGCTAAATAATATGTGGCGAATAGGTTGCCTGAAAAATTTCAGTCCAGTATATAATTAATAAAAAAATAAAAATTAACTTTGGCTTAAATAAAATCTATTGCTTGTTTAATAGACAAATTACATACCAATCGAAAGTATGAAGCCTATAGAACTTGCAAACGTTAGGTTGACTATTTTTTTCCGGTCAAACTATTGGGCAGGTAGGTATAAACAGGTAAGTCGGTAAGTACTAATAATTTGCACCAAACCTAACGTTTGCATATTCTATAGGCTTCATACTTTCGATTAGTATGTACCTAATTTGTTTATTTAACACGAATAGGCAATTAAAAAAAAAAAGTTCATTAAAAAAAAATATATAAGTACTGGACTGAAATTTTTCAGCCAACCTATTCGCCACATATTATTTAGCGTATCAAATTTGATATAAAATACTTTTGATCGAATAAGCAGCCCGGTGCAAATCGTCTCCTATTCGGATCTTAGACCATATGTTAACCAGCACGGGTATCACAAGTTGTATTTTCTCGCTTGTCGCTCAGTGTGTCTCTATCGTTACAGAGTAGATAGAAAGGGAGCTCAGAGCGACAAACAAGTCGCGGACAACATTTGCTAGTCGTGCAGTGGACGACTAAGGCACAGATTATATCCAAGTTACTACGTATGTAACTATGGGCTGAATTCGAGTAAAAGGAGGGTGGGCAAATTGGCCTATATAACCAATGAGGGCAAGCTATATGTCACGATAGGTAATTCTAAGTTGTAAAACTATATGGTAGGTAATTCGAAATCTTTGTGTGAAAAAAGTTATCGCCATGCAAAGACAGCGGTGTTTCAAAGTAATTAGGTATGCTAACGTCGTCTATGTAGGCGTCCCGATGTTCCAGATTTTTTCAATATTTCGCACAGTTATTTGAGGTTTCCCGCTACACAAAATCGTTGTAGAAAAAAGGATATTCGATGATATATTTAGTGCTTATTGTTATTGGTTTCTAGGCCAGTGTTCATACATTTCTGCCCATTCTCCTTTATCATTGAAAAAACTGTTAATAGGCATCAAATTGTACGATTAAATAGGTAATAAATACTGTATTCTGGTATTATTATTTTGAACAATACTCGCCACATTGACATTTATAAAAGAACTAGAGGACGCCCGCGACTTCGTACGCGTAGAATTAATTTCCCGCTACTGCCCCATTTCTTCCCGTTGGGGGTCGATTTTCGGAAAATCCATTTTTAGTGCTCATTTACATCATGAAAGGATACCAAATTATAATTATTTACCAAATTTCAAGTTTCTAGGTACAGTAGTTTTGGCTGTACATTGATATATATGTAAGTCTGTCAGGTTTGTCTTTTATATATATAGATATTGACTCCATAATATTTGGCATTCTGAAGTAATAAATGGTTAAGAAAATATGCTGCTCCTGTGATTAAGCTGTATTTAACTGCAATAATTTTATATTATTCATTTATCTGTCCCTAAAGAACCTAAATACCTGTTAAATGAGAGCAAATTTTTGTCATTTTGACGTCATCGCCGACAAAAGTAGGACCCGCAACTACGGTAGGTATACTTTTAATGTGTCTGACAAAGTGTAAGAACTATTGAAACTGTCTGGGTATTGATTCTCTCAAAAGCAAAGGTGAGCGAATCCAGGAAGTCCAAGCGGCGAGTTTAAGTAGTTCCGTCAGTGCGAGCAAAACACATATTAGCGCGTGCATTCTCAATTAGGTAGGCAGTCTTTTACGTTCGAGAAGCCATGCTGCCAAATTGAATACACGCGCTGAAATGTGTTTTGTTCGCTTTGACGGGACTACTTAAACTCGCCGCTTGGACATCACTCCTGCGTTCGCTCACCTTTGCTTTTGAAAGAATCACTACCCTGATAACTGAGAAAACATCTTTTGATAGTTCCTTAAGTAACATATATAAAATTTAGCTTCTATATTATAACGTAAGTATAATTATAATTCAGTATAATTTAATTTTGTCTGACAGAGGGTTGCAACTGTAATAAGTGTTTGACAATAGACGACGTGATTTCTAATATAATATGTGAAAACTAAGGGCCTGTTGTTTGATCAGTAGTTAAACTAACTAATTGTTAAAAATCATGACTAATGGTTAAATCTCAAGGAAATGTGTCAAATTTTCGATTATTTTTTTGAATTTTAACAATTAGTTGAGTTAACTACTGATCAAACAACAGGGCCTAAGCTTTATACTTTAACAAAATTGAGGTGCTATTTTATACACCTTTGCTACCTGTTACCTTTCAAAGCCACCGTGATCCAGACTTCATAGTCGGAGATCCTTATTACTGTATTAGGGACATAGGTACACACAGAAAAATTCAGGTTTTATGAAATACTAGCGACCCGCCCTCGCTTCGCTTCGGTTATTTTGAGTTTTCTGTAACACCCGTACAATAAATCAGCACTTATTATACTTAAAAACCTTCCTCTTGAATCACACTATCTATTAAAAAAAAACCGCATCAAAATCCGTTGCGTAATTTTAAAGATCTAAGCATACTTACATAGGGACAGACAGACAGACAGCGGGAAGCGACTTTGTTTTATACTATGTATTGAAGAAAGGTCTGATCGTCACGGGCTCTTGGACTTAAAAACACAATACCTACATGTATTTTACAATAGGTAGGTACTTACCCAAAAATTAAGATACATGTTTCAAACTACGCAACGAACTTTAAATTAAGATATAATTAAAGTTCGTTGCGTAGTTTGAAACATCTAAGCGTACATAAAGAGGGACAGACGGCGGGAAGCGACTTTGTTTTAAATACACCTATGTATTAATAAAGATTTACCCTATTTAAAGGATAAAATCGCGTGCAAGCCCGGGGTCGATAATTTCTGCTCCATTAGCTCCGGCACGGTAATTTCCAGTGGGACTTAAGCAATCAATTTCGCCTGTGCTTCCTGAAACACCTCATGAATTCTGTGACATTATACGCTCCCGTATTGTGTCCGTGTGGTGCCGGGTTTAGAATGTTGCCACTCCACGTCTTCCCGTGGATATCGTAAGAGACGACTAAGGGACTAAAGGCTGTGTAGTGCTGTTAGGCGATGGGTTTGCAACCTGTCACTAATACACTGGATAACATCTTAGCCTGGTTGTGCAAAATGTGGTCACAGAATTATCAACAAGTTTTTGGAGTTGTTGGTGAGTCTGTGGCTCTGCCTACCCCACTCTGGGAATGAAGGCGTGAGTTTATGTATGTATGTATGTGTATACGCTCTTATACTTGAAAAATTCGTAGATGTCTAAAGTCTGTGATGTGTAATGTCTACGTTTAACGTCGAGGGCTATTTAACAGACAAAAATATCTGGCCTAAACCAGATACCCAAATAACTTAGTCATAAGTAACTTACTGCCGCACTCAGAGGCGTCAAATAAGTTTAATGCTTAGATTAAAGCAAAGAAAGTGACAGCAGCTACTTTAATCAAGCATTTAATTTAATTGACGTATCTGAGTACCTACGGCAGTTAGTCATAAAAACATGAAAAGATTTGTTAGATCGTTTTCACAATAAGCATGTTTTCAACTCTGCTTGGCGGAGCTCCTATTTCTGGGTTACTGAGGCCCTCCGGGCCCGATATAAAAATGAACATAACCTAACCTACCTACATATTAGGATGTAATTACTATTGGGAAAATTTGCGATTGGAACGGGAACGGAAAAATGCGAATAAAAAAAAATCACCGAACATTAAAAAACGCTATACCTATACATATAAAAATAGCTACGTCAAGAAAAGCGGAAAAAAATTTAGGTAACGATTATGAAAAAATGCTATGTGAAAATTCGCTACTACGAAAAAATGATTGTTGTGAAAACTATCCAACAAACCCAGCTGCCTATTTGTCTGCCAAGATGCAGTATGTGCTGGTCTGCACAAGGCCTCACCATTAGAATTTTTAAATTATTTATATAGGCAGCACAATAAAAATATACTAGATTTCTTTAGAAAACGAATTGTGTCCATATCGGTCTTTACGTTTAGGATCTATGATGCCGCAGAGAGCCACAAAGACACACATACACACACACAGATACACAGATACACAAGTTAAACCTATATAATCCCATTTTTTTTCGGACGTCTATAAAATTGAAGTTCAGGGTAGTTTCCAAAAAAAAACTTATGCAGTCAGAATTGCTTTACGTTGAAATCAAAATTCTGCGAAATGATACGTGATAAATGACAGGTACCCGTCTGCTGGTAATAATAATTTCAATTTCATTTCGTTTAAGTAAGTAATTCTGGCACCCCTAAAATTTATTACGTTTTTCAGGTCCTAAATGAAAAAAGTTTGTCTACTTCTGTCCCTAGGGTTACCAAGCGTTGAGTTCGCGCCTCGCAAATTTAATACCGAGTCAAAATTAGAATATATAAGAGATTAAATAAAACGTCGCATACTTCATCAAAATTGCTTGTTAATTGGGACCCAAAGTCGGCAACCCTGAACTCCATTAATGAAATTCAACTGAATTTACACCCGGGAAAACGGTTGACACGCAATTCTAACCTTAAAAGCCGCGGAATAAAGTAAAAACACTTTTCAAAGGCAGTACACTAAATACTTCCGGACATCTCTTCGCTAACGAAGTTAATTCAGAACCTTCATTCCGTTTAGTACATTTTAACATTCACTTTTTATTTCTTTAGAGGTTTTTATTAGGCCTTGCTCAATAGAAAAGAAATCCCTAACAATGAAAGCTATAAATCGTTTAACTGCCACGAACTACGCCCGTTTATCTCTGAATGCGTCATTAACCCACAAAGAAAGCGCGGCCATATGGCTAGCAATAATAAAACACCCGATAGCTACCTAACTTATCAAAATAAACCAAATTAAACGCAAACCCATTTCAACAACTGACATTTGGCATGTGAAAACGGCCGCCATGATTATTTCCCGCCAAAATTGCCGCCAAAACAGCGCTGTCAATCAAAAAGAAGTTTTAAATAACGCGCGTTCCAATTCACGCGAGCTTAATTTTTTGATAAGAGCTTAATTTGTTTCTCCGGACTTTATTGTAAGTGTGCAGGATAATGAGTCTGAGCGGGAGGCGTGTATTGCGAGTCGCCGAGCGAGATAAGGACGGAGATATTGTGTACTTTGTTTTATAGATTTGCTGAAAGCAGGATAGGGCTCCGTGCGATTTCAGTGCCGGCTGGTCGGTCGACGAGAGCGGATGTTGTGTTTTCTCTTGAGGCGAAAATTTTCCGCAATTTTTCACATGCGATTATTCAATACCAGGTTAATGTGTCCCTTGGGAGGCCGCCGGGGCTCCTAAAAACGATTCGTTAGACTAATTTGTGCGGGTTGTGATAATAATGTATAGAGTACCTAATAATAAAACATTAAAGCTGTCGAACGCTTGATTTGTAATACGATTCGTGCGTGTTTTGTTTGTAGGTGAAATCATTCATTATGTTTTCTAACTCCTTTGCCTATTTTTGTGTTTAAAAAGTGCAATGTGCGATCGGAGTTCGAGATTTTGAAATTGGAAGCGATTAAATCGGTAGGTAAGTGTTTTTCTTTTTGTTTTATTGTGCGTTTACTTTTACGCGTTATTTTTAGTATTATACTAACGATGTGATTGTTTACTGTAGATAAGTTGTGCACATCTGTGGAACGTGATCATTATTTATTTTAGTTATGGAATTACAATGGCGGTGGTTATTTTTCTTTTTTTGTGGAATTGTTTGTTTTATCTTAGCTGTGTAACTGATTTTTTTATTGTATTTACGAACTGCGTAAGTCTAAATATTAACAGGAAATGGGTGACTCAGATGAAAAATTTGGAATATATTTGTATGTATTTGTTTATATAATCCATACAAATGAAGGATGCACCATGTATGTTTTCCTTTAGTTATTAAGTAATTGATGGTTAACGACTGATTTATTTTAATCTTGAAACAACAATAACTTAATTAGGTAATCCATAGATAATGTTTAAAAAATCAAGGTACCAAAGGGCCTAATATGGCTGCGTTTATAGCCTGACAAAATGTAGATAAAACATCCGTCACTTTTTGACACGTATTATAAGTACGAGAGTGACGGATGCTTTATCCATATTTTGTCACGCGACAAACGTTACCATAGGCCCGCTGAATTAGATATATAGATAAAAATCTATTAAAAATGTTATTAAAATTATTTCAAAAACGAGGTACTAACACCCGTATTCACAAACGTCACTATGAGGTCTCACAGTGCTCACGAACGCACATGGTGGTTCAAATCGTCTCATAAACAAAAGGTCAAAAAGGACCAATCACAAAGCTGTATTGAACGCAGTGCGTTTACACAGTGAAGGATCCCTTAAGTATTGTTTGTGAATACGGGTACTAGTTACGCACTAACTTAATTAAATATTAGGTAACGCTGATGATAGACAAATAAGTTTTTTTTTAAAACATCATCATTAAGGAAACTTTTCACTCACCTGTTAATTCATACTCATCAAATGAGTCCAAACTCGTTGGGTCTACGTTTATACGTTAAGTACCTATAGCGGAGATCCTGTTGCCACCTTCCAAGTCCATCATCAAATCAAATCAAATATCAAATATTTTTATTTCCATTAACAAACAAGGTGTACACAAATAAGGTTGAGATCTCCAGGGGCATGTTTTATAAAGCTACAAGTTACAATTTTACAGGTCTAAACTGGCAACATTGCTCAAATGGCTGGGGCACGTTTTATAAAGCTACAAGTTACAATTTTACAGGTCTAAACTGGCAACCCTGCTCAAATGGCTGGTCGTCATTGGTCGAGGTTATGTCAAATGGAAACTTGTAACCTGTAAGTTGTAACTTGTAGCTTTATAAAACAGGCCCCTGGTCGTCATTGGTCAAGGTTGTGTCAAGTGGAAACTTGTAACCTGTAAATTGTAATTTGTAGCTTTATAAAACAGGCCACTAAGGCCTGGTTCCCACTATGCCGGATCCGGGAATTTTGCCGGATCCGGTAAGGGTAGTGGCTGTACAATTTATATGAAGCTGTTCACATTATGCGGTGTGAACAGCGTCATAAGCCACTAGCCTTATCGGCATCCGGCAAATTCGCCGGACCGGCATTGTGGGAACGGGGCCTAATAGGTCTGAGTAGGCCTGTGTTAGGAGGTCTCGCTCTTCCGAAAACTGTCGTGGGTAAGTACATAATTATGATAATGGGTAGAAAAGAATGCTTAAAATTACTTACTTAGCCTAAACTGTGGAAGAGTCAAATCAGGCCAACGGCAGAACGCTGCAACTCGAGTTACAGCGTTTTGTGTTAACTTGCATCAAACGATTCCTCATACCTACAAAAGAACTTTTAAGAATATATTCTAGTTTAGGCGGTAGAAAACTGTCAAAACGCAGTAACTCTGCTTAAGACTAGCCAAAACATTATGACTGCAATTGTGATGTTTTATGCCAAGACCGTTAATGCCATCTGATCACAACAGAACGCTGTAAGTACTAAAATGGCCACTACCTCGCAACAAGGAACGGACCACTTGCAGCGTTTTGCTTAATCTGCATCACCATGAATACACACGCGGCAACTGAGCCAAAAATAATAGGTGATTTCTAGCGTGAAACTTAAAAACCTTTAAACGCGTTTTTCTCGAAACTAGGGTTTTTGACTTGCAGCGTTTTGCCGTTGGACGGCAGCGCGAGATCTGGATAGTACCGAAAAAGAAAAAGAGTGACTTAAAAGTTGATAGCTCACGCGCAAAAGCAGTCTCATCCTCTTGCCACAAGTAACAAGTAACTAAACCTAAGTTAAAGCCAATTCCATCATCAGATCAGCTTTTAGGTAGGTGACGGAACCAGTAACGAACAAGGACCAATGATGGACACTTGGCTCTTATGCTACAGAAGATAAGGGTTATTCATTTATTTTGAGACGATTAATTTATACCCTTATGATCTTTGAATTAAGAGTTAAGTGTCCATTATTGGTGACTTCAGCTAAAAGTGTCCATCATTGGTGCCGTTACCCTATGCTACTATAATATTGGTTTGTCATCGGGGTTATATTGTAAACTTAACAAATTTTTAACCCCTTTCCGATGGCGGGAATTAGTTTAATATTCTCTTACAAAATTTGACAGAAAGATAGGTACATACATACAAAGAGAAGTTTACAAAAAAAAAGTAAACTTTTCACTGCACATAAACAATTACAAGACATGTTTCCATCAATATAGATAATATACATAGGCGAACTTATCCCAAATGGGATCTCTTCCAGTTAACCTTGAAGTAGAATAAGCAAGGACTAAGCTATGCAAGAGCATAGACAAATTTATAAAATAACAGAAAGTAACAAATAGTAGGTACAGTCACCACTAATAATATATTATCTAATATTGGGCGCAAAAATATCTGACACTCTTATACCTCTAGTAATAAAGACGTGTCAGATATTTTTGCGGCCAATGTTGGATAATATATTATCGCTGGTGACTGTACCTACATGCATCCGAGAAACAGATTAAAAAAATACAGCTTAATATTGTTGTGAAAGTGATCAAGCGCTCTGTTTGGAGTGAAATTGGCAACATGGTTCAAGTCTTACCCAAAACCGGCAAAAACCGGAATAGCAGACATTACGGACGAAGCAAGTTAAATTAAAAAATAAGAATCCATATATTTAATAACAAACAATATATTTTTTTTGATTTTATTGTATTTTCATGTCCATGGCTACTTATTAAGGTGAATAAAGATTTTTCTATTCTATTCTTTTCTATAATCTTGCGTTATTTGTAAATGGCGATTACTTAAAAGCCGCCGTTTTGTATCTGCAATTACAAACCTGGGGATTATGGCGGCCAGCCGGTCATGAATTCATCATGTTTTGGTTTTCTCTCGTGGCTTGTGGTTTGTTTAAATGTGCTAATTGAACCCTTTTCGACAAGTCACACAATATTTTTTTAATTGTATTTGGCCACAAACTTTGAAACCTTTTAAATTTTACTAATATTATAAATGCGAAAGTTTGGGTGTGAGTAGGTAGGTATGTTTGTTATTCCTTCACGGCAGGATATTAATTTTGGAATGGAGATATCGGAGACAACTTAATAAATATACATTGAATACAATAATTAAGCTGGTAATCTGGTAGGTATACCGAAAAAAACAATGTTCCCGTGGCATGGTCAACGCTTACTAGGTCATTAGCAGAAGCTAGTTACACACTACTCGTAATATTATTAAAAAAAAAAACTTACCAATAAACTCAAAAGCTACTAGACCGATATTGAAAATACTTCGATAAAATAAAATCTAAATTCTCACGTAATCCAAGATGGCTGTCAACTCAGATTCTTTTATAAACATCAATTTATCCCTTTATCTATCAAAACATCTCGTGCAAAATCTTGTGCTCGCTATTACGCCTATAGTATGCATGTGTGTGCGTCTTTAATTGCGATATAATGACGTCAATCCTCGTGCGTCATTAAAACTGATCGATTGACACCTCATTTGTCAATTTCTATAATAGATAGGGCAGTGTACTAGTAGGGATATAGTGTTGTAGTGAATACAGTGAATAAGGAAATGGCGTTGTATTTTGCCGGCTAAGGTCGTTTTTAAATAAGTAAGTAAGTAAAAGCTCTTTATTGCACAAAATAGAAATTGTTTCACAAAAAAACACTTAGATATACCTAAATAAGGGGCAGTTCACAAAAAATTACCTAGTCCCAAACTAAGCTCAATGCTTGTACTATATGGGTACAAGACAATGATATAAATACTTATATAGAGAAATATATACTTAAGTACATAGAAAGCATCTAAGACTCAGGAACAAATACTCGTGCTCATCACACCGTACTCGTACATAATTCTGTAACCACATTTTGCACAATCAGGCTAAGATGTTTACCAGTGTATATTAGTGACAGGTTGCAAGCTCATCGCCTAAGTAGGTATACTACAAACCTTTATTCCCTTAGTCGCCTCTTACGACTTCCACGGTAAGACATGGAGTGGCACTATTCTAAGCTGGCAACCATACGGCATTGCAATTCATATTGTAATTATAGATGAATAAATAACTAAAGTAAACTTAATATTAGTAGCCATAATCGTAATACTTCATAAGACATATGTATATAGTTCACATCTCGCGTTATTTAAGATCCACCGTATAATTAAAGGCGACAAGTAAACGTGTTCAAATATGTAAGCCGACGCTTACGAGTTTTGGGTTGACATTTCGCGTAAATAATTATGATACAGATGGGTGTGGAAGGACAAACATGATGCCAGGTCTACACACGCGCGAGTCGACGCGAGACCGAGATACATTGATGTTATTATAAGAGTTTTACAGTCCGTCTCGTATTTAAAGACGGCAGTGTATCTCGGCCTCGCGTCGACGCGCGAGTGTGTAGACCCGGCATGAAAAGTCGTATAAATGCAGTTGAAATGCGCTCTTTGCGTAGTATGTGTGGTGTGAAACTGATTGATAGAGTAAGGAATGAAAAAGTCAGAGAGAAATGTGGAGTAAAGAAGATGTAGTGACTAAGATTGAAAAAAGCATGCTTCGATAGTTCGGTCATTTGGAAAGGATGGATGAAAGAAGATTGACGAAAGAGATAAACAGAGCGAAAGTGAGTGGAAGAGTCGGAAGGGGCCGCCGTAGGCGTAATTTTTCGAATCAAATCGGAGAAATACTGGAAAAGGACTGAATCTTATGTACCCGAAACCGACGTGCATGCATGACTCGATGTATGAATGTGGACGAAGCGAAAGAGATTTGTCAAGATCGTAGCAGGTGGAGAGAAGTGGTCTCTGCCTACTCCTCTGGGAAACAGGCGTGATTTAATGTATGTATGTTATTATGATACATCTTTTAAATTAACTGTCAAGAGTTGAATTAAAGAGTTTATTCAAGTTAATACATACATAATTAAGATACAAAACTAAAATTACAATTATGAACTTAATTACATATAAGCAGATACATATTGGATCAACTCTTAAGTTATATAGTTTCTCCTTTATGTTTCCTTCATTACAAACGTGTAATAACTGTAAGATACGAGTAGATTAGATCTCCCGATAATAATGATGTCCCCTTCTTTCAGAACTGATATCTCTGAAACGGCTCGACCGATTTTCATGAAACTTTGCTAAGAACCATTGCTAGAAAACCTGCTTTCAAATGAAAAAAACCGCATCCAAATCGGTTCACACGTTTAAGAAGTACGGTGCCTTTTGCTTCGAGGGTTAAAATACAGAATCATAGGTAAACGTCTAAAAGTGCCCATGCAGCTAACTAAATAAATAAAAATCTTTAGAGTCCTTATTGACTCTCACAATTATTTTTACTCATAAGGTGTTTTAAGTCATAAATGTTATAAGTCATAATCATCGGAATTCATAACGTATTTTTTTCAGTAACTGTTATTTTTTCTGGATATTTATAAATCAAACCTAACCTAACCTAGCCTTAGCTACACGTTGAATATTTAAAAACTTGAAAGTTTACGGTTACAGCGATAGTAAAAATGATGAATAACAATTTTATGAAAACAAAATGATTATGAACAAAAAAGTTATGTGAAAAAATGCGCTCCCACATCTTTATCTTTGTCTTTCTATTATGTATGTTACTGTTAGGGCCTGTTTCACAATCGACAAGTAAATTTATGTGCCAGTTAAAGTTAGCTCTCTCCAATAATATAATAACATAGACAACTATGTTCAAGTGTAAGAAAAGGAAAGGGCTAAATTTATGTGTCAGATATGCTTTATTTGACGATTGTGAACAGTAAGGGCCTGTCCCTTACTGTTTGCTGTCCCAAATAAAGAAGAAAAAGATATGAAAAAGTAGCGTCACGCCACGGGGCAAAGAAAATGTCCGCGTTGCTAATTGAATTTAAGAAATGTTATTGGAAACGCTGTTCGGAATTTAAATTTTGCATTCGTTCGAAGGTTATTTATGGTTGATGGTTGTGACGGCCATCTTGAGATAAGACAGTTTTAATTTTGTTAATGGAAAGGCAAACGAGGGCTGCATGTTGGCAATACTTAGCTTAATAGGGTATCGGGTTATATTTTTATGTTGGCAATATACACCGTGCCCGGGACGTACCCGAAGGATTTTAACCATCAATTCTAGACTCTATTTGGAGTATATAATGTGGTATAACATGTAGTCCAATATCGCATAATTTCCGAGATTTTTATTGTTTAAAAAACAATTCCATAGTTAATTTAATTTGAACTCTGTCACCTTAACTTAAAGCATTATTTACTAAGAAATTGATTAAATTAGTTTTGTTGTACGTTGATGATATTGCTACTTACAACATGAATCATTCTTACCCCCTTAATAAACGTTGAGTAACGGTGGTATAGCTATACAATGTTTTGTCCTTATCTGTCAAACTCAAATGTCATAATGCCAGATAAGGACAAAACATTGTATAGCTATACCACCGTTACTCAACGTTTATTAGTAAGGGGGTTATTAAATAATGCTTTAGGTTAAGGTGACCGAGTTCAAATTAAATTAACTATGGAACTGTTTTTTAAATATTAAAAATTTCGGAAATTATGCGTTATTGGACTACATGTCCACATTATATACTCCAAATAGGGTCTAGAATCGATGGTTAAAATCCTTCGGCTACGTCACGGGCACGGTGTATATACCCCCTTACTAATAAACGTTGAGTAACGGTGGTGTAGCTAAACCATGCTTTGTCCTTATCTGTCAAATTCAAATGTCACAATGACAGATAAGGACAAAGCATGGTTTAACTATATCACGGTTACTCAACATTTATTAGTAAGGGGGTTAATGATTAAATGTATAGATAATCAATAATCATCTTATCAATGCAGTCTTTGGGATAAACGCAGCTCCATAGCTGAGTTCTGCACCTTCTCACCAGCAATTTTGTTATTTTTGTACATTTGTGTGTGTTTGTTTGTTGTTGGTGAATAAAGATTATTTAATTTTCTCTCTCTGATTCTGAATCTGATTGTGTCGTGGGCCTATAACACACAAATACTAAAAACACTGTGAATTTTCAAGTGTCTAACCTAACTATTACGTTTATGAGATACAGACTGCTGACAGACAGACAGACAGAGGCAGACTGCGGAGGCTTAATATTAGGGTCCCATTGGCAAGATTTGAGTAGCTACGGAACCCTAAAAATATATTAACCCTTTATAACGTAAAAGCGATTTAGCGACCACATATATTTATTTAGAATTTCAACCTTACGTATTACAGAATATGTTACTTATACTGTTGTTTTTTCACGAAAAATTACTTGCTTTTAAATGATTCCCTAGGAAGTGTCAAACATGATACTGCATTTGAATGTTACGTAGCATAACTGTATAAAGGGTGTACACCCGTATTCACAACAAATACTTAAGGGATCCTTCACTGAGTAAACGCACTGCGTTCAATACAGCTTTGTGATTGGTCCTTTTTGATCGACCTTTTGTTTATGAGACGATTTGAACCACCCTGTGCGTTCGTCAGCACTGTGAGACCTCATAGTGACGTTTGTGAATACGGGTGTAAGACATCGTCCGGTAAAAAGTTGGCAGTTGGCTAGGACTCTATCAAACTAAATTTCTTCGCGATTGTCATCTTTCTGTACATTACTTACACAATGCCTTACTGTAATACATACCTATATATGGCCGTCCAAATCAAAAGGGCCTTTATGGCGGCTGGCGGTTATGCTGTTCTAATTCCTATAACTATACTAATAATAAGGTAACAGTTATAGTAACGGCGTAACCGCCTGCTGCCATAAAAGCCTTTTCTGAACGGCCACGTAGTGACACAAATATGACACAGAATGGAGGTCCCTCGTTTGTTTACAATGATAACACGCTTGTCTTATCAATGCGATTAGTTCATTGTATTTTGACCCCTGGTTACATAGCAACTGGTTGAAGTTGGAGGTCAGAAACTCTGGTTAGTGTTCCAGCGTAAATTCAGACCTAGTAACAGAACTTGGACGTCAGCGATTTTGTGCAGTCAAGGACTTTAATTGTTATGCCACTATGGAACCCTGTCGCATAACGTTAATCATTAATTTTGGCGTAATTTCTTTCGTGTGGTTTGACGCTGTCATTATGACAGGGTTCCATAGTGGCATAACAATTAAAGTCCTTGAGTGTACGCTTATAATAGGGAATGTTCATGACTTTTTTCACAGCTTCAATAAAAGCTGATTCATGTAACAAATAGTTGAGAAAAATCATTTTTTGAATAGCTATAAAAATAACCAAGATATAAGCCAATAAAGATTTGTCCTACCTCTTCCTAGCAAAACAGATCTAACATGGAGTTTATATGGCCGACCTGTTACATGACGTAACAGTGCATACTGGATCTCTCTATATAATAGCTGTCTAATTAGCAGTTTAAAATGCTTGTATCCGTATTTATCGGCCGATTTTGATTTTGAAATTAAAATCAAAATTTGGTGATCTCTTTTACGGTATTTTCATATTTTGTTGAGGAGAAATGCGATTTAAAAAATCAATTCATATTCCCTTTTAGTTTCCTGCTACTCTTCCTATTTCGTCCTGTTAGGGTCGATTTTTGGAAAATCCTGTAACAAGGTTGATACAACCTCTTTTTTTATTTCGTTCCCGGCCACTCTTACGTTTCTTTTATTGATCTAAATCCTTCAAAATTCAAAATTATTATGATCGATTCAGATATCGATCGATATTCTCATTTAGCAACCTTCAGGAAAAACAGATAGGGATCTCGGGTTTCATGCTAACCATTGCACTTCGTATTAATTTATTATTTAATTTATTAGTGTGCTAACTATTATATGCATAAATAATAAAAAATACAATAAAATCAAATAAGAGATTTATTTATTAACAACTGAACAACAACCCGTCCCAACATCACCATCGCCGCCATCGCGGTGGTACCCACCACTGAGATACTTACCCCATACTGTCAGAATCCTTTCTTACCCCCTTACTAATAAACGTTGAATAACGGTGGTATAGCCATACAATGTTTTGTCCTTATCTGTCATTGTGACATTTGGATTTGACAGATAAGGACAAAACATTGTATAGCTATACCACCGTTACTCAACGTTTATTAGTAAGGGGGTTAGTCAACCCCTAGGGTACCCTAGGAGTATTCCTTCCAAATTTCAAGTCCCTAGGTCCAGAAATTTAGGCTGTCCGTTGCCTATTCTGCCCTCCTTAGAAAAAAGGGCGTATATCTTACTGAACCGCGTATGTATTAGTGACCTGATTTCTTAAAATAGAAAGGTCAAATTTACTTTGACTATCAAATTGCGCATACATCCTTATTATTCCGTATTTAGGAGGGCTGTATTGTCAGTCTACGGAAGAGTTTAGCTTAGCTTCGGTTTATGTAAGTTTTCTGTAACACCCGTGCATAACCCATTTATTATACATAAAAACCTTCCTCTTGAATCACTCTATCTATTGATGAAAACCGTATTAAAATCCGTTGCTTAGTTTGAAAGATATACGCGTACATACAGAGGGACAGACGGCGGAAGCGACTTTGTTTTATACTATGTAAATCATAGTTTGGTTTTTGTATCAAAGAATACTGGCCGGTTATAAATATTTATGGCTTTATTATAAATGTCATTCGATATTCAAATGAAATGTGGAATGAATAACGGTGTAACATATTTACGCCATAAATGACTTATCACCTTATTGTAATGAATGTAAGGTTGAATTTAAAAGATGCGTTTGATGATACATGATACATTGTACACTGGAGTAGTAATTGCGGTTTCACAATGTCACGCGCTAAGATAACGCAGATGTGTATAGAGTTTTAAGAATATAGGTTTCATTTTCAAATTTTTACATCACAATTTTACGTACGCGTAGAATTAGTTTCCCCGCTACTCCCCCCATTTCTTCCCGTTGGGGGTCGATTTTCGGAAAATCTATTCTTAGTATAGTAGTGCTCACTTACATCATGAAAGGAACCCCTGTACCAAATTTCAAGTTTCTAGGTACAGTAGTTTCGGCTGTGCGTTGGTATATAAGTCAGTCAGGTTTGCCTTTTATCCCTACATATTATAGATTAACAGGAATGAAGTATCTGATTATACTTACCTCTTTGTAAAAACGGTAACTACACAAAAACCATCTCAAAAAACAACAAGTATGAAATAATTCTTTATTTAAAGTTATTCGGCGCTGTTTTAGATGATTTTAGTGGGTATTTATTAATTTATTATTTTTATTTTTATTTGGGACATCAACAGCACAACAGTATAAACACTTTAGTCGCCTGTATCTCAGAAACCAATCAAGCCTTCACTGAGTAAACGCACAACGTTCAACACAGCTTTGAGATTGGTCCTTTTTGACCGACCTTTTGTTTATGAGACAATTTGAACCACCCTGTGCGTTCGTGAGCACTGTGAGACCTTATAGTGACGTTTGTGAATACGGGTGTAAGTCTCTGAAGGATGGACGGACGGAAATGGCGAAACTATAAGGGTTTCTAGTTTAACTACGGAACCCTAAAAACAGGCTGACAGACAAACAAAAAGGTAATTTAAAAAACGCTCTCTATTTTTACTTTTGTTTGTAGAAAACAAATTGTTTCAAATCAAAATGTGTCACTACAACGATCAAAGCCAAAACGACACAACTCAAAAGCCAAATCCTTTAATTTTGAATCTAAACCCTCGTCAACTAAGTTATAATGAAAAGTAATAGTAGATTGTTCAACAAGAGACTAAAACAAGCCATAATTACACGAGATGTTTAGCCACGCGAGCGAGCCAGCGAGCGAGAGTGGCTATAGTTCGAGTGTCATTATCAGTGATGGGAAATAGGTGAGCTAATTTACCTAAACTTGACGCATATTCATTCATGCGTGAGTGAGATGGGAATACATTATTGAATGAACATGCATCAAGTTTAGGTAAATTAGCTCACCTATTTCCCATCACTGGTCATTATGGTTGTTTAGTCTCGCGTTAAACACTCTACTTTTCACTTTGAATGCAAGGAAAAAAAACGACGTTTCAATATTTAGCAAATATGGTAACAAAGTTTCTGACTAATTTGCTTCGCGGTTGTTAGACCTATTAGTTTTTCGTAAAGTGACATTTTACAAAGTGACACAAATGCTTGCATATTTAGCCAACAGTTATAAACTTGAAAACTATTTGGACCACGCCTAATAAATAAAACTATCCTTAATATATTTAAATAGATTCATATTCGTAATCATTAATCGTGTTTCACGAATTTAATTCGTTATTTGTTAAATATTTTTGCGCAGTTGTCATTTTGAGGTTATTTTCACAGCCTAAAAATGGTCCATACACAATTACTGAAAATGGCGATAATCCTACATTCACAAACACCTGTTTAGGGGTTAATTTTAATCCCTAGAGGGATCTCCTTAATAAGGAGTTTAGTCCCGATAAGCATAGACTAAAGTAACATTTTAAGAGCATGAGAAGTGAAAAATCCTTTTTGCTTCCCTTATAATTTACGCCCATTTAAGTCTGTGAGAGGTTGGAAATACTTAAGTGCCTTAAGTCACCTTAAGGGTGATGCCTAAAATAGCATTGCCTTAAAGATAGGCTGAATTCGTAGTAACTTCAAAGATTCTTGTAAGCCTTGGGGCTTGAATTCAAAGTAAGGAAGTGTATGACTGTTTCCGCAACGGTCTTTTATCTTTATCCTTTGGGAACTATCTAATTTCCCGGGATACCCTTTGTCCTTTCTTGAGGATCAAACTGTTCCAAAACAAAATTATTAGCCAATGGAATATCGTACAATAAAAAGAGGAATGCCTTGCACTGAAAAAGGTAGTTATTTTTTATACGTGATGAAGTAGTTAATTTCGATTTTTAGCAACTTTTGAATAGACGTATCTTAATAAAGTCTACCGAAACCAAGTGGGTCTCCGAAAAAATATCAAAAAATTCAAAGGTTTTTAAAGTGTTGGTTTGGGTGTCCCCAAAAATTGCAAACAACGTTTGTCCTAGACACATCATTTGTCCTAATTTTCATTTGGCCTAAACTGGTTTTCAGATCAGTCAGGCAACTTTTTAAGTTTTCCAATTATATCTGCGGTTCGGTTAGGTTAGGTTAGTGTTGTATTACAACAACACTACAAAGTTGTAAAATTAAGGCGGAAATGGCTTTAGGATAAACGAAAATTCGGACAAACGATGCATTAGGACAAATGACGATTAGGGATTCCATAGGGGAACCCAATTCATCACATACAACACTGAAAAAGAAACAAAACAACCTCAATCATTGCAAGAGATTACCATTCCCATGGCTACGCGGTTTAGACATGAACGTGTAAAAGACAGACAAAGAGGGAAAAAAAATATGAACACCCTCCCTTCGGTGGGGGTACAATACCAAGTTCAACAGTGAATGTGGTATGTATGGAAGAAAGAGAAGGAAAACGCAAACAATTTAATAGATAATACAGACTCTAGCGGACAGCCGGAAATTGAATGTTCTGAAGATTTTTGTCCAATATCTCTGTAATTTCCGGAGTCTGGAAAACAAGATTTTTTGCATTAAGAAAATATGTCGCATTTAACTGGTAAAAAATATGTACACTGAAAAAAAAAATTTGTTCATCATCAAAAACATTGTAGGGGGTAATCTCCGGATCTACTGAACCTATTTCTTTTACCAATAGAAAGCCACGTTATTTGTGTCTATCTATGTATCTTCCCTTACTTTATTTAAGCCCTATAGAACCCTATCAAAGTAAATTAACATAAAAATAAAAACAATTTATTTCAATATTTTACTATCGACTTTCGGCAACAAGGTTCCATGGTGGATCAATTAATACCATTGAAACTGATCGCATCTACATAAAATAGGCCGTCTTAGGCCATGCCACACAAGAACTTAGGGCACACATAGGGCCTCGTTAGAAAGGTAATAAGTTTCTGGCAAGAATTTCTTTTCCGGGACAATCTTTTGTTGCTAACTGTACTTTTTTACAGAGTTACTACCTGCTTATCAAGACTAAACAAATGACGGTGGCTCTACGTTAAGTATAGCGTAGATTCTGTCGCCACCTAATTCCATCATCAGATCAGCTCCATGTCATAATAGTATTGCATTGTCATCCAATTCACACATGTATGCAAAATTTCCAGCTTTATCGAAAACCGGGAAGTGGGTCAACATTAACTTGCATGATTGGACCCGTTAATACATACATAGGTACAGTGAACCAATTTGATTCCTAGGTAGTGGCCTAGGAATCAAATTGGTTGACTGTACCTATTGGACTTTGTCAATGTGACATTGTAAACCAATTCATAAGAAGTATGTAACGTTTGGTTGTCAACGTCACTTTAACATAGTCCAAAGTGACCTAGAAATCAAATTGGTTGACTGTACATTGCAAGTTAAATAATAGCTTGTAAAAAAGTGTATAACGAAAAACATTTTTGTTATATAAGCCATTCGGGGCCCCCGTAAGTGTGTGCCCAAGGAGGCATGGGCCCTTATTGTGAAGACCCTTGATGTAAACTGTTGTTGAGCGACTGTTTGAAATACAATAAATAACAATCACTTATTTTCAGACAACCAATAGTCCATAGTATGTTATAGGCGTGCATACAACTTGTATGTGAGTCAAACCTATCAGCTATCATTTCCAAAGGGCTTATTGTCTAACGCCCTCGCAATCGCAACCGGCTTCAAAGTGGAGCAATTGTTTTCATTTTGTTTTTGGATGGCTTATTGTCTAAAGCACTCGCAATCACGATCGTTTTAATTTTGAAAATCGAAGGCTTAGACAAAATGAAACCAATTGCTCCACTTTGAAGCCGGTTGCGATTGCGAGTGCGTTAACAATAAGCCCTCAGACAAGCCTTTGATTTTCAAAATGAAAACGATCGTGATTGCGAGTGCGTTAGACAGTAAGCCCTCAGGACACCAATATTGTTGCTCGCTCTCATTCGTGTTATACGATCTCTTTCCGTGCAATACACAGCCTAAAGTATCAAAGATAGACACAACTTTTGGAGTACGAGTATAATATTCCTGCAATCTTGAATAAAGATCTTCTGAAATTGAATTCCTATGGCAAGAATACTTAGTGCTAAAACGCGGATATTCTCTGATAAAACACATTTATGAACCGATGGAAAATAAACAACTCCGGACAAAGAAACTATACAAAATCAAACTACTCGGTTTCCATCAACGAGAAACTTTCAATCGATCCTATCCTGAGCAAGCTAGCGCCATTTCTTATAGAATACCATTAGCAAAAGAGCTTTTCTCCAATTTAGATTTTTTTTAAAGTATACTCAGTTGTCTTGGACGTTGAGTTACAATTAGAAGAATGAGAAGCCATTATGGAAATGCTTTTCAGGGCTCCGTGCTAGAAGGGAGTCCAACTGTCCCTATTAATATCCTTACGCTGTCCGTCCGTGCTTATTTTAAAGAACTGTATCTTTTGACCCGTAATAAATAGGAAGCTTTTTTTTTCTTAGAATATGTATTAATACAAAAAAATAAAAAAGTGAAATAAGAAAGGGGGTAAGTATACAAGAAACGTTTTGTTTCACCGTATTTTTATTTTAGTATCGTAAAAACAGTAAAATATACAAGCGTCTAATTTGGCATGACTCAGTACAAACTTTGAAGAAAAACACCAAATAGGTACAAAAAAATGATCAATTTGTGAGTTGGGTCCGGAATGTAAACCTATTGTAAGCTCTTATACCTCTCGTAATAAAGACGTTTCAGATATTTTTGCGCACAATGTTGGCTAATATATGTGGTGACCGTACAGAACCCTTGGTGCGCGAGTCAGACTCGCACTTGACCGTTTTTTAAATATTCTGGCAATCGTACGGCTTTGTGGAATGGATAGGTCACAAAAAATGCAATTCGCTAAAAGCGGGCGTGGCGGGGGTAAGCGGGGCTTAGCGATGTGATGTTGCTGTGCTATGTAAATGTATGCATCCAAAATGGTATTGGATTGATCAACTCTCGTACTTTTGTGACGCTTGCAAACGAGGATTCGATCCGTATTTAACCCAAATGGAGATGAATAGAAAGAGATGATAACCAATCATTTCATCGAAGGCTATTTTCTGCTGACCCATGATGTGTTTTTTTTTTAATTATATATTTATATATATTTGCCAAACATAAGTTTTTTGGCAATTATTGCACTCACTTTTACATTCTGCATGCACCTAACAACTAATTGGGTATCCCTCAAAATCCCTAACAACATTTGTCCTAACCATCGTTTGTCCGAATTTTCATTTGCCCTAAACTGGTTTTCAGATGAGTCGGGCGACTTATAAAGTTTCCAATTGTAGGTATCTGCGGTTCGGTTAGGTTAGGGTTGTATTATAACAACACTAAAAAGTTTTAAAATTTAAGCAGAAATGGCTTTAGGATAAACGAAAATTCGGACAAACGATGCATTAGGACAAATAACGATTAGGGGTTCCATAGGGGAACCCAACTAAATGACTGACACTTATACCTAGTTGGCTTTAAATACTCAGTCAGATATGTGATATCCACAATAAGCCACATGTATCCAACCGCATAAAAAATGAATACAGAATTATTTCAAACGTTAGTATTTCGTTGTTGTATCTGTAAACTAGACAAGACTCGTAACTAAAAAAAAAAACTCATGCAGTGAGAAATGCCTTTTGATGAAATGAAAATTCTACGTGATACCTTCTTTGAAAGGTGATATGATAAAATAATGTACCCGTTTGTGTCGATTGAACTAGAGAATGCAAATAACCGGTTCAAACCAGTACTAACCGGTTATTTTCATACAAAAACGGTTAATAACCGGTTAAATAGCATTCCCTAGATCAAACCGATGTCTCTTTTTAATTTCCCCCGATAATTCAGTTTGGTAAGTATCGCTTACTCAAGTTTCTAAAGCCTTATTACCGAAGTTCTTGTTCGAGAGCATTTCGGGAGCGATATTGACAATAGGCTTCGGCAGGCTTTTAATCAGACAACTTCAAAGTTTATAAAGGCGAAGCGTTTATAGCCCGCATTGTAGCAATCCATTGACGAGTTGTTATGACATTATCGAGCCGGGATCTATTGCAGTGATGCAGTGTATCACGAAAAGCATGCGGAGCAATGAAACTAAATCTGAAAATCAAATTTCCCTTGTATACAAGAGCTTAACTGAATTAAATATAAGTTTTTAAATGTTAAATCAACATATTTATGCGGCGGGCTATCTGTCGCATACTATATAAGCAAGTAAACAGGTATAAGTCATAGCCTTGATGACGTCAAGCTCTTGAAGATAAGGAATAGAGTTACAGTGTCTGCTGTCATATATGTAGCATAGACTACAGTAGTTTACTGTATCAGGATAGATATGTAGTTTTAAATGTAGGTACTTATAGACATGTTTATTAGGTATTTATACAGCTGTTTGAAAAATAAAAACAAAGGGCAAACTTTAAAAAACCCGACTGATGTTACTAACCAATTTTAAATCGTTATAAATCCTAAATTATCATTCAAAATGAAAAATGATTGAAGAAACCTAAAGATGATTTTTAAATACCTATTCAATGATACTCCATTTGTCATAGTTCGTCGAGTTTATTTTTTTCTTTTTACAATATGGTGTCTAGTTGCCGCCAAATTGAATTTTAATTACTGTCATATCTTTAGTGACACTCACGAGATTAAGACAAATCGATTGACATAAGAATCATCAAGATTGGTCCACGTGTTTAGTTTCTAGAACGCCACAAAGGAACAAACATACATATATATGTATATGTATAGGTTGTGAAACACAATACCCCTACGGCTGAAAAAAAATGTAGGATTCTAATGGTGAAATATTTTTTCAAATCGGTCCTGTAGTTTCGGAGCCAATTAAATGCAAACAAACAAACAAACAATCAAGTTTTTCCTCTTTATAATATTAATTATAGATTACGCAAAACGTAATGCTAAAACAACCGGTAAAATTTAGGCATTGTAGGTAGGTAGATACTATGAAATTCGAGCTATTAAATGCTCTGTAAATCATGATTTAAGTGGATGTCATGTTGGTGACGACAAGCACTATACCAAACTCAAGTATTGGACGTGTCACTATCACTATATTTCGGCACAGCTGAAGAGGTTTCCATCCAATTCCTGAACTTGCTAAATTACATGTTAGGGATATTAATTGCTTTATTTATATGTATAGTATCGTTAAAAATGGCAGGGTTTCGAAGATTCAATCAAAAACATGCATTAGATAAAACTTCATACCTGTTGAATCTCAGCCTTGGTCTTGAGTGAGATGCTCGTCTCAAAACCTGTCCAAGTCAATCTCAAGTCATAGAAATCTTCCTCCTTCCTGAGTCTTGCAAGCATGTTTATCGTTGTCAAGTACAGGCAACCAATTTGATTCCTAGGCCACTATGGACTTTGTCAATGTGACGTTGTAAACCAAATCATAAGAAGTCTGTAACGTTTTGGTTGTCAACGTCACTTTAACATAGTCCAAAGTGGCATAGAAATCAAATTGGTTGACTGTACCTACCCATAGTAAAGGCCTTGAGCTTAGTTTGGAACTAGTTGTGTGAGATAGTCCCCCGGGTATCTCTCAGAATCCCTAACAACATTTGTATTAACGTATCGTTGTCCGAATTTTCATTTGCCCTAAACTGGTTTTCAGATGAGGCAGGCAACTTTATACGTTTTTCAATTATATCTGCGGTTCGGTTAGGTTAGGGTTGTATTATAGCAACACTAAAAAGTTTTAAAATTTAAGCGGAATTGGCTTTAGGATAAACGAAAATTCGGAGAAACGATGCATTAGGACAAATGACGATTAGGGATTCCGTAGGGAAACCAGTATTTATTTATTATTCTAATTCTAACTACCTATCTATTTATGCTCTGTATTTATGTGTGCCTTTTGGTTGGTGAATAAATGTATTTCTTCTTCTTCTTATTATTATTCTCTGTTTTTTGTAATTATATTTTAATTAATCTCTCTTAATTAAGTGTTTATAAATGAAGTAAAAAGCATAATTATATTTAAACCTTTTAATTAACAGCAGTACAACCACAAACAATAAATATTCAACGTGAGTTTTTTACGCACAAGGGAGCTAAATATAAACTTTCCGCCCGAGGTTGTTTTTATACCCGTGGGAGTAGACTAATTAGTCCTTTTCTTGGTATCTATTTCTTTTTGTATTAGCTTTCGAATTACTTGGGCTTTGTTTACTTGAGATTAAGTTACTTACAAGCCTTTTTGTCTTTTGAGGATTGAGTATTTGACGTCAGAAAAGTGTTTTTTCTGGCCTTGGTTGATTTATGTAGGTGTTCAAAGGGGTTATAATAAATATTATGTAAGTGGTAGCTTTAATAAATATTATTGCGTAGGTTGTGCAGACAGGTTTAATATGGCATAGTCTTATTTTAACTTTTAAATATAAAAACGCTACTTTGGTTAACCGAGATGCTGCCAGCATCTTGCTTGCTTGCTTGCTTGCCGCAGGAGCATTTTTAGATTTCAGCGTTTTAGATTTAAATTATTTTATTAACACTAACTAACCTGACTGACCTGACATACGTTTTCCGGTCCGAATTCAAGACAACCTTTCATTTTTTTTCCTAAAAACCTCTTTCGTAAAATTCTGGGAAACTTATAAAAATGATATTATAATTTAAAAAAATATATACTTAATTTATAAAATAAAATCCAAGCCTTGCCCTGTTTCTTCACTTTTGGCACGGGCAAAGAACTAGGTGCATTTTCCTTACAATTGTTCTTATTGCTATTACAAAAAAACGTGGCCTAATCAAGTTAGCGATTTTGATTTGATTCTGACTATTACGAAAATTAAATATATATCTGACAAAAAAACTTCATTTTGCCGACTGTACATTTTTTTGCAAAGTTTTTATCTGCTCATTGAGACCAAACTATTGAGTCCCAACACGGTGGTTCTACGTTAAGTATTGCTGAGATCCTGTTCCTACATTTTGTACATTCAAATCCATTAATGGAGTAGAGTGGGCTTTATTGTATACTTAAATCCATTTGGATTCGTTTACACTTTTTAATACTCTGGAATCCATCAATGGATTCTGTTGCACTCTTAAATTACACTTCGATCCATCAATGGATTTTATCAAACTTTTAATACACTTGATCCCGTCAATTGATGGATATTCGTGGACATTTAGTATCCATTGATGGATCCCGGTATATAAAAAGTTCAATAGAATCCATTAATGGATCTTTGTAGACTTCATCGTATATTTAAATCCATTGATGGATTCCAGCGTCTTAAAAAGTGCAAATGAATCCAAATGGATTTAAGTGTACATTAAATCCCACTTGACTCCATTAATGGATCCTGTCAATGGATCCTAGTGGACGGAGGGCTAAATTTTACTTCAAATAAAAGCTGCTACTCTGTTTTAGGTGTAAGTATCCCAAAAATTTCCTGCTCAATTTTATTCACCGACAATTTTGTCGTTTTACAACATTTTCGGCTTGTTTCCCTTCGGCATATTTTACCATTGAAATGTAGATTTCAATAGGAATCCATTAAATAACCTGCTCAGGTGCTTAAAGAGGTTTAGACGCCCTTTTTAAATGTTTATTTCATTTCCTTTCGCCCATGATGGTCGGGGCTAGAATCATTTCATCGGATTTCATTTCATCAAACGCTATTTTCTGCTAAAACCATGTTTTTTACAGGAAGTAAACATTAATTACATAGCTTAGGTTAGGTACAGTCCACCAATTAGATTTCTAGGCCACTTTGGACTATGTTAAAGTGACGTTGACAACCAAAACGTAAGAGACTTCCTATGATTTGGTTTGTGGGCAAATATTATGGCAAACTTCAACCAGAACTACCCACTAAGCCGTGGTTCTTCACCAAGAAATCGATCCCGAAAGATATTACGGCTACGATCATCCGCTTACGCCTCGGTCATATATGTACACCGGTGTTCTTGGCAAAAATTCGTGTTCGAGACCACTCTTTGTGCGAGTGTGGTCTGGCAGAGGGTACCCTCGAGCACATGTTTTTCAACTGCAACCGTATTGTCACCCCTCTTTATGATATCCTCCCCTCCAATATTCCCCGTCCTGTTAACATCCAGTACCTTCTTACATTAGTCTACTCCCCTTTTGTGTTTGTTCTTGGTAAATTTATTAAAATTAACAATCTGTTATTGTAGAAGTTATGATAATAATAAAAGTTCGTTTTGTCTTATGTCATACATTCTCTTTTGAATTACGTGCCTTTCTTGACATTGACGTTGGCGAAATCATCGACAACTTCGATGGAGCCATAACCTACAAAAATTGAATTGAATTGAATTGATTTGGTTTACAACGTCACGTTGGGGGATTTGACAGAAGCGCGTGGAGCTAACCCCATGTGCTTCTGTTTAGTCCACCAGAGTAAATCTCTTTAACCGAACAATTGTCCTCGCTTGTAATATCCATGGACTTGTTTCTCTAATAAGTCCATGGCGATTGTCTAAAACTCGATACTGGCGAAATACACCTTGTTAAAACAAGGAGTGAAAGCCATTAATTAAGAAAAAAAAAACGTCACGTTGACAAAGTCCATAGTGACCTAGGAATCAAATTGGTTGAATCTACGTGTCTATCAAAAAAAAACTCTTGCGTCGTGAAATGCCTTTGAAAATGAAAAAAAAAATGAAAAATATTTATTCAGAAAAACTTAACTTAAGGCATAACAATGGTTTTGGGTCCTGCGCTAGGATTCCCTGTGTTGCAGGGCCCAATTTTAATCAGTTTCAACAGGTACAATTAATTTGCGGATATTGCAGATCAGTTCCTATATAAGTTCTATAACTAATGCAATCTTAACTTTAATAATTTATTAAGTACACTAATCTACTTACTCAAACTAAATTAGTGGCCATGTTATTATTTACATACACACGCTGTTTAAATATATAATATAAAATATATAAAGAAAAAAATACAAAATGACGTCTACCCATCCAAAAATGAAACGAATTTACTGCGTAATCGAAAGGTGTTTCGATAAAATAGTATGTAAACAATTTTATTACCTCGTCGCAGTAAAGTATTAAAGTGAGATTGCTTTGAATTTAGTACATCAATAACTGCGACATGGTGCTAAAACGTAGGGGAGAGCGGGTTAGAAGTTTCGATTTTCAGTTAACCGCAATATTTGTTAAGAATACTTGATTTTAGTATTCATACGGTGTGATCAAAATCAACTTACATATGTAACTTTGATATTAAAACTATTTGGGTCATTTTTAGTGTTTTTTTTTAATGCCTAAATTCGGAAAGTAACACCTTACCCCAACTTGGGGCAAGTTGTTGACAAGCCGGGGTAACTTGCAACCATATCTGTTAAAGCTATTATTTGTGAAAAAAAAAACAATAAATGATTAAACCAAGTCTCTTTATTTAAGTAATAATCAACAATATTGTACCAATCATCAGGTAAACATTTGTATGTTATGACAAGTAAAGTTCAAGTTGTATTAAGACAATTATTAACCATTTAGTAATTAACAGCTTATCAAAGAACTTGTAGCTAATCAGCCTTGGTAATTAGTTCCGTCTTCAATCATATTGCCTTGTCTAAGGCTGAAAATTTCTTATCTCTTTTCTTTGCGGAGTTTTTCAATCGGAATCCAGACCTAGGAATATACTGGGCAAAATTAAATGACAGCTAGGGATTGCCTTTATCGATAAACTCAATTATCGATGTTTTTCCCATATACTAGTGATCGCTCCAAGTTTGTTTGTAGAAATTAAATTTAATTGAAAGTAAGTATGCAAATGAAACAAAATAGCAACATAATTCTAGTTATTCTTTATTTTAAAAGGATATTTTAACCTTCACTTATCATCATCATGATTTTTTCCTTATTGTGTATTTCAGAATGACTGTCCCATTTACTATTGTTAAAATAAACGATCAGAATTGTTTGTGAAGGTTAAAAAATCCTTTTAAAATACAGTATAACCAGAATTATGTTGCCATTTTGTTTCATTTGCATACTTTCAATAAAATCTTATTTTTACAAACAAAACTTGGAGCGACCACTAGTATATCGGAAAAGCATTGATAATTGAGTTTATTGATATAGGCAATCCCTAGTTGTCATTTAATTTTGCCCCTTATATTCCTAGGTCTGGGAATAACTTACCCCCTAACTTTTAGCCCCGCTCTCCCCTACAGCTTCTGAGTTGAGTTCATACGAATAGAACCTCATTTTTTCATTGCCGGTAAAAAAAAACATAAACTAGAACGCATTTAACTGTCGGCCTCCATCAGGAAATAACTCGGTAAACAAATTAGGGGCACGCTGGCAGCGGTGGGAACCCTTATTGCATTTGTCAGTTCCAATTGCTACCGTTCCGTTGATATAATAACATTACTTCACTCTTCGCTCTTTTTTGCAAAAACTCAATAAATAAAATACCTAGTCAGCGAACTCAAGATCATTTGCAATGGGAATAAAGTTATAGTTTGCATAGCTACGTTTTTATTTACGCGTTTGCTCATTGCAATTTTGTTGAGTTTTAGTTTACAAAGTTTTAGAGGCTTTGAGCATCTGAACTGATTAAAAAAGCAGGTCAAGTGCGAGTCGTGCTCGCGCACCGAGGGTTCCGTATTCAAGATAAAATGCTTGGTAACCGCAAAAAATACTCGATTGTTATGAACTTTATTTTCTATGCAATAACGTCCATTTAAATTTTGACTAGCCTGACTAAGTTACTGTGTTATTTCTCAAAAACTAAATAATGGACACTTATTTTTATTTTTCGTGCTGTGCTAGCTTACCTATTGGTTCCTGAGTCTTGGATGTATTCTAACCCCCTTACTAATAAACGTTGAGTAACCGTGGTGTAGTTAAACCATGCTTTGTCCTTATCAGTCATTGTGACATATGGATTTGACAGATAAGGACAAAACATTGTATATCTATACCACCGTTACTCAACGTGTATTAGTAAGAGGGTAAGTATTTAAGTAGGTATGTATTTCTCTATATGATTATCGTTGTCTAGTACCCAAAGCACCCAAGGTCAATATCGTCAGTTATTTTTAGCCTTAATGTGTTTTAGATCATAATTATCACAATTCATAACGTATGTTTGTAAAGAAACTGTTTTTTTTAGATTTTTTTCAATCCAACCTAACCTAACCTACCCTTGTTAACACAGATATTTAAGAAATTCGGATAATTTTACGGTTCTAGCTATATAAAGATTACGACTATATCAATAACATTATCAAAAATGATATGAAGACCAAAAAAATCATAGAAAACAACGGGCTTCCTACTTAAATTCATAGAAAACATCTAAGGGGCCCCATATACGGTACGATCCATCGGTTCAGACTGAAATCGTGCGATGGATTGTACGCACGGAATAGAAAAAACAGTGGAAGTGGCATTAGCTTCGCTTAGTATCAGACCTGTTGTCGCCAATACTCAAACTATCATAAAAACAACACGCCACCGCGGAAAATGTTTTTGTTGCGGCTACCGTTTTTACACTCCAAAATAGCACAGAGGCATGCTTTTGGATTTATTTCCTATTTTAGAAATATCTAAATATCGAAATAAGCGATCGCGGCAAAAATATGGTAGGTTATGCGGAACTCCGCATAACTATGCCACACGTTACACGCCCACTTGACACTTCTACTGTTTTTTCTGTTCTGTGATAGTACGTGTGTAATAATATCGCATCAAAATTTCAATAGAAGTATGAATCGTCACGATATCGTTTCAGATTGATCGTAACGACGGATCGTTCCGTATATGGGGCCGATCTCTCGGGTATTTAGACTCATAAACAAATAAATCACCTACCTATTTGCCCTTTCCACAAGGTGACTCCATTCTAGCCCGATTAAGCGGTCATGCGTTTTCAATAAACCTACAGAACCCTCGTGTGTCAATTCGACTCGCCATCCAATCATGCTGCCGTCCCAAAACAACAGTAACAGTATAGTCGTAGTATGAGCATTTTAAATTTAATGTTGTTGCCGATAGAGTATAAAATGCTTCGACTAATACATTGCAGTTAGACGCCTTTGTTTAGGTCCGTCCGATTGTGCGTGAAAGGGGGTTATACCGGTTCAGTAGAAGCAGCTACCCTTCCGCGTCGCAGAGTTCCATTATGAGTATGACTAGAGCAAACATTCGTAGTTTAGCGTCATGACATGACTTTAGCTGAAGATTCACTTCAAACTTCTGTCACGTACCGGCACTTATTGGTTATTGGGCTCTATACGATGGCATGTAAAAATTACCTGCGCCTCTATTCCCGACAAAACAAAAAAACCCCTCTAAAAACGATATCGTAGTTGACCTGTTATGGTATGTTGTTATGACGTCAGACGCCATTACTGTCAAGTAAATAAGAGCTATCAAAACGGTAACAATACGATAACAGATCAAAAACGATATTGTTTTTACCGTCTTGAATAGAGGCCCTGAAAGGTTGATGGTTTCAGAATAAATGCCTTTATGGTCTAAGATCCGAATAGGAGACGACCTTCACCCAGCTGTTTATTCGATAAAAGGTATTTTATATCAAATTTAATATGGTAAGTAATATATGGCAAATAGGTTGACTGAAAAATTTCAGTCCAGTACAGTCCATAAATAAAAAAAAACTAAAAAGAAACCCGATTTTAAGACCCCTTGGCCTCTATTCTAAGCGGTCAAAACCATATCATGTTTGCCCTGTTACGGTAATGTTTTTAACTCGGCCCCCATTACTGTCAAATAAATGAGAGCTTGACAATATGACAATACGATAACAAGTTAAAGATGACATGGTTTTTACCGCCGAGAATAGAGGCTATGGTTTAGGTTGAGAGAAAGGGTCAGACCTATTATAGTTATATAGCTTTCTCTCATCCTAAACTAAACTTCTTTAGTATGTCATTTTACCCCACAATATAATGTGCATGAGTAATCATTAGCATGAGTTTATAACGAAGTATCCATAAAGATCACTCCACTGATTGCTTCAAACATAAATCGTTTCCACTTCCACTCAAGTTCGTCTTGGAACCCGACAAAGTGAAATACAAACAATCGTTTGAGCTGCGACCCAGTTTGCGCTTCTTTTCTAGGGTTCCGTACCCTGAAAAACCTTTGCTATGTGCAAGGGGCGGAATTTTCATAGCAATATACTATTCCAGTAATCGATTTTTTCAACGTATAAATGGATTTACATTACACACACACACAAATTATAATTTTTGTTTTGTTTTTAATTCTTTAACACCCGTATTCACAAACAATACATAAGGAATCCTTCCCTGAGTAAACGCACTGCGTTCAATACAGCTTTGTGATTGGTCCTATTTGACCGACCTTTTGTTTATGAGATGATTTGAACTACCCTCTGCGTTCGTGAGCACTGTGAGACCTCATAGTGACGTTTGTGAATACGGGTGGGTGTAAGACTGCGCCGAGCGAACGCCGGATCTACAGTGGCGCCCTCATTACTATTATTCTGTTTTATAATAAACCTAAATATTTTCTTGAAATCGGACGTTGCTTTTTTGTACTACAAGTAAATGAAAACACGTATTTTTAACAAAATCTCCTAAAAATATATGGTTTTTATTTGTTTATTTATTTATTTCTTTGACATGCCAACAGCACATAAACATTACAAATTGAAATAGGTACATATATACAGTGAAAAGAAAAGTTCATGCGCCAATAACAGGCACGCGCCAGCAATCATACAGTCTTTTAAGGACTACCACTAAAAGTTAAAACAATTAATCTTGGATGGATACAATAAAAAAATACATTCTTAGAATTACATGAAATATTAATAAATAAGATAAAAGGGTTAGCAAAAACATTTATCAAACACATTGAAGAACAACAACATGCTAGAATGAGATAAAAAAAGAATCACGACGTTAATAAGGAATCAAGCATTTTACGTCTTAGGACAGGTATCACTTACCCCGCTGACGCACTTGCCCCACCTTGGGGTAAGTGCGTCTACGGGGTAAGTTCGACAAACCATATATTTTTTAGGAGATATTGTTGGTTTGACGCACTTGCCCCGTAGTCGTACTTACCCCACCTTACCTTAGTATAACTCGTGGGTCTTAAGCTGGGTACTGACCAACGTTACGAGGTGTAATGTAACATGTTACACAGCGAGCATTCATGCAGTCAGTACGTAGTATTACGGGGAAACCAGCGAGCAATTACGTACTGACTGCATGAATGCTCGCTGTGTAACATGTTACATTACACCTCGTAACGTTGGTCAGTACCCAGCTTTATGACATTCGCGCGTCCTTAGCGAATCATATCACAATACCCTCTTTAGTTTTGCGCAGTCAGATAATATTAATTAATATTCAAGGTGTAAGGTGTGTCACACCTTTTCACTACACTCGTTAACAATTACTAAATTAAGTATAAAAGCATGTCACACGAATAAATAGACGTGTCACATGTCTGCTGTATCATAATTACATTATGACATGACTTTCACAATAATGTTACTGAGTGGCATTCCTAATTAGGTTACGAAGAGAAAGCGTATTAGCTTAATGTATTAATGCCATATGTAATTAAGTAAAAACTTTGTTACACAATAAAATAATTGTACAAAAATGCATTTACGTGTTTTTTTTTATGTAAGGTGGCTTTTTAAAGCAACACATTAATCACGTAGCAGTAAATTTTTTTTCCTATACAAATTTCTCACCCCCCTTAATTAATTACGTCAGATTCCACGATTTTGGAATATGTCGTATTTTCATGAAAAACTAGGTTTGTACTCGTACGTTTTCGTTTTGTTACTCTAGTTGTTTGTTTCCATGATTTATTTTCTTGGAAAGGAAAACTTATTATTTATTATATTTATTTCCATCTTTGTAAACATTATGATTGCAATAAAATATTGAGTATTGAGTATTGAGTAACTTACAGACTTAGTTTTTTATTATATTTACATGTTCAAAAATGTACGGCTAATTATTGTTGTACGGAAAATTATTGTTTTCGCATTCTGTATCGAATTTTTCAGCTTCACAGCCCTCCTAAAGGGATCTTTTGCAGTAAAAAAATATTTTTTATTGCCTGAGTCTTGTAGATTTTTTATTCTTGTCCAGTAAAGAGTATACTCATAGCTAGATTAAAAAATATAAGGTTTTAAATTTGCTATTTCAATTCCGACACCCGATTTATAACCAATCTAGTAGTTATGTCGTTTGGAACTCGTTTTACGACGGGCCAAGTTATATTTCTAAAGATTACGAACATTAATATTGGCTCTTGAGTCTTGGATATTTTCTATTAATTTAATTTAAGTAGTCTACAAGCTATCAAATCGCTATCTTACTAATATTTATACATTTTGGATGTTTGTTTGTCAATCATGCCAGAACGGCTGAACAGATTTTGATGAAGTTTGGCACTGAGATAGATAATAGTTTGGAATACCACATAAGCTACTTTTCTTCCCGGAAGATTGGACAGTTCCCGAGGGAATACCGAAAAACGACTTCTATGTGGACAGAGTCACGCGCAAAAGCTTGTCTATCAATATTAATTAAACTGTTAATTAACAGTCATACAAACTTAAAAAATATTAAAGACGTCCTAATAAAATTATAAATGCGAAAGTTTGTTACTCCTTCACTCTGTAACGGCTGGACGGATTTGGATGAAATTTGAAATTGCGATAGCTTATACTATAGATTACACATTAGTCTACTTTTCATCCCCGAAAATTTTAAAGTTCCCTAGAGAAAAACGGTAAACGAAATATTAAAGCGGACAAAGTCGCGGGCAGAAGCTAGTTCATATTACAAACATGAATTTTGCAGTTCATTTGTAAATACGAACCGTCGTCAAATACCATTAATGCCATTATCCGTGGCTTTTCGTTTCAAAGTAAACAAAACACGAATTCAAACTTCACTGTTGAACTTTAAAATTAAATTGGATCCTTTGACAACCCTAACAACAATAAAAAGTTAATAGCCAAAGCTTAAAAACCATATCTACAATTTATAGTAGATATATTTTCAACCTACGACTCTAGTTATTAAGGTCGATTGTTGAACAAAAGCCATACTCGTCTTAAGATCTTTTAAAACTGAAAAAGATAACTCTGTGGTTAGGGATGTCCAAAACATCGTAATTTCATAAAAGCCTGATTCGAATTTAATTATTGTCCTAAAAATAGAGTGTCAAAGGAAAGGCGACCTTACGACGGTTGGAAAGGGAGGGGGGCGGCAGTGGGAGAGGGTAAGGACAATAGGAGAATTAACAAATAATGGATAAACAAGTGAGTTAAGGTGCGGTTATAGTGAGGTTTGCGGGTATAATTTCATTATTCATTTTGTGGAATTGTTTGAACTGAATCAAAAGTAATTAGACATTAAAAGTCGCCAGTAGGCTCGCAGTCCCAAACAAACGTAAGTAGTTATGTTTTTAACAGACTTCAAAAAAGGAGGAGGTTCTCAATTTGTCGGGGTTTTTTTTATGTATGTTCCCCAATTACTCCAAGACCGTCTGAAGTTTTATTAAACAAAAACACGCATTTAAAAACGCAAAAAATAACTTCATTTAAAATGGTAGGTCAGTCAAGGGTGAATTGCAAAAATATTGTACATAGTTAAGGAGTTAATTGAGATAACGTTAACTTTCTTCAATTGTTTTCCTTTGTGTAACGAAAATTATCTATATGATTATATTTATATTTTTGTCTATTTTATAATTGTTATCTCTTTTGTTTGTACAATAAAGTGTTTACATACATACATACATACATACATTATATGAGTAATCTTCGTTACACAAAGGAAAAAGTTAAGGGCTAAACAACCCTTTTTTAATTGAGCCCTTAACTATATACAATATTTTTGCAATTCACCCTCAAACTGAAGTCCGCTTTTGGTTAAAAAAATTGTGGAAGCCGACTTCAGTTGGACTGACCTACCATTTTAAATGAAGTTATTTTTTGCGTTTTTCAGGCGAATTTTTGTTTTTTTTTCCTTTTTTAACTTGTACGCTGAATTCACAGTATTAATAATACTTGGTTGTCTACGCAAGACTACAATCTCAAGACTGTTGCCTACCCTAAGGACTAATATGGAATGCCTCTATGCTAATTTTTTCACCGGTTGTCTCATCCGCACACCGGAACACAACAATGCTAACACTGATGGCGGTAGGTTAAATGATAAGATGGTGGTAGCAATCTCCGTACGGACCCAGTACAAGCTCCTACCCCTACCACAACTAAAATTGTAACTATATAATTGGCTAGATAAAGCTATGGTATCGCCAGGCTCCCCGCTCCGCTTCCCACTCCGCTTCCCGCTCCGCCTATCACAGCGAACTCATCAATCTGTAAATAAATAACTTAGTCCGGGCGTGCAAATAGATTAAGCTCGTTAAATTTGCTTTTGGAATTTCAATCCAATTTTAATTAAGGTTGGGGATAAAGGCTCGTGACGAGAGTGCGTTATGACGTTTTGCGGTTACAAAGGGTTAGCTTGGTATACTGTATACTGCATAAGATATGAGGGACAATAGATTAATAGTAGATTACTTTAGATATCAGTAAGGAAGCATTCCCAAAATTCAAAATTCAAAATATTTATTCAGTAGGCCACATGAGGGCTCTTTTACACGTCGGTAACATGAGTGAATCTACCAGCGCTTCGGACAAGACCATCATTGCGGAGAAGAAGCGCCGCAAGAAACTCCAGCAGAAGGTCATTTTTTCAATCATAATAACAAAATAATATCTAAAAGTAAGTTACATTAAGTAATAATAAGGTAATAAAGTAATAGATTATTAAAACTAGCACAAATAAAATTATTACAAATGTAAGGTCAATAAACCATAAACTAAGAATAATGACTATGAAAACAACACGACGAGGTCTCTACGTCAAAAGCCATAACTAGGTAGAACCCGGACGAGTAAGGTGAGGGCTTTTATACAGAATGTCCCAAAAATCGTCAACCCACCTAGGGCTACAGCAGCTAAAAAATATCGATTTAACCCTTACGTGTGTTCAGAGATCTTTACTAGTTTCGGAGATATCGATGATTTTTAACTGAATTTTTGTAATTTTCCCTTTTGCAGAAAATAGTACTCGATAGTAAAGTTGGGTTCAATGTTTGTAACAAATTCGCGACATGGCAGAAAGTTGCTGCTACAAGCTACGCAGCGTAGCACTCGTAGCATTGCTGGCATGTTGGCACTTAAATGTGCTACGCAAGGACTATTTCCTTCAAACAAAGTTGATTCAGCGATTTAAGTTGTACAGTCGGCTTTATAAGAAGCTGCACACTTTTGTACCTTGTCGCTTTAACGCCGTTGACAGATTAGTGCAGCAGTTCAAACATGACGTTAAAGTGACAAAACACTAAAGTGTGCAGCTTCTTAAAAGGCCGACCGTACATTGTCTGTTAATTAGTCAGTTAGTTACGGACGATTTTTAACCTCAATTAAAAGAAAGGATGCTATAAGTATGTCTATCTGTGTAGATGAGGCGTTAGCCTAGTTGGTAGTGACTAAACCCCGTTATCTACGCTCAGTTTGGGGGCAGTAATGGGGCAATTTTTAGATAATCTGAATCGATAAATAATGAAGTTGAATTACTCAATCGCATATCAAAAGATTTGTTTCACACTTAACAGAGCTCTACTATAGTGTTTTTTAGGGTTCCGTACCCAAAGGGTAAAACCGGGACCCTATTACTAAGACTCCGCTGTCCGTCTGTCTGTCTGTCACCAGGCTGTATCTCACGAACCGTGATAGTTAGACAGTTGAAATTTTCACAGATGATGTATTTCTGTTGCCGCTATAACAACAAATACTAAAAACAGAATAAAATAAATATTTAAGAGGGCTCCCATAACGTGTTTTTTTTTAGTTTTTTGCTAATGTTGTATAGATAATGGTACGGAACCCTTCGTGCGCGAGTCCGACTCGCACTTGGCCGGTTTTTTAAATTATTATGTAATTTAAGATTTCTTTTTATTCATTTATGATTAGTATTTTTCAGAATATATTAACAATATTTTTTCCAAATTATGTGAAGTCAAACTTCATCGTCTGCCTGTAAAAATCCATTGTATGCTAGTAATTTCACCTGTTGTCTTATCACCGCACCGGAACACAATGGGGGTCTTTTAATTAGCCTATGTGTTAATAGGGCTATCTCTATTCCAAATTTCATCCAAATCCGTCCAGCCGTTACAGCGTGGAGGAGTAAAAAACTAACCCACACAAACTTGCATTTATAATATTACTTAGTAGGATATGTATAGTCTGTGCCAATTGAAACTGGCAAAGATGTAAACACAAACGAACCAATTTACCATTATTACTCGATAATCACGTGCTTTTAAAGATCAAGTGAGTTCTTGGCAATTATTTATATGCACTTGATCATTACTTTCACAGTAAATTTATGAATAAATAACTATTAATTGTAGTTACGTTATTTTAAATAAAAACACGCTTGATGAATATTTGAGGTTATGAGTCAAACAGTACTACAATTTGTTTACATCTTTTGCAATTTCAATTGAAACAGACTATGTGTATATATACTGCTTAGTTTTTAACTTTCTGATTATCTTTCTTCATCAAAATTTATATTTATTACACAAGTGATACAAAAAGCGAGTAATTATAAAGTGATATTCCCTTGTTTACGCTAGAAACTTCGGGGTATCATATCGTTATGAAGTCGGTTGATGTTCGCAAAGTTCCCGCGGGAAATGTGCGGAACTCCCGCTTCATGAGAGCCGTTAGGAATAACGGTTATTTGTGCGTCTGTAAACTAAAAGTTAACTGTATATAGAAAATGGAAAAATGTTCTCGTTTTACTGTCTGCTTTGTACCCGTATGAATGATTTGCTAAGAATAAAAATGTCTTTTTAATTTTTAATAATTTGTCCACAATGTGGTTTCAGAATTAGCAACAAGTTTTTAGAGTTGTAGGTAATTCTGTAGCTGCTTACCTCACTCTGGGAATGAATGCGTAAGTTTATGTATAGTATATGCCACTATGGAACCCTGTCGCATAACGTTAATCATTAATTTTGGCGTAATTTCTTTCATGTAGTTTGACGCTGTCATAACGACAGGGTTCCATAGTGGCATAACAATTATGTCCTTGACTGTACCTTGGACATTCGTTGTTGTAAATGGGACTCATATTTATTTTGCCATTTAAACATATTATAATAATCAACTTGATTTTTTTATTTAGGAAATATAAGACTAACGTAAGCCTTTGAAGATTTTTTATACCTTTTTATAGTTTTCTAAGTGAAATTCACAGTATGTTCTAAATTTTCTTTCTACCCTTAAAAAAACGCGGAACCTCCGTGAGATCATTTAAAAATATATTATAAGCAAATATTGAGATCATAGATTGCAAAAGTAACAAATATTTCACTTTTCGTAAAAATGCAAAATAGTAAAACTCAAGATCTGGCTTAGCAAAAATCTCAGGAAGTGGTACCTGAAGAAAAACAACGAATACTAAAAGACAGTCAAGTGCGAGTTGGGTTGCGCTGATTCCATTCGAAATCGAATTAAAATCGGAATATATAATACCTAATTAGCGGCAATACGCAACCTTCGGTGCGCGAGTCCGTCTCGTACTTGATCGGTTGTTAAATTTTCTCGACTTACATACTGCGACATACCGCTCTCAAGTTTTGTTACTAACTTCACTACAATGTTTACATTTAATGATTACTATGACGAATTGTATGGAAAAAGACTTTTTTGATTTGTGGGTTTTCTAGTAGGTACTCTAACCTTAGTTGGTCCCAAAGAGTGTTTTAATCCTTGACAGAAATGGGAACGATTGGCATTTAAAAAAAAATTACTCAAATCTGACGATTTTCTCGCTGACTGTACATTTTATCAAAAATCTTTGAATGTCGATTTTCATTACATAAAAAGTTAGTAAAGGTCCCCTAAGACCATTTTCGCGTAGCAGCAAGGGATCTAGTAGCTGCCCTTACTGCTCCATCTCAACTTTCCACCCTGTACTTATATAGTTTATAAACGAGCTATTTAAATATTTGAATATATACTTACATATACATATATTTGCAATCACGTTCTCGAAAGCGGCTCAAACGATTTCGATGAAGTTTGCAACAAAGAGGCTTACGGGGTCAAAAATCGATCTGTCAAGTTGTGATCTTCGGAAAAATTCGTTTTCAACCCGATTGACTCTCGGTCTTCCAGGTAGTTACTTAGTTTTAAAGTAGCACAGGAGATATTAAATATTGGCAACCGTCCGAGGTAAAACTATGTCCGAGATACAACAGTTTCTTGAGTGTCTTTGAGTGTTATTCTCGTAAACCACTTGGAAAGAAGTTGTTATAGTTCAAAAGGCCACATATCGACATTGCTTTAAAAAACCTCGTATCTCATATCGTGATGTACGATTTTAAACTTAAACGTAAAGAGAATTAAGTTCAAACTCATACATCTCAAAATATAAGATACGAGTTTTTTCTAAAGTAATTTGTAATTTGTGCTGTGGATTTATTGTTTCAATAAAATAAAATAAATAAATTAAGTGATGGCGTTTTACCCAGTTGGCGGTAAAATCCAAATCTATATTGTTTTTAACTTGGCCGCCATTACTGTCAAGTAAATAAGAGCTATCAAAACGTTGACAATACGATAACAGTTCAAAAACGATATGGTTTTACCAGTAGAGTAGAGACAGGATGGCTGAAATGGTTCGTGTAAATAATGCTCGGCGTAATGCAGGTTGATGCAGTTGATGCAGTGTCGACGAAAACGTGATCCAGCCGCGATGCAGGAGATTATAGACTTGCCGCCTGTGCACTTTGTTGCAATTCACACGCTTTGTTGCAACTCACACGCAATGCACCGATACAAACTATTTGATTGATTTACGGGGCCGCCAATACACGTGTTTAAAAAAATAGAATACCTTTATTTCAGGAAATGATGCTCATATTCACAAATCTTAACACGGGTCTATATTGAAATTCATAATCGTCATTTGTCCTAATATATCGTTTGCCCGAATTTTCGTTTATCCTAAAGCCATTTCCGCCTGGATTATAAAAAAAGTGTTGAACCTAACCTAACCGCAGGTACTTTTGGAATACTTAAAAAAAATTCTGACTCAGCTGAAAACCAGTTTAGGAGAAATGATAATTCGGACAAACGATGGTTTAGGACAACCTTTATTAGGTGTTCTGAAGGCCTCCCATACAAACTGCTTATTTGATAGATTCATAGGGCACCCAATACACCTGCAAGAGTTTTTAAAAGTATGATACCTACCTTTATTTCAAGAAATGATGTCTATATTTACAAATCTTATGCTTCATCGAATTTCATTTCATCAAACGCTATTTTCTGTTGGAAACATGATGTTTTCAGGGTATCTTAAACGTTAATTACGTAGGTTAGGTTAGGTTAAAACTTGTGACTAATAAAAAAAACTCATGTGTCGAGAAATTCCTTTCGATGAAATGAAATTCTGCGTAATGGTATGTTCGATGAAAAATATTTCGATAAAATAATAAGTACCCTACGAGATATCTAAACGTCAATACGATAACATGTCAAAAGCCATATTGTTTAACGTCGTGGAATAGGGGCCCAGGGGGGTTATTATGACATAGCTTTGCAATTCAGTTTACGCTAAGAGAAAAGGACAGAGCTGAACTGCTATAGCTCTGCTCTGTCCTTTACTCTCGCCGTAAAATAAACTGCATAGCTATGTCATTATAACCCCCCTGGGCCTTGTTGTAATCCGCAATTATAATGGCTTCATGAAAACAGGAAAATGCTGAACTGGATCCATGCAGGATCTATTTTACTGTCTCAAATTCCGAGTAAACGTTACACACATTTTATTGTTCTGTTTATCCAGTCTGAATGGATAAAACTGTTTATCTCGGTGTGTTTATTTCATGCCGTGTTATGAGTAGTTAAAAGCTGTCAATTATGGAAAACAGGGACTGAGTTATAGCAGTCATATGTCTGTGTCTCTTTCGCTGCGAAGGTACCTACTGTAAATTTATTAATTAAGTTTAAATAATTCACCGTTTTTGTCGAGTGTTTCATCAACTATTAATAGGAAACTTACCTTTCTAGGGATGGAAATGTCATTTTTATCGCCATACATATATGGAAATCCTTAAAATGTCATTATATTTTCAAAATCACTTTCTTCTCTAGGGATAGAAATGCCATTTTAATCCCGCTATTGACATATAAAAATCCTTACTTTCCAAGAGATGTAAAAGGTATTTATAGCGCCATATTGCATAAGATGTTATTGCTGTGTACGTGTATGTTGTTGATAATTAATTCGTCTTAGTCTCGTAATATAAATCTTAACAATGAAACCGCCACATTTCAAACAAACCTGTTTACAGTGATACAATTCAATCTGAAGCGAAATAGATTTTATTGTTCGATCCTAAAATAACGTCGTTTATGCCGGCTTTTTATTGTTTTTGATGATTGGGAGATATTTTTTACTACGGGATTTACTACGGCCACTTGATTATTGGGTCTGCTAGGGTTTGCTCAATCACCGTAGTAAAATAAAATAAATAAATATCACAGGACAATGTTGGACAAATCGATGTATCAAACTAAGCTCTAGGCTTGTACTATGGGTACAACAACGAAAAGCATACTAAACATTGACAAATAAATACTTGACCATTTATTAGTATTTGTTGTTTTTCTTCAGGGTTTGTAATACAATCATACTACATTTGACGCATGTATATTTTACCGGTTCACTATAAGTACAGCAAAAATAAAAATATGTTGAACAAAACAAATTTTTACATTCACTTTTTTTTTAGATAATAAATAAACATCAGGGGACAATGTCACACCAATTGACCTTGTCCCAAACTAAGCTCTTTGGCTTGTACTATAAGTACTAAACAACTATATAAATACATAGAGAAATATATACTTAAACATCAAAAAAAACATCCATGACTCAGACAGAAACAAATATTCGCGCTCATCACACAAATATCTGCCCTTACCGTTTGAACCCAGGACCGCTAGCTTTGTAGACAGGGCCCTACTCCTGGTCCAACAAGCCAACACGTCATCAAACCCACCGTAACAACACATGTTCTGCAAAAAAAAACAACTAAATATTACGGTTCAAAAGATACAGCGCTCAGCGTAGGCAAGGCATATTAATAGGGACAGTTGGACTCCCTTCGGTACAGGAGGGTTATTATGACATAGCTATGCAGTGCATTTTACGGTGAGCGTAAGGGACGAGAGCTATAGCAGCTATATAGCTCTATCCTTTTCTCTCAGCATAGCTATGTCATAATAATAACCCTCCAGAACCCAAGAAAGTATAAACTTCACAATGCTGTATTTAGTTTCCAACGCTTAAACGGTTATATAACAAGTTTATTACGGCTCATAAAACAAGGAAGCCCAAAGTAAACTGTGTTATTAACGTTCTCCTAAGTACTATACAGTTGATCAGCTGCCAAGCAGAATTGATTGGTTCCTGTGACGTCAGCTAATTGATGACGTAGCCTGCGTAGGCGGCGCACAGATTATAAAATACTAGCGTATCGTAGATTTATGTGAATTTTCTGTAACATCTGTATATAATCCAGAATTTGTTATACAGGGTGTTTGGCAGAAGGTTGGACAAACTTCAGGGACTAACTCTGTAGGTCATACTCATCAACTTTTGGGAACAACATCCAAATCGCGAAAAAAAAAAGTTGTTCCATACAAACTTTGAGAAACAGCCGAAATGTATGGAACAGCCGTTTTTTTTTTCGCGATTTGTATGTTGGTCCCGTAATAAAAGTGGATGAGTATGACCTACAGAGTTAGTCCCTGAAGTTTGTCGGTCCTTCTGCCGAACACCCTGTATATAAAAACCTTCCTCTTGAATCACTCTATCTACCTATATTGAAAAAAAATGCAGTAAAATCCGTTGCGTAGTTTGAAAGATCAGGGACAGACCGCGTTTAGCGACTTTGTTTTATAATATACTCGAAAATCTTATGAAATAATGATAAAATAACGAAATAAACAAAATGGGAATTGTCAAATTTTGTTCTTGAATTAAATTTTCGAGAAATGCAAAGATTGCGTAAAGATTCGCACAGATGGGACACTTCCTAAGAAACGTGAAAATGGACAGAATTATACCTAAAAGTCAGTCATATAACCTCATGGACATCGTTTTGGATGTTATCCCATAATTTTATTGAATTTCGCTTCATTGAACGCTATTTTCTGCTGAAACCAAGATGTTTTCAGGATTTCTTAATCATTAATTACGTAGGTTATGTTAACCAATGCGGCGAGAAATGCCTTTAAACATTCTGCATTTGTTGAATAAAATAATAATTAAGTATAAAAAAATTTGGACCGTACTCGTATCGTGGTAGAAATTTGGATAGTTAGATATTGGGTCCTCAAACTGATTAATTCCGCGTAGCAAAATTTTAATTTTTCTCCGATCGCATTGTTTCTATTTTTAATTTCTATCAATCGCATATTTTCTATTTAGGATTTTCCCCACTCGCAAAATTTCCCATTTTAATTAAGTCGAAATAGGTAGAAATAGGTACATAGGTATAGGTTATGTTGGCTATGTGTGGGTTGGTTTTGCAGAAGGCCCGAAGGGCCAAAGCACCCAGAAATAGGAGCTCCGCGTCAGCGGAGTTCCGTCGACTCAGTGAAATTGATTTTGAATTGAGAAAGCATGCAAGTAGGGAAAAATCCAAAATGGAAACTTTGCAATTGGTAAAAAAAAACAATAGGAAAGGAAATAGATAGATGCAACGAGCACGTGTATGTGGCTACTTTAATAGATATTGGTTTAGTGACAAAATGTCGTAAGTCGGCACGCCCCCCATTAAGGCCTGGCGCCTCATTTCCATGCAAATATATGGACTACATTACGCGTTCAATACATACACTATCTTAAACCCAAAGGGCACATGTGTTAATAGGTAAACCGGATTAAACCCTCAGCTGATGTTACGAAGGTTAATTTTGCAATGTTAGTTAGAGATATATGCCCTTTATGAATAAGCAGTTGGGTGCAGAGTACGTTTATGAGAAAGTGCTAAGTCAAGATAGCTTGTTAAATTAGTAAATGAACTGTGGAGGGGTTGAGTTGTAGTACAAAGTCTAAGATATTAACTATTAAATAGGTGATTAAAACTCACGAAATCTCCCCCCCCTAGACCCTTCTCTTTCAGAGCTCTTACATCTCTTTTTTACAGGATTTTCATGTAACCTTGCTGAGACAAGAGCCAAGCAAGAGCCTCTGTTCTAGGCGCTAAAAACCATGTCGTCTTTGACCTGCGGGCCTAGTATAGTTATCGCGTGTCAAATGTGGATAAAGCATCCGTCACTGTCTTACCTATGGGCCATTCTACTTTTCAGTGTACATAAGTCGTTATCGTCCGATAAAAAGTATACCAAATTATGAATCCGCTTCTAAATAAATAACATAAACTTAGAATGTTTAAGTTTAATGGTTTCCAAAAAAACAAACTCTCAAATTACTCAATTATCGTTGAAGAATCATGGTAACTCAGTGGTAAATTGCGCCATTTCCATAGAAAAGGCGGGGGCCGGGGACATCAACATCCACTGCGTTACTCACTTTATACTTAGTTATTAGTTATTATAAATAACTTTTTATGAATTAGGATAATTCTAAATATAAGCTTATTTACGTCTCTTTTTGAGTGTAAAGTTAGAAATGGCTGCACTTTACCCTTTTTTGAAATAAAAATAGTTTAGTGAGAAAGTGGCTAAAAACTTTTGTACAACGAAAAGTAGAATGGCCCCTATATACGTGTCAAAACGTGACCGATGTTTTATCCACATTTGTCACGCGATAAACGCAGCCATATTAGGCCCCCTGGGGTTTTATTCTTTTAAAAACGTCGATCGAACGAGTTAACGAGTGAACGCGGCGAACCGGAGAGTTTATGTAGTCCCGTCAGAGCGTACAAAACACATTTTAGCGCGTGCATTATAATGGTTCAAGTAATTATAGTTGCCGGTAACAACTCCATAAACTTGATACTCGCATTGCGTGCCCCAGCTGTATTACAATGCAAATCGTGGACATGTGCCAAAAAAAATCTTGTTTATTCGCTTACACGTGTTGATTTGATTACGGCACGTGTAGGTACAAACACGGAATAGAAAAAACAGTGGAAGTGGCATGAGCTTCGCTTAGTATCAGACCTGTTGTCGCCAATACTCAAACTATCATAAAAACAACACGCCACCATGGAAAATGTTTTTGGTGCGGCTATCGTTTTTACACTCCAAAATAGCACAATAAGGCATGCTTCTGGATTTATTTCCTATTTTAGAAATATCGAAATATCGAAATATTGAAATAAGCGATCGCGGCATGTGTATGGTAGGTTATGCGGAACTCCGCATAACTATGCCACACGTTACACGCACACTTGACACTTCTACAATTTTTTCTGTTCTGTGGGTACAAACCTGGGGAATAAACTCAGCTGTTGTGACCATTTTGTATTCTACTTTGTCTATGAATAGATTAAAAAAAAACTTGACATAATGGCGACCCTTACTTTTATAGTTGACTAGAGGACGCCCGCGACTTCGTACGCGTAGAATTAGTTTCCCGCTACTCGCCCCATTTCTTCCCGTTGGGGGTCGATTTTCGGAAAATCCTTTCTTAGTGCTTAATTACATCATGAAAAGAAGCCCTGTAACAAATTTCAAGTTTCTAGGTACAGTAGTTTCGGCTGTGCGTTGATATAAGTATAAGTCAGTCAGGTTTGCCTTTTTATATTTATAGATATCTCTTAAATGGCCCAACCGATTTTTATAATACCTAGCCAATAACAAATCCAATTAAACTTGTTTTATTTAAAAAAAACTGGGCAAGAGCATGTTGGATCATGCTCAGTGCAGGGTTCCGTCACCGTTACTACAAATACAAAATCGTCCTGGAAAAACAAACAATTATGAACGAATTTTAAGTTGACGCCACCTATCGTTGTTACCCTCGAGTATGAAAAAGTAAGCTATCACTAATTTCGTGGATCTTAAGTAGGGTCTTGGTGGCATAATTGGTAATGCGCCTGCATCGGCCCGGAGAGCCAGAGGAGATGTAGGTTCGAATCCTGCCTAAGACCGACGAATTTTTTTCGCTTTAATATAGTTTGAATTACGTACAGAAGTTTCTGTTAAAATTAAAAAAAATATGTTTAGAATAAGATGGCATATTGTAGATACTCATGCTAATTTCAACGAACTTGAAACATGGGTGTCGTTTGAATACTGTCTTTAAGGTGATTGTTACTTTACTCTCCTGTATACAATAATAGTATATTACTTAACAAGGGCTGTAAAAGAAAGAAAGCCCGAAATCGCAGGTATTTGAGACCCGAGCCGTAGGCGAGGGTTGTAAATATGCGATAGAGGGCTTTCTTTTTTACTGCCCGTGATGAGTACACAATTTAACGTCTTCACCTGGCCACAATGCGAGTTTTACCGTGCGATAAAACTTACATTACGGCCAGGTGTTACGTAAAAATTAAAACTTAACGTATGGAAATAAAATAAAACTAAGCTACTCAAACATTCAAAGATATAAAATAATAATCACCACTATAAAAATGCACTCCTCTAGCAGTTCCGTCCGTGGTGGATTATTATATCCATATGTGTACAAAATTTCAGTTTTGTAACTTTAATGGTTTCTGAGATAAAGTGATAGTAACATACAGACAGACTGACAGACACACGGACATGGTGAAGTAGTTGGACTTTGGAACTCTAAAAAACTTCGTAATATAAACATAATAACAACTAACAATAAGAACTAATATCAAGTTTTGAGTTGCGCTAATGAATGTTTTTGATATTTTGTGTATTCGATGTGTTTCTCGTAAGTAATATAATAATTTGTTGTTTTTATTAATATTTTATTATGCATGGTTAATGACTGAATAAGTTTGATCTTCGTAAAGCTCTTGTGTTGAGCACTAAAGCACTAGGCCCCTATTTATTGAAGTTAGCTTTGATTTCGTTACGAACTGATTAAGGTGGGGTGTTGGAGGCTGAATGTATTATGTAGTTAATACTGGCATAGTAATCTTTTTACACGTTTTAATAAGGACCTAGCCAGCCAGGAATTGTTTGGTTTATTATTGTATGTCACTCGAGATTATTATTTACAGAATGTAACATTGTCCACACCTGTGTCCACTCTGTTTATTTACCATTAACATCTTAATAATATCTACTAAAAAAAACTACGAAAAAAAAAACTGCTACCTACAGATACGGAAACCTCGCAGCGCGAGCCCGACTCGCACTTGACCAATTTTTTTAGATTTGTTATTCATTAGCATTACATTTTATAAAAGCCAATTCCATTCGTTTCCAGTTGGGAAACACAAAAATTCCGTATTTTTCACTATTTCCATGTGCGTCCCACTTTCTCAGCAGCCCACTAACGCCACTACTAACAATAATAAAATGTCCGTCCGTCCGAATTAGACATCAAACCGATGGGAATAAAGTATCGTGTCTTTGATCTGCCAATAAATAAAGATTTGAATGTAGACGTAACATTTTTTATTGGGGTTTCCACGTAAATATGGCGTTTCTTTCATAATTTTATAGTCTGTATATTTTATAGCGTTAATATAAAATAATATATGACATATACAAATACACTGTTATGTTTGTTTTCGTATTTCATGCTTTTCAAATGTCTCTTTCTGCATTTCGTTACTACTGTAGAAAAAACTCGTATCTGATATTTCGAGATGTATGAGTTTGAACTCAATTCTCTTCACGTTTAAGTTTAAAATCGTAGGTAGGTACGTCACGAAATTTTAGATACGAGGTTTTTTAAAGCTATGACGATTTGTTGAACCGTACATCATAAGTAACAAGGTTAAAAATTAAGTTACACTATTTTAGCTCGTGTGTTCAATTTGGCAGCATGGCTTCTCGAACGTATAAGGCTGCCTAATTGAGAATGCACGCGCTAATGTGTTTTGTTCGCTCGGACGGGACTATATATAACACCCCGGTGGGCCTAGGTAGTATGGTTGCGTCTATGTCGCGTGTCAAGTGTGGATAAAGCATCCGTCACTGTCGTACTTATTTACGTGTCAGAAGGTGACGGATGCCTTATCCAAACTTAGTCACGCGATAAACGCAGCCATCTTAGGCTCCAAGGAGTTATGTCAGAGATACCGCCCTTTGTCTCAGCAGGGCAGTTCTCCATGGCATACAATATAAAAAAAACCGGTCAAGTGCGAGTCGGACTCGCGCACCGAGGGTTCCGTATTGAAGATAATATGCTTGGTAATAGCAAAAGAAAATACTCATTTTGTTATGAGCTTTATTTTCCAGGCAATAAGGTCGATTTTGACTAGCCTAAATTTTAATACAGATTTTCTTAGTTTTTTTGTTATTTCTCAAAAACTGTAAACAATGAACACTTCATTTTATTTTTCCCAGAAAATATAAGTAATTATCTATACGTCAGGATTTTTTTCCAGAATTTTTGATTAGTAAACTTCGGAGATAAGGGGGGGGGAACGGTCATTTTTTGTACATTTTTGGCTATAAATCAAAAAGTACATAACAGAAAATAGTTTTAAATTGTGCAGATTAAGACCTTTCATATGACACCCCATTTGCTGTAATCGAACCACTTTCAATTTTGGACCCTCCATTCTAGACCCCTTTTCAATTATTAATAAAATTAATTTCATATTTTTTTTACTACAAATAGATGCGGGCAAGCAAGTTGTACAACTATGCCAAATTTCAAGTTGATAGCATTTGTAGTTGCTGAGAAAACCTGCTGTGACCTACAGACAGACAGACAGACAGACAACGAAGTCTCACCATAAGGGTTCCTTTTGTACCATTTTGGTACGGAACCCTAACAAGAATTTATAACCCTTTGTTTTACTTGGCACAAAGATTATTTTTAATAATGTTTGACATAAAACACGTGCTCATCTTGTTATCCTAACAAATAAAGGTAAACCACCTTACGTTAACCTCTAGACTTGAACAAAGTATTTAAAAACGGAGGTCAAGGTGTACTGGAAATTGACAATAACCAGAATACTTTAATCTCTGACTTGGAACAGTCGCTATGAGAACGTGGATCAAATTAAAATGGTTATATGAAACTGCTTTAGAGTATTCCTTTAAGGTTAGTGACCTCATTAGTTTGCTAGAAAGTTACGAGAATTCTATCTGAAGATAGAAATTGTATCGTTAAGGAGTATGAAAACTTTTCTTATTTACATTCCCTTGAGTTTAATAACTTTTGTAAAGTAAATAGATTTTAATATCTCAAACGAATTATAATTAAATAATTTTAATTATTTATTGATTAAAACAAAAATATTAAATAATTATTTTTACATACATACATACATTAAATCACGCCTGTTTCCCAGAGGGGTAGGCAGAGACCACTTCTTTCCACCTGCTACGATCCTGATAAATCTCTTTCGCTTCCTCCACATTCATACATCGAGTCATGCACGCACGTCGGTTTTGGGTAAGTACTTAAGATTCGGCCCTTTTCCAGTATTTCTCCGATTTGATTCGAAAAAGTACGTCTAGGGCGGCCCCTTCCGACCCTTCCACTCACTTTAGCTCTGTAGGTATATCTCTTTCGTCAATCTTCTTTCATCCATCCTTTCCAAATGACCGAACCATAAATAAATAAATAAATTATTTTTAAAATACGCAAAAATAGGAGTTCTTAATTCTAGCCACTTTTATTTTTGAAAGCAATAAATACGCATTTATGGAGTTTGCCTTAACCGGGAATCGAACTAGTTGAATATGACAAAACATTAAAGTCGTGTTGTAAAGAATTAAAAAAGATAAAAATAAAGATGAAGATAAAAAAGACATACTGTAACAGCTTAGGGCTTGTTGTTTGATCAGTTAGTTAAACTAACTAATTGTAAAAAACTGTAAAGACTAATTTACATTGGTCCAGTAAAAGCATGCCAGTAGAAGTACATTGACGAGTTGGTTTTCACGTTTGAGGCGACAGCTAATTGTAACGACGCAATGGACTTCTACCGGCATGCTTTTACTGGACCAATGTAAATCAGCCATAACTTATGGTTAAAACTCAAGGAAATGTGTCAAATTTTCAATTCCTTTTTCGAATTTAAACAATTAGTTGAGTTAACTACTGATCAGTGTAGTGATTCTTTCAAATGCAAAGGTGAGCGAACGCAGGAGTTAATGACCAAGCGGCGTGTTTAGGTAGTCCCTCAAAACACATTTCAGCGCGTGTATTCAATTTGACAGCATGGCTTCTCGAACGTATAAGGCTGCCTAATTGAGGATGCACGCGCTAATATGTGTTTTGCTCGCTCTGACGGGACTACTTAAACTCGCCGCTTGGACTTCACTCCTGCATTCGCTCACCTTTGCTTGTGAGAGTATCAATACCCAGGAAGAATCAAAAACCAAAAATACCAGGTTAATCCCAGCGATCATAACGCTCGAGAATCGATTACGCTTCGAGCGAGCGTTTACGAAAAACGTGGTTAAGAACCATCATTAACCGGTTTTTTTGAACCGTTCTCAAGCCCTGGGGTGTACTTCTCTAAGATGAGATCTAGAATGCACGCGCTAAAATGTGTTTTGCTCGCTCTGACGGGACTACTTAAACTCGCCGCTTGGACATTCACTCCTGCATTCGCTCGACTTTGCTTTTGAGAGAATCACTACCCAGGCCCTTAGATAGACAAAGCGAAAGTACTTACAAGAGTTTTTCACGGCACCCTAAAAACGAATTCCAGCTATACTTCAACCTAAGTATCTTCCTTGACATCACAAAAACTGAAACATTTATCAACGAATTACATTTAGAGTGAGGTAACCCTCAGGACCCTTACCATGAGTAACAATAGAGAATGTTCATTAATTTTTCACAGCTTCAATAAAAGCTGATTCATGTAACAAACAGTTGAGAAACATAATTTATCTACACTCATATCATAAGTCCTCTATAATGCGTTCAGAATCCGTAGACAATGACCAGCGTTACAAGATACAATTTTACTATGATATGTTTTCTTATCTGTAGCTGTAATAAAAGGTAAAATTACGATACAACTTTTGATAAAGTAATGTTGTTCAAATTTGGAACATCTTCCAAAACAACATAATTCAAACAGGGGGCCAATTCTAGTATCAATTGAACGTCGACTCGGTATATTTGAAGTAAAGTGTCGTACGCCATTTTGATTTCGAACGACATTAGAATAGGGACTTTGTTAGTTTGTCTATGATTTTTAAAAAAACATTCATATTCGTGACACAGGTTAGCTTTGCCGCCATTTGTTTGTTCTGCCGCCTACTGAACACTACTGAACGCATCTGAGAGTACTTATATTATGTGTGTAGATAAATTAATGTATGCAACTGTACATAATTAGGCCTTAAAACACTCATGTGATCTTATTATGAAACTCGCCTTCAGCTCGTTTCACACTCGTATTTTAAAGACCCTCTTTATGTATCACTTACATAAAATACTATTTTTGAGTAGCTATAAAAATACGCAAGATTTGAGTCAACAATAAAATTGTTCCTACCTCTTTCTAGCAAAGCAGAATTAAACATCAGGTTTATATGACGTCACAGTGCATATCGGATCTCTGTCTAATCACTGTCTAATTAGCAGTTTAAAATGCTTGTATCATCCGTGTTTCTTGGCCGTTTTGAATTTTAATTTCACTTTTGGTGATCTCTTTTATGATATTTTCATATTTTGTTGAGATATGCGATTTAAATCCTCGCATATTTCCTATTACTACTCACATTGTAAAGTGTGAGGGACAGAACATTCGAATCGGGAGTGTGATTCTCTTAAAAACGGCGGTCGGTCGAACGAACGAGCGAAAGCGCAGCGGCGAGTTTAAGTAGTCACGTCCGAGCGAACAAAACACGTTTTAACGCGTGCATTCTCAATAAGGCAGCCTTATACGTTCGAGAACCCATGCTGCCAAATTGAATACGCGCGCTAAAATTGTTTTTTATTCACTCGGAAGCAGGGCTCAATACCGGTATTAATTAAAATTTAAATATCTTCCTTAATTTGCATTATTTTCTTGATATTTTCGACTATAATTTAGGTAATAACACTATTCTATTATATAAATTCATTGAAGAGCCAAAATATTCAATACCTAATAAGCGAGATACCGAAATTGAATACCGGTATTTTTGTATGAAAATAATACCTAGTATTCAAGCCCTGCTCAGAAGGGACTACTCAAACTCGCCGCTTGGACATTCACTCGTTCGTCCGGCCGTCCGTCGTTCTTGAGAGAAGTACACCCCAGGGCTTGAGAACGGTTCAAAAAAACCGGTTAATGATGGTTCTTAACCACGTTTTTCGTAAACGCTCGCTCGAAGCGTAATCGATTCTCGAGCGTTATGATCGCTGGGATTAACCTGGTATTTTTGGTTTTTGATTCTTCCTGGGTATTGATTCTCTCAAAAGCAAAGGTGAGCGAATGCAGGAGTGAAGTCCAAGCGGCGAGTTTAAGTAGTCCCGTCAGAGCGGGCAAAACACGTTTTAGCGCGTGCATTCTCACTTAGGCAGCCTTATACATTCGAGAAGCCATGCTGCCAAATTGAATACACACGCTGAAATGTGTTTTGTTCGCTTTGACGGGACTACTTAAACTCGCCGCTTGGACATCACTCCTGCGTTCGCTCACCTTTGCTTTTGAAAGAATCACTACTCTGGTATTTTTGGTTCTTGATTCTTCCTGCAGTTAGATGGCGTGGCCGTGGAATGATAAGGCCGGCTTGACTTCAAGCTGAGCAAGTGAAAATGCAACTAAAAACCTAGCTCATAGGGTAGGAAAGACTAGAAAACGATGGCCGTGGTGGGCGGTGCGAGCAAATTAGCGAGCGAAATTAAGCGGTATTTCGAGCAGGAACAGGGGCTCTACTTTGAAATCAGTAATTCGAACTTCGGATCGCCCCGTCACTTTCTTGCAAATTAGTGACGCGTCGAGAGCAAAAGAGATAGCAATAGTCGAAGTTCAAATTACGGATTTTAAAGTAGAGCCTCAGTTTTGCTCTTTGATCAGAACCGAAATAATATGGAATCTGTTGGGGCGTAATCGAATTGAAAATGCTCTATTAAAGCTAGCGGTCCCGGGTTCAAATCCCGGTATGGGCAGATATTTGTGTGATGAGCGTGAGTATTTGTTCCCGAGTCACGTATGTTTTCTATGTATTCAGTATTTATTTCTCTATGTACTTAAGTATTTATATCGTTGTCCAGGACCCATACTACAAGCCTTAGTAGCATAGTTTGGGACTAGGTCAATTAGTGTGACATTGTCCCCTGTTTATTTATTTATTATTTGAAATGCATGGCGTTTCTGCCAAGCTAGATAAAAAATACCCAGGTCTCCGAGCCCTTTAGCGAATACGGTAATTGTAAATCATGGTAGGGGTAAAAGGAAAGGGCAACTCGGGGTAAAACCACTCAAAAAGGTCCAATCGTGCCCAATTGTCATCGCACAATGGTACAGACTCGGTCCCTCTAGACAAAATTAATGTAGTTTCGCTGAATTAAGTGTTTAAGAGGCGTTAAAAACTGTTAACAAACCTTTTTTTGCTTTTTCTGCACGCTTAAGGCCGGATTTACACTTGTAAGTTATTTCTGTAAGTTTTGAAACAAAGTTATATGCAAGACAGAGATGCAGATTTGCCACTCACTCTTACCCATAGTTGCGTCTCAGAACTTACAGTAATAACTTACAAGTGTAAATCTGGCCTAATATGAATTTCACTTGTAAGTAACAAACTTAATACGTAATCAAATTTTTGTTGGTTGGTTGAAATTCAAATTCAAATTCAAAATTGTTTTTTTTACGTCATCGAGATCGTAAGCGAGCACCAAGGTGGGATATCAATCTGTTTCCCAAACCCGATAATTCCGCGGAGCAATTTTTCCCATTTGTGATTTTACCCAATCGCATTTTTTCCCAGACTTAATTATTCCAGGTCGCATATTTTCCATTCTGGATATTTCCTAGTTGCAAAATTTTCCCGTTGTAATTAGGCCGAAATAGGTAGGTAGGCTTAGGTTGTGTTAGCTTTGCAGCAGGCCCGAAGGGCCAAACCACCCAGAAGTAGTAGCTCCGCAATAGCGGAGCAGAACTTTGTGGAAATAATATAACCATTTAGATAAATACAGATTTGGAAATTATGATAATGGAATTATTTCTGGTAAGAAATAAATATCGGCGTAATAAGCTATTGACAAGAGATAAAGACTGGTAAATTTTAGCGAATGGAAAGACTGCTAGGAGAAAAAATTTTTTTTGGGAAATATAACGCCATACTCCACATGTGGGCGCCGGCGCCTGATGATAAATGTTGTCAAGTTTTACAAAAGGCGACACCCTTGAAACGAAAAAAAAGTATAATTCACATTTTGAATTCGATGGATACTTAATAAAAGCGCATATGTAGGTATCTGGAATTAAAATATTTAACCATTTGCCTGAACATATTAAATCGCTTGATGGGATTAGGTTTAAAACAAAGCTCAAGAAATGGCTATCAATGAAAAGTTTCTACAATTTAAATGAATATTTTAGATGTATACCTGCTTAAGACTGTTTAATATAATATATTTACTTGTTATACGCCCGAAATGGGCAAACTGTTGGACCTTTTATATGATGTGACCTAATTGTACACAGTTTTTGACAATAAATGAATCTGAATCTGAATCTGAAATTGGTAAAAGCCATTTGTAGACATGAAATTTTACCAATTTAAAAATGAACTAAGCTAACTTCGTCTGAATCGGTTTATCCGTTTAGGAGCTACTATGCCACTGACAAACAAACAGATAAACATATTTAAACACACAGCCAGATATACACGATGACCTTATAACCCCCTCCATATGCGTCAGGGGTTAAAAAGGAAATCTCGGTCAGAATCCTTTAAAAAACAAAAACGTTAACGAGAAGGTCAACGTCCGTTGCAAGCCACAAAAATAGCGTAGCCAGCCGTCGTGATAATGCAATACGGTGTAACTAACAAGTTAAATACGAGGCAAAATACACCTTAGCATGTAGTTCCATAAGGTAGGTTTTGCAACTTATTGCATATGTTAGTTACGCCGTGTTGTAGTTTCACCGACGCTATATATAACGCACATGCGCAGGAGTTTATGCGCGCTGTTACGAGTTACGAGATGCAGGAATTTACGCTTTACCTGCCACAATGAGGTCAGCGTGTTTGAACTCTGGACGTTTTTAGGGTTCCGTACCTTAAAGAACCCCAACGGGACCCTATTAATATCGGGATCCCTTTGAAACGCATAAACTTTTTACGCATAACGTATCTTTACGCATATTTTTTTTTCGCATAAACACCCTTTAGGCTGACATTTCAAAATGTAATACGCCTATTGTGTAGATTAGGTTAGGTTAGGTTAGGTTAGATTTTTAAAATAATTAAAATAAAACGTTTTCTATTGTAAAAACCGTTTTAGGTCTAAGGAATTTATGCGTAAAGATACGTTATGCGTAAAAAAAATATGTGATCCAATAGAGACCCATTAATATCCCTACGCTGTCCGTCCATCGGTCCTAACTTTAACTTTTAGCAGCTAACCTTAGGCCGGCATTACACCTGGGGCCTGTTTTATAAAGCTACAAATTACAATTTACACGCTACAAGTTTCCATTTGACAATGCAATGATAAAACACAATGCTCGAATATTATAAGGTACTAGAGGACGCCCGCGACTTCGTACGCGTAAAATTAGCTTCCCGCTACTCCCCCCATTTCTTCCCGTTAGGGGTCGATTTTCGGAAAATCCTTTCTTAGTGCTCACTTACATCATGAAAGGAACCCCTGTACCAAATTTCAAATTTCTAGATACAGTAGTTTCGGCTGTGCGTTGACATAATAAGTCAGTAAGTCAGGTTTGCCTTTTGTATACAGGGTGTCTTAAAAACCTTTCAACATATTTGGCGGGGTAATAGTTCGCACGATTCTGATCACGGGGGTATGGTTCATTTTTGTTTCTGTTAAAGTAAAAAAAAAAGAAGGTTTAATTATATTCATCTTGTTACTTGATGTATCGCAGCCGATATCTTGACCTTGACATTTTGGCGTTGATTACTATACTACTCCAAACGCTCGTAGTAACTAACGTCAGAATTCCAAGTTCAAGGTCAATGACCTTACCTACGTTGTTTACATGGTATGTAAACAAACAGTTCGCTCCATGTAAACAAAAATAAGTTAACATTTAAAAAAAAGATAACTTTTAGTGCAACTTACTGTATTTTTATTTTTGCAATTTGAACACTAGCTGGTTTTAAATGTGAAATCACTAGATCTCTTGCTTCTTGCTTCTTGTTCATGCTTTGCCAAGGCTGATAATATCGTCAGTCTTATATTACTGTCGAGATCTAACCATTTACCATTGTTTCCTGCTCTAAAGTGGCCCATATAACTGGTTTACAGCAAAAATAATTACGACTAAAATATCTGAAAGTAACATAATTTAACAATGACATCTAATGACAGCCATAAATTCATAGACAGACATCTAAAAGTTCGGATAGACATGGATTGAACGATCCGATTTTAGTGCTCTCCGTATTGATCCGTAATGCAAAACATTTAGTCGATGGATATAAAGGCCGTCGCATAATTGATTATAATTATTTATAATGTAACACTTACCATAGAGAAAAAAAATACCAACCTTTCCCAGGCCATGGAATCGATAAACTTACGTAGTACAGCGCGATAGCTCTTAGGTGCTTCGGGTTTGTACTTCTCTCTCACTCGCTCTTAATAAGAGCGTATGGGAGCGAGTGAGAGAAAAGTTCAAATCCAAAGCACCTAAGTGCTCACAGACTGTACATATTTTGCACAATTAGGCTAACCTGTCATTATCTTACTCGTTTTTGCAATAGGAAGCTTCAAGAAAATGCCGTGTTATAGCAATAACCGTGTAAGAGTACAAAAAATCCAATACAAGATTTGCGAATTTGATGTGTTTATGGCATCAAAGATTAATCCTATTGCCAAACCTGCATCCCTGATAGATTTAAATCAAAGTGGTATAGCTCATAGAGTACTAGTACAGAATCTGAACTATATTATGAACTTTGCACCAGCTATTCTTCTCTGTTTTAGATTACGTATTTCTTAAGAAGAAATGAAACAAAAACTAGGCTGTTTTTTCTTCTTCAAATGTCACGATCGCAACGTCAAATTCAACGTCGACTCTGACAATGGACCTCTCTTGGACTTTGAATACAGATCAGAATAAAATTATGTCCATTGTAATAAATTAATATTATTTATATTAAATAAGTTTAAACATCGATGATCATGTTGCCAATTTCACTCCGAGCAGTAGTAGCGACATAATTTTTACCCTTTTGACTAAGCTACCATGCCTACGGATAAAAAAATTGGTCCTAATAACGGTTGTTGCCCTTAAGCCGAGTCCGCTGCGCCATGGTATCGTGTTTTTCTAACACCTAACATGTTAGGTTCTCCCTCCGCAGGCGAACGCGGGGGATATCATCCATCCCCCGCGGCAAACATGTAAGGGGCCTTCTAAACGGGCCATATTTTCACTGCAATATGTGGCCGGCAACTATTAGTGTCCCTGTCTTACTCGTATGTAAGACAGGGACACCAATAGTTGCCGGCCACATATTGCAGTGAAAATATGGCCCGTTTAGAAGCCCCTTTAAGAAAACACGAATAACATTGCGCAGCCCGGCTTCGTGTTCGCTCTATCCTTGTCCTGACTAATTTCCTCTATGAAGGACACTTTTGTATGGATGTTGTACTAAATTTATTTGTTCTTATTAAAAGTCATTGGGCAGGACGAGGCTATGACGACAGACTAACGATGACGGCTAGTTTGCTTATTTATTAGTAGGAGCATGACAACGAATGCAACTGTTTGCCTATGTTGATCGAAATTTATGAACAACTAGCGTTTGACAACGAGCTCTGCGACTCCGTCCGCACACAAGTCAAGTCGTTTGTCGCTCTTCCTCGGCTCTTTATTGTAACATCTGGGTACCAAATTTCACAACGATCGATAGGTGGTAAAACCGTGAAGACGTACTCACGTAATAAATCAACACAACTTCGAGTAAAAAAAAAATATGAAGTATGCAGATAGCTCGAATCACCGAAATGGCCATAGGATAAGTAGGTACATTACAAACTTTTCATTACTCTAAGAAACTTATCATGTACGAGAAATTATACTGTCAGATGCGATGAGGAGCAACGATAGTAAGTGATAGCGATAGATAGACGTAATGTGGAGAAAAGGATCTCCGTCGACACTACTTGATTTGAAATTAAGAGCTCCTATTTCTGGGTGGTTTGGCCCTTCGGGCCTGAAACCTTCCTACGTATTTACATTTTTAGCAAATGAAAACGATCATTTCACAATTTGTCCTACTAGTAGAACTACGAGGAATAGGTCTCCCTCTTGGTCCTACTAATATGTTAAATCAGTAGGACCATGAGAAAACACGTCATATATTTTCGGCATAATCCTGATTGGACAGAATCAGCTTTGGACAGAATAGTCTTATGGCAGACCATGTATTAGACAAATGAAAAAAAAAGTCATATGAACGATTTTAATATTACATTGTAACTAACCTCGAGAAAGCATTTTTACAAACAACAAATGTGTCACGTGTTACAAATGATAGGTAATAAAATTAGTACCTAGCATTTAGTTATTTTTAATCATACAAATACACACGTTTACTCTTGGTCCTAGGGTGATGGAACCAATAATGAACAAGGACCAATAATGGACACTTGATTCTTATAGTAGGTACAGAAGATAAGGGTTATTCATTTATTTTGAGATAGCATCCATTATTGGTGCCTTCAGCTAAAAGTGTCCAACATTGGTGCCGTCAATTGTATCAAAAGTGCACCTAGATTTGATCACGAAATACTAATTGTGGTTGTAAAAGTAGGTAGGTTAGGTTAGTTAGGGTTCTTCAGATGCCCGAAGGGCAAACCACCAAGAAACAGGAGCCCCGCCGAAAGTCAGTAGGACAAAATATAGTAGGACCACTAGAAAACAGCCGTGAATACTACTTAAAGCCATACAGTATTTCATATTTTGTGGAACTGTACTTCTGCCGTAAAACGATTCTGTCCAAAGCCGAATCTGCCCAATCAAGATTCTGCCGAAAACAGATTCTGCCGTACACCGCCGGAGGGGATTGGTGCTTTGCTAGACCTATTTGAAATAAGGTTGTAAGTACCTTACCAATAATAATTATCAGGCGAAGACCGGCCGCTGCGCAATTTTTAACCGACTTCATTTGCGTGTTAAACGGCGTTATACAAAAAATATGTATACTAGTATACCACCACCACATTCATGGTACATACCACCGTAGATCACAGGTGCCCTTTACGAGGCCTCTTACTACAGCGGTTTTCTTGATCATTAAAGTGAAATTGCACCTAAATGTTACAACTCAGTCGCTACCTTTAGCGATTTAGCTAATAGGCTAGTTGCCTCTGTTTTAAAGTAGGTCTCAAGTTATTAATTATTGTCCGATTAGATGAAAAAAAAAATCCCACATTTTTTTAGCACCTACAAAACCGCAAAACTTCATTTTAAAAGTTTAGTTTTCGTTAACGGGCGAAAACGCTTACAGCCATATTAGTCTATAGATTATCTGTGCTGTGACGTCATACGGGCCGAAAACAAACATTTGTTTGACAGTTGACGAGAGCATTTGACATATAGGTAGATAAACATAAATGAAATGACAATGTCATGTCACAGCACAGGGGCTCTACTTTGAAATCAGTAATTCGAACTTCGGATCGCCCCATCACTTTCTTGCGAATTAGTGACGCGTCGAGAGCAAAAGGGATAGCAATAGACGAAGTTCGAATTACGGATTTCAAAGTAGAGCCTCAGAATACTTGCAGAATATACCATTGTGAATTTCACTCGTATAAGAACCGACATGAAGTTTGCTTAAGGTCCTATGACGTCACAACATGCCCGACAGCGTTTTCAGAGTTCAAAATAAAAAATAAAAATGAACAATTTTTAAATAAAAAATATGTAGCCATCTTACACTTTTAATATCTGAAATCGATAAATATTGGTTTCTTAAGTCTAATACTAAAGAAAATATTAATTTATTAAGCCAAATTTAATATGAGGCAAGTAGCCTATTGCCATATCATAGGTAAGTACCTAATAGAGGCATATTTGTTATCAAATATTAAGTACCGGATAAATAATATCTGTCAGTGTACCTTTATCAATGGAATTTTATTAATTGACGACGTGTTGAATAACAGTATTTTATTTTGTAAAAAGAATAGTCATTGCGATAATTTCAATAGTTTAATGACAATTAATAACTCTAATTGGAACTTAGGTCTACTCATTTTATATCGGTTATAACTTATAATTTGACGGCTCACATACGGTGTGGAATAAAACCGGTTTTACAGTCCCTGCTATAAATAGGTAGGTATGTACCTACTTTGGTTTTACAGTACATTTCCTTGACTGCACAGTCAAAATAAAAAAATATGTTTTAAATTCTCATGCTCTTAAAATGTTACTTTAGTCTCTGCGTATCGGGACTAAAGCTCCTTATTAATCTCTAGGGATTAAAGTATTTTTTAATTTTCTTCGGAATAGTACATTACTTAACAAGGGCTGTAAAAGAAAGAAAGCCCGAAATCGCAGGTATTTGAGACCCGAGCCGTAGGCGAGGGTTGTAAATATGCGATAGAGGGCTTTCTTTTTTACTGCCCGTGATGAGTACACAATTTTACGTCTTCACCTGGCCACAATGCGAGTTTTACCGTACGCGCAGCGTGCGATAAAACTCACATTATGGCCAGGTGTTACGTAAACCCCTAAACATCCTATCACCGTGTTTGTGAATGAAGGATTATCGCCATTTTCAGTGATTTTGCATAGCCAATTTTTAGGGCGTGGAAACAACACCTCAAAATGACAACTGTGAAAAATATTATTAATTAAAAACAAAAAACCGCCATCAAAAACGCAAAATATTACTTCTTTAAAATTGTAGATACCTAATAGGTTAGTCCAACTGATGTTGAAGAAGTTGTTTTCTATATTCTATATTCTTCGTTGCAGTCGCTCAACTATCTTAATCGAGATATCTTATCGCCACCCTTAAACTAGGTACCGTTGAGGAGTTCCGGTGGCCATTTGTGGTCTTCATCATCAGTTCCACTTCACCCAGTGATACTTTCTGAATGCAAATGCTAGACTTGTTACTAAAAATACTAAAATCGCTATAAATAAATAAATAAATAAAATAAAATCAGTTTATTGCAGACAGTGTCCATATTTTGTTAGTAATTACATTAGGCTTAGAAAGATATAATTAGTAGGTAATTATTTAAAACGAAACCGATATAGCGATAGCTATATGTTTGCCTACAATATTTGAGGAGCTCCCTCAATTCCTCACTGATTCCCTCATCAGATTCAGATTTGGTGACAATGGGACCTCGGAAGTATACTCTAACAAACCAAAAAAGAATTTAAAAAATCGGTCCACAATTGACGGAGTAATCGGCGAACATACATTTAAAAAAATAAACATACAGTGGAACGTATAACCTCCTCCTTTTTTGAAGTCGGTTAAAAAATATTTAATTATATTAAGGATGAATTCATTTTCCAATTAGTTTTAAAATAGGTTTCAAGTTTAAACCTGTTGGCTAAATAAGCAAGCATGTAAAGCGGAACTTCATTAAAAAAACGAAAAGAAAAAACCGCTGAACAAATTTTGTAAGAAACTTTCTTATAATCAATATTGTAACTTTGTATAGAACATCGTCAGTGCCGGATTGAGCAAGCACGGGGTCCGTAGCAAATTCTATAAAGATACCAGTTTTGTTTTAGGTTACAGGTTGTGGCGGGCTCTTTTCCGCTACTGGACGGCTTAGATATGCGCCTATTTTGCGTTGGGGTTTGTTTTAGGTTATTCTGCTGGAGAATATCGACTGGATTATTCATCCTATCGTCAACCCTGATAGATATGAGTACACGCATACTGATGTAAGTACCAAAACAGGAGAACGTCTACCATACTAGCATTTTAGAGGTTAGACGTGGGTGCGCGGGGCCCGTAGCATTTTCTACTCTTGCTACGTGGCTAATCCGGCACTGAACGTCGTTTTTTCAAAGGGAAAAGTAGAGTGTTTAACGCGAGACTAAACAACCATAATGACACCCGAACTATAGCCACCAGCGTTTCGCTTGGGTGGCTAAACACCTCGTGTTATTATGGCTTATTTTAGTCCCTTGTTGAACAATCTACTATTGTATTTAGCACCTTATTCAATTTCATTAAGGTAAACAGTGTAGGTATAAACACTTTTTGACAAGTATAATATAAACATCGAGATGTCAGTTGATCACCAAACACTATCACTGTCATTGTTCATGCGTGTAAGCATAGTTATAAGAATGCTATGATTATTATAAAAGAACTGTAATTCCCACAGCATCTGTCATTATGGAACTGTGTTCACGCTTTGGTTAGGTTATAGATGGTAGTCTGAAACTGAGCTATTAAATACCTTGAACATAAAAATTGAATGTATTGAGCGTAAATCCAAAGTTTATATCACATTTACTGACATTAGTGCAAAGTAACATTTGAGCTTTAACCGCAGATGATTGAAGACATTTCGTTGTATTTATGGTTAGCGGTAAAAAAATATCTTGAAACGCTAAGGCTACGCCTTTATGTGACATGATTTCTTTGTTACCCGTATTTAGGGTGACTTGGCAATCACGAGTTTTGATCTTTCTAACCATTTTCTATCAAGTTCATGAAGTAAAAAAGTAAGTTAGTATTTCTATTCCTATAAATACTTACAGTAGCCTACATTAAACTAAGTTTTTGACCCAGAAATAGTTTTCATCTTAAAATTGTTATTATATTGATGAAGAATTACGCCAAACAAGTCTTTATAATACTTTTACAATCATGATTTGAGAAGGATAACACAGCTTGCTCTGAATGTGATTTTTGAATAATTCCAAACTATTAGGTACTAGTTATGGGTCATGGGGCAGGGAAAAAGAAGAAAAATAAAGAAGAAATTGTGTGGGGAAGAAAAACATAATAAAATTGAAGAAAAATAAAAATGAAGAAAAATAAATAAGAAGAAGGAACTATGTGGAGAAGAAGAAGAAGGCTACAAAAATGGCTCTACATGGCTACCGCTCCTTGCAATGCAACACTCTGCAGCAGAGTACGTGTGTAGACGCACTTTGCGCAGAGTGTTTGCATCGCTGCGAATAGCCTCGAAGGCCGAGATTATGCGGCCTTCTAATTCTTCTCCACTTTCTACTTCAGACTGTTTACTGTACACGAGGTCTTTTACCCTGCCCCACAAAAAAAAATCTAGCGGTGTGAGGTCAGGGGACCGTGCCGGCCATGGCACAGGTCCCCCTCGCCCGATCCACCGCCCACCGAAGCGTGCATCCAAATGCTGCCGCACCACTCGCCAGTAATGGGCGGGAGCGCCATCGTGCTGGTAATAAAGCTCTCGCAGGTCAGCGAGCGGAACCTCTTCCAGCATTTCCTCGAGTCGGCCCGTGAGGAATTCTAAATAGCGCGTCCCGTTAAGCCGGTCTATGAAAACCGGCCCAAGGACGACACCATTCAAAATTCCAGCCCACACGTTCCGACTGAAGCGATGCTGGAAGGAGCACACTTTCACTGCGTGGGGGTTTTGTCGAGCATAACGATGCTCGTTATGCATGTTGAAAAAACCCCCGCGAGTAAAAGTGGACTCATCCGTCCACAGGATGTTCCGCTCCCGGTCCTGCAAAAGCCACTCACTAAAGCGAACCCGCGCTGGCAAATCGGGCGGCAGCATTTGTTGCACCTTTTGTAGGTGGAACGGATATAAATTTGCAGATTTTAGGGTGATGTGGACAAAGTTTCGGTCGAGGTCGAGAATGCGGCTGGCAGCACGGACGCTTTCATTGGGGTTCTGTAAGAAAAACCGGACCACGGCGTCTATTTCATCTGTATGACAAAATAAAAGTAGATTAATATAATTTAAGTTTATCCATAGATATCATAAATTAAATGTTTTAAAAACCCACTTCAGTGTGCCTGACCTATTTATTACCCACCATTTTATAAGAAGTTTTTGATGGCGGTTTTTGTTTTTTTCAAACATTTTATTTCATCCTTTTTACCTTATACTTTTTGCTGTTATGTTGTCCCACATAGCAGTAATATGACTTTTAAAACTCACCGCAAGCAACGCCGCGACGAAATCATAGTCATATATTAAACCATCGAGATATCTTATCACTGCCCTTGAAATAGGTACCATTAAGGAGTTCCGGTGGTCATATGTGATCATCATCTGTTCCACTTTACCAAAAAATGATACTTTCTAAATGCAAATTCTAGACTTGTTACATAAAATACTAAAATCGCTATATGTATGCCTATAATATTTGAGGAGTTCCCTCAATTCTGATGGCAAATACCTGATAAACATTCAGATAGGCTAGCATACAGACAGACAGATAGAAGAAATTGGTTGGTAAAAAATCGGTTATCGCTATTTTCTTGGAAACTATTCAATTTTTCGGGAAAAAAAGCGTATGCTATACAGGGTGGAAAGTTAAGATGGGGCAGCTACTAGATCCCTTGCTGCTACGCGAAAATGCTCTTAGAAGACCTTTACTAACTTTTAAATAATGAAAATCGACATTCACAGTAGTATACGAACTGTATGGAAAAAGTTTTCTTTGTTTTGTGGGTTTTGTAGTACACCTTAGTTGGTCCCAAAGAGTGTTTTAATCCTTGAAAGAAATGGGACCGATTGGCATTAAAAAAAAAATTTACTCAAATTTGACGATTTTCTCGCTGACTGTACATTTCTTCAGCAATCTGTGAATGTCGATTTTTATAACTTAAAAAGTTAGTGAAGGTCTTCTAAGAGCATTTTCGCGTAGCAGCAAGGGATCTAGTAGCTGGGTAGTGATTATTTCAAAAGCAAAGGTGAGCGAACGCAGGAGTGAATGTCCAAGCGGCGAGTTTAAGTAGTCCCGTCAAAGCGAACAAAACACATTTCAGCGCGTGTATCAATTTGGCACCATGGCTTCTCGAACGTATGGCTGCCTAATTGAGAATGCACGCGGTAAAATGTATTTTGCTCGCTCTGACGGGACTACTTAAACTCGCCGCTTGGACTTCACTCTTGACTTGCTTTTGAGAGAATCACTACCCTGCCCTTACTGTCCCATTTTAACTTTCCATCCTGTATGTCCTTTGCTGACTCAAGCTAGCATACCAAAATTCATTGAAATCGGTCCAGCGGGTGAGCCGTAAAAGCGTCACAGACAGACAGATAGACAGATCAAGTTACTTCCACATTTATAATATTAGTATGAATGGATTAGATTATCCATGTTTGAACATAAGAAGGAAGAAGGAAGGTTTTATAACTACAGTGCGATAGCTCTTAAAATAAGCTTGAGGTTTGTACTTTTCTCTCAATCGCTCTTATACGTTGATCCTCTGTCTAAAGACAATAACAGTCTAGTATTTTTTTTGGCAGTTATGGTAGTCCCGTTCAGCTACCAACACATGATATCTTATAAACAACGACACAACGCATTTGGCGCCGTTTTACAAGACACTTAAAATATCAAATGCACCTTAATAATGACGAGAGTTACGAGGAAAATTGGGCACGAACTGGCACCAGCGCTGTCAGGAGCTGCTGGCTGCTGACGCGCTGCGCGCTTCATGCCAGCGGGCCTAACACTATTTTATTCACTTCCGTCCCTTTAAGAGCTCGATTTAGGTACGTACGGTTGCTTAGGAAACGGTGCAGTCACGACTGATTTAGCATCAATCAGCGCTTTCAGTCTTACGCCACACTTCACCACTGGGTAGTAGCGCGTACGTTCAAAGCGCACATACATACAATGTACCCCTGTTTAAAGATGTCCATTTACCGCACAAATTATAGACAAAGTTTAATCTATTATGTATCGTACATGCGTATGCTTTTTTCACAATCAGACAGGTATTTAAATTAAAAATAAAATGCTAACTCAAACATAACGTTACCTTGGGTGTGGGAACTAGGTCTACCGGCGTCGGTACTCTGGACTCGGTACGACGCCGATTCCCTAACCCTCTGCGCAACGGCCCTGAATGTTTGTCCGCTTGGTGTCCGGTTTTCCTCAACGAACCCCCTGGCAACGTACATTCGACGGGCTGCCGCCGCATTCCCGCCAGCAGCGTCATAACATAATAACATGTTATGGAACTCTCTATCGGAATAGTTTCTATACGGCATGTTAACCTATAAATTGTTTAATATTAAATTCTATTCATTCGTATAATATTGAAAAACTCGTCGTAGCACAAATAAATGATTAAGTACCTACCTGAGACCGACCGAAATAAATTAATATTTTATTATAAATAAAATCCCTGCTCTCTTAGTTTAAGTTCAATTTGACAAGGTTAGGTTAATTCTTCGATTATATGGCTTTTGTCCAGTGAGACAATTTGGCCAGTGTTCAGACGTGTTGAATAATAGAATAAGTACAAACATAGAATTCTTCCGGTAACCTTCATGGAGGGAAGATGGCCGATTGAAAGAAATCGGAGTTTTTACTTTTGATTAGGGCGTATTCGACCAAACTGGAATAAGGTCTTATACCTAGATTAAATGCCGAATTTGTATCGACTAATCTCGGAGTAAGTCTTTGGTCGAATCGGCTCTTATTCTATTTACTGATTTACTCTACTCACTTGGCACTGGCGAAATCACTGCGAAATACCGCGGTGAACCGTCATTCGGTAATAAAAACCAAACTCGCGTTGAGAGGGTTCCGTAAATACTTTTTTTTTTATAGAATTCTTATAGATTTTCTTGTAATTTACAAACAGCAAACTACATTCCGTATTTTTTAAAAAAATTTAGGCTCAGTTGCTTCGGAGATCAGCGGGGAATAGTCTTATAAAATCAAAAATATTTATTTTACAACAATAACAAAACGAGATCCTCATAACGAGCCCTTTCATTTGACATCTGACACAGTAAGGTTTGCAAAACTTTTTTTTTAAATTTCTTAATTTGTCCCCAGTAAATGACCCCTATTTAAAAAATAAACATTTACTTTGCACATCTGTGTTTGGGTCATCAATTTACATATGTGTACCAATTTTCAACTCAATCGGTCCAGTAGTTTCGGAGTAGATTGGCTGTGACAGACGGACAGACAGACAGACAGACACACGCACGAGTGATCCTATAAGGGTTCCGTTTTTTCATTTTTGTACGGAACCCTAAAAAAGAAGAAGAAGAAGTAGGTACAAGCATAGCGACCTATTTGTAGTTAAACTTCAACATTAGGTGTTTGTTTGGCGCCGACTCAAAATTATTTATTAAGGTATTAACATTAGTGTAGGAGCTTAATTAGACTTAAAAGGCCCTGTTTTATTTTTTGCTTTTCAGTTTTCTTTCTTCGGCGGTTTTTTTTTTCACTTTTCAGTTTCTTTCTCTGTTAATAGATACTTATTCTTTGATTACTTACTTTAACTATTCATTGTTTCGCTACAAAACACAACCGTGTCTAAACAATTCATTCCACAGACGAGTCTCGTGAAGTTGCTACCTATGGGAAGAAACTTCCCGATAATTTTGTTCCAAAAGATGTGAACAACTGCGGTGGTCTTTTGTCTGAGCAAAAATTAGCTACCGAATCCCGTGTCATGCTTAGGGGTAACATATTATCACCTATAACATTTATACCTGTGGGCCTCGTCAATGGTGTTTATTTTTGTTTCTTAATTAGTGGCTTTCACTCCTTGTTTTAACCAGGGACCGGAAAACCCGTTCGTTTGCTTAAGCCGTTCGAATCGATATCCCCTTCATACGATAACCCAAACGTTTCGGTAAGCCTTTCATCGGCTTAGCCGTTCATTACGATAGCCCGTTCAAGCCGGGTAACCCGTTCCGTAACAACCGGTAACCGCTTACTGAATCAGATGTTTTCGAACTAACCGCTTATCGTTCGGGTTACGGTAACCCGTTCCATCCCCTCTTTTCTCGCACTGCACGCGACGTGGTATGTGTAAGAACTAAAATATCTTAACAGGTTCAATCAGCGCAACAAGGGGTAACCCGTTCGCGGCTTATTGATAACGGTAGGAGTTTAAAAAAAAAACCTTTATTTTATTTTATACTTTTTAGCGATCATAATAAGTGTAGTTCGACTTCTTAGTTGATATGAAACTAAGACTTTTCAAGCTCGCCGCAAGCAATGCCGCGGGAAAGTCATAGTCATAATTAAATGTTCTTCGTTACAATTGCTCAATTACCTTAATCGAGATATCTTATCGCCACCCTTGAAATAGGTACCGTTGCGGAGTTCCGGTAGCCATTTGTGGTCTTCATCATCAGTTCCACTTCACCAAATGATACTTTCTGAATGCAAATGCTGGATTTGTTACTAATATGCCTTTAATATTTGAAGAGTTCCCTCATTTCCTCACGGATCCCTTCATCAGATTCAGATTTGGTGACAATGGGACCACCTCGGAAGTATACTCTATCAAACCAAAAAAGATTTTTTTAAATTGGATCGCGCTGTAAAAGGTTATGCATGATCATACATTAAAAACCGGTCAAGTGCGAGTCGGACTCGCGCACCGAGGGTTCCGTATTGAAAATAATATGCTTGGTAACCGCAAAAGAAAATACTCATTTTGTTATAAGCTTTATTTTCCAGGTAATAAGGTCGATTTTGACTAGCCTAAATTTTTATACAGATTTTCTTAGTTTTTTTGTTATTTCTCAAAAACTGTAAATAATGAACACTTTATTTTATTTTTCCCAGAAAAAAATAGTAATTATCTATACGACAGGATTTTTTTCAGAATTTTTGATTAATAAACTTCGGAGATAAGGGGGGGAACGGTCATTTTTTGTAAATTTTTGGCTATAAATCAAAAAGTACATCACAGAAAATTTTCAAAAAAATAGTTTTGATATGTGCAGATTAATACCTTTCATATGACACCCCATTTGCTATAATCGAACCACTTTCATTTTTGAACCCCTCATTCTAGACCCCTTTTCAATTATTAATAAAATTAATTTCATATTTTTTTTACTACAAATAGATGCGGGCAAGCAAGTTGTACAACTTTGCCAAATTTCAAGTTGATAGCATTTGTAGTTGCTGTGACATACAGACAGACAGACAGACAGACAGACAGACAGACAGACAACGAAGTCTCACCATAAGGGTTCCTTTTGTACCATTTTGGTACGGAACCCTAAAAAAATACGCGTCGACTTGAGAACCTCCTCCGTTTTTTTTTTGTCGGTTAATACGTGCCCAATGCACCCCTACCTCCCCTACATACATACATAAACTGACGCCTTCATTCCCAGAGTGGAGTAGGTAGAGCAAAAAAAATGTTGTTCTGAACTACATTTGTTTTTGTTATTTAACTACCAAACTAAGTAGCGGCTTCTACAACATACCTATACTCCAAATTTCATCAATAAATCTCTTGTAGTTTTAGAGTAAAATGCCTGTAACATACAGACGGACGGACGGACTTGACAAAACAAGACGCTAGTAAGCACTTAACACAAGCATTACTTACTTATTTTAGTTTTCTTAGCTCTATTGCGAGTTTTCTTAGATATAAGTATCTTCCTTGAGCTGGCTACTGCTTGCAATTTCTTAAGAAGTAAGTACCTAGTTACCTACATCACTTCTTCCTTCATCAACGTGATTTATCGATTTGCGTTCGTAGGTTGTTCTATCTAAGTTCCTTGTGTAAAATTAGCTAGATAAGAATAATAGTTATTACAAAAAAAAACATACTGAGGTACTTACTTAAATTCATTTTTGCAATAATATTCGGTGATTTTGTCACATTTTTCAGAGTTGAAAATTCTTTGACACGCTGTCAATATCATAAAAAAGGTTTAGGTTATATAATTTATAGCTGCAGCTTATCGTTTATTCATTTAGGTTGCGTTAGACTAATCTGGAATAAGATCATATTCCTAGATTAAACGCCCAAGTAAGTCTCGGAGTAAGTCTTATACATTCCAAGTTTGGTGAAATGCAGACTTAGAATTATAAATAAAGGTACCCATTTATTTAGTTAAGATTAATGTATTTTACCCCTTTTACATGCCATTGTGCATTAATAAAATGATAACAAAACCTCTAAAACTAACTCCTAAAATTCCAGCGAAAGGAACAGAGTTATTAGCACTTATAGCAGTCAGTACGAAAGGGACATGACTATAAGTTATGTCCCTTTCGTAGCCTGGTAGGCAGTTGTCAGTTTTGAGTTCGTTATATTGCCTCCATGCAACAAGCGTGCGTGTCTAGTACTTAGGCCGGTAGAGACCGGACCCTGTGGCCAGACCAAAGAATACTTTGTAATCAAGGACTTATTACTCAAACTGGACTACTGATTACTGCATAGAATAAGAACATATAAAGTCGCCGTCAATAGAACTTGTGAACGATGTAAACAAATTAGTAGTTTGACACATAACCTCAAATATTCACCAAGCGTGTTTTTATTAATTCATCCAATTACTTTAATATAGAAATCTAGGCCAAATAGTAACATTTTCCTGGTTGTAAGGTAAGCAATCGAAGTTTGCATAGTGATGTGAAAATTTTTCGATATTTGCAGATTTCCAAAAGATGAAACCTAATTGGATACATTTTGCGAATACGAGTAAACCGAGAAAATCATAAACCTAAAAGACGTAACAAGGTCTGATCCAAAAAAAAAACATCCCGACTCTTTTTTGCCGAGCGTGCAAAGAAAAGGATAACATGTTAAACCCGATGCCGTACCTAAAGTCAGGGTCAATGGAAATGGCAAAAGATGTAAACAAATCAGTACTGTTTGACAAATTGTCTCAATATTTTCTGCAAACAGTTTTTATTAAAAAAATTCAATTAGTTAATGGTTACCCATTTTATTTTAAACAGAATGTGAAAGTAACGATCCGGATTGGATCCAATTGTCCAAAAGGACGTGATTAATGTGATTATGGAGTAATAATGTTAATTTGGTCCGTTTGGTTTTGTTTACATCTTTTGCCATTTCTATTGGCCCCGACTGTATGTTCATTGTATGTACGCAAACATTTTAGGAGCCACGACTAGGTTTCAATTCCCCTGGACCAGAGAACTTCAACTTGACTTTCACCAAAACGGTTAATGATCTCTTTATAATTTGCAATTGATTGTTAGCTCCAAAATTGCAAATAAAATATTGTTGAAATTATAGAATATATTCTTTATTTAAATTATCTCTCTCCTTTTCTTTCATATAACAAAAAGTTTCTATCAAAATTTTGCTTTCAGGACATGCTTTTATAGCCGACTGTACTTTTTTATGCAATGTCATCATCTGCCTATCAAGGCCAAACTAACGATAACGCAACATTCTTTACGTTTACCCACCAGCAGATGTGGTTGTGGATGTGGTTCGGTGGGTCGAACAGATCCTGTTACCAATTTTCGACTCCATCATCACATCTGCTAGCCAATTGCCTAACTCACTCGCAATCGCAATCGACTTTAAAGCGGAACAATTGTTTTGATTTTGTATGCAGAATTGTAGACAAGCCTTCGATTTTCAAAATGAAAATGATTGCGATTGCGAGTGCGTTAGGCAATATCCCCTCGGGTCTTTTAAATTATAATATTGCATCATCATCGAGTATACATTTAGTACGGCTATTGGGAAAATCGGCCGTAAGACTCTTAGAAAAAAATAAAATGTGAAGTTGAATCGACATCGATAATGATTCTCGACTCAGCAACAACACTGGCGTTGTCAGATCCAATTCAAACCCTGTGACAACATGTAAGATAACGAAAGAATAGGTACCTAAAAGCACATAATTTTCTAACTCCTTATGAATGCCATAAATAGAAAAGGTCTTCTAAAGGTTTCTATGCTACTACTTATTCTATGGATTATTTATTGTGAAGGAGAAGACACGTTACATGTAGTATGACGGCATCCTCGCTTTGCACCCTCGGCTCACACAAATTAACCAAGTCTCAATCTAGTCTTGTACCTAATAATGTATAATAAAATAATTAATGATAAAACATCTTTAAATAGCTTCGAAAACATAAAATAAAATGCTAGCTGTATTTGTTTATGGTTTCTGAAAAACCCGCCGGAATGCAACGCCACCCTAGTGCTTTTGGAACATCTGAGTGAGACACAGTAATCGGGTTTGTCGGTCTCACTTGAACTAAGTTTTCTTGGTTCCCTGTCATCAAAGAATTTGTAACCGCCTTACTGGCTATAACGGTATAATTTTGATTAGCAATTAATAGTTAGTAATCGATCCAGTCTGAATATAAGATCCTTGTGCGTAACTTGTTCTATGGACCAGACTTTCAAGTGGATAGTTTCCCGTTCAAAATGCACACAATGTGTTTGCAGACTTTTTTCCGGTGTCGAATTTTGGCAACATGATCCAATTTTTTATCAAAGTATTGTAGTGTCACCACGAGATGACCTCTTCTCAGCATCTTCTTACTAAGCTACAAGTACTAAGTTTTATCTTTCTTCTAGGATAAGAATTTCATTCAACAACGTGTATGATGCCAGCTTTAAATGGAATTCTGATAAAACGTAACGTGTAAGGACGATTTTATTTTTACAAAAGAAATCTTAAACCTCCTTGCACAAAGAGGTACAAGATTTAAAAAAAAACTTTGTCAAATTGTCAAAGCATACTCAGACTTTAACGATTCGTTTTAATTGTTGTGCATAATTTATTCGCAGTAATCTCTGGTAGACGCAAATAAATAAAATTAATCCATGATTCATATTCTCGTAGAAGAAGTTTAATGTAAAAGTGATAGTGATAGTGTGATAGTGATAGTGTATTTTAGTTGTGTACGAGACTGATGAGTAAAAATCGTAATCGTAAGTTTCATATTTAAATTATTTCAGTCATAAGCCCTTAACAGAGACCGTCTTTTCGTTCATATTACACAATAAAGTCTCAGTTTTCTAAACCCCATGGAGCATTTGACCATGAGTAGAAACATTTTCCAGTTTGTTTATTTACAATACGTTGTGACACATGTTATGAATGAATTAGTTAAGATGGGGCACACTGAGAGCATCATCAGGAAGGGCGATGACAAATCAGTCTGTAACTCAGTCAAAAATTAACTTAAAAAAAAAATACCAATGTAGGGATGATCCAAATCATCCACCCTACCTACTGTTAAAAAATGTTGAAAGGTTTTTAAGACACCCTGTATATAGATTTTTTGAATTTATGTGTTTTCTATGAATGGATATGACTGTGATGTGATGTTGGCATGTCTGTCTGTGGAAAATGGGTGGATTCGGGTAGGTACAGTCAACCAGTTTGATTCCTAGGCCACTATGGACTTTGTCAATGTGACGTTGTAAACCAAATCATAAGAAGTCTGTAACGTTTTGGTTGTCAATGTCACTTTAACATAGTCCAAAGTGGCCTAGAAATCAAATTGGTTGACTGTACATATAAAATATGTAAGTGAGTGCATTACTCGCCAATAAACATTATGTTTGGCGAATTGACAGTTAAAAAAGTGTACCAATTTTTTTCTAAGAAATAAATAAAAAAAAAAAATATTTATTTACTACAATCAGCAATTATAATTTCTTACATTAAGACGCGCTTCGGAAACCTTTGAGAGGATATGAAGCACGAATGAATTTATTTGTTGTTTTGTAAAAACGGTAAAACATACAAGCGTCAAATTTGGTGTGATAATAGTAAGTAGGTACAAACCCTGAGTAAATACAACAAATGTAAAAAAAAAACTTGTGCGAGTTGGGCACGCGCTGATTAAATTTGAAATTTAATTCCAATTTAGAATATAATTCAAATTCAAAATCAAAATTCAAAATATTTATTCAATAAATTGGCTTCATGAGGGCTCTTTTACACGTCGGTAATATGGAGTGAATCTACTAGCGCTTCGGACAAGACCATCATTATACCTAATGTGCGGTACGGAACCCTCTCGGTGCGAAAGTCCGACTTGCACTTCACCGGTTTTATATTTAGTTAGAAAAGAGGTCATAGTACGCTGATCTTTACGATGGAAGTTGCATGTATGTCATCATACAGAATGGTATTTGTTCATATATTTTAGCGTACCGTACCAAAATAGTAATGTTCCTGACAGAAATGTAATTTTTGCCACATGGTTTGGTGGCTGACTGTTCTTTTTACACGACAGCCCAAAAACTGACCTGGGCCTCTTAAGTATCGAAATATACACAGATACATAGACACCATGACACACTGATACGATACACAGACACGCATATACACAGATATACAGATATACAGATACACAGAAACACAGACACATAGACGCACAGATACCCAGACTCGCAGACACATAATTGCACAGACGCACGTCAAACTTAAAACAGTTAAAAAGCAACTAAATTGTTTACCCTCTCGTCGCCCCCTTTCCCAGACAATCAATCATGCAAGGACGATATTAGAAACATCTCGATGTTTAGGCTGTCGTTTGCTCAGCCGTCTCGTAAATCCCAGTAACAGTTCGAATAAATCATCGGCGAAATGGCAGCTCTAGTAAATCAAAGAATACTTACGCGAGGTAAATCATTGGATTTAACTAGAAGACAAAAGGGCCTAGCGAAGATGCAAACGCTCTTAGACGTTTTTCTATAAAATGAAGCGTTCACACGTTTCTATTTGATACTAGCTAGCCAATGTGTCGTAGAATTTAGAAACGTGTCATTTTCTAAGAGATATACAGAGCGAAAGTGAGTGGGAGGGTCGGAAGGGGCCGCCCTAGGCGTACTTTTCGAATCCAATCGGAGAAATACTGGAAAAGGGCCTAATCTTATATATCCGAAACCGACGTGCATGCATGCGATGTATGACTGTGGAAGAAGTTAAAGACATTTGTCAGGATCGTAGCAGGTGGAAAGAAGTGGTCTCTGCCTACCACTCTGGGACACAGGCATGTTTTAATGTATGTATGTATGTCGTTTTCTGTTCTGCACGAAGGGTAATACGGAGAGTCACGTGATCGATCAGTGACGTGATTGGTTTAAAAACAACGAATAGAAACGCTAGTTAGCGTAAATGCATCTTGGCTAGGGCCTAGTCTAATTAAATCGATAAAATGTACAGGTTTTTTTTAATTGATAATTGGTTTGCTCTTTACCAACTCTTGCCCTTGGAGAACGATGATTTTGTCGAGGATGAACGAGCTCACCCAGAAGATGGCTTCACCCTAGTTTTAAATAGGTTCTACAATCTGAAGCACTCGGAAATACAGACGCCAGAAGCGCATTCCACTCTTTTGCAGTATGCATTATGAAAATGCAAAGCGCTTACAAATGTTACTTCGAAGATTATTCATCACCGTCAACATCATCAGAAGCAAGACGTTCTCTGCTGGACAAAGGCCTTCCCCAAGGTTTTCCACAACAATCGGTCCTCTGCTGCTGTCATCTACACTAAGAAAAATGGAATTGAAGACGACGTAATAAAATATTATGCAAACATTCTGAAATACACTGCTTGCCAATAATATAACAGCGACACTTTTAATAGTGACACGAATCTAAATTTGTTCTGCTAGGGATTGAACTTCATTGTGCAAGAAACCTCACCAAAACATAAAGAACAAATGCATTATCTTTTATCATGCAAGTAATATACAATATTTTGCACAAAGATATAATGCATTGTAAAATTGCGGAATAAGCATCATAACTAGTATACAGTGATCAAGATCAAGATTGGTCAAAAAGATGTGCATCACATTAGTTTATAGTGCCGCATTTTTCACAGTGTAGCGATTTTCCGCGACCTTTATCAGATCGTCGGTCCTTGTGGAAGGCCTGCCGATACTTCGTGTCCCGGTTCGCGGTCGCCACTCTAGAACCTTCCCGCTCCAACGGCCATCGCTTTTACGGTTAAGATTTGTAATTCGGTGAGCTATATCCGTTAGGGTGATACCAGACCAATCGATCGATCGTCGATCGATCGTCGATCGATGGCAGAATGGATTAGTCGATCGATTCCTTCCTTCCGTCAGTTCCTTCATCAATTAAAGCTATCAGACCAGTCGATCAACGTCGACCGGCAATCGATCGATTGGTTAGTCGAACGATATCCGTCGATCGATAGTTCCTACCAGACCAATCGATCGACTTCGATCGACGTCAATCGATGCCGTCGATCGGCGATCAATCGATTGGTCTGGTAAATACCCTTACTTTAGTTTTCGAAGGTTATTACACAAGTAATATTGCCGCTAACCGTTCAATAGCCTGGATTCTATACGGATCAGAATAATAACTGCGTGGAATCCGCCTGGAGGACGTTTCCTGTATTCGGGAGTTATTCCCTTTATAGAGGGACCTTGGGGAGATATGAAATTCCTGGAGAAATGGTGTGTGCGGCGAGAGGGGGCGAGCGCGGAAGCGATTTTAACGTCTATACAAAATACGCTATATCGAACACCACACAAAGAAAGACAAAAACATACAATTCTTATATTTATGTAGTCCTTTTCGTTCGTTTCCGACAACGGCAACCTTAAGATCTTCTTGAGTTGGCTCTTAAATAACTTGAAATGAAATATATTTATTGTTACAGTGACTTAAGTGGCTAGTTTTAACTTAAATACGTGATAAATACATACAAAACGTTATCTATAAACTGCACTGTGCGATAATTTAACAATCTGTTAACCCAATCATCTGCTCTAGGTTAAGCCTGTTTCAAGGTGTGCAAAGCCGAACATTGATTTAAATACCCAGTTACATTGGGGACAGAATAATTTCCGCTGGCGTGGATGGTTTTGGATGAGTTTTTCGTTACTAACGTTATTTGTCGAGTCCATTCGTTCCTCCAAATAACCTAAGATAAGCAAGGTAAGCAAGGTAAGCAAGTAAACCGCTATAGTTACGCGCTAAAACTGAGGTCCGGCAGGGACTATGGGACCGGTAGGTCCGGAGCTCGTTCAATGGGACATTCTGAAACAGTAGCTTTTGAATTTAGCTTTCAGGAGCAATTATTATTTGCAATAGGTTGTTGCATTCTAATACTGTAAAAATGTATAGAATTTACACAAGCGCCCGACGTGATTGTCCGTCAGCTTACGTCAATTTACATTTTCCTTGATTTCGGTGGTTAACATTCGACGAAAAGCAGTAACACCGTCATTATACAGAGAAATAGAAGTCTGCTATTTTTAAATAAAAATAAATCGCTGCCTCTTATGACTCGGGCGGCGGCTGAGACTGAGACCGCCCGAATTCCCACACTGCGTGAGTTTTCTTTTACTGCTTTTGTTTAATTAAAATAACTTTATTCGTCGACTCTTCATTTGGGTAATATACCAAGTGACCGAGTTCATTTATAGTATAAGTACGTAAAGACATATAAATAAACAAGACTGCATCTTTACTTTCTGTCCCACTCCGCTTACCTATAAGTACGTTTTAACCCCCGAGGCAAGAAGAGGGGTGTTATAAGTTTGAACGCTGTGTGTAGGTATATGTGTCTGTCTGTGGGATTGTAGCTCTCAAACGGCTGAACCGATTTAGATGCGGTTTTTTTAATTTGAAAGCAGGTTTACTAGCGATGGTTCTTAGCTAGGTTTCATGAAGATCGGTTGGGCCGTTTAAGAGCTATCAGCTCTGAAAGAAGGGGTCATTATTATATGGGGGGTTTTTATCTATTTATACCTACAGTTATTGAGGCTGATTTTGTTTGTCACCAGAACTGGTGCCAAATAATGGAGTGAGTTGGTTTTAATTAATTTATTGTGTTGATTTTCTGTGTTTTCGTAGAATGTTGTAGACATTTGTGATTTGAATTCTTGTATTTTAGGCAGAAAAAGCCATGAGTGCTCGAAAAGATGAAAACTCAATGACGATAATCAAAATCTATGCGAACAAAGTCGCGGGCAGAAGCTAGTGAGTTATCAACGTCTTTGCCGCGGACAGAGACGCGGGGAAAAGTTAGTGTTACCAATAAAAACTGTTGTGGCAAAGCGAGCAGCGTTTTGCAACAAACTAGATATATGAGCTAGTAAAATTACATGGGGTTTGGTTTTATTATCAGCAATAAATAAACCACGAGTTAATCTGACTCGCGTGTACAGCGGTAGTGTTAACTGTGTCTCTATTGCACTCGGTACAACCATATCGCTATTGAAAAGCACAGAATTAACACTGGATGGATGAAATGGCGGCAGTTCACGGGAACAATCTGCGACTCCCGCATTCCCCTTAGGGAATGCTATTTAACCGGTTATTAACCGTTTTTGTATGAAAATAACCGGTTAAAATCGGTTATAACCGGTTATTTGCATTCCCTAATTCCCCTCAAACGTAAGGGGAAGATTTACAACACTATGGTTATACCCACGGAATAGAAAAAACAGTGGAAGTTGCATGAAAAAAGTAATAACAGCATTGTTTTACTGCGGTCTACATTGTCAATATTTAAAAACTTCATGGTTGTGCCATGAGTCAGGATTGTCTTCTTATCGGCCGGGTAAAAGAAAGGATGTTTTTCAATAAAATTTAGAAGGCAACACGACGATATGACTCTTTAATATCATAAGGCAAAAAGCTCGTAATAACCGGATATCCGGTTTTCATATTTTATAACCGGATCTCCCAGAACCGGTAATGCATATCCACGCAGAGCCTATAAACGTATCGTTTATTATGGAGCCGTATAAGCCCGGCAAATTAATGATTTTCAGTGTCAGTTACACCGTATCGACAAAAAACTAAAAGGATTAGAGTTAGATTACAGTATTTCCAGCTTTTTAATGGCTTTCAGCTGGCTATCGCTATCACGCTTGCACTCACAACTGACAGTATATTTGTCACTCGTGTGTCATTGAAAAACGAAGGTTGCCGATCGGTATTAGGAAACTGTACTCTTTAATAATAAGAAGTAGGAAATAGGAAGTAGGCAATAAATATCAAAATATTATTTCGATATTTTACAATGTACTGCGTTGGGAAACACGTTAAAATAAAAAAATAAAGTATATATTTTATGTCTGGACATTTTTAACGTGTATACTGACTACGTTCCTACTTCTAATTTTGATATTTCAAACAATACATGGAAAAGTAACGCTTTTTAAAACTGTGGCGGATTGATAAAAAATCTAAAATACAAGCTGCCAAAACAGCGTTTATTCTTTGTTTTTTCTTTAAATAACCGTCGACATTGACAGTTACACTACCATTTAGCATTTTTAACACAGACATTAGCAACATTATACCACGAAAAGTTTAATGCAAGCAGTCTGTTATAAGTACCTAGAAAACCACTTAATTCCCTGTCGCTTGCACCCTATCACAAACAATTTCGTAGCACATCAAAATTTTAATCTAAAATCAATATGGCGATACCCATCCAAGCGAAGATAACAAGGTTATAGTTCGGTGTAACAGGCGGCCATATTTAACATCGTTATGACTACGGAAGGGCTCTAACCGGATAAGGATTAATTACGATACCGGATATCCGGTTTTGGCGGGAAATCTTTTTGGCGTCGCGGGAAAATTGGTATTTACCAGGCGATGATAAAATATCGGTGTTAATCTTATTTTGTATCAGATTGAGTGTGGGAGGTTAAAGTGGGTTTGTTAAAAATCAAAGAAAATTTAGAGAAAAATGCCGTGGCTTAAAATTGTTCACATATTTTTACAAGCTTTTATTTAAACTTGCCCTGTTTATTATTTGTTTCTTTGGGTCAAATCTTGGAAGTAAATTTGGATCAGTTTCCATCAATGGAATGGGATAAAAATTGGAATACATTTACAAACCCGATGACGATGCAATATTATGGTACCATCGAGCTGAGGGGCTAGACAAGATGCATTACGCTAACCAGCGTTTCTATTCGTTACGTTTTTAAACCAATCGCGTCCCTTTAAGATGATGTGATACGAAAAGTCACGTGATCTACCAGTGACGTGATTGGTTTAAAAACGAAACGAATAGAAACGATAGTTAGCGTAGTGCATCTTGTCTAGCCCCTCAGATCTGATGATGGAGTCGGAAGGTGGCGACGGGATCTTGGCTGTACTTAACCCTTTCGAGCGCAGTACCGTAATTAGAGATCAATTAGCCATACTGCTTGACGTCTATAGACGTCACCGCGCCTGAAAGCGTTAATATGTACCGGCCGAGTTTAGGCTCTTTTTTTTTTCTTGATAAGTATATGATGTATGCGGTTGTCTGGAAGAGATCGCTAATTAGCGATAAGACCGCCTGTTGTTTACCTGTGTTATTTTTAATTGTACTGTTTCTCAGTAATGTTTTTGTTTGGTGTACAATAAAGTGTTTTGTATTGTATGAGCCGAAAAAAGTATAGGCGGCATCAAATCTTTGACTTAAACAAAACGCATATGTATTAAAACATAATTATAAATGTTTGACCTTGCGTCAGATGATTATATTTATGCTTTAATTATTATCATCATTAATTAAGTTTCAAAATTATCGCTTCAATAATTAAAAATTTAAGATTTCCACAAATTTTAAATGATCCAAAAATTTACTAGCAATGGCGTTAATTATGATAATTTCACAAGGCTAAATTCTAAATTTCGATCCCTGTCACTCGTCACTCGACACTGAATCGAGAGAAAGGGATGGAGCTAACGTAACCTCGACCTTAGATTTTCAAAGCATTTTCGTAATTAAAAATTTACGGGTAACTTTACTCCAATTAAAATGTTAACTAATAACGAACATTTTGGGGAAATTAAAATTAATTAAAGGTAAAATCACGTGTAAAACTTCGAGTCCAAGCGGCGAGATTAAGTAGTCCCGTCAGAGCGAACAAAACACATATTAGCGCGTGCATTCTCAATTAGGCAGCCTTATACGTTCGATAAGCCATGATGCCAAATTGAATACACGCGCTGAAATGTGTTTTGTTCGCTTTGACGGGACTAATTAAACTCGCCGCTTGGACATTCACTCCTGCGTTCGCTCACCTTTGCTTTTGAAATATTCACTACCAAGGTATGTATGTGCCTGTAACATCAGGACTAGTAGCATGGTTACGTCTATATCGTGTGTCAAATGTGGATAAAGCATCCGTCACTGTCGTTCTTATTTACGTGTGAAAAGGTGACGGATGTCTTATCTAAACTTTATCACGCAATAAACGCAGCCATGCTACGGCCCCTGGGCCCGTATTATGGTCGTCTTTATCGTGGTTGATAAAGCATCCGTCACTCTCACACTTACATAGTGGTCAGAAAGTGACAGATGCTTTATCTACGCGTATCTACATCGATAAACAAGACTATAATTGGGCCTCTGGAGAGGAATCGAAAATGCGTTGCCGGCCTTTGAGAGAAGAGTATTTATTTATTTATTGTTTATTAAGAAACAAACGGTTGTATACATTTAATGTTACACAAAATATGAGTAAACTTAAACCTATAGTTTCCTTAATTAGTTATGGATAAGACAGCTATAGCCTACTATTTAACAAACATAAACTAAAAAGTTGAGGACAAAAGAAAATATTGATTCTTATTCTTACAATATGAAACATCGTGTAGTGAATACTAATATAATTACTATACAAAAACTTGCACTAAATATATGACCATTATGGTCCAGTCGAAGTCACAAACATAGTTGCGCTCCAGTCCCTTGTCACTTTAATCCGTGTGCAATTTCTTATATGGCAGTAGAAACATACCCTTAGTTGGACAAGGTAATAAAGCGCAAAGATGTCAATGTCCTCGACTGAAGGTACAAACGGTCATCATAAGCCGAGCGCCTATAATGTTTGAGGTAAGATGAACTAAAATGTAAATGCTTTTTTAATATTACCCAATTTACAGTTAAACATGTCTAAGAGTATGCTCGTCTGTTGAAGCCATCTCGGCCCAAGCCTTAAATTCCACCGTAAAAAGATTGCATTTTAATAAGCTTTATTTAATGCACAATAATATTTGCGTTCGTGTTTAATACGCAATGGCCCAGATTTAAATCCAATACCCATTTATTGCACCGTCAACAACGTCACCGTAGATTAAATGACAACCGCGACCCGATACCGGTTATATCCGGTTATTTAAACCGGTTATATCCGCTGAATTTAAACCGGTTATTTGATTTATGCAAACTGCATAGTGGATCGGATTGCGATTTTACTGTTTTCAAAGGTTGTATAAAAGTTCATGATGATATCAGAGTGATTTATATAGAGCTTTATAAGCTTTTAACGCCTTTGTTTAAGTTTATCGCTGTTGCCATGGCGACTGTTATAGGGTATTTTGCACTAAGTATAAAGACGACTAGGTATTAAAGAGATTAAAACCTCTTTCTTTCTTTATATCTCCTGAACGGCGAAACCGATTTTTATGTAATCTAGCTAACATCCTGATTAGTAGCTTTAAATAAACTGCATCCAAATCGGTCCATCCGTTCGGGAGCTCCAATGCCACAGACAGACACACAGATTAAACTTGTAATACCCCTCTTATTTTGTCGGGGGTCAAAAATGGGATACGGTACATAATTTAAAAAAAACCGCCTTCAGGTACTTAGGTACAGTCAGGCTCTTATACCTCTAGTAATAAAGGCGTGTCAGATATTATTGCGCCCAATGTCGTATAATATAATTATTGCTGGTGACTGTACCTACCGTCAACCAATAGAGAATATGCATGGATTTTTAATCGCATTTCTCAACAAAATATGAAAATACCGTAAAATTACCAAAACCGAAATTAAAATTAAAATTGGGCAAGAAATACGGATGATACAAGCATTTTAAACTGCTAATTATACAGCGATTAGACAGAGAGATCCGATACGCCGTGTGACGAGATGTAACAAGTCGGCCATATAAACTCCATGTTAAATTCTGTTTTGCTAGAAAGACAGGAACAAATCTTTATTGGCTTATATCTTGGTTATTACTATAGATATTCAAAAAAATCATTTTCTCAACTGTCTGTTACATGAATCAGCTTTTATTGAAACTATAAAAAAAGTCATGAATATTTCCTATTGTTTGAGACTTCAATATGAACAGATCATCACCATGTTGTAAACTAATATCGAATGAAGTGTTTAAAATAAAGTCCAATATTCTATGCCAGCTATGGATCTCTGTTTTCATACATTTACTACGCATCGAAAGGTCCAGATAGATTGGTCAATTACCCAACACTTCCACGCCCAACCCTACAGTTTCTATACAAAACTGGCTCCATATCGTGTCGGTTTTTTAGATCAATTTTTCTTTGTGGTCGTAATTTATACGAAAAGGGATCGCTTTGTGTGGCGCCCTTTTGTTGGCTTCCAGAATTATCATATTTTTATAAAAGTTTGATTTATCTTTTTAGCAGCTTTATAATAGATTCAGGATGATGAATTTAGAATGGTCTGACGTTTGTATATTTCAGAATCAGGGCCTCTATTCATCACGGTAAAACAACATTGCTTTTGTTATTATTATTTACTTGACTGTAAGGTACTTGTCCCACCTCTCACCAGAGGACTTATTGTCCAATGCCCGGTTCCTATATTCAAGAAACGAATCGTTTTCGTCTCCGAACGTAGTCCGTCTGAGCGTACAAAACACATTTTAGCGCGTGAATTCTCAATTAGGAAGCAGGGCTTCTGCTGAGCCATCGAACGTACAAAGACTAGTTCGATTTCAAGAAAATACTTTAGTTTATTAGAAAATACAATAATAGTAACGAGGGCGCTACTATACATGCGTACGCTCGGCGCAGTCTTAAATCTAATACAGTAGTTTTTTATTGCGAAAACACAGCACCATCGTCACAATCAAACATCAACATCTATAAAGAGTCCATAGTTCCGCACTAGTAGATACCCTTACCATGGATTATAACTACCGTACTCGCTTGCGTGTCGAATACTCTTCGCCTCCGCGAGGACACCTCGATTCCTGCTGCGTCCAGTGCTCCGTTCCTGCCTCTGCGTGTGAAGCTCGGGGTCTACAAGACCTACATTGTTCGTTTCCGGTATGGTCGGGATCGAGACTGCGGCGAAGGCGAGATATGCATCTTTTGATGCATTACTGTCTTCTCCTGCGCAACGTAGTTGACAACCCGTCAACTCTAACCAGAGTGCACCTTTTCGCCCCCCAAAAGAGCTCGCGTGGTGCCGGCCGCCGCGCGCGCCCTCTCTTCTCGCTCGCCAAAGCCGTGCGCACGCGTCACGCCGCGAATGCACCTACCTCCAGAGCCATAGCTCTGCTTAACCGGGGAGTCCAGGATGCTGACATAATATATGCGGATGGTTGGGCTGCTCTTATGAATAAAATTAATTTATTTTTGAATCTCTATGAAATTTTGCTGATTATTATAGGTAAATAGGCTTTAATATTGATCTGATTTTGTTTCTGATTATCTATAAATATGTAATGAATGCATGAACTTATTGTACAGTGACTATTTAAGTAATTATTTTAATTTTAATTTTATGCAGTGTTATTAAGTATAGTTTTAATTAAGATTGTAATGTGTTGGTTAATCTGTAAATTACAATTCTATAATAAATAAATAAATAAATATCAGACCCCGCCTCACGTACGCCGCACCCGTGTAGTACGCCCTCTTGACCGCAAGCCACAAGAAGAAGCTGCGTGTACAGCAAAATATTTTAATTGCTTGAGTAATAAATTAAACTATTTACTTAGCAAGTAAAACATTTATTTACAACAATAACACAGACAACAAAAATAACAATCAAAATAAAAGAAAAGAGACGACATGTAGTGCTAGTGTTGCGAAACGATCCCAACTGAGCATGTGCTGGCTGTGAAGGCCAAGCTAGGGCCCTAGCCAAGATGCATTACGCTAACTAGCGTTTCTATTCGTTTCGTTTTTAAACCAATCGCGTCACTGGTAGATTACGTGATACGAAAAGTCACGTGATCTATTAGTGACGACATTGGTTAAAAACGAAATGAATATAAACGCTAGTTAGCGTAGTGCATCTTGGCAGGGCCCTCTGGCTGGCTGTGAAGCTAACGCTGGTCTTCCGTTGGGACGGCAGATGAAAACACATATGTAAGAAATAGCTTTTGCCCGCGACTCCGTCCGCGTAGAAGTCGTTTATCGCTGCTCCCTCGGGATCTGTCTAATTATCCGGGATAAAAAGTAGCCTATGTCCTTCCCCTTGACTCAAGCTATATCCATACCTTACATTTGTAATAATTTTATTTTTGCTAGTTTTAAGAATTTATTGTTTATTACTTTATTACCTTATTATTACTTAATGTAACTTACTTTTAAGTATTATTTTGTTATTATTATTGAAAAAATGACCTTCTGCTGGAGTTTCTTGCGGCGCTTCTTCTCCGCAACGATGGTCTTGTCCGAAGCGCTGGTAGATTCACTCATGTTACCGACGTGTAAAAGAGCCCTCATGTGGCCTATTTACTGAATAAAATAAATATTTTGAATTTTGATTTTTTTTTGAATTTGAATTTTAACCAAATTTCATCTAAATCGGTTCAGCGGTTTAAGCGTGAAGAGGTAACAGACAGACAGACAGACACACTTTTACATTTATAATATTAGTATGGATACTGTGAATGCTCTGTGTATTCGACTCGCTAGCGAGTACGGTAATTGTAACTCGTGGTAAGGGAACTGACACGGATGCATTACTGATCGAAGATAAAGCACCATTCACACGTCCCGGTGATTGATGGCCGACGGCCGTGTGGCGCGGCATAATGCCTTGCTAACTGGAAAAATATCTACAATTCAGTCCAGGGAAAAAACTTTATAGGGTTGCTATTAAAGTCGTTTTTGGGATATAGTTTGAGGTTCTTTACAGGACGTGTTTTTGTTGGTTTTCTTTTCTGTTTCCTATTGAATTCTGCAAGAATTGTCTTTTCAGGTGTCACGTCGGAAAGTATCCCTTATAGAGCAGTATACTTAAAGCTCATTTGTAACATAAATGTCATCGTTTGTTGCAGTGAAAAAATGCATTTTTGGCCTCTATTCAACACGGTAAAAACCACAGAACAGAAAAAACAGTAGAAGTGTCAAGTGGGTGTGTAACGTGTGGCATGGTTATGCGGAGTTCCGCGCAACCTACCATACTTTTGCCGCGATTTCGATATTTCGATATTTCTTAGATAGGATATAAATCCAGAAGCCCTATGCTATGATTGTGCTATTTGGGGATGTAAAAACGATAGTCGCACCAAAAACATTTTCCATGGTGGCGCGTTGTTTTTATGATAGTTTGAGTATATAAGCGACAACAGAGGGCTTATAGTCTAACGCAGTCGCAATCACGATCGATTTCATTTTGAAAATCGAAGACTTGTCTGCATACAAAATGAAAACAATTGCTCCACTTTGAAGCCGGTTGCGATTCCGAGTGCGTTAGACAATAAGCCCTCTGGTCTGATACTAAGCGATGCTCATGCCACTTCCACTGTTTTTTCTATTCCGTGGTAAAAACAATATCGTTTTTGACCCGTGGTGATAACGTTTTGATAGCTCTTATTTACTTGACAGTAATGGCGGCCGACTTTAAAATAATACCATAGAATTAGAATAGAGGCACATGTGTTACAACTACATGGAAGAGGGGCTTTAAAAAACAACAATAATAAATAAGTTTAAGTTTAATTTTAACTTCGCTGAAAGCTTTTTTCTACTGGAGTAATGAAGTTTTCTACGAATTAGAAACATTTATTAGGTAGTTTTAAGGTTAAATAACTTACCGTAAAACATGCATAGCTTCTAAAAATAAATAAGTATCAGCTCAGCCCCTTCCGACCCTTCCACTCACTTTCGCTCTGTATATCTCTTTTGTCAATCTGGATACGGTTCTTATTTTGCGGCATCCATTGCATTAACCAAGCAACAAAGGTATTCAAACTATTCATGAACTGTGAGATAATTTTTAATACTCTATGTCTCATTCGTCGTTAGTATTGAAATGTAATCACGAAGTACTATATTCCAAACTTCAGATACCTCATCCTCTTCACTCGTCATTCAAGTCCAAATCGAAAGAAAGGAATAGAGATAACGTAACTTTGAACATAGATTTTAAATTAGAGTCTAGTCTTACCGTTGTAATTATCTTTCTGTCATTTTGACACGCAGATATTTTGACTTTTATTTATTTATTATGTTTTGGATTTAGTTTTTCTTAGTTTTCTAAGATTTTGTCGTTAATGTTATAGTATTTAAAGATTTAGGTATTTTAGTTTTCGTACGTTCTTGGCCAAAGTCATTATGAAATTTCAGTGGTTTGATTGAACAAAGATACAAAGTGAAATTATTCGTGAACTAATTTACCTTTCAGATAAAATTTAGTTTAGCAATGTTTGGTAAACAAACAATTTTTATTTATTTTTTAATATCGAGTTTCAGACAGTCACCATGAACTTATTACTGAAAAAAGTCCATGGATATCACACATGAAGACAGTTGTTCGGTTGTGTACTTACTCTGATGGACTAAACAAGCATATGGGGCTTGCTCCACGCGCTTTTTTCAAGTCCTAGCCTAGGCTTAATAACAAGACTTGTCATGCCAAATTAAAGGTGTGACCCCACCGCTGCTTAAAATACGGAGACGGTACGGAATCGCAGTGACGCATCGTATCCGTACCGTTTTTATCGCATGCCCTCCACACTGCTGCTTAAAATAAGGAGACGGTACGGAATCGTGACGTGCCGTAAACGTCACGACTTTAAGTGTAAGGCCTGAGTGGACGCTCGAAGAGGGGCGTTCGGCGGGGCGTGCAGCGTGGCGAAGGTGCGACCCCACCGCAGCGTAAAATACGGTGTTCGGCCGTTAGTCTACCAGAGTAATCTTATCTTATCTTTTGGCGGAGTTCTTACGGATATACTGCGACCATATGGGATTTTTTGTGTAATTACCACTCTTTTAGCGCTTAATCCAATGCAGCCTCCACCCCTTCCAAAAGCGGATAGTGGATTGCAATGGCAGTGCCTTGAAGTCATTTGGTTCTGGGTAGCCACAATCGAGGATTTTCATTCTTGCTCCGGCGAGGGCATCACATTCACACACTAAGTGTTTCATTGTTTCCACCTCTTCGCCGCACATTCTACAATCTATGTTGTCATAAAGACCCATATTTGCTAGGAGATGTTTAACCCCAAAGTGCCCGTTAAACACTCCGATAATACCGGAGTTGTCTTCTGCTGAGTTTTCAAAGTTTTTTGGTCCAGCTCTTGTCAACTCCTTCTATGCAGAGCTTCGCATGCCCTAAGCCTACCGTAGTTTTCCACTCTTTTTGGTGGATTTCTAGGGCGTTATTGTTCAGGGCTGCTTTCTACAATAGTAATAGTACATTACTTAACAAGGGCTGTAAAAGAAAGAAAGCCCGAAATCGCAGGTATTTGAGACCCGAGCCGTAGGCGAGGGTTGTAAATATGCGATAGAGGGCTTTCTTTTTTACTGTCCGTGATGAGTACACAATTTTACGTCTTCACCTGGCCACAATGCGAGTTTTACCGTGCGCGCAGCGTGCGATAAAACTCACATTATGGCCAGGTGTGACGTAAACTCTTTAACCGAACTGTTGTCTGTCGCGTTTGATATCCATATGGACTTAGTGTTTTTAAAAGAACTCTCGGAATACGTGATATGTGCCACACGATAAAATGGTTCACTATTATGTTGCATAAAATTGATTGTGCATAATTTCTTTCGCATAGCAACTAGCAACCCTTGGCAGAAACATCATTTCGCAGAATTACTTTTCGCATAAATTTCTTAGCATACTGTCGTTTCGCACAATTTTCTTTCGCAGAATAGTATATCGGCATAATGTTGATTAGAATAATAGTACTATGATGGAATAATTGTTTCGGTGAAATTTGTATGGCATACTATTTAGTAGACATAAAGTAAGTAAGTAAAACAATTTTATTGTATGTATGTGTTGTGTTATATTTTTTTTATCTTATTTATCCTACTCCACTAATTGCGTTTCGGTCCTGGCAATAAAAATGCATAAGAAATCATGTGTTAATTATTTTGACCATCTAGGTATCCTTATGTTATGTTCTAACTTCTAACCTAACCTACTTTTTCTGGCACAGTTTTGTTTTTGTTGGGGTTGCAGTTCTAACCTAACCTAACCTACATTTGTGACATAGTTTAGTTTCTGTTAGGATTGCAGTTCTAACTTAACCAACTTTACTGGTAGCAGTTCGTTATAGCTAACATTATAGCTATGGTACAATTATGCCATAATAAATTCGGTGGAAATTATATTCTGCTACTGAAATTTTGCGACATTAAAGTCGGCGATTATGCCAAATGAATGTTATGCGTTATGACAGTTATGCTAAGTATACTATTATGCAAAAGTATCATTCGGCTAAAAATGTTTCTGCGATAACTGTTATGTGAAGTGTATTTAGGACAATCGATATTATGCAAGATAAAGGTAACCCCGATGAAAGATGGTAAAAAAAATAATCTTCTGTTACAGTCCATTTGTTCAAATAGTTTTAATGTTTTGATGTGCCGCCACATAAGAGCCGCCGCGGCGCGCACAAAGCGGTGTCGGCGACACCTAAGGATTGTACATCCGAAGTGTGCGGTGGTAAGTTGCGGCAAGTGGTTGTGTGTTCGTTGCGAAATGAAAGTGTGTAAATAATGTGTTTTCGTCCTTGGGACGACAATTTATGTTTTTTTTTTAATTTTAACAGAAACGTCTGTTCGTAATTCAAATTATATTAAAGCGAGAAAAAAAAATTCGTCGGCCTTAGGCAGGATTCGAACCTACATCTCCTCTGGCAATCCGGGCCAATGCAGGCGCATTACCAATTATGCCACCAAGACCCTCTTAAGATCCACGAAATTAGCGATCGCTTACTTTTCCATACTCGGAGGGTATGCTGACGCCATCTATCGTTGTTTTTAACCGACTTCAAAAAAGGAGGAGGTTATACGTTCCACCGTATGTATTTTTTTTTTCTTTTTTTTTATGTATGTTCACCGATTACTCCGTCAATTGTGGACCGATTTTGAAAATTCTTTTTTGGTTTGATAGAGTATACTTTCGAGGTGGTCCCATTGTCAGCAAATTTGAATCTGATGAAGGGATCAGTGAGGAATTGAGGGAACTCCTCAAATATTGTATGCAAACATATAGCGATTTTAGTATTTTTAGTAACAAGTGTAGCATTTGCATTCAGAAAGTGTCACTTGGTGAAGCGGAACTGATGATGAAGACCACAGATGGCCACCGGAACTCCTCAACGGTACCGATTTCAAGGGTGGCGATAAGATATCTCGATTAAGATAGTTGAGCGACTACAACGAAGCACATTTAATTGTTTTAAAATGACTATGATTTTCCCGCGGCGTTGCTTGCGGCGAGCTTGAAATGTCTTAAAGTTTCATATATCAACTAAGAAGTGGGACTACATAAGCTTATTATGATCACTAAAAAGTGTAAAATAAAATAAATGTTTTAAAAAACAAAAAAACCGCCTTCAAAAACGCAAAAAATAACTTCTACTACTAGGTACTTAGTAGTAGGTACCTATCCTATTAGGTTAGTCTAACTGAAGTCGGCGACCACAATATTTTCAACAAAAAGCCGACTTCAGTTGGACTAACCTAATAGGATAGGTACCTACTACTAAGTACCTAGTAGTAGAAGTAATTTTTTGCGTTTTTGAAGGCGGTTTTTTTGTTTTTTAAAACATTTTTCGCATTAATATAATTTATGGTTCGTCTCGAGAAAATAAAAGCATGAGAGGGAATAATATTCCTATTCACTCCAAGCATACCGGTATTGTTACATAATGTAAAACAAGCAGGTATCGAAAAAAAAAACGTGATTGATGAACTAGCAGCAGCAAATGGCTTCGAAGTTGTACGTCTTCCGCTTTACCACTGCATATTTAATTATTACGTCGCTACTAAAAACACAAATATTAAATTAGTAAATGTAAAATAAGTACAGATATTTCATTCGAAGCGAATTCCTTTCATTTTGAAGTCTTATTATTATTTATTTATTTATTTAGTCTATTTGAATAATTTTAATGAAGTTTCTATACCTACTTAGGTTGATGTTTTATTATTAATTAAACTAAAAAGGTTTGAATATTTTATGTGAGTAAATTCTAGGATTTTATACACTCTATTTGAATACACGAACCTTTACGATTAAAACTGAGAAGTTCCGAGTGTCAAAGTGGAAATAATCGTACTGTACAGCACGGCTAGCACATGTTGCCCGCGACTCGTTTGTCGCTCGGATCACCCTTCCTTTCCAGTCTGTAACGATAGCGACGCACTGAGCGACAAGCGAGACAATACAACTTGTGCTACTGTACAGGGTGTTAATTTACCTCGTGCTTGTTCCAGGCCATGCCGAACACGCCGGTCCCGACCGGCTTCCAGTGGGATAAGTTGTCGCCGGCTGAGTTCCAGCAGCTCCAGGAGTTAGCATCATGTGAGTTATTATAAAACACTTGGACTAGCTTCACTTGTCGACCGAACGAATAAGTCAACTAGAAAGGCGAGGCATTAGTTTGTCGACGGTAATTTGAATATCGTTGATCCGAACTTCATTTAATATACCGTCAAAATGTTAAAACTAACCTAACCAACAAAAAGTTGGTAAACCCCCGACATTGACATTTCAAAGTTCAATACTTCAAAAACGGCTAAACCGATTTCAATATAAAATGTCTAAGAACCACCGCTAGAAAACCTGCTTTCAAATAAAAAAAACCGCATCCAAATCGGTTCATCCGTTTAAGAGCTACGGTGCCACAGACAGACACACACACACACACACACACACACACACACACCACTTACACGTCAAACTTATAACACCCCTCTTTTTTGCGTCGGGGGTTAAAAACACTTGGACTAGCTTTACTTGTCGACCGAACGAATAAGTCAACTAGAAAGGCGAGGCATTACTTTGTCGACGGTAATTTGAATATCGTTGATCCGCACTTCATTTAATATACCTACCGTCAAAATGTTTAGGACCTTTGTACTTACATCTCATACTATTATCGGTGACGATTACCTACAAATATGACTTACCAAAAGAAATACCACTTACGCAACAGTAAGAACTAGACACAGCTAAATATAGTAGTTAATAGGTTAACCTAGTGTACGCAATATCACTACATAGTATAAAACAAAGTCGCTTCCCGCTGTCAGTCTGTCCCTATGTATGCTTAGATCTTTAAAACTACGCAACGGATTTGATGCGTTTTTTTTAATAGATAGTGTGATTCAAGAGGAAGGTTTTTATATTAAAAAAAAATCAGCTGCTTCATTCATACATTTTGGTCGAGTACGTATTGAACTTTTCTAAGAAACAGCTGTTTTTTTTTTTCGTGTTTCAGAGTTGGTCCCATAGTGAAAGTTGTTCATATTCGTGAGTAGAACACAGAGGTGATCATTTTGTTCACCACTTAGGAGTCAGTCTGTATAACTAGCTGCCCGCCAGCGGCTTCGCCGTTGCAAATTTCCGACCTCCCCGTAGTATTTTTCAATTTTTTCTTACATGTAAACCTTAACCTGACAATAACGAACACAACAAAAAAGAAATCAGCCAAATCGGTTCAGCCGTTCTCGAGTTTTGCGCTTAGCAACATATTTAGTGATTCATTTTTATTTTTATAGATAGATTATATAGATATATAGATAAATGCTGGTTTATTTTACGGGTGTTACAGAAAATTCAAATAAACCTAAGCGAAGCGAGGGCGGGTCGCTAGTTGTAATTATAATTTCTAACAAGGCCCCCGGGGGTCAGCGTCCCGACATGTACCGGGTAGGTACTATTTCGGAGGGTCGTGATATTTCGTACCCCGGCTGTTCTACAAATCTATATATATAAAAGGCAAAACTGACTGACTGATATATCAACGCACAGCCGAAACTACTGTACCTAGAAACTTGAAATTTGGTACATTGGTACCTTTCATGATGTAAGTGAGCACTAAGAAAGGATTTTCCAAAAATCGACTCCCAACGGGAAGAAATGGGGGGAGTAGCGGGAAACTAATTCTACGCGTACGAAGTCGCGGGTGTCCTCTAGTATATAAATAAAATTCGTCGTCATTTTATTTTGTTGTTCAACTTTCATTAAATTGTCAAACAATAACCGCGATTTTATGATATTACACTGAAAAAACAAATGGGTTGATATAGCACCTACCCTTGAGTTTGGTTGAGGTAACACCTAACCTTAGTAAAAATAACACATTGAAAAGGTTCCTTCAACCTTTGTAGTGGTTAACTTGAGTTAACCACTAAAAACTCACGAGTAGGTTCTATATTAACCATACAATTTAGTAAAATCAACCCATTTGTTTTTTCAGTGTATTTCCAAATACTAGGTTGTGGGACAGTCGGTATGTCTTCCTTAATACCCGTATTGCGTGGGAAATGGAAACAAAGCTAAATATAGTTGGAAAGGGATCCGCTAACACGACGTGACGTTAATCGAACTTTATAACGAGATAATGTCATTAGACGCTTTGCATAAACACTAGCAGCCTGCTCGCACGGGTAAATGTTTTGTAGGTACAGTCGAGTTCATAAATATGTGTAGGTACACTTTAGTACCTTGTCACTTTAATCACTGTGGCAATTCATATATGGCAGTTTAAACATGACGTTAAATAGACAAGGTACTAAAGTGTACACATATATGAACTCAACTGTAGTTACAAAGTATGGCGATATTTTCCCCGATTTTTTTTTTCTGGTTGACAGCAATATTTCCATTCGCAAAATTTACCAGTAGGTAAGTAGTTTATTTTGCGAAGATACATCATTACAAGATATATAATTTCCACAGAGTCGACGGAGCTCCGCTATAGTGCGGAGCTCCTACTTTTATTAGCTTGGCCCTTCGGGCCTGCTGCAAAACTAACATAACCTAAACCTACCTACTTCGGGCTGGTTACAATGGGGAAAGTTTGCGACTGGGAAAAATCCAGAATGGGAAAAAATGCGATTCGGTAAAATCACGAATGGGAAAAATTGCTACCTACGTGGAATACCTAATCAAGTTTGGGAATGCTTGCCTTAAACAAGATTTTGTTCGGCTAAACGGCTCAGCATGGTTGTACAACGTATAAAACTTTGTCACCTACCTGTTACCTATGTTGACGAAATAAAGTAAATTTGAAATTTGAAATTTGGAAATTTGAAATTTTTCGAACAACGTAGCGCAAAGCCTTCCTAATAGCCTTGAAAAGTAAATTACGTCTTCATAAAATTAAAATGTGGTTAAAATAAATAACTCCTAAGGTAATTAAGTAATGAAAAACTAATTAAATTTAATTAATTGTTTGCAGATTCTACGAAAAAGCTCCAGGATGTTCTCAACGAGTTCTGTGAAGTCAAGAAGCAGAGTCCTGACGGGGTGAGTGCCAATTAATAAGAGATTAATTAATTATTAATCAAATATTAATTAAGTTAATAAATTACATTACAGTGTACACGCACATAAGATACAGTTAATAGTACATTATTGCCTAGGCTCGGAAAGTAGGGAATTTCCTGACGAGGTGTTTGGTGGGCTCCGAGCCTTGCGTGGCTTGCCAAAATCCGAGTCAGGCAATCCACACTGCACCCACAAGTTGGGTGTACGGGATTTTTTTCATGGTCCTTTCGATTTTATATTCAATAGAGAGCACTTTAAAAAAATATGTCATGGACGGAAAGTGTTTTCATACGTTTATTTTACTCCTAGGAGGAAAAAGAGGCACTTCGTGTCTTCCTTTTTCAAAAGAAAGGCCACTCTTTCCGAGTATGTTTGAGAATAACCTAACCAACAAAAAGTTGGAAAACCCCCGACACTGACATTTCAAAGTTCAATACTTCAAAAACGGCTGAACCGATTTCGATATAAAGTCAATGTCTAAGAACCACCGCTAGAAAACCTGCTTTCAAATAAAAAAAACCGCATCCAAATCGGTTCATCCGTTTAAGAGCTACGATGCCACAGACAGACACACACACACACACACACACACACACCCACACTTACACGTCAAACTTATAACACCCCTCTTTTTTGCGTCGGGGGTTAAAAATAGGTTTTTGTCAATTTGAAACTTTTATTGGTGGTATTTGTATTGTCAGGCGCAATGAAGTACTTAGTGTTATAATCAGGGGTCGCAGTTTTGGTGCCGATGAAGTCAAAATAAAGATAAGGCTATACACACCCACACACACACGCACACACACTCGGAGCTGGCTGAAAATCAGCGCTGCAGGTGTTTAACACCTCAGTATTATGCTGAGCCAGTGTCCGATTCACTGCCGCGAAGACGCACCCGCTACTTGTTTATTGCTGTTTTCTGTTTTCACTATTTTTCTGTGTGTCTTGTGTGTGTATTAATGTATTTTTCTCAAAAAATTCCAGACATGTTGACATTACTATCTACATATTGAGACGCGAAGTACATAGTTTACTGACAGTTCTCAAATAAAAAAAAAAACATTGCGTGCTCGCGACACAAGCCCGCAATGTTGCATTACTATCGAGCTTGTAACTTTTTAAAAAGTGAAAACGGCCATAATAAAATGGGGGCACAAGTCTTATACATCCATATTTTATTCGAAACATAACTTTTTTATCTGTGTCTGGAATAGCTTGTGTTTTTTTTAACACAAAGCTTGCGTTTCTCCTTGTCATAAACAAAAAGGCGGTAAAGAGTGATGGTTTTTTCACATGAAGTTTCTGTTTGTATGCGATTCAAAAAATGAGTTCTAGCAATGAAGATTTTACACCAACACGAAATTTTTCTTGCAAATTTTGAGAAAAGCACTATATTTGCCTTGGCAGGAACAGCAATTCGCAAGCTCGTCCGTTTAAACCAATACTCGGCCCGCAATTGCCCTCATCCCTGCCTAGGCAATAATGTACTAGGTATTTTTTTTTTTCTTTCTTTTCTAATAATGAACTTATCTTCGTCCCTATATTGTCACCCTCTCTATTAATAAAATCACAATCCAAAAGCTCTTCCATTATTCAGAATGATAAAAACTGGTTTTGCGCAATATGTTTGGATATCGGATGTGGATTATGTCGTTATTAGATAACGAGCGAGGGGGTAATAATGTCGAGAGCGATATCGCTATCAGATTGTTTATCATTTATATTTTCAATGCGTTATAATTAATCGAGAGGTTTTATTGGGATAGAAAAGATTTTTAGCTGGCGACAAATAGAGGATTGTTATGTTTAGCGTGTGTATATGTACGTCTGTATGTGGCATCGTAGCTTCCAAACGGATGGACTGATTTGGATGCAATTTTATTTACAAGAAAGCTAGTGTTAGTAGTGATCGTTATCAACGTGCACTATTCGTAGCAAAGGGTATGCTTGACAGAAAAAACAAATACATTTGAATATTCACTTTTGTTCTTAATTATAAAATAAATTCAACATTATTTCCAAGTCAATTCAATTGCTGGAGGATCCAAAACTAGAACTTAAAAGTTCATAAAAAAATGTCTCAGGTTTGATTAAATAATAGCAAAGTTGAGGTTACATCCCACCGGCAAAGAAGTTTATTTTAAACTAAAATATGTCCCGAAGAAAAACCCCAGTTAGAGTACCTACTGTAAAGGTCCTGGGTATTGATTCTCTCAAAAGCAAAGGTGAGCGAATGCAGGAGTGAAGTCCAAGCGGCGAGTTTAAGTAGTCCCGTCAGAGCGAGCAAAACACATATTAGCGCGTGCATTCTCAATTAGGCAGCCTTATACGTTCGAGAAGCCACGCTGCCAAATAGAATACACGCGCTGAAATGTGTTTGTTCGCTTTGACGGGACTACTTAAACTCGCCGCTTGGACTTCACTCCTGCGTTCGCTCACCTTTGCTTTTAAAAGAATCACTACCCTGCAACAGCAGAGCTGATAGAAGGCAACGAGGTGGATATGCCGGCGGGCGTCAATAAAAATTGCGTGCACTATTTTAAAGACTTAACTTACGTTCCTGTTAACGCAGAACGGCCATTTAGTCATTTAAAATGGATTTTTTGTAATCGTCGGCAACGACTGACAGCCAAATCTGTTGAACAACTTTAAGTCATTTATTCTGTATAATTTGGATAAGTGATTATAAATATTTATATAAATCTCATAATTTGTGAAATATAATAATGTTTGAAATACTGTTGTAATTTGTTTTTTTGTCAACCATACTTTGCCACCAATACAGCACGTTGATAACGATCACTAGTAATTAGCATGGTTCTTAGCTAGGTTTTACGAAAATCGGTTCGGCCGTTTATGAGATATCAGCTCTGAAAGAAGGGGACGCAATACTTTTGGGTATTGTTAACATTTTAATCGTTAAAATCGTTGAATTTCTCCCGAAATATATTTGCTTAGCCAAGAATCGAACCTGCTAGCGTCTAACCCGTCTCTAATAAGTAGGTTAACCGCTTCGTCATATCGTATATTATATTCCCTTTGATAAAGGCAATTTATTTCTAGACAGACAGCTGTAAGGGCGGGCTTAACCAAGCGAACAGAGCCTAATGCATACGGTAATGCTCTTAAACCGTTCAGTACCAAAGACGCCTGTGGTACATAAATTACATACAAATACGCCCTCGTGGCATCCAACACGTTGATTCGAAAAAACGTGTCTCGTATAAAAATTACTTTATTTTCCTTTGATAAAAATTTGGATACGTTACCGTTGAGATGTATGTGGCTTATTTTTTTGGCAACACCATGTAGAGTGATATACATTATTAATTTGCTGTGTTAGGATTAGAGTCGTTAGATTGTAGTCTTGAGAGTTTAAATGTCTATGGGTGATCCTAATTGACATAAAAAATGGGAACACCTTAAAATTCCGAATTACTTGAAAAATGCATAATTTCACTGCTATACGTAGGTTAGGTTAGGTTTGATTTATAAGCGATAAAAAGAAATAAAGTCTTCTATCAAAACATTGCATTCGGAATTATGAAAATTCGGAATTTCGATCAATTCGGAATTATGACACTTCGGCATTATGTAGTGTACCCATTGAAGCAATCTGAATTATGTTCAGAGAATGAAAAAAGACCGTGGTATCATTTCTGATACTGTATAAATCTAAGGGTTACAACTAACTATGTAGGTATATAATGTTGAAAAAAAAAACGGTTTTTTACTAAAAGGAATTTTTGTCACACCCTGTATAAAGAAATGCCCACTCGGCATTTCGGACAGTTTCGCCCCTCAATGGCCCATCTCAAGGAAATACCCATAAAGGGCTATTTACGGCTACCTTAAAACTTCCCGGGCTTATAACCGCGGTAATGGCTCTTCCGTTTGGGATATTAAGGGTTTATTAGGGTAGAATCAATATCTATTCCGTGGTCATAAAAGCTACATTGTCCAGGACAGGTCATATACAGGGTGGTTGTTTACTGTTCTTAATTATATTACACAGTTGGACTAAAGTTAATTTAGATTAATGTACAGTAAAGGACTTTAATTGTTATGTTACTATGGAACCCTATCGCTTAACGCTAATTATTAATTTTGGCGTAATTTCTTTCATGTGGTTTGACGTTTTCATTATGACAGGGTTCCTTAGTGGCATAACAATTAAAGTCCTGGACTGTACCATTAGAACGATACTGTCACTTTATAACTTGGTAGAGAGGATTTGTTAGATGACTTTCGCAAACGTATTTTTTCTATAAAGCTAAGTTTTTTCCCGAACGCAATATTACCAGTCGCCTTTTCCCTGCCAGTTAATTTTCCCACTCGTGTTTTTCCCCTTGCGAGTTTTATCCAGTCGTGTCTTTTCCTAGCATTAAATTTTCAATGTCGTGTTTTTCCCATTCCAAAAATCAAATTTGACAGAGTCGACGGAGCTCCGCTATTGCTTTTCTGTTTCTGAGATATTTGACCCCCGTGCCTGTTGCAAAACTGACATAACCTAAACCTACGAGGGGTGATCAATAAGTTTTGAGAATCAGTATGAACCATCCACTTAATGATATTCTTTTAATATGGAATGTACCACGACACTAATCAAACTTAAATTAAAGAAAAAAAATGTATACATTATTCATTTGTTTTTCTGCGATAGCTAAACAAAAAACATCTGTATGAACAATTTTACAAGACGGCAAAAATAAGAGTTCGTTTTGTAATAATTTGGAGCGGTGTGGAGATTGTTCTTTTACACTAATAAAAAATATTGTTATTAAAAATGAAACCTTGATTCATCATTATGATTCAAAGGATTAATAAGTTATCATTGCAGTGAATTTTTTTATCTCCGTAACCAAAATTTAGGGTGGTTTTTTCGGTCTTTTCCAGGGCTATTGAGGCCTACAAATAAATAATGTGACATTAGTTTTTAGCAATTGAGTTTAAATAATCTAGGAGAGTTACAGAACATTATTCTATCATAGTTATGGGAAAATATTAAAAATAAGAAGAAGAAAAAAAAAAAACGAATTTGCGCCAGGAATTGTGCTTCAGAGCCTTCTAATTGACAAGGGTGCTGCTCATCGACCAAAGATCAGAACTGATAACCGCTGTCCTCGTTATTTAGCCCTAACTTTCGACTACTACTTCTCATTCACTAATGTTCAAAAACAACTATGATAATAATCACGAGCTGGTGATGACTTAGGGAAGGTACAAAATTTGACCATTTAGACCTGCAAAAGTAAAATTATTTTTATAGTGGCAAAATAAAACAATTGAATGACGTTAATAAGTGTTTGGAAATATAGAAAGTGTGCTTATTCCAATTTAAATATAACGATTTATATATTTCCCATTTTTAATACCGATTATCAAAACTTATGGATCACCCCTCGTACGTACATTACGATGTAATTACCTACTTTAAGAAAAAGTGTGACCTGCAATAGATTTCGAACGGGAAAAAAGTCGAACGAGAACAAAAGTAAAGGTAATAAAATCGATCGGGGAAAATAAATTGGGTAAAATTAAGAACGGGAAAAAATGCGAATATAAATACTTATTGCTTCACAGAAATAATGATTTCGTGAAAATTATCTAACAAGTCGTATAGAGAGTGACAGGACGTGATTAGGGTGGCGACGTTAACATTGATTAAAGTTTATACGAATGGTTTTTTTATTAGGGACAGTAACAGAATCTTTTTAATTTCGGATATCCCACTGATCCTACTAGTATTTCAAACACAAAAAAATGTGGGTGTGTTTGTTTGTTGCTCCTTCACACTGCAGTGGCTGGACGAATGTGGATGAAATTGGGAGTGGAGATATATTATACTCTGGATTAACACATAGGCTACTTTTTATCCCGGAGTTTTTTAAAGTTCCCGTGGGAATAACGATAATCAAAATCTAGGCGGACGAAGTCGCGGGCAGAAGCTACAAAATAAATAATGCCAGGATAGTGAAGCAGTCATTGAAGAAAGTTAATAAACTTGTTCGAATTTCAGGTGTTGTGATTAGGTACCTACTAGGCAACGTTAAACTTTTAAAGATAAATATATACTTAAATACATAGAAAACACCTAAGACTCGGGTTCAAAATACTAGCACCCACCACACAAATATTTGCCCATATCGAACTCGGGACCGATAGCTTCGTAGGCAGGGTCATACCAACTAGGATACCGCGTCGTCTTTTTATTATTTAATAGCTTCTGCCAGCGACTTCGTCCGCGTAGATTTCGTATTTTTGTCATCCCACGGAAACCGTTCATTTTTCCGGGATAAAAAGTAGCCTATGTTACTCAGGGATAATGTAGCGTTCTAATAGTGAAAGAATTTTTGAAATCGGTCCAGTAGTTTTTGAGTTTTTTCGTTACAAACATACGAAAAAATACAAATCTTTCCTCTTTATTGTTGGAGTGAAGCTCCATTCTTCCCCGATTCGGCTTTTCGTTTGTCCGCATACTCCTCTCAAACTATTAGAGATATCATGATCAAATTAAGCCTGTAATACGACATCTAGTCATAGATGGTTTAGAAAAAATAAAATTGAAAATCGGATATACCACGGAGGAATGATCACCGAAAATCTGTTTCAATGGGAAAAGTGCCGAAACTTCGATTTTAAGCGGCCCTCTTCGTCGTAACCTTTTAAGCTTCATATTTAGCTTTAGTTACAGACATGATGAGAAATCTGTAGCAGAGCTTACGATTGACAGCTGTCACGTTTGACGTAAGGTTGTTTGTTGTAGTATGTTATATTAGCAAACCGCTTCGCTCGATTAAGACTTGCCCGGGGACGGGATTAAATAATTGGGATTGTTCATATTTTTACAATTACTCTAATTCGAAAACCATTTCGAGGAATAGGGTTTTAAAGCCGTTCTGCATTACTAAGTTTTTGAAATATTTATCTGTTTCGGATATTTTGACAAAAGTATATTTAACCTTACGGGTTAGGCGAAAACCGCTTGAAATAGTAGGTATGTTTTAAAACACTATTACAATCACTTTTTATCATTAGATATCATTTAATTGTTGTAATCTATTAGAAAATGCCAACCCAATTTTAAAATAATCATGTCATCCATAAAATGTCCGTTAAATAAATAAAGATATTAAAACAAAAATATTCTGTCAAATACAAAATTAATCAAATTGGTCTCTAATATTACCCATTCTTTCGAATTAGAATGTAAAAACCGTGAGTATTTTTTTTGGTCTATCCCAATTACGGTAGATAAAGCAACTGTAGTAAAAAGTTAAATGAAAGACTCAAACTATTAAAAAGTTAACACGCAGCGTAACATTTTACATAAAGCACTACGTCACTTAAACAGAGAGCATCAATGACGTCATACACTCCATCCCTTTCCCTCCTGACGTCATAACTTCGTTCATCGACATACTTTAGCACTTCATTTAAATTTGCACTTCAACGCGAACACTCTAGAGCTCAAAATAGAACGAACAGACACCGTAAGTGACGTCACTGTGAAATTGCTTTATTTTTTTGGCAATTTCAGTCCGTAACGCTTTGGGATTAGGTTGGTTGTTGGTTGCGGGCTAAAAATAGATGTGGGAGGTTTTTATAGTAGGATATATTAGGAACATGTTGTTAGTCTGATATTAGACGGAAGTTTTTCGCAAGTCTTATGTAACTGTGCTTATTGAGTTTATTATTGCGTAACGGAGAAAGATTATATAGAACAGAGATAAAAAGGATTAAAAATTATGCGTAAAGATACGTTATGCGTAAAAAGTTTATGGTAATAAAAATATGTAATTTTGATTACCGTCATATTTACTCACAAGATTAAGACAAATCGATTGACATAAGAATCATCAACATTGGTCCACGCGTTTAGTTTCTAGAGCCCCACAAAGGAACAAACATACATATATAGGCTGATAAACACAATACCCTCCTCCTTCGGCAGTCGGAAAAAAAAACGTGCTAATTTTTGAAAAGAACTCGTAGAAAATATTGTTTAACTTGTCATCTTAACTTTTGGACCGGGAATCACATAAAAACACCCTGTATCTATTCTATATAAATATATAAAAGGCGAACCTGACTGACTTATAATAAATATATCAACGCACAGCCGAAACTACTGTACCTAGAAACTTGAAATTTGGTACAGGGGTTCCTTTCATGATGAAAGTGAGCACTAAGAAAGGATTTTCCGAACATCGACCCCCAACGGGAAGAAATGGGGGGAGTAGCGGGGAACTAATTCTACGCGTACGAAGTCGCGGGCGTCCTCTAGTTATTCATAATTAGGGAAACAAGGAGAAAGGAAGCCGGCACTGCAGGCCTCCCACATAGGGTAACCATTTAGGAATTTGAAAAGTCCTGACAAAAAGCCTTACATTTCGATAAATGTCCGGACTTTTTAGTCAGAAAATGGAAACATTACTCACTTAGTTGCAGTGGTATGGTAGGCATGGTAGCAGACGCTCGCATTGCAGGTGGTAAAAAAATCCGGACAAATTGAAGAGCCGGACAAAGTCCGGACATGTCCGGAATAATCCGGACAGATGGTGACCCTACTCCCACATTACGTCAATACAGGGTGATTAAATTACAGCTCCGTTCCGAGTTCAGGGAGTCGATTTTTGAATCACGCTCATGTTTAGTGAATAAATGAAAATTAATTTCTGCGGTCATCTGGTTCACGAGTGGCTGTGGGCACTCGTATTTGATATCACCCTCCAGCCACTAGGATCCATTAATGGAGTCGAGTGGATCTTTTGTGCATTCAGATCCAGCCATGGAGTCGAGCGGATTATATTATGTTCATTAGAATTTATAATGGATTTAAGTGGATTTTGGCTTTGTCAGTAAATTTTGATTTGATTTCAATGTTAACGCTGATAAATGGATTCCAGTGAACATTTATTATACTCAGATCCTTTAATGGAATGTACTAGACTGTAATGTGTATGAAGATCCATTAACGGATACTAATATTTTTTAATAGGTAGTCTCGGTTACAATAATGGATTACATTACAATACACCCAAATTGATGGATTCTAGACGACATCAAAGTAAATTAAAATCCACGTATAGATTAGTTCAAAAAAGTTCACATTGATCCATTGATGGATTCTAGTCGATGTTATAGTTCACCATGTATTCGATCATGGATTCTAGTGTGATTTCGTGACTACCACCATCAATTGTTTTTCTTTCTTTCTTTCTTTCTTTTTAGTGTAGGTACCTACATAGGTCCGCTCGACTCTATTAATGGATCTGAATGCCCAAAACGTTCACTCGACTCCATTGATGGATAAAAATGGATCCTAGTAGACGAAGGGCATTTTTTGATAAGCCTTAGTCGCCGATCATTAAAAAGTCGTCACGCCGCATCCTGTATAAACCACACCCCCCGTATAAACCATGGCATCGGAATCAAGTTGCCAGCGCTAATAATCGCCGCGTCACGCCGCTAGATTGCCGGCGATATTTCACGAGCTATCGTCGTTAACGACGCTGGGACGTCACCCGAGACCGCGTAGCTATGTTCAGGGTGTGGTCGGTAGCTATAAATGCTATCCTAGGACAAAGCACTCGTGTGATAGCTTACCTCCTTATAACCTAATTTTAAGAATAATTATCGGAAGTGTACCACAGATTACACGTTGCCAAATGTTCTAAATCAGTTACCAAAAAGATATTTTGAACCAATTGTTAAATGCACCCCGTGTGGTTGCCGGGTTAGCATAGTGCCACTCCATGTCTTCCCGTGGATGTCGTAAGAGGCGACTAAGGGAATAGGCTTGTAGTACTGTTAGGCGATGGGCTTGCAACCTGTCACGAGGGGCATTGGTGTTTTTAGCCAGTGCGAGCCCGGTAGTACCTGGGCCCTCCATTCCCAGGTCTCCGGAAGGCATTTTCATCTCTGCCCCTTTTAAATGTAATTTTCAATATCCTGCTAACAAAAGCAAGGACTTAAGTATTTGGCCCTTCAGGCGACAACTCAAAAAAAAAACCTGTCACTAATACGCTGGTAAACATCTTAGTCTATTTTTGCAAATTGTGGTGACTGAACTATCACCAAGTTTTTAAAGTTGTAGGTAATTCTGTAGCTCAGTCAACCCCACTCTGGGAATGAAGGCGTGAGTGAATGTATGTGTATGTATGTCTATGTCATCTCTATGTTATTAACACGAATATCGTACTCCAGACTTTGCTTATGAAGTAGGTTTGAAATAGTTTGAATCCCGTCGGATGCAAACTTCGTGTGTTGAACGCAAATGTTTGGAGTTTGTACCCGCGTCAAGGGTATTTCATAATCTATTATATTATACGTATAACCAGTGAAATTACTAGTATAGAGGCATTCCATCTTAGTCCTCAAGGTTGGCGACGCATATGTCTTAGGATTGCAGTCTTGAGAATTCAAATGTCTACAAGGTGACATAAGTCGTGATACAACTTATCACGTGTGGTGCCGGGTTTAGAATGTTGCCACTCCATGTCTTCCCGTGGATGTCGTAAGAGACAACTAAGGGACTAAAGGCTGTGTAGTGCTGTTAGGCAATGGGTTTGCAACCTGTCACTAATACACTGGATAACATCTTAGCCTGGTTGTGCAAAATGTGGTCACAGAATTATCAACAAGTTTTTGTAGTTGTTGGTGAGTCTGAGGCTCTGCCTACCCCACTCTGGGAGTGAAGGCGTGATTTTATGATTGATGATGATGATGAACTTATTACCAGGGCGTTCTACCCACAAATATGAACAACTTTCACTATAGGACCAATTCTGAAATCACGAAAAAAAAATCAGCTGTTTCATACATTTTGGTCGCGGATGTATTGAACTTTTCTATGAAACACCGTATTGCCAAACAAATAGACATACATACATACACTCGAAAAACATAGCCCTCCTTCTGACGCAGTCCGGTAAAAATAACTTAATTCTGTACGTATTTATTTTTACCCTTTTACAAAACTTCACAATTCTTCACTTTGGGCTTTTGTGATTCCCCTGTATTTATTTTCATTTACAGGGTGTTCAAACTTAACGTTGCGATAGGAATAAAAATAGAAAGTTTATAAAAGAAAAGGAAAACATCAAGCCTACATCTGCGAAACAATTTAATGTGTCAGTGTCCAGACCCGCATTTAAAAGCGTGGGGCTGGCGGCTGTCTTTGGGTTTTAATGCGCCATTCTCTTTTGTTTTATATACAGCGTGTTTCCTTTTAAATAATGACGTTTTAGGAAAATTATAGTACACGGAGGAGAGGGTAATGTCTAGTCATTTTCGACATTAAGTGCCAATACAATAAACGCGTTATTCATCTACAATTTTAATATTGTTTGGTCAGTCGGCCTTATAACATACTAGTAAGTACTACTAGTACATGTTTTTAATGGAGTGGAGGTTCTGAACTGTCATAATTCCGATTTGATCAAAATCCCGTATTTTCATAATTCCGAATAGAATGTTTTGATAGAGAGCTTTATTTTTTGATATCGCTTATAAATTAAACCTAACCTAACCTACATAGCTTTCGGAAAAAATATATCGGGCAGTCTGCACCACCTACTTTGTAAAATATTTTAATTTGACATCATATTCCTACTAAGGTTGTCTGGAAGAGATCGCTAATCAGCGATAAGAGCGCCGCCTGTTGTTTACCTGTGTTATGTTTAATTGTACTGTTTCTCTGTAATAATGTTTTTTTTGGTGTACCTACAATAAAGTGTTGTATTGTATACGGGAAAAAATAATTCTGTATTTTAAGGTGTTCCCGTTTTTATTCTTAGTAGTGCATACATATGCCCTTGGCTGTACGGAACCCTTCGTGTGTGAGTCCGACTCGCACTTGGCCGGTTTTTTTATTTAAAGCGTTCCTCGTTAACACAGTTTCTCGTCCCTCTTTTATTTAGGTATCTCGTATATTCAGAATTACGGTTTTCATAATCGGTACTGAAGCGACTCATACTGCACTTCATGAGCAAAGGGCATAACTGCAATACACTCCCGAAGAAAACTCTACCTTCCTTAGTAATTAATAGGGATGTATTCTAATTGACAACCTACAACTGATAAAACTTTTTTTATAAATAAACAGGTTGAAATTTTAATTTTAAATAACTTTTTGGAAATGTATTCTTGTGCGATTTATATTTCTTCATTTAGGTTATTTAGTAGCAAGTATTTGTGGCAGCCGTTTTGTGACAAGATTGATAAGACAGTCAAAGCCAGGGTTCCTGAATTTCATACAAGATAGGCTCGAAATTGTGTTGTTTTATTTATATTGAGGACATGTAGAAATAGTATCCTGCTACACGCCCTATTTTTCAAATTCGCTTTTCCAAAAATCCTTTACCTAAGGTATATTCCCTCCAAATTTCAAGTCCCTGGTTCAGCAGTTAAACATACATACATACATTATTTATCCGATATAAACAGTTACACAACATTAAAACAAATATAACATAAACCATGCAAGGTTTTTCTGTCCACCTGGATCGCCGAATACATAAAATAAAATAAAAATAAAATAAGTATGTAAGTAAGTTAGTATGTAAAACATTTATTCGCTATAATAATACAGACAAAAAAATGTAACAAAAATAAAGGAAAAGAGACATGTAGTGCTAGTGTTGCGAAACGGTCCCAACTCAGCATGTGCTGGCTGTGAAGCCAACGCTGGTCTTCCGTTGGGGCCGCTCGGTGAAAACACGGAAGGCCATACAGACATTAAGGTACAAAAATAAAAAATGATTTGTTGTCACATAAAAAAAAGCAGAAATACACGACACATCATAAATATTAAAGTGTTTATATAAGTACAATAGATACAACTCCTCACTGCCCAAAGCATCTGGAAATTCCTGGACGCAACGGGCCTTTGCGGTGAGCTCTAAACAAAGGACTGCCACAATAGATCAGTACCTAATGGCTGATTTACATTGATCCACCAAAAGCATGCCAGTAGAAGTACATTGCGCCGTTACAATAGCTCTCACCTGAAATGTGAAAACCAACTCATCAATGTACTTGTACTGGCTTGCTTTTGCTGGACCAATGTAAATCAACCATAATGGTCGAAGCGGCACACAAGGCTCATCTCTACCCCCGATAGATGTATAATCTTAAGTAGGTAACGTATCTTATACGACTAAATCATCTATTGATTGAGTAAATAAAATTTAAAGTCTTCTAACACTGAGCATGAACGTCAACAGTGCCAAAACGCAATTTTTGTTGAAATTTGAGTTGAAAACCGGTAAAATTACTAGCATAGAGGCATTCTATCTTAGGATTGCAGTCTTAAGATTGTAGTCTTGAATCAAGGCATGTGTGCTCGTTTGCCATTACGATGTCAAAAAGAAAACAAATAAAGAAATAAAATATTATTCATCATATTTTCACATAAAACAAACATGAGTTTCCGCAGTTCGCAAATGTCGACAGGTGCGGTATTTTTAATGGATCATCAAATTTGTTCATCATTAGGACCCGAATGGAATAAAAACACGCCATGTTTACAGAAAGTAATTTCGTTTCAATATTCCGTTCCGCTTGCTCTTTAATTGGTTGATTAAAAACGCGAAACAATCGCGAAACGTTTTCAATCCCTTTGCGTATTTATTTTCAGTCGTTTTTTAGGACACCCTGTTTATGTATGCGCGTGCGATGGGAACTTTAAAATAAATATTTGTAAAAATGGCGGATCCATTGTATGTAGGTAATGGATGGTTTACAATGGGCAAGTTACTCGCACGACCCACTAAATACTGCTCTTACTAAGTAGTACTTATACATCCTGTATTATAAATGTACTTGATACCCGCCCTCGCTTCGCTTCGGTTTATGTGAGTTTACTGTAACGCCCAAACAGAAATCATTTTTTATTTTACATAATTTATCTAAATGATAGTAAAAGCCGTATTAAAATCCATTGCGTGATTTAGGATGAGTTAGCAGATACGAGTATACAGATAGATAGACAGACAAACGCGGAAAGCGACTTTGCTTTATCTACGTAAAGAAGAATGTGTTTGTTTGTTTGCTCCGTCTTTACGATTGGAAACTGCCGTTTTGGTGAAATATTTCTGCCCAAATTTTCATGTATAAAAAAAGATCTTTTACGGTAAGCAGGAATCTGCATTTTATTGTAGGTAGTAACGTGTCTGACCTAACCTATCGTAAATAGCATTTTTTGTGTGATTGTTTCCTGACTAACAAAACTAATCCTTACATCTTTAGCAATGTTATTAATTTTATTGTGTCTTCATTTGTTTGTTCATTTATCAATCAATCGTCATCATCTAAGATAGTTAAAAGTGAAAAAAATACTCAAAATCTTATCGTTTTGTAAGATTTCATCTCTGCTAAAATTAGCATGCTGGCTACCTTACCATAGATTAGCTTTAGCAAAGTAAACGAGCGAGTCAAATTTCCTTGCCATGCAAAGCCCAGCTACTCGCTCTGTGTAAACGTGCCTTTTTGTTTGCTGATATCAACGTTCCAGCTCGATGCAAACTCAGCGAGGTTTCGTATCAGATAGCAAGTTACGTCAGGTATGAACAATTTTGGTACAGAGAGATCGTTGCAATAACTTTTTGAATACCTATGTGTGTCATTGATCGGGAAAAGAGGATAACCTCGTTTCATAGGGTTCTGTGCGCAAAGTATAGGATCCATATTGGCTCATATAAAAATTTGCAGTCCGAAAGTGTTTTAAGTCATAATCATCGGAACTTATAACGTATTTTTTTTATAACTTTTACTTTTCAGGATTTTTATAAATCAAACCTAACCTAACCTAGTCTTATCTACACATTGAATATTTGAGAACTTCTGAAAAGTTTACGGTTCCAGTGGTATAAAAATTACATTTTCGGAGTTCCAATATCGGAGTTGCAATTTTATGTGAACTTTGGCATAACCCAAAGTATAGTATAGTACTTATGAATAGAAAAGTAGTTAGTCTCCAGCCCTTCAGGAGTTTATATAACTACTAGAGGACGCCCGCGACTTCGTACGCGTAGAATTAGTTTCCCGCTACTCCCCCCCATTTCTTCCCGTTGGGGGTCGATTTTCGGAAAATCCTTTCTTAGTGCTCACTTACATTATGAAAGGAACCCATGTACCAAATTTCAAGTTTCTAGGTACAGTAGTTTCGGCTGTGCGTTGATATGTCAGTCAGTCAGTTTAGCCTTTTATATATATAGATGCCGCTCGGGCTCTAGGGTTGCGGTAACGGCGCGTCTCCGACTAAACCGGCTTGGTCCGTCTTGTTGAGTTTGCTTGTGGTGGCTCGCGGCGCGTACGGTCGAGGCACGCACACATGCAAGCAAGCGATATACCCTCGTTTGAAGACGAATTCCTGTATATACTGTGACCTACCACTTTTCTCAAGCTACGTCGTCAACAAACAATTTAAAAATACATGCTTTTAACATGTTGACAATACTCTGACACAGGGGTGCCCAAACTGAACATAAGTTATGACAAGGGCGCCTTCAAGAAAAGAGCTATCATCTCCCTAATTGGCCGGCAACGAACCGACAACTCTTCTTGAGTTGCTGGTGATTATGGGTCGTGGTGATTACTTCCCATCGTAACCTACATGCTCGTTTGCCTCCCACTCTAAAAAAAAGCGAACTGAAAATACACGAGCGAGTCAAGTTACTGTAATGCAAAGTCCAGCTACTCGCTCTGTGTAAACGTGCTTTTTTATTTGCTGGTATCACCGTTTCACCTCAATGCAAACTCGGCGAGGTTTCGTATCAGATAGCAAGTTACGTCAGGTGTGAACGACTTTGGTCAGAGAGATAGATGCAATGACTTTTTGAATTATTGGGTGTAATTGAGTGTGGAAGGAAGATAACCATATTTTAACTGATGAAGCAAACAGAAAGGTAATAAGTTTATCGTGTGTATCTGTGTGTGTATGGATCTCTATTCCCATGGCTGTATTATGTACAATTTTTTGTACGCGGGGCCTGACGAGATTAAGAGATATAGCTCAAAGTAGGCCATTATATTGTACGCGTCAGTAGTTGAAATGAAATTGTAGTTGAAAAAACACTAAAATGTCAATAATGTTCCGACAGACTAAGGTTATTTGGTTAAAAAATCGTTGATGAATCGAAGAGTGAGTTTATCAGGACCGCCTTGGTTGCGTTACTAAGTTAATTGCCCGAAGGGCAAATTGCCCAAGAATAGGGGCCCCGCCGTGCGGGGCTCCGTCGATGTTGAGACAAACACAAAATAAAAATATCAAAAGCAATTAAGCTTAGCCCGAGCAGAATATACCCCAAGTGATTGTGTCAAATTTAATATAGCATGGGTATAAATTAAAGACAAAGTCAAAGTCAACAGATAATTCGGCTTATAAGTTATAACTGACTCGACGAAGTTTTCCTATAGCTACGTATCGGTCCCTTCGCGGGCTTTATGGTTTCACTGGAAATTGTTAAAGTTGGCTAATTAACATTGAGAAGAGACGGCCATTTGTCACTCGCTCCGTCGGACGGGAGGTTTTACATTGAAAAATGGTTTCAAGCTAGCTTGTAGTGTTGAAGTGTTTAAAATTTGCAATTTTTATATTTAACTAGCGATTCGCCTTCATGCTTCGCTTATTGTGAGTTTTCTGGGTTTTCTTTCAAAAGCAAAGGTGAGCGAACGCAGGAGTGATGTTCAAGCGGCGAGTTTAAGTCCCGTCAAAGCGAACAAAACCCATTTCAGCGTGTGTATTCAATTTGGCAGCATGGCTTCTCGAACGTATAAGGCTGCCTAATTGAGAATGCACGCGCTAATATGTGTTTTGCTCGCTCTGACGGGACTACTTAAACTCGCCGCTTGGACTTCACTCCTGCATTCGCTCACCTTTGCTTTTGAGAGAATCAATACCCTGTAACATCCTTACAAAAATAAATTGTTAAATAGTGTATACACATGAAAGTAGATATCACGAGCAAGGAGCTGTTATGCAAGTGTGACAGAGAGGCATGTGTATTCCCGGCTTTAGGGTTGGCAGCACATTAGCAATCTTATGATATGACTCTAGCCTCCTAAGGCCTAAGGTCCTACCCATAGTACTTATTAACTTTGTCATTCAGACCCAGCTGCTTCAAAAGTTGTGTAGTCATAGCGTACCACGGTCCTACCTGTAGGACTTAATAGAAAACCCGCCAATAGTGTACCACGGTCCGGTCCCACCAGTAGGACTTAATAGAAAACCCACCATTTTGTCTTCTAAGTACTTGGGTCTGAATGAGTATAAAACAATATTACTACGGGCCGTAGTGACTGCATGCTAAATTTTTCGTTGGGCCTTAGGAGGCTAAACTATATTAAAGCGAAAAAATGTCGTCGGTCTTAGGCAGGATTTCGCTTTAATATAGTTTATAATTTCGTAAACAGACGTTTCTGTTAAATTTAAAAATCTTTAGAATGAAGTGGCCCAATTGTACTCATGCTAATTTCAATGTAACTTGAAGCATGAGTGTCGTTTGTTAATAAACAACGATAGATGGCGTCACCATACCCTCCGAGTATGAAAAGCAAGCGATTACTAATTTCGTGGATCTTAAGTAGGGTCTTGGTGGCATAATTGGTAATGCGCCTGCATCGGCCCGGAGAGCCAGAGGAGATGTAGGTTCGAATCCTGCCTTAGACCGACGAATTTTTTTCGCTTTAATATAGTTTAGAATTTCGTAAACAGACGTTTCTGTTAAATTTAAAGATCTTATGACTCTATTCTTAAAAATTCAAATAACGGGTCTCAGATAGGTACCTACCACTTACCATCAGCCCCTGTTTCACCATCTTGACAATGACATGTGACAGGTGACAATTCGGTATGCAATGCTAAGTTAACACGCTGATACATCACTGGGTTTCATATTAGCTGCGCCATGTACACTGAAATGTCACCTGTCACCTGTCATTGTCAAGATGGTGAAATAGGAAGCTGGTGGCCTGTGATGTTGGTAATTTTACCATAAAGGAATGCAAAGTCACGGGTGAAACATTACTCGACATAACCTAAAAAAATACTTATCAATTCCTACAGTTCCCTGCTTCCGTAAAGCCCCATGTCAAAAAGCTCTCAAGGTACTTATTATTATGAAAATTTAATTTATAAGCTTGAACTCCCAAATCCACCTATTTACTTCCCCATACAAAATGGGCTCAGTATCGTGTCATATGGCACAGAAGGATTTAATTATATTCATAGCTTTTGTCCAGCAAAGTTCACTGTGGGGCAATGAAATCGGGTCACGGTGCCTGTAAATTTGTATGTGTAGTGACCAGTTTTTTCTTCTATTCAGTGTATTTAAATTGCGTTTGACGCAAAAGCGATTAGAAATTAAAATTAAACGTTAATGGAATAATTTCAAGGTATTTTTTTAATTTCATTGCCGTTGTTTTGTACAGTTGACTTACAAGGAGATGTACCCACTTTTCACCTTACTGCATTGTTATAAGGCCCAAAAGTGGATACACTCTATCGTTGTGTTCGACTGTTTTTCCATTTTTAACCCCCTAAAAAAGGGTATTTAATGGAATACTTTAACTAAAAAAGGTTTATTGTGCGTTTATAAATAAGGGGGTAAGTACGTACTTTCATCCCGGAAAATTGAACAGTGCCCGAGGGAATAGCGATAAACAAATAAACTCCTTAAATATATTTTCCGAGCTCCCCTTTCTTTGTTTGTTTTTCAAAACTCCAATAAATTCAATACGATGTCCTTAACTGTCAACACAGAGTCGCAAAATAGGTCACGGAAATACCAGTAGGTCGCATCCGACAAGTAATAACAAACTGAACTCTACCCTGAACGGATTAAAGCTGAAATTATTCACTCTATATCAAATCATCCTCTTCTTTGCTAATGTCGACTCTGTCAAAGTCTTAGTACAGTTGGAAATGGCCCGCACGATCACCAGCTTTGACCTTAAATGCGGTTAGTTTAATTTGGACTTTATGTTGACGTGTTATGGTTTATTATTCACTGTGTTGCTGTTATCTAATATGATAAGCAAAGCCCTTAGATAACCATCGGAATGGTGATTTTGGGACGGGTTTATGTTTTCGTGGTTCATAATAGATCATTTTCCTTTCAGAGATTGTACTCAGCGATCTGGGAGCGCTCTTAAAATGTGTACCAGGCTCAGCTTTAATACATTTTTTTTTAGTTCCTATAGCATGGTTTTTTAGGCTTCCGTAGTCAACCAAATTTTGAACAAATATATTCGCGTACAATACAATATGGAGTGGCGTGTGTGCCCCGCCCTAAGCCAAAACTACAAGTATTAAAAATCTGAAAAATATCTTTAATTAAAGCACATATCACGAATAAGTTTAAGTACAGAAGTAAAAATCATCTAAGACAGAACCAAATAACTTTAAAAACAAAATTAGTTCATACTTGTAATTTTTTGAGATAGTTTTTTGTATTTGTACTTAGTTACGTTTGTAGTAACATGCTCTATGTTTTATCTTCAATTTATCTTATATACTAGAGGACGCCCGCGACTTCTTACGCGTAGAATTAGTTTCCCGCTACTCCCCCTACTTCCCATTGCGGATCGACTTTCGAAAAATCCTTTCTTACTGCACCCTCTAGACCTCATAAGGGAGCTACGTGCCAAATTTGGAATCTTTAGACCCAGCGGTTTGGGCACGTAGGTTCCTTATGAGGTCTAGGGGTGCACTAAAAAAGGATTTTCCGAAAGGGGAGTAGCGTGAAACTAAATTCTACTCGTACGAAGTCGCGGGCGACCTCAAGTACAGTCTGTGACACAGAACAGAAAAAAACAGTAGAAGTGTCAAGTGGGCGTGTAACGTGTGGCATAGTTATGCGGAATTCCGCGTAACCTACCATACTTTTGCCGCGATCGCTTATTTCGATGTTTCGATATTTCGATATTTCTAAATTAGGAAATAAATCCAGAAGGCATGCGCCTTATTGTGCTATTTTGGAGTGTAAAAACGATAGCCGCACCAAGAACATTTTCCATGGTGGCGTGTTGTTTTTATGATAGTTTGAGTATTGGCGACAACAGGTCTGATACTAAGCGAAGCTCATGCCACTTCCACTGTTTTTTCTATTCCGTGGTCTGTGAGCACTTAGAAGGTGCTTCAGGATTGTACTTCTCTCTGACTCACTCTTAATAAGAGCGTAAAAGAGCAAGTGAGACACAAGTACAAACCCGAAGTATCTTCTAAGAGCTATCGAACAGTAAATATATATTTTAAAGGAATGGTTTAATCTTGTAAGTGACACTAAATATATGACAGTAATCAAAATTCAATATGGCGGCAACCAGACACCATATTGTAAAAAAAAGGCGACGAAATATGACAAGTGGGGTATCATTCAATCGGTATTTAAAAATCATTGTTAGGTTTCTTTCATCATTTTTCATTTTGAATGATCATTTTGGATGTATAACGATTTAAAGTTAGTTAGCAACAGTCGGGTTTTTTAAAGCTTGCTTTTCGTTAGACTTGTTCCCATTATAAACAAATGAAAATGAAAATGAAAATTGTTTATTGCTCACAATCAGTGTGTTTACAATAAGGATAGGGTTGGGACCTTCTTGTAAGTATGGCAATTGTGACAGAAGAGCCCGCTCTTCCAGCATCAAGATTAAGGGTACAAAAACAAACAATACAATACAGGGTTCACAAGAAAGATAACAGTTAGTTTATGTATTTAACTTACGGTAAAGACTTATAACCTAAGAAACTATGTAGGTAAGTTTTGTTACTCGTTATGGTTAATTATGCGCGTACGTGTATGTGTGTGGGTGCGTGTGTGTGTGTGTGTGTGTGTGTGTGTGTATGTGTGTGTGTGTGTGAGTTATTTAACAATTTAAATGCATATATTTTTCTACTTGTATTACAATTTTAACATATTAATATTTCAGTCTCATCATAGTTTAGAGTATTTAACAATTTCTAAGATGACTTGTTCCCATTAAAAACAAATTTCGAACAAGATTTTCCTGTAGTCTAGCAGCTAACCCTCCTTAATGTCTCCCAGACTATCACGAGCCATTCGTAATTCTATTCCTCGCGTAGCAGTTCATTTAAAAATAATAGAAATGAATGCGACTTCGGTTGAGACCACCAATCTTCATTACGAGGGGCGCGTGTTACACCGAAGTCCCTTCATTTTTTTTGGCTTCGTACATGGGTTTGATTCTCTCAAAAACGCGGTCGGACGAACGGTGAGTTTAAGTAGTCCCGTCAGAGTGAACAAAACACATTTTAGCGCGTGCATTCTCAATTAGGCAGTCTTATACGTTCGATCTTGTAGTCAGAAGCCATGCTCAAAGCTGCATCAATTTAGGACCCTATGAAATTACCCTATTGACCCTATTGACCCTATTGAATTAAGAGTGAAGTATCCATTACTGGTGCCTGTCAGCTAAAAGTGTCCATCATTGGTGCCGTTACCCTACTGGACACCGATTAACGTACTTTTATCGAGTATATAGAAAACATCCAACACATCATACATTAAATCACGCCTGTTTCACTTCTTTCCATCTGCTAGATCCACACAAATCTCTGTCGCTTCTTCCACATTCATACATCGAGTCATGCATGAACATCGGTTTCCAGTAGGTACTTAAGATACCCAAGAACAAATACACCATGACGGGAATCGAACACGGGACCGCTAGTTTCATAGGCAGGGTTACTTATTATCAACTAGACAAAACGGGTAATAAATAATAATTTATTTTATACGATTATACAAATAAGCTGACATGTAATATTACATTTATGAATAAATATGATTATGATTATGATTATGATTAAGGCTAAGAAAAAGGCGACATGATTCAATTTTAACCCAAAAACAAATGAGGTCGCTGTTCGGAGCGAAATTGGAAACATGATTCAATTTTTACCCAAAATTTGCTGCCTAATTTGATGGTCGGTTGCCATTAAATATTATTCTTATTTTATATGTATTAAAGTAGCGATCCGGATGGACCCTGCATAAGTTCCTACCACCAATTATGGATTACTTCCTTACTTAGTTTAGTTTTTGTGAGCTAAAATTTTTCTTTTTTATTAAAAAGTCCGTTTTCTTGTGAATAAAGCAACTAAAGACCACATTTTGTGCATACATTTCTATCTTTTCATCAACTATTTTTGTATCGGGGCCATTAAAAAAAAACAACATGGTTAAAGCCTCAATTAAAATCCTTAATTAAAAAAAAACCATATTAAGTCCCATAAAGTCCCAAAAAAATCCATATTAAGTCCATAATCGAACCCAAAATGACAATTGGCGTACCGCGTAACGGACAACTAAATTGTACTGTAAAATTGTCCTATACGCCAATTTCCATTTTAACCATCGAAAGATTTGTATAGTAATTTTCGTTACGAAATGGAAAAAAAATAAGGATTTTAATTGAGGCCTCAACTGTCCTTAACTATGACAATGTTTTTGAAAACGACTGGGTACTTAAAGCATGCTTACAAAAATCCAACAAAGTTTTTTTTGGACATATCGGTGTAACACGTTCCCTGAAGGTTCCCAAGCACCCCTTCGAATTTATTTCTCTTGCGGTCTGGGTAACAAATAAGACCTAATTTGTGGAAAAAGTTCTAAATTGAGAAAACTATTGGTTTTTATGAGAAATTATCTTTAATGATACGTTCGTGAGCGAAGCAGAAAGTTTTTATAGATACGTAATAGTTTAACCTTTAGGAGTCTTTACTTTGATACTTTTTGTAGAAAAATACCTGACGGACTTATAAACGACATCTTTCTATTGTTTTGTTTATGTTGTATGTGTGTGTGTGTAGGTAATCTTCGGTGGTTTCAATGGATGGTTCCAACGGAAGACCAGAGGGCTCTGCCAAGATGCACTATGCTAACTAGCGTTTCTATTCGTTTCGTGTTTAAACCAATCGCGTCACTGGTAGATCACGTGACTTTTCGTATCCCGTCATCTACCAGTGACGCGATTGGTTTAAACACGAAACGAATAGAAACGCTAGTTAGCGTTTATAACGCCAGCATAACGCTGAGTTGGAACCATTTCGTGACAACAGATATATGTCAGTATTTTGTTGAGTTTGTTGTCTGTTTGTCACGAATGTTTTTTACTTTTACTTTACTTTACTTACATCAAATTGTTTTTGTCTGTGTGTTTGTATATCTTCGTATGTGAGTGTGTGTGTGTCTGCGTGCCTGCGTGTGTGTTTAGCTGTTTTTGGATCTTGGCACGTGGTTTTAAAAAAGAACTACTAGTTTAATCGGGATCATTCTTAACTAGGTTTTATTAAATAGTTAACACCATACTGCCTATAGTGTGGGGGACAGATTCAACCGTAATTTGTATGTATTTTTTGGAAATAAATTATTTGTACTTGTATTTGTACTTAATGATCTAATCCAGATGCTACACTCCGAAGGATATGAATCGGTTTAGGTAAGGTAAGAGAAGTTCTTCTAGCAATTTTCTGGTAGCAGAAAGCAGTTTCTTTAAACTCCAATAAAGACCTCTCTTTAGGTTCCTCCTTTCACATATCTACAAGAATATAATCGTAGAAAAGTAAATGTAGGGTTTATCTTGTTTTGTACAACAAAAAAACATGTTAGGTAAGTACATATAATTTTATACAAGAATATCTTTACTCCTTCCAAAGCCTAAAGCGATCTTAACCATTTCACCATTAGAACATTCGTAATCTCAATACTGCAATCTTAAGACGTCAATCTCAAGACTGCAATCTCAAGACTGCAATCTCAAGACTGCAATCTCAAGACTGCAATCTCAAGACTGCGTTGCAAACTCTGACAACTTAGATGTAATGCATCTAAGCTGGCCATTTATTTCCTGATTCCAGCTAAATACGTCGTGCTACATCCCCCTAATATACATCTTAATCTTGTACCTCAATTAACTCCAACCTCTCACAATTAGTTGAAGTCGAGAGGCAATCAACTCGACTCCAACCCTTACCATGGGGCCTAATATGGCTGCGTTTATCGCGTGACAAAATGTGGATAAAACATCCGTCACTTTCTGACACGTATATAAGTACGAGAGAGACAGGATCATGTCTGACTTGTTTCTAACTTCACTGAAAACCAGCGTGACGAAATGTTTCCCAACGTTTTAGCACATTAGTTGAGTGAAGACCATTTTGGTAGGGTTTTGTATTCTTGGTTTTTAGATATATACTAGCTGTCCGAGCCCGGCGTCGCCCGGGTGTAATAGTTTACGACCTATTCTCAGACCTACTGAATATACACACAAAATTTCATAAGAATCGGTCAAGCCGTTTTGGAGGAGTTTTGTTACAAACACTGTGACACGAGAATTTTATATATTAGATTTAATAGTAGAGGACGCCCGCGACTTCGTACGCGTAGAATTAGTTTCCCGCTACTCCTCCCATTTCTTCCCGTTGGGGGTCGATTTTCGGAAAATCCTTTCTTAGTGCTCACTTACATCATGAAAGGAGCCCCTGTACCGAATTTCAAGTTTCTAGGTACAATAGTTTCGGCTGTGCGTTGATATATAAGTCAGTCAGGTTTGCCTTTTATATAATACTAGAGGATGCCCGCGACTTCGTACGCGTAGAATTAGTTTCCCGCTACTCCCCCCATTTCCTCCCGTTGGGGGTCGATTTTCGGAAAATCCTTTCTTAGTGCTCACTTACATCATGAAAGGCACCCCTGTACCAAATTTCAAGTTTCTAGGTACAGTAGTTTCGGCTGTGCGTTGATATGTCAGTCAGTCAGTTTAGCCTTTTATATATATAGATATAAAGAATACCTTAATCCTATGAATCTGTACTATTGCATAATGGTCTAAGATCCGAATAGGAGACGATTTGCACCGGGCTGCTTATTCGATCAAAAGTATTTTATATCAAATTAGATACGCTAAACAATATGTGGCGAATAGGTTGGCTGAAAATTTTCAGTCCAGTACTTATATCATTAAAAAAAATATTAAAAATGAACTTTTTTTTTAAATTGCAAATTCTTGTTTAATAGACAAATTACATACTAATCGAAAGTATGAAGCCTATAGAATATGCAAACTAGGGAATGCAAATAACCGGTTATAACCGCTTTTAACCGGTTATTTTCATACAAAAACGGTTAATAACCGGTTAAATTGCATTCCCTAATGCAAACGTTAGGTTCGGTGCAAATTATTAGTACCGACTTACCTGTTTATACCTGCCTATCCAATAGTTTGACGGAAAAAAATAGTCAACCTAACGTTTGCAAGTTCTATAGGCTTCATACTTTCGATTGGTATGTAATTTGTCTATTAAACAAGCAATTGCATTTTTAAGCCAAAGTTAATTTTTAATTTTTTAATTAATTATATACCTACTGGACTGAAATTTTTCAGCCAACCTATTCGCCACATATTATTTAGCGTATCAAATTTGATATAAAATACTTTTGATCGAATAAGCAGCCCGGTGCAAATCGTCTCCTATTCGGATCTCCTACTATAATGTAAAATGCCTGCCAAATAATAGTACATTACTTAACAAGGGCTGTAAAAGGAAGAAAGCCCGAAATCGCAGGTATTTGAGACCCGAGCCGTAGGCGAGGGCTGTAAATATGCGTTAGAGGGCTTTCTTTTTTACTGCCCGTGATGAGTACACAATTTTACGTCTTCACTTGGCCACAATGCGAGTTTTACCGTGCACGCAGCGTGCGATAAAACTCACATTACGGCCAGGTGTTACGTAAACTTATTTTCTTTCTTTACTTTTCTTTCTATAACAATACTGTGAGGGACAGAGCATTCGACTCGCTAGCGAGTACGGTAATTGTGACTCATGGTAAGGGTAGGTACAGGAAGGCCGTGAATGCGTCAAGAATTATGCTCCCGTAACATCAAAGAAGCTAACTGCAATGTAGTAGTCAAAGCATTATATACTCTATTATTAACCAAATAAAATATAAAATGCTTATACTATTACTATGCAGTTAGACTTCTTTGATATGACGGCGGTATGGGCACAACGCCAGCGATTATATAGAGGTCCTGTGGGAGTAGGCAGTTGAAGAGGGAAGCTCGTCGCTTTATAATGTTTTTTTTTTTCATATTTTAAAGCATGGATAATAAAAAGGTTTCTTTACAGGAAAAAAGGGATAATTCGTACCTATTGTTATGTAAACAAAGTGATGACTAGGTACAAAAATGTACAACAATCTACCTGGGTCGAGATTCTAGACGGTAAAATCCATATCATTTATGATCTGGGTAGTGATTCTTTCAAAAGCAAAGGTGAGCGAACGCAGGAGTGAATGTTCAAGCGGCGAGTTTAAGTAGTCTCGTCAAAGCGAATAAAACACATTTTAGCGCGTGCATTCTCAATTAGGCAGCCTTATACGTTCGAGACGCCATGCTGCCAAATTGAATACACGCGCTGAAATGTGTTTTGTTCGCTTTGACGGGACTACTTAAACTCGCCGCTTGGACATTCACTCCTGCATTCGTTAACCTTTGCTTTTGAGAGAATCAAGTCAATACCCTGTTATCGTATTATCAACGTCAAAACAACAAGCTTTAAAAACCCAACTGCTGTTTGTATAATGTCGTCAATATAATGTTAGTTTTCATGTACAGTCAACCAATTTGATTCGTAGGCCACTATTGACTTTGTCAATGTGACGTTGTTAACCAAATCATAAGAAGTCTGTAACGTTTGGTTGTCAACGTAACTTTAACATAGTCCAAAGTGGCCTAGAAATCAAATTGGTTGACTGTACATACATACTTTTTATTTCGAAAATTTCATACTTTAAAAATAAGCAATTGTTTAAAAATAACCGCTTGTAGAAATCGGGCCATTCGTTTACAAGGGAACAAAGAACAATACATACATACATACATACATACAGGTTAAAAACATAACCCTTCTTTGGCAGTCGGATAAAAAACCGGCTGAACTTTCGGCTTTTTCTCCGCAATGATGCTGTTGTCCGACGCGCTAGTATAGTACACTGAGAAAAAAAGTAAAAAAATTAAAATACGTACAAAATTCGACCACTATTAAATACCTACGTGTGTAATCGGTTCCATTACGCGTATGCCGCACACTTCCGAATACTGCATGCCGCTTAATTATAAGTATGCCTCTTATAATTTACGTCTGAAAAGCACGTGGTAATCTGGGTGTCAATTCTCGGGTCGTTCGAGATAAAGCTCTATCATGAATTTGCATAGAATGACAGCGACACTTCTATGAAATCTCGAATAGTAATTCATCTCGCGCATATGGCGCGAGTACATTACAAATTTGGTCACCGTAAGTAGCCCGTTTTGCTCAGTGTAGGTATATTCACTCCATATTACCGACGTGTAAAGGACCAGGTGGCCAATTTACTGAATAAACATTTTGAATTAGAAACGCCTCTTATAATTAGAATTTATTACAAAGTATAAACGCATTTCACATACAAATAATATAATATTAACATTCCCTATTATACCCGAAACATACCCGGGTAACTTAACAAATGAAACTCAACCTGTTTACCCAGACTATTTGTACAATACATCTCAAATACACACGAGCAATGAATACCAGTCGGATTGTAAGCAAATTTATTCGCACACTGGCCATCTCCATAGTTCTTGAGTCTAAGTATTTGATCCTCTTACCGTCTATTGTATTCTGAGTCTATTCAGGGAGAATTCTGAGATCTTTTAAACAGATTATTTCTCGGTTTTCTGTAAACATCTTTATGTTCTTGATGTTGTTCGAGAGCTTGAGAAGAGGTTTACGATATCTTAAATATCGATTATATTGTCACGAATAAAGTGTGAATGAAGATCAATGAAAAAATGTGGTGGGAAGGTTTGTTTTTTTGCGCAATGCTCCTTGGTTTTTAACCGACTTCAAAAAAGGAGGTTATACGTTCCACTGTATGTTTTTTTTTAATATATTTTCACCGATTACTCCGTTAACTGTGGAGCGATTTTAAAAATTCTTTTTTGGTTTAATAGAGTATACTTCCGAGGTGGTCCCATTGTCACCAAATCTGAATCTGAAGAGGGAATCAGTGAGGAAAAAAGGCAAAAAATAACTTTTTGAAGGCGGTTTTTTTGTTTTTTATTGAGTGACGTCTTACTCAAAGGGTATTCTGTCACTATGGCTTCACTGTCTATCCGTCTGTCCGTCCATGTGTCACAGGACTCTATCTTTGAACCATAATATATACCTACTGTTTTTTTTAATGAACAATTTGTGCATTGTTTTCTGAGATAATAAATAAATATATTTTTTGCAAAAGACCAAAGAGATTAAACGCCACATGGTATTTCTACGTCACTGCTAGGTGCTAACTTAAAAAAAAAACGCGGTTCCAAACAAAATGACGTCATTCCGACAGGAGTCCAAAGCAAGCGATAATAATAATAATAATAAAAAATGGTACCTATGCTTCTGAGACAAACATTATAATTAAGTATATATTTTGTCAAAACACCTTTTCAATAAAATACTGATATCAATTTCTTACTACAGATCATATAACAAAGACAAATTATTTACTAAAACGAGGCCTATTTAACATTGAAATATTCACCCTTAATTCGTAGAAATCTAATCACTGTCAAAGAAAAAACAGAAAACATCTCGATCTTCGATTTAGATGGCGCCGGTCGCCATAGCAACAGCAACCGTTGCTATGACAACGGTTGGAGCGAAATTATGAGTGAAAAGGCACAATATTACATTTCAGTTGAGTTCTTTGAAAGGTGAGATGTCGCTCGTGCCAGGAGTTGTATTAATAATGGTAATTGGTAAAGTTTACTGGAATGTTTCCACGCTGGAATAACGAAGAGGCACAGACAATAGCGGCCTTTACACGTAAAGTTCGGACCGCGGGAAACGCCACGCGCCGCTCCAATCTTCGTTCCGAACCGTACATTTTTCATTATTTTACTATTAGGTACAGTTGCATTCACACGTACGGTTCGGAACAAAGATTGGAACTGCGCGTGGCGTTTCCCGCGGTCCGAACTTTACGTGTAAAGGCCGCTAATGAATAAGGTTATGTTGTCTGTGCGAAGAGGTTGGTTGAGGTTGGTGGTGCGGTGTGGATTTAACGATAGACTGTATTGTGAAATATTAATATTTATAACAACACTGAAGGTCAAAATCAAGGTGGCATGATTATAATAATTAGGAAACAGCGACTCCATAGATTCTAGAACAACGACATGCCACCAAAAGTCCTAATTGGGATTGTTCATATTTTTACAATTACTCTAATTCGAAAACCATTTCGAGGAATAGGGTTTTAAAGCCGTTCTGCATAATTAAGTTTTTGAAATATTTATCTATTTCGGATATTTCGACAAAAGTATATTTAACCTTTGTTTGACTTTCGTTTTCGGCTTGAAGCCCTCCTAGGTGTATCTTACGGGTTAGGCGAAAACCGCTTGAAATAGTACGTTTTAATACTCTATTACAATCACTTTTTATCATTAGATATCATTTAATTGTTGTAATTTCTTAGAAAATGCTAACTCAAATTTAAAATAATCATGTCATCCATAAAATGTCTGCTACATAAATAAAGAAATTAAAACAAAACTATTGGGCCAAATACAGAATGAATGAAATGGGTCTCCTAAAATTACCCATTCTTTCGAATTAGAATGTAAAAACCGTGAGTTATTTTTTTTGGTCTATCCCAATTCTAGTCATCATTTTGAACAAGAAAAAACGGAATTTCCGATATGTCCCTAAACATTTGTTCCTTGTTGTCACTCTTGTTACCAAAATCTTATACATTTCTTTGACAATTACATTATGTTTGGGGAGAAATCGGGAATTCTATTTGTCTTGTGAAGAACGATGGTCCCAACGATACATTATTTTTCCAAAATCTAGAGAAATAAATCGAGTGCTATTTTTTTGAAACTCCCCAGCTGTCTTTTAAACAAACCACATCCAAATCAATTCATCCGTTTGTGAGCTACAATACCACAGACAAGACTCTCTGATATACAAACACACACAGATACACACGTTTAAGTAATAACACTGCCCTCATAAGCCAAATGGCGATATCTCAAATTTAATAGCCATAGCATATTCGACTCTCTTCCGTTTGTAATGAGGTTGCACTTGCTACAGGAGTTTAGCAGGAGATAGGTACCGTCATTATTGTCTTAGGGCCTGTTTCACAATCGACAAGTAAATTTATGTGCCAGTTAAAGTTAGCTCTCTCCTTGTCTATGTTTAAGTGTAAGAAAAGGAAAGAGCTAAATTTATGTTTCAGATATGCTTTACTTGACTATTGTGAAACAGGCCCTAAGCAGGATAAATTACAGTCGTCTGTTGTTGGGTTAAAAACGAGAATATTAACCTATTTCCGCAACAAAACACAAATAACCTTAAGCTTTGTAAATTACAATTTAAACTTGCATGTCTTATTAACTCTAGCGGTTTCCATTACAAAGTCGACCACACAATTTTTAACCGTTCAAAAGCAAACCTTAACCGATTAAAGTAAGACTCAAATTGCCATAACCTCATTTATTCAATATCCATTACAAAACTGAACTCTATTGCGATAGCAATGAAGTTCGTTTTATATGGTAGTTAAGTTTTAATTTGCTTTCTACCCTCGTGACGCAAAACAGCGTATAAACAGAACCAAAGGCAAGATATTAAACTCTCTCGTCATTAAAATAGGGTCGATTGTATAATGGATATATTACTACAGATGTGAGGTGTGCTATAATGGGTAGCATTATGAACGATTAGTTGCGGTCGCTCCCGTGTAAAACTTGGCCAGGTAACTTTGAATAATTGAGTTTCTAATTTAAAACTGTTATAAATTCATGTGATTCGTAGCTAACTGGGGACATTAATGGAGCTTTAGGTTTTAGATTTGGAAAATTATCATTATGCGGCCAAAAAAAATGAATTTGTCTAATAAGCATGAAAATTGATTCTTGGTTGTTATCCTTGCCTAGCATCCGATAATCTATACAGGGTGTTAGGCAGAAGGTTGGACAAACTTCAGGGACTAACTCTGTAGGTCATACTCATCAATTTTTATTATGGGACCAACATCCAAACCGCAAAAAATTAAAACAGCTGTTCCATACATGTCGGCTGTTTAGCTCTCAAAGTGTGTATGGAACAGCTGTTTTTTTTCGCGATTGGATGTTGGTGCATGTTCATGTATGCAGTTAAAGAAATATTTTTAGATGAAATTAAAAATCTATTTTTTTTGTTTCAGGACATTGACTTCGAAGGTTTCCGGTGGTTCTTGGACAATTTCCTCGAGTTCTCAGCTCCCGATGAGTTATCCAGGTAACAAATAATACTAAACAATAGTTATTAATAATAAAATCACGTCGGTAGGTCCGTGTGGTGCCGGGTTTAGAATGTTGCAACTCCATGTCTTCCCGTGGATGTCGTAAGAGACGACTAAGGGACTAAAGGCTGTGTAGTGCTGTTAGGCTATGGGTTTGCAACCTGTCACTAAAACACTGGATAACATCTTAGCCTGGTTGTGCAAAATGTGGTCACAGAATTATCAACAAGTTTTTGGAGTTGTTGGTGAGTCTGTGGCTCTGCCTACCCCACCATGGGAATGAAGGCGTGAGTTTATGTTGTTGTTGTTAAATCACGTCGGTAAAGTTGACAGCTCGATCTCAACGCCGGGCAGTGCTTGTCGACGTCACCATCCTGCATGACGAGAACCTCGTGAAGGCTGAGAAGGACAAGCTCAGCAAGTACCTTGACTTGGCTCACGAGGTAACCGTTATGTAAGATGTTGACTGGATGATTATTGACCCTAGGTCTCATAGCGAAGAGTCTCGACCAACACCGTAAAAGACTCTCGCTAGGTGGCTGGATTAAGGGTCACATACAGAAAGCAGTACTCCTCAACACGACACGTATAGTGTGGTTCCTCTCTCTGCAGCCCTAACCACCGGTAGCTTGAGCCCTGCCCCGCTGTCGGCGGCACACGTAGGTTAGGTTTTTATAATGTTAGTTTTATAATTAATTTTGACCCTCAGTATGGTCATATTTCAAAATAATTAATTAATTAAACTGCTAAACTAATTTAAATTAATTTTGCTATGGAAGATATCTTTGCTGTGAAAGCATTAGAAACAAACAAATATTAGTGGGTATGCATAAACCGAATTAAAATGTATTTAGTTCATTTTAAAATGTTATAACGCTGAAAGCCAAAATCAAAGTATGTATGTATTATCATAATTTGAAAAAAGCCTGACGAATCGAAATCCTCCTCCTCCCAATTCCAATCCAATCCATCATTTTATGAAGTCTGTTAAAAATAGCGACTCCATGGATTCTAGAATCACGATATGGCAACAAAATGTCTTAACCACGGAATAGAAAAAGCAGTGGAAGTGACATGAGCTTCGCTTAGTATCAGACCTGTTGTCGCCAATACTCAAACTATCATAAAAACAACACGCCACCATGGAAAATGTTTTTGGTGCGGCTATCGTTTTTACTCTCCAAAATAGCACAATAAGGCATGCTTCTGGATTTATTTCCTATTTTACAAATATCGAAATAAGCAATCGCGGCAAAAGTATGGCAGGTTATGCGGAACTCCGCATAACTATACCACACGTTACACGCCCACTTGACACTTCTACTGTTTTTTCTGTTCTGTGGTCCTAACCCCAACTAATATTTAGGGAGAAAAATAGTTCAGATTAACTCTTGGTGCTCATTTGAGTAGTCCTTGTTTCAAACCTTTGGGGATATCCATGAACAGCAGTAGAGGTCATGCGGCTGGGCAGGAGTGGTGAAGTTTATATGGCTCATTTGACTTCTCTGTCCAACCAGGCATCTGTTCCTCTCGTTCGTCCGCCGCGACCGGCGGCCGGCGTTGCGGGAGATGGCCGCCGCCAGCTCGGCCGCCGCCTGCGCGCCGGTCACTGCGCATGGGGACCATCAGGTGAGCGCGAAGAGACAGATAGAGAGAGAGAGAGAGAGAGAGAGAGAGAGAGATAGAGAGAGAAAGAGAGAGAAAGAGAGAGAAGGGAGAGAGTAATTTGGAGGGAGTATTCGTTGGGTACAGTCACCAGCAATAATATATTATCCAACATTGGGCGCAAAAAACGACACGCTCTTATACCTCTAGTAATAAAGACGTGTCAGATATTTTTGCGCCCAATGTTAGATAGTATATTATTGCTGGTGACTGTATCTTACGGGTGCACTAAGAAAGGTTTTTCCGAAAACGGGAAGAAAGTAGCGGGAAACTAATTCTAATGGGCCTACCACACGCACAAGTTTCACCACAGTTATGCCTGCGCAGGCCGGTTTGTACACGGAACACGGACCGTGTAGTTGGTAAAACTGTTGGCAAAACGCTCCGTGTACCGTGTACAAACCGGCCTGCGCAGGCATAACTGTGGTGAAACTTGTGCGTGTGGTAGGCCCATAAGTAATGGGCGGACGACGGATGCAAATTACGTCAAAATAATGTCAAACGATATCTGTAATATGGATATGACTACAATTTATTTAAAAAAGAGAACTTCACTGCAAAAAAAGTTATAGAAATTTATTTTTGAAGTAAATTATCATATCTTATTCTTTATTAGGTATTTTCAGTACATTCCTATTATAGTTCACTATCTACTTATATAGGGAAAATGACCTCTCCACATCTACAGACGTAAGACGAGCGTATTCGTAAAGTGATACTTCAGTGCTTTCGTAATATACAAAATATGTACTGATTTATAACAAAAACTGCATATATTTTCACACATAAATAGTACTCGAAATTTATTAAAAGTCTGACCCATCTTGTGCTTTCGTCACCATATTGCATCGTGGTCCGCCCATTACCTATAAGCGTATGAAGTCCAATAAATTCCAATGTATATAATTACTAGCGACCCGCCCTCGCTTTGCGTCGGTTTATTTAAGTTTTCTGTAACACCCGTACAATAAACCAGCATTTATTATACATATAAACCTTCCTCTTGAATTACTCTATTTATTTAAAAAAACCGCATCGAAATCCGTTGCGTAGTTTTAAAGATCTAAGCATACATAGGGACAGACCGACAGACAGCGGGAAGCAACTTTGTTTTATACTATGTAGTGATGCTAACCGTTGACCTGTTCCTCCCCAGACAAAGCATACCCTGGCGTCAAAGATCCAGGGTCTAGCGGAGCGGCTGCAGCAGCTGGGTAAGGGCTCTGGAGACTCTGTAGATGGCAGCGACAAGGGCTCACGTAGTCGGACTGGTAAGACACTTTAAATTGAACCTTCCTTCCATTGTGTATGGTCCTTTTTTCCTCGCAACTTTAAACTATGGAATGAACCCCTCCATGGTGGGATTAAAATGGAGTCCCTCTAATCGGTTTTATTTTTCAACTAGCTTTTGCCCGCGACTCCGTCCGCGTAGAAGTCGTTTATCGCTGCTCCCTCGGGATCTGTCTAATTTTCCGGGATAAAAAGTAGCCTATGTCCTTCATCGGGACTCAAGCTATCTCCATACCAAATTTCATCTAAATCGGTTCAGCGGTTTAAGCGTGAAGAGGTAACAGACAGACAGACAGACGGACACACTTTCACATTTATAATATTAGTATGGATTTCAAATGATGTTGAAATTCAAATACAATATTTACAGAATAAGAATGTACAAAGGCGGACTTATCCCTATAAGGGATGTCTGCATCTCGTCATTAACACCAAGAACTATCAGAAAGCTATTATGTCTATTACATACGCGTCAGTGAACTTTCGACTTCGTAAACTAATTATATGTACCTAATGAAACTATACGAACTATTCCACTCATGGAATAGAAAAAACAGTGGAAGTGCCATGAGTTTCGCTATCAGACCTGTTGTCGCCAATACTCAAACTATCATAAAAACAACACGCCACCATGGAAAATGTTTTTAGTGCGGCTATCGTTTTTACACTCCTAAATAGCACAATAAGGCATGCTTCTGGATTTATTTCCTATTGTAGAAATATCGAAATATCGAAATATTGAAATAAGCGATCGCGGCAAAAGTATGGTAGGTTATGCGGAACTCCGCATAACTATGACACACGTTACACGCCCACTTGACACTTGTACTGTATTTTCTGTTCTGTGGTTCCACTTATTACCAATTGAGGGCTTTTGAACTCAATCTTATCCTTTAACCTACCGCCAAGCAGCATACTCGCATTGTTGTGTTCCGAAAGACAACCGGTGAAATTACTAGCATAGAGGCATTCCAAAGGTCTTAGGATTGGCAACGTATTCGCGGTCTTAGGATGCAGTCTTAAGATTTAAGTCTTGAGAGTGTCTATGGGTCTCACATCCGACTTCACATCAGGTGGCCTGTGTGCTCATTAGCCTGCCAATAAATAAACCGGCCAAGTGCGAGTTGAACTCGCGTGGAGAGGGTTCCGTACATACGTTTTTTTATTTTTATTGAATTCTTATAGGATTTCCTGTAATCTACAAGCAATGAACTATATTTAATACTATTTTTTTTAATTTTAGGCTCAGTAGTTTCGGAGATCAGGGGGGAATGGTAAATTTTCATTTTCTTTCATGAATAAAATTTAAACTATTTATTTTGTGTAGTTTTAAGTAAGCTTGTAAGTTCGTTCGTTTATAGTTTGTGATTATGTAAATTCCCGTTTTAAATTAAATACATTTTCCAAAATGTATCCAACAACATTCATCAATAAGTTTATTTTACAATAATAAAAAATATATGTTTGACATCCTCATAACTAGCCCTTGCATTTGATATGTAACACGGTAAGGTTTGCAATTTTTTTTTTTCTATTTTGGAAGGGTTATATGATAGCGCCATACTACCAAAATTCCTCTGATTTGGTTCGGTAGATTCGGAGCAAATTGGCTGTGACAGACGGACGGACAGACAGACAGACAGACGCACGAGTGATCCTATAAGGGTTCCGTTTGTTTCCATTTTTTGTACGGAACCCTAAAAAGAACAAAATAAGGCAGCAACAAAAATAAAATGATTGAGAATAACAGTTTGCGTATTAAAAACCCACTCTTTCGTATAATTGAATGTTTAAAACGCTTGGCGTGGGAACAGCCTTTGCTTTTGACGTGGGACGTCAAAAGGTTAAATTGTGCATAAAGTTTAAACGGAAATACGAAATGGAACGCTTTGTTTACCAGAAATACATGCAAAAATATGGTAACAATGTTACTGAATCACGGACAGAATATATTACAGTACAACTCAACAATGGACACGAATGAATGGCCTCTGATTGTGGTGGAATTGTTGCAATGGAACTCTGGAGCGTTCTACTCACAAATAGTTAAAAATACCTAGTGTTTTCAATCCAAAAGGGCACAGAAACACTTAACTTGTTAGCAGAAGTACTAACACAATTTTTAGGGTTCCGTCCTCAAAAGGAAAAAAGGATCACTTTGTTGTCCGTGTCTCCGTCTGTCTGTCTGTCAAGACCCTTTATCTCGGGAACCCGTGAAGGTATCGAGTTGAAATTAAAACCATACCACCATAACCACATTATCGTAAAAAAAAGATACGGCCGTGTACGCCGCAAAAAACGTGTATTTCGACACTCTCGAGGGAATCAAAATGTATAGGGTATTTCCCGTTGACCTATAACTATGAAATTTGGCAAGTAACACCGTCTTTTACTATAAGTATAGGGTTTTTTTTTAATCTGTACATTTTAATTAAATCACAAAAATCAGGGTTTTTATGCAAGGAACGGCGGTCCAAATTTTAATACTCAATACTCAATCATTTATTGCATTCCACAGTGTTAGTTTACAGGATGTTATCGTATTTTTGATTGTTCTTATTTACTTGATAGTAATGGCGGCCGAGTTAAAAACAACACAAGTCAAAAGTAATATTGTTTGACGTCATAAAATAGAGGCATGCAATATATGTTTTGAATTTGAATTTGATGCACGTGCGACTGCATCTCTACATCAAGTCGCCACGTGTCACTTCCCTTCGATGCAATATCTGCACCTGACATTTGAAGTGCAAAGCCTGGGATTCTATTTATATCTGCTGCAGTTCATGGAATCGATATCCTCCCTATGTAACATTTTGCAAGAAGGTGAATATCGGTGGAGCTACGTAAGTGTAGCGAAAATGATAGGTACTTTACGAGTTAAATATAATTATATAAATAGGTATAAGGTTAAAATGTGTTTGATAGATGCCTTCCTCGGAGGAGGCAGGCGAACCTAGGAAATAATTGGCTTGAATCTGCCTAGACTGGATAAGGCACCTAAGCATGGATTTTAGTTTTTTTTAATTAATTTTAGTAGGTACGCAGAAGACCTTAAGAGTGTTTTTAAAATTCGCCAACGAACGTTACCGCAGCTTGGGGAAGATTATATTTAAAAAAAAGTGTAGGTACTATAGGTACTATAGAGTAAAAAAAAAGTTTCAAAAAATTGCAATCGATTTATATTATTATTTCTCCAGATTTTGGAAAAAACATGCACGTTTGTTGGACTTCATTCTGAACAAGAAAAAACAGTATTTCCGATATGTCCCCAAACATTTGTTCCTTGTTGTCAGCCTTGTTACCAAAATATATTTCTTGGTAACAAAACTGACAATTACGTACATAAAGACGGCCATCCACGTTACGGTCCACCGGAGGGGTTACCTGCGCAGGCGACCGGAGGACACGGCACACACGCACAGGTTCACCGTACGGTGTCACTCGAAAGAATTGGTTTTTGGTTTTGCTCCGGTCGCCTGCACAGGTAGACCTCTCCGGTAACCGTAACGTGTATGGCCGGCTTAACGTTTGGGGACAAATAAGGCATTCTGTTTTTCTTGTTCAGAACGACGACCATCGGTCCCTTTTTTAGGGTTCCGTAGCCAAATGGCAAAAAACGGAACCCTTATAGATTCGTCATGTCTGTCCGTCCGTCCGTCTGTCCGTCCGTATGTCACAGCCACTTTTTTCCGTAACTATAAGAGCTATACTATGGAAACTTTGTAAGTAGATGTATTCGGTAAACCGCATTAAGATTTTCATACAAAAATAGAAAAAAAACAATAAATTTTTGGGGTTCCCCATACTTAGAACTGAAACTCATTTTTTTTTTTTCATCAAACCCGTACGTGTGGTGTATCTATGGATAGGTCTTCAAAAATTATATTGAGGTTTCTAATATATTTTTTTTCCAAAGTGAATAGTTTGCGCGAGAGACGCTTCCAAAGTGGAAAAATGTGTGTCCCCCCCCCCCGTAACTTCTAAAATAAGGGAATGATAAATGTAAAAATAATATATGATGTACATTACCATGCAAACTTCCACCGAAAATTGGTTTGAACGAGATCTAGTAAGTAGTTTTTTTTTAATACGTCATAAATCGTAAACCGCAATTTACCTTTCACGGAACCCTTCATGGGCGAGTCCGACTCGCACTTGGCCGCTTTTTTTAAACTGGAGAAAACAAAAACCGGGTACAATTTTTTTTAAACTGCCCAGTTCCTAAACGGTCCCCCAAATTTTAAAATTGTTTAAACCATACACGTAATGTTTTTTTAAGAGCTATCCAATGATACCTCACTGAATTACTAATCACGCTTTATATTAAATGTACCTATAACTATGCCGAATTACAGCTTTGTAGTACCTACCAAGAGTATCTGAATTAGACGGACGGCGGACAGACGGACAGACGGACAGACGGACAGACGGACAGACGGACAGACGGACAGACGGACAGACGGACAGACGGACAGACGGACAGACGGACAGACGGACAGACGGACAGACGGACAGACGGATAGACGGACAGACGGAGAGACGGAGAGACGGACATGGCGAAACTTTAACTTCGGAACCCTTATGGGGACTTTATATCCCATAAAATGGGAAGGAAAATGAGTGAAATTTTAATTAACAAATGATTCACATAACATTTTCAGTGAATTTTGTAAATCTTCCACGAAAAAAGTTACAAACACCAAAAAAAATCACCCTTCCTTTTGCTTTTGGCCTAAAAAAAACTGGCATCAATCTTTATCTCGGCGGATCCTCTGACAAGCGACATGAGATAAATCTAACGACACCTCGTATATCAAAATCAATATATTTGCCGATTTTCGACAAAGAAACAATGACGCAAACGTACATATTTACAATATACAATTTTCATAAGTAACTTCGCACGTATAGAATTTCTAGGGTGTTGGTCTTTAAAATGAAAGCTCATTGTTTTCTTTTTTTTTTTGTTATGATGTCATTATTGATATAATTATTGATAGTCATAATTTTTATATCGCTGGCACCGCAAACTCCTCAGAATTTCTTAAATATCTAACGTGTAAGGTGAGGCGGGGCAAATGCATCTGCGGGGCTATTGCATCTGCGGGGCTATTGTAACTTTTCATCGCTTATTCCCGAAATACCAGAATTTCAAAATGCCAAACTAGTCTTCCTACCAGGTTCTCAAAACCCGCCTAACCTTAGTCACTTCAAAGCTAGATTTGGTTAGATTTGTGTATAAAAATCCTGAAAAAGTAAGTTTCTTAAAGAAGAGCGTACGTTATGACTTGCGATAAATTTGACCTAAACCTATTAACTAGAGTCAGTGCGTATAACCTACATGTTTTTGCTTGGTCCGACCTTAGATTATCGGCACAGGTCTGCCGAGATCGTAGAGACCTAACAATTAAATAATAAAAATGTGTTTATTTAAATATAGGTAGTAAGTAGGCTGCACGGGTACTTTTTACATGTCATCTAGCAGTGCTTCTTACACTTAAGTTGGTGTAATATCAATAAGTAAGCTGGGCAAGTTATTCAGATTAAAAGAAAGAAAAAAAAAGAAAAAAACTTTTATTCACTACACGCATAAGACACACAGATAAAAGTAAAAACAGAAAACAGCAATAAAAAAAGAGTAGTGAATGTGTCTTCGCGGCAGTGAATCGGACACTTGCCCGGCATTATGCTGAGCTGTCAAACACCTGCAAACCTGTGGCCTGTTTTATAAAGTGGCCTGTTTTATAAAGCTACAAATTACAATTTACAGGTTACAAGTTTCCATTTGACACAACCTCGACCAATGACGACCAGCCATTTGAGCAGTGTTGCCAGTTTAGACCTGTAAAATTGTAACTTGTAGCTTTATAAAACGTGTCCCAAGTTGCCTGTGTATTCGTTTGCCTTCTCCATGCCATAAAAAAACTATGTTATATCAATAGACTTGTACAGTCGAGATCATACAATATGTGTACACTTTAGTACCTTGTCACTTTAATCACTGTGACAATTCATATTATGGCAGTTTAAGCGTGACATTAAATAGACGAGATACTAAAGTGTACAGTCAACAGCATAAATAAGTGATCATTTATGTACCATGTCGCTTTCAAACGTTTCACAATTTTGTATAATATTTCAAACACGATGTTAAAGTGACAAGGTACATAAATGATCACTTATTTATGCTGTTGACTGTACCACATATTTATGAACTCGACATGACTTTGGGTACTAAGCAACGTTAAACATACTTTATGTAAAAAAAATACAACCTTAAGTATTTAGGAAACTGTACACGCATATTTATCAATGCCAGGAATCAAACCCCTGAAGGCTAGCTCAAATTCATAATCGCGTCATCATTCAGTCGCGTCGTCAAACTACAAATGAATAAACGAAATGAGGAATCTCTTTTAGTTACGTACCCAGTGAGTTTAGAGCGTCGGTGGCCTAGTGGCTTAGGGGGTCGACTCGTGATCGTAAGGTACCGAGTTCGAACCCCCGCGGTCACCATGTACCAATGAGTTTTTCTAACTTAAGTGCATTAAAAACACCAGTCCGCGGGTCCACAGAAAACCAGCGTCGCACCTCCGACAGGTTGTACGACATATAGCTGAGTGGATACCATTTTCGCAGCACTACTTTTCACACACTGTATTGATTATAATTAAGCGAAATAAATGTTTTTCTATTCTATTCTATTCTATTCATTACCCGACGCTCTTACGGTGAAGGAAAAACATCGTGAGGAAACCTGCACATTCGAACAGCTGAGTGTGTAAGAGGGTACGAGTAATTGCACAAAAGATCCTAAAGGGTCGAAGTGTATCCGAAAGGGGCCCATCTGTAAGATAAGATAAGATAAGACCCAGTGAGTTTAATACCTAATTTATATCGCAATGAAGCAATGAACCCATCTAATCGAGTTACAGACGTAACCACAAATTTAATCCAATGATTTACAAAATCCCCATTTGATATTTATATCGATTCAAATAACTTCCAAAAGCTCGTATCTCACTCTTTTTTATTGAACTGAAATTTCAATTCTAAAGTCGCGTTGTAAAGTTGTTTTTTGCACACGATGAAAAAAGTGTAATATTAGTTATTTGGGGCGAGTTTTACGCGTCAGTGACTCGGTAAATCATGATTATTTGGACGAAATTAACGAACGTGTTTCGGAAAATCGTATTTTGGTATTCAGTGCCTTTTTATAAGCAATTACGGAGGAAATTGGTTTTTTTTTGCCACAGTTTATTAACCGTCTGGGTTTTTTTCAAACACAATGACTCTATTTGGCTCGTTAAAATGATATTGATTTTAACATGTTATCGTATCGTATCGTATCGTTATGTCATGTTCTTGTTTTTTACTCGGTGGCCATTGTACTATTGAATAAATAAAAGCTATAATAAAATAAATAACGAGTTGATTTTGTTGTTTTCAACAGCAAAACCGGCCTTTCGAGGTGTTGAGTTGAAAAACAAAGAAACCGCCTTCAAAAAGCAAAAAATAACTTCATTTAAAATGGTAGGTAATAGGTCAGTCCAACTGAAGTCTGCTTTTGGTTAAAATATTGTTGGACGCCGACTTCGGTTGGACTGACCTATTACCTACCATTTTAAATGAAGTTATTTTTTGCTTTTTGAAGGCGGTTTTTTTGTTTTTTTTAACTTTTATTTTATTTTATACTTTTTAGTGATCATAATTATGCTGTTATGTAGTCCCACTTTAATTAATAAGAATTAATAAGAAACTATAGAACATTGAAATTCAATCTCCAAGACTCCATCATCAAATCTTCATTTTGATAAAAATGGGACCAAATGGGAAGTACCAGCTTTCAAACAAAAAAAGAATCTTCAAAATCGGTTCACCCAGTCGAAAGTGCTGAGGTAACAAACATTAAAAAAAAAAACATACAGTTGAATTGAGAACCTCCTCCTTTTTTGAAGTTTAAAAAATTAGGATGTTCTTAACTGTGTACAAGTATGTTACTCGATTTCTCTGCTAATTATAATAAGATTTAATCTTCATTAGTAGGTGGTCGTTTAATAAAGGTTTAAATTAAATGAGGGGTTCATTGCCGTTTCAAATATTTTTTTATTATTTTCCAGGTTCCGTCCACCCCATGTTCACTGTGACAACTCACCCGTCGTACTCCTCCCACGAGCTGTGCCTCGGGCGCGCGGAGACCAGCCCCAGCCACAGCCAGATGTCGCGCAACTCCAGCCGCAAGAGCAGCAACTCGCTGCGCGTCAACCAATCCACCAAGATCGAAGGTACGTCTCTTATACTCTTTGGCCATCAGTACCAACCATGGCAAGATACCATTTACTCTTTGGCCATCAGTACCAACCATGGCAAGATACCATTTACTCTTTGGCCATCAGTACCAACCATGGCAAGATACCATTTACTCTTTGGCCATCAGTACCAACCATGGCAAGATACCATTTACTCTTTGGCCATCAGTACCAACCATGGCAAGGTACCATTTACTCTTTGGTCATCAGTACCAACCATGGCAAGATACCATATACTCTTTGGCCATCAGTACCAACCATGGCAAGGTACCATTTACTCTTTGGCCATCAGTACCAACCATGGCAAGATACCATTTATTTGCAGTCAATAAAGTAGTAACTAGCGCAAACATTAGTCCACGATTCATGGCAGCATCTACCTCTGAACACGAGGATGCCTGCATGAAGCATTGATCAGTACACGAGTGTCTTTATTGAAAGTAGTTACTTTTGGATATTTTGATGCCAAAGAAAGAAGACCATTCTGTCAAAAATAAAGGTGGATATTCCAGGAATATATTTAGGTGGGTTTCTCTATTCTGTTGACCATTCCCCCAAGATTAAAGATAGGTCTCTTGGTTTTTTCTCTAGCACCGGCTTTCATTTAATAGGACATAGAGCAGAAGCTCTTTAAGAAGACAATCAATAAGAGGACTTATAAAAAAGTATGTTTCGTTTTCAGATTTCAAACACCTCATGCGTCGCTCTTCTACCTTAGAGGTGCACACGGCTCGAGTCTCCCTCAAGGACATCGTGTGCTACCTGTCGCTGCTGGAAGCTGGTAGACCCGAGGACAAGCTGGAGTGTAAGTATTCGATGAATTATATATTTAAAGATATTTATATCCAGCAGTCCAGCTGCATATACTATTGATGATGATAATGACGATGACGATGATTATGTTGATGATGATGGTTGAATCTTTTTGATGGCATGGAAAAAGCACAAGAGTACATGGGCCACTTGATGGTAAGTGGTCTTTAAGACCCATACTTGTCATTTTACCGGCTGTCGTACCAACAAACTTGATCACAACTTGCCAAACACTGCTGCTTAGCTGCAGGCACAGCAGGAGCAGCAGTCTAAATGGACCCTGCCCAAGGTTCTACCATTGTCAACATTTTGATGATGATGTACCGGAAGACGCAGCTTGGGTAGAGGACCGACAATGTGACTAAGTTTGCAGAAAACTGATGCATGCGGCGTAGGACCGGACCCTGCGGCAAACCTTGGGGCCTAGGGACATAGGCCTCTATGTCCAGCAGTGCCTTTTGGCTGAAATGATGATAATGATGAATTATTTGATTCCAGTCATGTTCCGCCTATACGACACGGACGGGAACGGCGTGCTCGACACCAACGAGATGGACTGCATCGTCAACCAGATGATGACCGTCGCCGAGTACCTGGGCTGGGAGACCTCGGAGCTAAAGCCTGTGAGTTTCAATAGGGTGCACTGAATTCAATGAATATAATATTACATCTCTCATGTAAAATTCTAATAAGACTTAAAGAAAGACTAAAAGCAAGGTCATGTTAATGGAATCATTATTTCTTGATTTCAGATCTTACAGGATATGATGGTGGAGATTGATTATGATGCTGATGGGACTGTCTCCTTAGATGAATGGAAAAGAGGAGGGTGAGTTGACATGTTAAGATACCATCTTAATTATCAGGTTACATGACTATTTTACACTTTTTGGTCTACCAACACACGTTTTAGTACTATTTAACCACATCCTGTGGTATGTTTTTCTTTCCCTCCTATGTTTCTTTCCTTAGATCATTGAGGTCCGATCAGAATCCGAAGAGGTCTTTTTTTATTTCTTGATAATTCTTGAACTTTTAGTAATTAAGACAGTTTCGTAACGATGTATTTGCTACGTGTTAGTGGTGGCACTGGTGCCTTGAGAATTTAATTTTTAGCATCTGTTTCTTCAGAAATCCTCCTATAGAACAACATTTTCGGCTTTGGGAGGGGGAAAGAGTTTGAGACTCTGGAGCGGCCACATTTGTTGCTGCTGATAAAAGTTTTGGCAATTGTTCAAATTCCTAAATCCTCTAACGACCTATAGACGAGCGGTGAATATATCTTCACAGCATCTTTACTTATAAGGAGATCTCAGCCATGAGATATATGTAAGCCGAAACAAATGAAGATATTTTCTATTTGTAACCTGGTGTTCCCTTCCAGGATGACCACGATCCCCCTGCTGGTACTGCTGGGTCTGGACACCAACGTGAAGGAAGATGGCGAGCACGCGTGGAGGCTGAAGCACTTCAGCCGGCCTGCCTACTGCAACTTATGCCTGAACATGCTGGTCGGGCTGGGGAAGAAGGGGTTGTGCTGTATCTGTGAGTAGTTACTCTTTATTCTTTCTGTTGTCCTACTTCTTTTCACTCCGAGCATTACTGGGGCTTTACCAAAAAAAGCAAAATTCAAGTAATACAGCGGTATCAAAATAAAGTACTGCGGGAATTTTTAAAAACTCCTTGATTTGTAAGAAATGACGACATTTACCGGGACCGCAATATCGAGTTTTTCGAAATCATAACAAAATATGCAGAAGCTCACGCACGATCGCAGACTTAATCATGTGAACGTCGAGGCTATCCAGCTCCTATTTGAGTTTGAGCATGTTTACAGAGGCTATAAACATGAATGAGGAATGCTACTAGTTTAGCTGTTAGTGAAAGTAGTAGTCCGATGATGATGATGATGATGATGATGATGATGATGATGATGATGATGATGATTGTTCCAGTCTGCAAGTACACGGTCCACGAGCGTTGCGTACAGCGTGCCCCGGCGTCGTGCATCGCAACCTACTCCAAGTCACGCCGCGCGTCGGCCTCTCTCGCTCATCACTGGGTTGAAGGTATGCAGGGTCATAGTACTAAAGCAGGGGTAGATCAACGATTTCATTCATCGTAAAGCCAGGTTCTATCAAGATCACCTTGATGAATGGCGTTCTCTCAACTGTTAAAACGAACTCCCTTCGGCGGTATTTCCAATCAGTAAAATGACATAGGTGCCTTCAAGAAAGGGCTTTCATTTCCCTAATTGTCCGGAAACGAACTTATCTTCTTGATATTCTGGTGTTTATGGGTACCCGCATGCTCATTTTCCTCCTTCTCTTATAAAAAACCAGGTCACATTTTATCCGCGGCCATTCCACTTAAAGCAGACCGTTGCAGTTTCTTAATGTTAATTAATGGTTTCTTTCAAGGAAACTTGACTCTTATTATAAAAAGAATGCTCTGTGTTGACCAGGCAACTGCCACGGCAAATGCGCGCGGTGTCGGAAGAAGATCAAAGGGTACAACGGGATCACCGGCCTGCACTGCCGCTGGTGCCACATAACGGTGAGTACACCCCATCAAAACTTGATTTTTCTTTACTTCACATTTAACAACTAAGTCGCACGCCTATACAGCGCAAAGTTACTAAAGTACGGCCAAGAGAGGAGATAAAGAATGAAAATAAACTGACCGTTACTGAGTTATTACGATAGCGAGCGATTGGTTCTCTGCCGTTTCGCCAAAAAACGTTTCCCAAACTGATTCATTTCCCAACTGTTTCACTTGGGCAAATGCTTTTTTTTCTAAAACTGTAAATATTTCAGGATTTTTTAAAAACTAACCTAACCTAACCTATAGGGTTCTACACAATGGTCCTGAAATAAATCCTGAAATATTTACAGTTTTGGAAAAAAAAGCATTTGCCCAAATGAAACAGTTGGGAAATGAATCAGTTTGGGAAACGTTTTTTGGCGAAATGACAGGATACCCGAGCGATTATTATATCTGTCCTTATTTTTCATACGCAGTAATTATGTTCAGTTGGTCGATGACGGTTGTCTCTGCGTGATTCGTGGTACGGGAAAGCTGTCAGTACCTACAGAAGTTGTCAACATTAGGGCCGCCAATGTCATGTCAATGTTTTGACCTCCTGAAAGCTTGTTTACGTTCTTTATCTCGTCTCGTTAGCTTTACTTTACGTTTGATCTTATCTTGCTCTATTGCATTATGTCTGTTGATTTGCAATATGTCTTCGTCAAATTAATCTTATGAGATTGATTTTGTATACCCTGATGCTTGAGCTTTATGTCTCCATTGCAGCTGCATAACCGCTGCGTGGGGAGCGCCGGCGGCGCCTGCTCCCTCGGCCGGCACGCGCGCCACATCCTGCCGCCGACCGCCATCCGGCCGCTCGTGCTGGACCGGCAGCGCTCTCTGCCGCACCGTCCGCACAACGACCAGGTAAAAAAAAACATTCACAACATCTTCAACTGGCAACCTAAAAACAATCCTGTTTTAATCAGTAAAAAGGAATTTACACATCACATACCTATAAACGAACGAACTTAGAAACTTACTTAAAACTACACTAATCTAACAAACCGCTACCAGTGGGCATTGTTCCCAAAATGCTGGCAGCATTGCCACGTTGAATGGCAATGCTTAATCTTTGTGCCAAGTAAACGCCAGCATTATGGACCCGGGTTGCGTCGATCAGGCGCTTTAACACATCTTTAAAAATACTGTGTGCTCCTGGTCCCCACGGTCCTAAAGTTTCGACCCCAAAAGGCTCAAATATGTAACTTCTATCAAGTTGACTGTATTATCTGTATTAAAAACAATTGGATCATGTTGCCAATTTCACTCTGTAACTCTGCATAGACTAGCAAGCTAGACGGCCTAGACGTGTAGCTGAAATTAATAATCCGCACCACGTGACATGAACCAATATGGCGGTTGGGTAGGTAACAATGCGGTTGCCATGGTAACGCGCGCTCCCCTCACACCGCGCAGCTTACCGCCTACCTGTGACACCTAAAAATAGACTTTCGCACAGGTTCATGTTACGTTTTATTCTACCAGTTTTTTAATAGCGATCAGCAATCTTCGTTTGTCTATGAGTTCTTTGACACACGTGTGACAAAATATACTGTCAGCTCCGAGTGTAAGTGCGATATTGATAGCCAGCCGAACGCTATTAAGCAGTAGGTACCCAGACTGACCCCCTTACTAATAAATGTTGAGTAACGGTGGTATAGCTATACAATGTTTTGTCCTTATCAGTCAAATCCAAATGTCACAATGACAGATAATGACAAAACATTGTAGAGCTATACCACCGTTCGTTACTTAACGTTTATTAGTAAGGGGGTAAGTGACTGACTGACTGACTAACAGATAACGCACAGGCTAAACCGCTGAACCTAGTGACTTGAAATTTGGAGGGAGTATTTCTTGGGTACCCTAAGGGTACCCCCAACCGGAAGAAAGAGAGGGATTAGTGGGAAACTAATACGCGTTTTTTTATATTAATCAGCTCTTTACTTTTTTCAGCCAACCCTTCCCACCTCAATATCCCTCCCCATCTCCATCTCAGCCCCCCCAGAAGAGAAGAAGGAAGAGAAGAAGGAGCACCGCGCTCCTCCCATCTCCTTCCAAATCACGCCGCCAGATGGCAGCTGTCCTCTGCTGGTCTTCATCAACCCCAAGTCTGGTGGGCGCCAGGGGTCCCGCGTGCTGAGGAAACTGCAGTATATCTTGAACCCTCGGCAGGTTCATGATATAGCTAAGGGAGGGCCTATGCAAGGTGAGAACCTTCTTGGCTTTGATTTTAAAGTCTTCAGCATCATAATCAGACTTTTTTTATTGATAATGGGTTTGCTTTTGGCCAACTCTTGCCTTTGGAGGGTGAAGATTTTTTCGACGATGAAGCGAGCTCTAAACTTATATGCCACTCAGTGTGCTGCTTGGGCACCCAGAGGATGCCTATTCACCCTAGCTTTATATAGGTTCAGATTGCATGCACTGTTCTATTGTTAAGACATTTATCATAGTAGAATTGTAGACATAAATCTTGCAGCTTTAGGGCTACGTACAGGAGATTAAAATATTTTAATAAAACTATTTTTGTGCGACACGTAGCTATTTGGCATTTTTTAACCTTTTAACCACCAAGAATTTTTCATCAGTAGAGCCACCTTTACACAAATGTAGTTATTAGTGCTTGCCATAATTTCTAAACATTGTAAAGGTACTGATAACTTGCCGAAGTGAGCGTAACTTTCGTAACGTTCCGAATGGTCGTTCTAAATAAACAACCAATCGGAACGTTCATTTCTCCAAACATTCTAGGGAATATACTCAAGTCTATCAAAACCACTAAGGATAGAATACCTTGAACAACATATGATATTTTTGTATTCAATATACGAAAAGAAAAAGACATCGTGTCTTACATAAATAACGGCGGTTAAAAGGTGTAAATACGTATTATGTACCACAATTCTAATGATTACCAATTTTATTCGTATTTTCAGGGTTGCAGATGTTCAAGGATGCTAAAATATACAGAGTGATATGCTGCGGGGGCGACGGCACTGTCGGCTGGGTCCTGGAAACCATGGGTGGGTTATGATATCCTAGTACTTTTAAGCACCAAGAATGTTTTTTCGGACACGCTCGTTTTGTTATTTATCCAAAATCACATAAATCTATAAAGTGCTTGAATTACTTGCTAACTGCAAGCATAGAATCTTGCAAGACACAAACATATACGACTCCCTACCGGTATGGAAAACTTAAGAGTGTAGAAACTGACCGGTTTTTTTGTTTCTGGTTTTACTAATTGGCAAACCTTTTTTTTTTCCAGATAAAGTCCAAATGGACACACAGCCAGCTGTTGGAGTGATTCCTCTTGGAACTGGCAATGATCTCGCCAGGTGCCTGAGGTGGGGGGGAGGGTAAGTGATGTCTTTGGATCTTCTTCTGTTTTTATTAATGGCGGTCCACTGCGGTATTCCGCAGTGATTTTGCCAATATCAAGTGAGTAGAGTACATCAGTTAAGAGTTTCTTATTGATGATAAGAGATGGAGTAAATGCGTTACAGTCTGGAGGCCCAGGGTAGGATGGAGAAGTGTTGGCAGACTACCAGCTCGATGGTCCGATGATATTAGAGAGAATGCTGGCCCTCTATGGACCAGACTAACTCAAAATAGGGTGAAATGGAAAAGGATTGGAGAGGCATATACCCAACAGTGGGCATGTAAATTAAATGCTGCAGAAGAGAGAGAGAAGAGAGAGTGCATCAGTAAATAGAATAAATCAAAAGTGAAAGCCGGATCTTAAGTACCCGAAACCGACGTGCATGCATGACTCGATGAATGAATGTGGAAGAAGCGAAAGAGATTTGTCAGGATCCTAACAGGTGGAAATAGGTCTCTGCCTACCCCTGTGGGAAACAGGCGTGATTTAATGCATGTATGTAAAAGCTGGACGTCTTTAAATCGACCATCTTTCCTCTCCAGAGGTTAACGGAAGACCGCCTCTTTGGATCTTTGCAACATCGGACAAAAGGTCACGTGTATTAACTGGGGAAGTCATTGATCTCTAGGCACAGTCGTGGCGTGCTTTTTAGGGCTCCGAGCCCGAGGGGAGCCCGATGACTACGCTGTCCGTCTGTCTGTCCTTCCTGACTTTAAACGGCTGTTTCTTTTTTACTGTAATAGATAGCGGGTTGGTTTTTCAGAATATGGCGGCTTATTGCGGCGGATATACTATTTTTTTTTTAAGAATGTGAAATACTAATGTCTCCGTACTACAAGAAAAAAACATTCAACGTATTTTTATATTTATTGTATCGCAAAAACTGTAAAACATTCTTACCAACAAGCGTCAAAATTTGGTAGGATTAAAGTAATGGGCAAGAGTGAGATGGGCTCGCGCTGATTCGATTCGAAATTGAATCCAAATCGCAATACCTACTGTGCTGAACCCTCGTTGCGCGAATCCGACTCGCACTTGACCGATTATTATAGTTTAATCACGTTGCAGATACGAGGGGGAGTCCATCCACAAGATCCTGGACAAGATCTCCCGCGCCAGCACCGTCATGATGGACCGGTGGCAGATCCTCGTCGAGAACACCAGCGACGAGGTCAGTAAACACCCTCTTTCAACCCCCCGACGCAAATATTTAAATTGATGACTAGGGTTGGAACTTCGGAGTTTCTGCAGAAAATTGCGTTCGATAAAATGATTCAACTGATAAAGTGAAACTCGATGAAAATAATGATGAGTTACCGTGTATCGATTAGGACGTTTTAGAATGCTAGTTTAGGCGAAAACTTTACTAATTTTCAAAGGTTTCTAGCTTTGACCTGACATTTTGTTGTCATAGCCTCCCGAATCACCAGGTCTTCACTTGAGTACATAATGTCAAATTTAAAAGGCACCCTATAGTTATTAAAGTAAGGTTGCAACTACAATGTTACTAAAATAGGTTGGGTCTAACTGGGTATAAGATCTATTGTTTTTTTATAGCAACCAGAGCAGCCGGAGATGCCGGGCGCGGTGCCACACCCCACCACCGTCCCCTACAACATCATCAACAACTATTTCTCTATCGGCGTTGTAAGTATCATTTATCAAATAGGGTAAAGTCACCAATGGTCAGCCAGAGGCCTGTAGTTAGCCTCTGCCTATACTTTGTATGAGTGGGAAGAGTACGAAAGATATATTTCATACTCTTCGCACTCATATAAGGTCGACTACTGGACTCTGGCTGACAACTGGTGACGTTACCCTATCTCTTATTTATTATTTGTTTTTTTACGGCATGGTTAAAGCGAACGATCCGTAGATATATGCATTCTCAAGACTACAATCTAAAGACTACACATGCGTTGCCAAACCTGAGGAATACGATGAAATGCCCCCATGCTGGTAATATCACCGATCACCTTATCCCCATATCGGAACACGACAATGCGAACACTGCCGCTTGGCGTTATGTTAAAAGATAAGATGAATAGCGATCCGGACGATGCAAGGTGATTTTTTTATTTGAAAGCAGGTGATCTAAGCTAGGTTTGATAGAAATCGGTTGATTGTGAGATATATCAGCCCTGAAAGAAAGGGTCACCATTATATTGGGGTTTTTTAACTATGTATCTAGGTAGACAGCCAACTAAGCCAACGCGTCGCATATTTATCTTATAAACGCTATCTCAGGACGCGGCGATCTGCGTCAAGTTCCACACGGAGCGCGAGCGCAACCCCGACAAGTTCAGCTCGCGCATGAAGAACAAGCTGTGGTACTTCGAGTTCGCCACGTCGGAGCAGTTCGCCGCGAGCTGCAAGAACCTGCACGAGAACATCGACATCGTGGTCAGTGCATGCATTATTTATTACATGGCGAAAAATAAATAAATTATGCAACAGTTACATAATGGACTATTATGCAACAGTTGCATAATGGATTATTATGCAACAGTTGCATAATGGACTGTTATACAACGGTTGCATAATGAACGTTTATGCAACAGTTGCATAATTGCCTTTTATGCAACTGTTGCATAATGAATGCTTTTGTGATACGAATGGTGAAGTTAGGGCACGAGACGAGTATTTTGTTGCCGTAAACAAACAAACCGTGTTTTTGGTCGGTGTCAGGGCTCGGATACCTGTTAATTTAAATAGTAAATGTGTTTGTTTGTCTTCCTACAGTGCGACGGCTCATCCCTTGAACTGAGCAAAGGTCCGGCGCTGCAAGGAGTGGCGCTGCTCAACATACCGTATGCCCACGGGGGTTCCAACTTGTGGGGGGCCAGTGGGGCCCATAGGAGGGGGCGCTTCCCTAACGCGCAGCAAGGTACTTACAGTGTTACGATAAAAAACCGTACTCAATTTTTTTAGAGATAACTATCGACCCGCCCTCGCTTCGCTTCGGTTTATTGTGTCTTATTATCAGTGAGAACCTGTAATTAGTATCTACTTTTAACGGCCGAACCCTATATTCAAATCGCGGATAGATAGGCATACTTCAGATTAAAATTTGACACATTTTGTATGGGCATGTGTCAAATTTTAACCCGAAGTAAGCCTTATCTGTCCGCGGTTTGAATACAGGGTTCGGCCGTAAGGGTCTCCCCAGACCTATCGACGAGGAATCGGCTTGAGTCGGTAGGAAAAAGTTTTAAGTCCGTTCAAAAAGAGTGGAAAAGGCGTCGCTCTTTAGGCAAAAACCTTTCTCTTTAATCTATTGATGAAAACGGAAAATTAATTTTGTACATCAAGGAATCGCTCGATTACAATACGATAGTTTTTTAGAAAATATAGTTAGTTATTAGAAAACAATAATAATAATGAAGGCGCCACTCGGCCTTTCGTCAATGATCGTCCATTACCGCGTAACTAACAAATACAATAAGTTGCAAAATGTACCTTACTGACTTACTTGCTGAGGTGTATTTTGCACCTTATCTAATTTGTTAGTTACGAGGTATTGTAGTATCACTGACGGCTTGCTCGGTGTAGTCTTAGGCCCGGTTTTATAAAAGCCCGTTAGTAAATATGTCAGATCATATTTTAGTAACTTCATACAAGTTTTGACATTCCTGACCGAAATTTGATATAACGGATCTTTATAAAACCCAGCCTTAAGAGAGTCACCTAGCAGAATACAATAGCAAGTAGGTACTCGTAATCAGATTCTTGCCATTGACTTCGATATATTCCAATTATAATTTAGTTTTTTTGGACTGTAGTATAGTAGAAATAATTTTAAATACTTATCATTTTTTTTTCAGACATTGGTGACAAACTGATCGAAGTGATAGGTCTGGAGAACTGCCTCCACATGGGACAAGTTAGAACAGGTAATAAAATATTGAACCAACCACGGAATAGAAAAAACAGTGGAAGTGGCATAAGCTTCGCTTAGTATCAGACCTGTCGTCGCCAATACTCAAGCTGTCATAAAAACAGCACGCCACCATGGAAAATGTTTTTGGTGCGGCTACCGTTTTTACACTCCAAAATAGCACAATAAGGCATGCTTCTGGATTTATTTCCTATTTTAGAAATATCGTAGTATTGAAATATCGATTTAAGCGATCGCGGCAAAAGTATGGTAAGTTATGCGGAACTCCGCATAACTATGCCACACGTTACACGCCCACTTGGCACTTCTACTGTTTTTTCTGTTCTGTGGAACCAACGCTGGTAACTAGAGCCCGTTATCTTGTCGCACTGTCATTACTTTTCAGTAGAGCGTGAATGTTTTTTTATCGACTATCTAAATGTCGATACTGTATATCACTGATAATTTCAAAGAGGAGTTAAAATATAAAATATCCGTAAACTAAAGAGGCCAATAAGTTGGTAGTGATTATCTATAATGTAGATAAAAACACTCTGTATGAAGCTTGACGTCATACAGCTGTCACCGACATCAAAGTTTCGCTCCCTGGTCATCTCTATCTGATTCCAGGTCTCCGAGCATCAGGCAGGAGGCTGGCGCAGTGCAGTTCCATCGAGATGACGACCAAGAGGACCTTCCCCATGCAGATCGATGGAGAACCCTGGATGCAGCCACCTTGCAAGGTAAATCTTCATTATATTAGGTCCTTACCTATGAAATTGGCGTTTTATATGGAGATTTTTATGAAAACGGTGGTTTTCATACATTTAATTTTGCGGATTATTTAGTAACGTCAAATGCAAACCAAACAAAATTCTGTCAGGAATATTGGACACTTCTAAGCTATATTATACATATCTTAATTACTTAAAAATAGTTAGCTTCATAAAACTCTGCGTAATTGAAACACTTGAACTCACAGCACATGAAAAGAGTTGAGTTCACACTATAATTTTAAACACTAAGTAAGAAATTGAACAATATTTTATGTATCTAAAACCTTTGTAACATACTGTATTAATGAAATTTAAAACTAATTTGGAAGTTAAAATTGAAATGAATAAATTCCGTACGAAATAAAACACGTAAAAATATTACGTAATTAACGCATTCACTGCCACCGACGCATATATGCGTTCACTGTCATACAAGATTGTTCCTAGGCCACGCCCCCTGGCAGTGAATGCATTAAGTGACATCGGAAGGTTTCCCTTCATATATTCTTAGACATAAAGTTTTATAATTATATTTTATGTGCCTATATTTTTTCTATTAATTTACAGATAACAATAACCCACAAAAACCAAGTTCCGATGCTGATGGGACCAGCTCCTGAGAAAGGAAGAGGTTTCTTCAAACTCTTTACTCACTGTTAACCATCTCTTTCACTCATTCCATGTTAGATAAAACAGAAAGAGACGAACGTATTTAAATATGTTTTATTAGAATACTGCTGCCTACAGCATGTTGTTTTTTTTTGTACAATTTTAAAGTGATGCCAAGGATTTGATCACGTAGATCCTGACAAATATATCGGGTAAACTTAGATGTATTGAAATTCCATTTTTATGTATAAATAAAAAAAGTATACTTAGAGAATAAATTGGCATAATTTTAGCTTTTACCTGCTTGCGTAGACACCCCTTTAAACAATTTACACATTTTTTCAAAAAGTTTACATTTTCAAAATATTTTCCAAAAATGCATTGCATGTGTATGTATCTGACTGTAAAAATCTCTTAATCCATTCGCTTCTCGATTACCAATTGAACAAAGTGGTCCAAGTATGCAGCCGTTCAAATTTCAGCTTTATAGATCTGAAAATCTTGACGTCCATTAATATATAGGCTGTTTATTTATTATCTTACTTGAAATATATGCTTGATGCTATCTCAAAAAATACCAAACGTATTTTGCTTAGTGAGCTTTTTAGGTATTTTTTTGGGAGTAGCAAAAAATTATAGTTTTTTTTGTTAGGCTGCTGTTGATGGGGTCAGCTTACTTTAGATTGAAGTGAATAAATTAAAAAAAAAATAAGCTGTCACAAATGTAACTTGAAACTTTTATTCACTTCAATTTTTTTAGCATAGGGTCTTTGTTTTAAAATAGGTATTGCCTAATAATATAATTTGCAGCATTTTTTTTATTATTACGCGGATAAATTGAATTATAATTAAGTAAAGTATTGATTATTGAAACTGTAGGAATTAAAGAGTATAAAATGCAACGTTTGTTGAGTTATTATATTTATTTCTAAATGTAAATTACGAGCTTTAAATGTATTATATTATAATAAAGTATAGTGATAAATTTTAATTGTTTAGACTTAAGATAAAAAAATGTTCTCATCTATATTTAAATCACCGTAGGTAGCGCAAATGTTAAACAATTAACAATTATTTAAATCTCCCAAACAATTTACACGAATAAAAAAAATATCAACAACGTTTTCAACTTTTACAAGTTTTAAAAATGAAAATTTTAAGGTCAACTTTTGGAAAAAGTTTTGAAAAATATCAATATCGTGCCAACTATGTGGAAACGTCCTAAAACTCCTACGCCAGCCATTTGTATATATATTTCTATAGGATTTTTATTGTCCATTTATAGGAGAAAATTATCTTTAGAATTAAATATAGATTTTAAAATATATAGCCGCACTTTTAACCTTTATTTAAAATTTTCAGGTCTTTTTAAATATTTTTTTATGGAATGACTGTATGGTATTAAATAAAAAGCTAAGTCCGTAGGAACCTGTTTAAAAAAAAAAATTCCTTATTGTTAGTTTTTTAAACTCTGCACTTGGAATATATATAGGTATCTTTATAAAATAATATTAGAAAAACCTGGGAGATAGAGCCTCTCCCGGTTTCAAAACGAATTTCCCGAGGATGAAATCTTGACAGTTCGACTTCCATTTTCCAAAAGCTAAGTCGTAAATTTACAACATGACGTTTTTAAAAACGCCTTGACATTTGTAGGTAAAACAAGAATTGCTTGTTTGTTAGTATAGAATTTTATTCGTGATTTTTATTAAAAAATAAGGAAAAAAATAATGTAAATTTCGTTTTTATTTCGAGCAGTGTTCAAATCTGTTGATGCTTGTTTTGTAAGATTAAATGTTAATCATTTGTAAAGTATAAAAAAATATTATTGAAAGACTATGTGATTATCGCTAATAAGTTGTTTGACAACAGAAATATCTATGTGAAATACAAAGAAGAAAAATATTTGTGGTCAACGGTTTCTAGTTGTAATTATTTGTGGTCAATTGTTTTAATATTTTTTATACAAAATCCAGTTTTATAACTCATATATGAAGACATGGAGAAAGTCGTTTATTTTATTCTAATATGTTATTTATTAAAAGCAATCAAAGTTTTATATTTCTAACTAGTTTACATAATTTGCAAATGTTTTGTGTGAAAAATTATTAAAAACATTTGACCTATTTTTTATCTATTTTATAAGAGGCACTGAGTGACAGTAAACATTTATTATATCTTATCGTTTTAATCTAAGTTTAAAAATACTAATACATACGAATACTTAGCCGAATTAGAAAAAATGAGTCTAAAACATTTGTTTTTAACTTTGTCGCCTTTTTTCAAAATTAAATTGTTGTCATTCAGTGCGACGAATTCTATGTACTTACTTATTTATAGTTTAAATACTTAAATGTTGATACGTTATCTACTTGTACTATAAATGTTATTTGTATAAATTAATGTTACTCATCAATTTATGGAGAAAATATAAAAAAATACGAATTAATGTTGAAATAAGTACAGAAGCTTATGCATAGTTCAAAATTTATGAGTGAGTTTTGGATATATTTTTTCTAATTTGCATTTAAATCATTAAGCTTGATTAGGGAATAATTATTAAATTATTATTAGATAGTATTTTTTGTCGAATTATACCTCGTAGTATTTCATACTGATTGCCATTACCTATTTATTTATTGATTTCAGAAACATACAAGCTAACAGTTAATACACCAAAACGCTTCTACATTAAGACGAAAATAGTACACATAAATGTTGTACCTAATTAATTTTATCACACTAATAAAATAGATATTCACGCAATGTAACAAAAATATGTTACATCAACTTTATTACCATAGTAATAAGGGTTGTACACATATATTTTGTGACTTACAAACGAATGAGTACATTTTTTTGCACTGTTAACTTTTTGTTTGCTTTTTTAAAGTTTTATTAGTTAACAAGTTTAAAAAAGCCAGCTTTAAAAGCCCAACTGCATTTTTTTTTGATAATTTCGTGTAAATATTTTTCTATTACTTACCCATTTTGTAAAATAATTTGTGATCATTTTTTGAAACTCGCCGTCTTTATTAGGGTTCCGTACCAAAAGGGTGAAAACGGGACCCTATTACTAAGACTTCACTGTCCGTCCGTCCGTCTGTCTGTCCGTCTGTCCGTCTGCCCGTCTGTCTGTCACCAGGCTGTATCTCATGAACCGCGATAGCTAGACAGTTGAAATTTTTACAGATGATGTATTTTTGTTGCCCCTATAACAACAAATACTAAAAACAGAATAAAATAAATATTTAAGAGCGCTCCCATACAACAAACGTGTGCCATTTTTTGGTCGATATTAATACCGGCACCAGGTAGACGCTTGAAATATTCACAGAGTATTTAGTTGTATATTCACTTTAAAAATAAATAGTTAAATTAAATTAAAATAAATATTTTAGGGGGGCTCCCATACAATAAACGTGACTTTTTTTTGCCGGTTTTTTGCTAATGTTTTATAGGCACATAATGGGACGGAACCCTTCGTGCGTGAGTCCGACTCGCACTTGGCCGGCTTTTTTTTAAAGACAGCAAGCACCCTGTGTCAATGACATTACTTTTCGGCAGTCGGTTTTTAATGTCTTCAATATTTTAGCATGTTAACGTTTATACATTATGAATGCATTTTGTTAATTTTATTCAAATTTATATAATAGCAATGCACATTATGGGTGCATGCAGTCTCAGCCGCGACATTGTACTTCAACGTAATTAAAAGTTTAAATTATCTTAAGATTTATTTTAATAATTAAAAACTACCTTAAAGGTATTTTATTTATTAATAAATATAACCTATTAAACGTTATTATTGTTACTGTTATTTATTTAGTACTTAATTTATTATTACTTATTAATTATTTCTGATCGGAACTCTAGCATTGCGGGAGAGTCCAATTTTAAATATGTGGCAGCTTTAATAGTGTTAAGAAATATAAATTATTATATTACATTATTAAATATTGTAACGAAATATATGTGCATTTCAAATTGTTCTGCGTTTCATTTTAGAATAATCAGAGAAACAGCGGAGTGTAAAAAAAATACTCAAGTATATTACAAGTTAAAATAAATATACCAAACTACAAGATAAAAAAAGTAAGATACATTTCCCTTAGGTACAGTCATCAGCAATAATATATGATCCAACATTGGAATCGAAAATATCTGATACGTTCTTATTATTGCAGGCATAAGACCTGTAGCTGTTAATAAAATATTATGACCTTATTTTACTACTCGCTTCTACCCGTGACCTACCTACAACTTTTTTTTTTTTATTTATGTACTGCTAATAAAAATAGAATATTATGAGTGTTTGCTACGCCCGTTTTGGAGATCGGAATGACGTCATTTTGTTTTGTAACCGCGTTTTGCTAGCACTAGTCGTGACGTAGAAAAGACCATGTGGCGTTTAAGCTCTTTAGCCATCTGATCAGCAGTTTGTTAATTTATTTTCTCAGTAAATATTGAACTAAAAAAATAACTGCTTATTAAAACAAACATGTTTTTTTTTTCAGTCTTTAAAAAAAGTTCCGGCGTGCCTAATATGGCTGCGTTTATCGCGTGACAAAATATGGATAAAACATCCGTCACTTTTTGACACGTATATAAAGTCTGTTCCTATTCGTTCCGTCACTTTTGTATACAAATCAATTTACCATTATAACTCCATGTTCGCGTAGTTTTGAAGGTTGAGCGTAGTCATATTATTTATTTATACACTTAATCATTGTCTTCATGTTTATTTTGAGGTAGTAATCTCTATTTAACCTTGTATTTTTTGATGAAAAGTGCTTTTGGTAAAAGACCATGACACTGACTGGTGCTTGACACATACATTTAATTTTTTCGAAACATATTTGACATGAAAATGTAGAAGAAGTTTTGATAGATTTGATTGATCAGCTAGGTTTTCGTCTCTGTCGCGCCCAGCATAATGATACGATGATGATGATGAATATAATATTCAACCTTTTTAATAAACTAATTCGAGTTAACATTATTCTCATCGCTATTTCATCTTCTATCTAAAGACAATTACAGTTAGGTATACTTGTTATTGTCATTGGCAGTCCGAATAGGAACATACTTTAAGTACGAGAGTGATGGATGCTTTATCCACATTTAGTCACGCGGTAAACGCAACCATACTAGGCCCGCTGTTGTCAATTCACTAGCTAAAGGTCTTATTCTTAAAAGTGTTGTATTATGATACTTATGATTGTAATAACAAAGCGCGTAGGTTTCGCCTTGTTGTTTTACATACTGTGGCAGTTGACATAATTATACGTAATGCAGACCACATTCCTCGTTGGATTGCTTGTAATAATCATTCAAATGTGCTTTAATTCGAATGATATCGGACGGATAAGCTTGGATACTCCCGTTTTATTTTATTTATTTATTGAGGATTTCCAACTTTTTTTATATTCCAAGTTTATTGCGATTTCGAATCGAATCAGTGCGAGCCCAATTCACACTTAACCATTTTTACTGTTTTTTTTGTACAAAATTTCATTATTTAGGTATTGGAACAAAGTTTATTTCAAATTTGGTCCGCGGTTTATTTTTGTAAAGTGACGCTTTAAATGCTTGCTTATTAAGCCAACAGATTCAAACTTGAAAACTATTTTAAAACTAATTGGACCATGCATAATAAAATGAATTCATCCTTAAATTATAATTAAATAGATTTATATTCGTAATCATTAATCATGTTTGTCACTTTGAGGTTATTTCCACGCCCTAAAAATTTTCTATACACAATCACTGAAAATGGCGATAATCCTCCATTTACAAACACCGTGGTTGGTTGTTTTTGGGTTTCAAAAGTAAATTAAAAAAATACTTTAATCCCTAGAGTAATAAGGAGCTTTAGTCCGATGTGCGGAGACTAAAGTAACATTTTAAGAGCACGAGAAGTAAAAACTCTTTATTACACTTAAACTATTAATTACAAGACACGTTTGCATCAGTATAAACAAAGAAAGAATGGAAGAAAGAAAAACCATTTATTCGTGATAAACAGACATACAAAAAAAATGAATAAAATACTAACATAACCCATCATGTTAACGAATTTCACTTCATCGATTGTATCATTTCATCGAATTTTATTTCATCGATTGTTTCATTTCATAGAATTTTATTTCATTGACGTTATTTTCGAGTGAAACCATGATATTCTTGGGATATCTGAATGAAACATTAATTACGTAGGTTAGGTTAGGTTAGACTTGTGACTACCAAAAAAAATTATCTCACGCGGCGAGAAATGCCTTTCGATGAAATGAAAATTCTGCGTAATGATTCGTTGAAAGGTGTTTCGACGAAGTAATAGAACCCTAAAAAAACACTTGGTATACAAAAGAAAGGAATGCAAACACAAATGAATTTATTATTAAGCGATCAAAGACAAATTCATCAGCACAATGCTATTGTATTCTAATCGTCTTCCGTTTATAGGTTAAGAGTAAACAGCAAAGATATATCACCATTTTTTTTGTAAAGGAATCATTTGTAAAATGACAAAATTGCAAAACCTTTATGACTGGCCTTTATTCCATATCGTATTAGCTCGACGATCTTGCATCGATATCGTAATCATAATATGATTCGTAGAATTCCCGACCTCCACCCCTCTCGGCTGCCGAGGATAGCGTCAAATATTGTAGGGCCATTACCAACTGGGTATTGATTCTCTCAAAAGCAAAGGTGAGCGAATGCAGAAGTGAAGTCCAAACGGCGAGTTTAAGTAGTCCCGTCAGAGCGAGCAAAACACATATTAGCGCGTGCATTCTCAATTAGGCAGCCTTATACGTTCGAGAAGCCATGCCGCCAAATTGAATACACGCGCTGAAATGTTTTGTTCGCTTTGACGGGACTACTTAAACTCGCCGCTTGGACATCACTCCTGCGTTCGCTCACCTTTGCTTTTGAAAGAATCACTACCCTGGGCATCGGGGCAATAAATCATTTTTATCGAACTCTCGCTCGCACTCGTGGGGCTTATGACGAGCGTAAGGCATGCGTGTAGTAGCAGCGTTGTCTTGTATCCTTTACGCTCGCCATAAGCGTGAGTGACAGTCCGATAAAAATGATTCATTGCCCCGAAGCTCAGTTGGCAATGGCCCTACAATAAGCTTCTTGAGCAGGGTATTGATTCTCTCAAAAGCAAAGGTGAGCGAACGCAGGAGTGAAGTCCAAGCGGCGAGTCTAAATAGTCCCGTCAGAGCGAACAAAACACATTTTAGCGCGTGTATTCAATTTGGCAGCATGGCTTCTCGAACGTATAAGGCTGCCTAATTGAGAATGCACGCGCTAATATGTGTTTTGCTCGCTCTGACGGGACTACTTAAACTCGTCGCTTGGACTTCACTCCTGCATTCGCTCACCTTTGCTTTTGAGAGAATCAATACCCAGGAACCTCTGAGCCCCCCATGCGGTGCACTCCCCCACGGTGTGGCGCACATCGTCGATCATTGCGCCCCGTGCATGACACTTCTTAGGCACAGCCTGTGTTAACATCGTGAAGGCCTTTAAATCATGCTCTTATAAAAATGTATGCAAGCACAGATGTAGTGAATAATCCTTTCCCATCGTATTTTGTCGGTTGAGTTCGTATTTATCTTGCTTTCTCAGTTGGCTTATGAATTATGATGGCTACTGAAGTTAGTTGAGAAAGCAAGATAAATACGAACTTATCCGACAAAATACGATTGGAAGGATTGTTCACTACATCTGTATAATGTTTCTAATCCACAAATTGGCGCCTTATAACTAAATTGTACGTACTATAACCCTGATCTACCATAGAACGGTGTCACAGTGACTTTATAAAACAATTTGTTTGACACTTCTTACGACTTGAATCATAAGGGTGTTACCACACCAATCGATCGATCGTCGATCGATGGCATCGATCGATGGTAGAATTGATTAGTCGACGTGGATCGATAGTTCCTACCAGACCAATCGATCGATCGTCGATCGATGGCAGAATGGATTAGTCAACGTTGATCGATAGTTCCTTCATCAATTAAAGCTATCAGACCAGTCAATCAACGTCGACCGGCAATCGATCGATTGGTTAGTCGAACGATATCCGTTGAACAATAGTTCCTACCAGACCAATCGATCGACTTCGATCGACGTCAATCGATACCGTCGATCGGCGATCGATCGATTGGTCTGGTAACACCCTAACGTCACTGTGACGCAGTTCTATAGTGGGTCAGAGTTCCATTGTGCTGATAGTACCTACATTGATGCAATGTCAATTTCAGTGGAGGGGCGCGCCTTCACGGATTAAACACAATATAGCAACTCTAGATCTTTTATTTCTCTATTATTATTTAGTCCTATGAACAAACTCAACTGAACTTGGAACTTCTTTTTCCTTTGTACGGTTACGAAACGAGTAATGGACAAGGCCCAATAATGGACACTCGATTCTTATTTTACAGAAGATAAGCGTTATTCATTTGTTTTGCGACAGTCAATTTAGGACCGTATCAGATTTGAATTAAGAATGAAGTGTCCATTACTGGTGCCTGTCACCTAACAGTGTCCATCATTGGTGCCGTCACCCTAGTTTGCCTTGTAAAAACGTAACACTACTCTTGGACTATTTTAATGTGCATTGTAAAGTCGTCCTTGCATTGTTCAAACAATTACGATCAGGGCGTGGATAGTTAGCGCCGACAAAAAATGCATAAGACGTTACGCTGAGTTTATTAGTTAATCTAATAAATAAAGGTCATCAAACTGTTTACATCGAAGCGCCAAGAGAATAATCAGTAGTGCCGTCAAGATGGAATTCGGTGTAGACGAGATCGTGCTTGTTCAACGAGGGAAAACTAAGTAAATTATAAATTCATCGAGACTAGTGTGTGAGTAGAATTCAGCCCAGGAATTCAATTTCTGTCTTCTTTCATGAATAAAATCAAAATTGTTTCTTTTACAATAATAACAAAGATATATTTGAGATCCTCATAATGAGCCCTTTCATTTGATATGTGACACAGTAAGGCTTGCAATTTTTTTTAATTTCCTAATTTGTCCCCAGAAAATAACTCTTATTTTTAAAAAATATTTATTTAATTTGCACATCTGTGTTTGGGTAATCAATTTACATATTATTATGTGTACCAAATTTCAACTCAATCGGTCCAGTAGTTTCGAAGCGAATTGGCTGTGACTGACAGACGCACGAGTGATCCTATAAGGGTTCAGTTTTTCATTTTTTGTACGGAACCCTAAAAAAACAACTGTTTTATTTGTCAAAAAACATGACTATTAAAAAACAAACCTAACCTAACCTAAAAGTGTAAAAGCCTTAAAATTGGAAAAGATACTGGTTTCAGAAAAAACTGCAGTAAAAAAAACAAAGACATACGAACGGAGCAAGTCAATTAAAGACTTATAAGTACTTATAACAATAAAAAGTAAGAATCCACTTTTACATCTTTAAAATCCTTCCGAACCAGATCAAAGTAAAAAAAAAGTCAAAATGGCAGCGGCCGGCGCGGAATGCCCAGTGCTGACCCAGAGTCCTGCGGCCTCGACATTCAGTAATGTATGTATGTATGGATATGGGGTACCGAGTACCGACCGGTTGTGGATGACACCATGCGGAAGAGAACATACAGGAAAAAAAAATGCCATGGAAAAGAAACTGGTGGAACTAATGATGAAGACCACAGATAGTAACCGAAACTCTTCAACGGTATGTATTTTAAGGGTGGCGGTAGGATATCTCGATTAAGATAATTGGTCGACTATGACGAAGCACATAAAATGGTTTAAATAATATGCAAACGGTCGGAAGGAGCCGCCCTAGGCGTACTTTTTCGAATCAAATCGAAGAAATACTGGATTAGGGCCGAATTTTAAGTACCCGAAACCGACGTGCGTGCATGACTCGATGTATGAATGTGGAAGAAGCGAAAGAGATTTGTCAAGATCGTAGCAGGTGGAAAGACGTGGTCTCTGCCTACCCCTCTGGGAAACAGGCGTGATTTAATCTATGTATGTATGTAAATAATATGCACTACGACTTTCCCGCGGTGTTGCTTGCGGCGAGCTTGAAATGTCCTATATAGTTTCTTATTATTTGAGAAATGGGACTACATAATACTACATATTACGATCACTAAAAATAAAATAAAACAATTGTTTTAAAAAACAAAAATCCGCGTTCAAAAGCGCAATGAAGAACTTTTATTAGAATGGTGTTTTTTATACATTTATTTTATCTCAATACTCAATACTCAATTATTTATTGCATTCCATAAGGTATACATAGGTGGTACTTAAATTAACTTAAAAGTTATGAGATCATTATGGACCCTGTAGGGCACAGCAACATAATATATAAACTTATAAACTAGTGAGAGCGCTTATTTGCTAAGAGTAGTTTTCTTTACTTACATATCTATTAACATAATAATTTATCGTCTAAGTATTCGGTTATTGAATAATAGCATCTATTTATTTGCCGACCCGTTTTTTTTCTGTAACTCATCTGTAACTCTAAATATTTCAGGATTTTTATAAAAACTAACCTTAACCTAACCGATAGGGTTGTACACGATGGTACTGAAATAAATCCTGAATGGTACTGAAAAAAATATTTACAGTTACCGGAAAAAAGCGGATTGGCAAATAAAACGGTTGGGAAATGCAATTTGCCAAATGGTTTTCGGCCACAAGGCAGGATACCATCGACTACACTAGCACTAGTGAAATGTAAATTGCATGCTAATTCATAAATATTTATCATTCAATTGGTTAGTTTTGCATGACGCCGGCGACCGCACCTGCGACGAAATATTTTGTCATGCAATTGGCGCATCGACATAGTCCGGGAGTCAGACCGGTTTTTTTATTTTTTATTTTTTCATTTTAATTGACATGCATTGTTTGTAGATTTTTACTGTGCGTTTTTTTTTCAGTTTGAATTTATTTATACTCCCTTTTTAAAACCGTAAAATATAGTGACTTGCTAAAGTCGAGATTTTTCGACAAATACAGTGAGATTTTAAAGTAACGTTATATTTTAAGTTAAGTTATTTTTTCATTTTAATTGTCATGCATTGTTTGGATGTTAATATCTTTTTATGTTTTTTGTATGTTTTCTCTAAAGTCGAGGCTAATTAATTTTACGTAATGGAAGATTAGATTTTTCAACAAATGCAATGATATTTTAAAATGACGTTACAAATTAAACGCAGTACAAAAATAAATTACACTTTTTTTCTAATAGTTATTTGATTTTTCTGTTGTGGAAAACTAAAGACCATCCAAAACTTTCACTTTACATTTTGGCTAGTAAACAAAATATACAAAAAATGGACCTAAATAACGGTCATAGCTTATTTTTTATGTAATAGGAAAACGCAGTATCTCTGAAGCAGTGAAATAAGTACAAGTTTTAAAATGGTGATTATCATATCAATGCTCTCAATTCGAAGCATTAGGAACTAGTTTTGGTTTAAGCGTAGGCATCCAGTTATCATTATCATAATCATGTGGCAATTGAAGGTTTGGCACATTCATAATAATAAGTAAATACAATGGGCTGCAATTATATCTTAAATATTTTCATCTATCCATTTTTCTTTTTTATGATTATTATTTATTGTCACATTTTTTTAAGCTTTGCGTAGTGCTCGTGATAGTTTTTATGTGAGTAATTTTTGTGGTAATGGAACACTTAAAAAAAATAGTCCACCACTGTTACTACATTTAATAATAATTAAACATAAACATGTTGTGTATTTATGTTGACGATCTCAAAGTAATTTCGTATTTTTTGACATGCAATGCAATTTATACTGTAATATTACATTGATCAATACATAAACTGAACTATACAAGTCGAACAAAAAGGAAGTTTTGAATATTTGTCTTTATATAATGTCCTTTATATAATATCCTTGTTATAAAACGATACCTCAACTGTCAAAATCAGGCCATCCGTTCAACTATAACTAACTAATCTACCGATCGGTTTTTTATATTTTTACTTTTAACTGTATTGCAATGCAGTAAAATAAATAAATATCGGGGGAAAATCTCACACAAATTGACCTAGTCCCAAACTAAGATTAACCTCTACTATGGGGACTAGACAACAATAAACATAGTTACATAGAAAAATACATATTTAAATTTATGGAAAGCACCCAAGACTCAGGGACAAATAATCACACAAATTATCTGCATCTTTCAATATTTTTGTGTTTTTTTTTTAAATTAAATTCACCTTTTACCTTCCTCGCTCTTGAACTATTTCGTAAATTCTCTTCCTACTTCTTTATACATAAACGACCATAAACTATCGTAACACAATATGTTTATGAAATGTAAAATAAAATATGAAGTCGTGGGTGATAACTACTACATTGGCGATAAATTTATGGCGCTTTGAGACAAAATGAAGTGTTGCTTGCGTTTTTTATCATTCGTTTAATTTCTGTAAAGGTTTGTTTGAAGAGGTGTTATTGTGAGAAAGGCTTGGGTGGGCAATTTTAAACAGTCACAGGGAAATAAACCGACTTAAATTACAGGTTTGAGGATTCTCGAGGTGCAGTCGAATAGCCGAATGCGCTTTTTCGTGGTCACGTGGCACCTTCTTGAAAGGGGATAGAAGCTTAAGGCTGCGGCTCCACTGAGGCGGAGACGATATTATTTAAACAATAGAAGGCGCATGCGGTCACGTCGAGCGCGCCTTGCGCACGATAGTTTAGATTCTATTGGTTGATATTGGCACAGCTCCGCTCCACTCCGCTCATCTCCGCCTCTGTGGAGCCGCAGTCTAGGTCCTAATCTCGTTAGGACTCTTTAGCAAATACGGCCAGGGGTCCTATCCAAGATGCATTACTCTAAATAGCGTTTCTATTCATTTTTTTTCAATCCATTTAATGCCCTTCGTCGGCGTACGTTACTAAGTTTTGTAACTAGCTACGAACTAGGATTTTTTTTTCTTGGTTTGTAACCAGGTTACGAACGAAGAATTCAATTTTGATGGTTTTATTTGCCTGCGTAACTAGGTTACAAACAAAGAATTTTTATTTCCTTCTACGTAGTTGGGTTACGAACGAATAATTAATTTTACCTTATGTCATATAACCGCTTAACGAATAAATTTTATAGTGTCACGGAGCTCCTGTTTTCGCGAGGTTTGGCCCTTCGGGCCTGCTGCAAAACTAACATAACCTGAACCTATCTTCCTTTTTTTACCTAGAACGACTATTAAGCCGTTATAATACAAGGATATAAGGTAAAATTAATCATTCGTTCGTAACCCAGCTACGTAGAAGGAAATAAAAATTCTTTGTAACCTAGTTACGCAGGCAAAAAAAACCATCAAAATTGAATTCTCCATTCGTAACCTGGATACAAACCCAGAAAAAAAATCCTAGTTCGTAGCTAGTTACAAAACTTAATTACGTACGTGGACGAAGGGATTTATGATTAATGTATTCTTACAAAAACTATACCAACATTTTATGCTATCATCATGCAGTAAGCAGCGATATTACAGCTGACGGTCACATTTTCGGCCACCTACGCCGCATCAGGTTTGGTTCTTGCACGCAATTATATCTCAATCCTTACTCCTTATCGGCAATACATGAATATTAAATAAATGCCAGGGTACTTCATAATTCGGTGTAATTGTATATTCATTTAAAATTGTTTTTACTCGCTATTTCGTCTGAGTTTTTTTTTTCTATTATTAAAATGACAGCACCAGCACAAACTGACTGTCATTAAGTCATACTTAACTCTTAATTCAAGGAAAGAAAAAAAAGTCACGCAGTTGGCAAACGAGTGCCTACACAGGTTTGGTGGTAGGTGGTAGGTGGTAGGTGGTAGGTGGTAGGTGGTAGGTGGTAGGTGGTAGGTGGTAGGTGGTAGGTGGTAGGTGGTAGGTGGTAGGTGGTAGGTGGTAGGTGGTAGGTGGTAGGTGGTAGGTGGTAGGTGGTAGGTGGTAGGTGGTAGGTGGTAGGTGGTAGGTGGTAGGTTAGGTTAGGTTAGGTTAGGTTAGGTTAGGTTAGGTTAGGTTAGGTTAGGTTAGGTTAGGTTAGGTTAGTATACTTAACTTTGCACAATCGTCAGCTGCTTAACTGTACTAATCGAACGAAGCCAAACTCGATGAGTCTATGTTAAATGCAGCGGAGATCCTGTTGTCACCTTCCCAAGTCATCAACAGATCAGTTTAATCAACCTTATATTACATCGGATTTACATATGTTTTCCAAATTGTATCCCATCATCATTGTGCAAAATGTGGTTACAGAATTAACAACAAGTTATGGTAATTCTGTAGCACTGCATACCCCACTCTGGGAATGAAGACGTGTCGTGTATGTATGTATTTCACCCGATTCCAATAACCGGAACTGGTTTAAAAGTAACTTGCAAGGTTTGAATCAAAGACTACTGACACAAACATTGTGAAGTTAATATAACGCTTGTAATAACCTTATTTCCCGGCCAACCACATACTTAACAGATTAAGTGCCAGAAGTCCTAATTTCCATACAGAACTGTCTCCATTTCGAGTCGTTGGCATGCGACGTCAGCCTGCATTTTCTTTAATCAGTTCGATCTTTAAACCAACGGATTATTCAAATTTAATCTCTTGGAATGTATTGACAATCCATATTACCAACTTATCTTGATCACTCGTTAAATGAAACTTAAATATAATGTCATACTTTATTTTGTTTTTAGGTTTACTTTTCGGTAATAACGGCGGATTTAACGGCAAAAATAAGTTGGTGTAAGTAGGCTTTTAAATTCTGTTCTGTAGGTTACCAACTTGGTAAATAATGATAATGGATGTTTTTTAATTAGATCGTTATTTTAATTGAAAACGAATTAATTAAAAACGCATTGAAAAGGTTTAATGGAGCTCAATTGTATTCGATAAACCATATTGGTTTTGATATGGTTATATTATTTACTTTAACTCGGCCGCCATTACTGTCAAATGAATAAAAGCTATAGTAACGATGACGATGCAAAATCTTTTTTTTCCTGTGTTAAGCTTTCCATTCGCAAAACCAGTCTTTATTTTTTTCAGTAGCTTATTTTGCCAAAGCTCTTTTTTCTTAGCAGAAATAATTCCATTATCATAAGTTTCCAATCTGTATTTACCTGAATAGTTATATCATTTCCACAGAGTCGGAGCTCGGCCGGTGCGGAGCTCCTACTCCTGGGTGCTTTGGCCCTTCGGGCCTGCTGCAAAACTAACATAACCTAAACCTACCTACCTATTTCGGCCTAATTACAATGGGGAAATTTGTGACTTGGAAAAATCTAGAATGGAAAATGTGCGACCAGGGAAAGTTAAGTATGGGGGAAAAATGCAATTGGGTAAACTCACGAATGGGAAAAATCGCTAGTGGGAAAATTGCTACGCGGAATAATCGTGTTTGAGAAACATATTGATACACCGCTGTAAAATATCAAAGGTAATGTGGTGTTACCGAGTTGAGTCGAGTCCATGGGTAAGTTGTATTTTCTCGCTTGTCGCTCAGTGCGTCTCTATCGTTACAGACTAGATAGAAAGGGAGATCCGAGCGACAACCAAGTCGCGGGCAACTTGTGATATCATAGCACTGTTATGTTGAATAAGTATTTTTGGTTTGAAAAAAATCCAATTTATTGCAAACTAAACGATTCGTGTCATTCAGTTGTGTGTATCTATATGTATATGTATCTGTATGTCTGTCTGTGACATCGTAGCTGCCAAACGAATAATCCGATTTGGATGCGGTATTTTTCAAAAGAAAGCTAGTTTAATGGGGATGGTTTTTAACTTGGTTTCATGAAAATCGGTTGGGCTGTTTCAGAGATAATAATATAATAATAATAATAATAATAATAAATGGGTTTTTATATTTATGCCGTGTGGTGCCGGGTTTAGGATGTTGCCAGTAGATGTCTTCCCGTGGATGTAGTAAGAGACGACTAAGGGACTAAAGGCTGTGTAGTGCTGTTAGGCGATGGGTTTGCAACCTGTCACTAATACACTGGATAACATCTTAGCCTGGTTGTGCAAAATGTGGTCACAGAATTATCAACAAGTTTTTGTAGTTGTTGGTGAGTCTGTGGCTCTGCCTACCCCACTCTGGGAATGAAGGCGTGAGTTTATGATTGATGATTGATTGAGTTATACTTAGTGTATCCCTTCGAGCGGCAATCGCCGGGAACCCGGCGGATGTAATTTTCCGCAAAAAAAATCCATACCGGGAATCAAACCCAGGCCCGCTAGCTTTGTAGGCACACTATCAACTAGGCTAAATATCAGTTGTATCAATTGTTTCATAATGTACCTTATTAAACCAAAACAAGCAATACTATAATGGAAGCCTACTGTAATTGGACACTGCTAATGACTTATTGAATATCCAATGATGTTTAACACGCCCGCCGCCGGAATGCGGAAACTGCATTAAAACGGTTAACATATGGCGCTAATTAACCAGAGGTGATAATCACTTAATAAGAATGTGGTCTGTTACTCTAATGGTCGTGAAGATTGTTGAACTCACAGTTACAGCGTTAGGCAAGCAATTGAAGTTCAGGTTAGGTTAAAGACGCGCGTGTGCGGCGCGTGTGCAGCGCGCGAGACGCGCGTCTCGGTGTGCCGGGGTTCCATTTGTTTTGTTGTTTTACAACTCCCTGACGCTACGCGACGCTACGCGCTGCTGCTGCCACGCGTTTGGTGTGCCGGAGCCTTAAAGCTTAGAAGAACTAGGCCATCTATACATAGCTTTTTTAATAGCATGGAGTCACACAGGCCACCTGATAATAAGTGGACTCTCAAGCCCATAGACATTTACAATCTCAAGACTGCAATCTTACGATGACAATCCCAAGACCCCAAATGCGTTGCCAACTGGAATTTCACCGGTTTTACCCCCGCAGCGGAACACAACAATGCGAACACGTGCTGTTTGGCAGGGAAAGACGGTGGTAGCGATCCGGACGGGCCCAGGGTAGTGATTCTTTCAAAAGCAAAGGTGAGCGAACGCAGGAGTGATGTCCAAGCGGCGAGTTTAAGTAGTCCCGTCAAAGCGAACAAAACACATTTCAGCGCGTGTATTCAATTTGGCAGCATGACTTCTCGAACGTATAAGGCTGCCTAATTGAGAATGCACGCGCTAATATGTGTTTTGCTCGCTCTGACGGCACTACTTAAACTCGCCGCTTGGACTTCACTCCTGCATTTGCTCACCTTTGCTTTTGAGAGAATCAATAGCCTGCACAAGGTCCTAGAACCTTTAAAAATAGGAGCAGAGACGATAAATCTACCAAAAGAGATGCTCCATTTTCCCAGCCTCGTCCAGCTCATCTTCCTTGCATAGGTAAAAACAGTCACAACACGGGATTGTTGAACCACTTACCACTGCTCTTATTTTGGCCGTGTAATGCAAATCGGGTTTAGTCGGTCATACTCGTACGTTCAGGCAGGGGCTCTACTTTGAAATCAGAGGCCCCTGCCAAGATGCAGTACGCTAACTAGCGTTTCTAATCGTTTCGTTTTTAAACCAATCGCGTCACTGGTAGATCACGTGACTTTTCGTATCACGTCATCTTCCAGAGACGCGATTGGTTTAAAAACGAAACGAATAGAAACGCTCGTTAGTGTAATGCATCTTGGCAAGGGCCTCGTAATTCGAACTTCGGATCGCCCCATCACTTTCTTGCGAATTAGTGACGCGTCGAGAGCAAAAGGGATAGCAATAGACGAAGTTCGAATTACGGATTTCAAAGTAGAGCCTCAGTATGTATTATTCGGCTAAATGATGAAGAGTAGCAAGTGTGCATTCCTGTGTAGTGGTGCAAATCCTTGATTTGAAATTGATAAGTTTTCATTGTATTTAAGTTTGTATTTCTATAATAAGTAAGTTCGTCGTTGTCGAGTTAAGATGACTGACGATCTACCATAATGGCAGCTTATGCGTCAATTCCATTTAATGAATAAATTATAATACCACCAAAAAAAGGAGTACCTCAATAGTTGATTCACCTATATCTAAATAGCACTTACACCCGTATTTATAGTCAAGAAAAGTAATTACTTGAGTAATAGTAATATCAAAAGTCATATAAAAATCGTTACTTAAGTCATTACTTTTGATCAAGTAATTACTTTTCTTGACTTTAAATACCCCGTGTTAATGTTGGAAAGCTAGCAAGAATTCTGTAAACTATTTTTGGAGTCAGTAGCGCTTAGAACAAATCCTTATTAAGAAATACTACCCTGCTAAGCCAAATAGCAGTATCTCAAATTTTACTCCTGTAGCAATAACAAGCCTATTACTAAGAAGCAAGGATTGAATCTACTTTGGCAATTGAATCTGATATACTGTTTACTGGTAGGAGGGCAAAATGGCTGCGTTAATTAAGATTCTAGCTGCCATGTTAGTTCACACATTACAATTAAAAGTAGACGGGACAAGGTTCACCGCCGATTGGAGGATAGTCTTAGATGGTTTGGTTTTGATTACCTTCGGCGGTAAGGTTCAAATAACAAGTGATAGAAAGATTACCGAAGTCAGTGTTGTGTGTGGTTTAGTCATGAGTAGAGAATTGATTAAGACTACGCCGAGCGTACGCCGGATGTACAGTGGCGCCCTCATCACTATTATTGTGTTTTCTAATAAAATAAAGTATTTTCTTGAAATCGGACGGTGCATTTTTGTACTACAAATGAAAACACAACTTATAGGACATATCACATAGTTTAATAACAATTGACCTTTGAGTTATCAACTTAACGGAAAAAAGTGGCTACCTTTTCCCGTTAAGCTGACTACTCATAGGGTAATTGTTATCAAAGTTTGTTACGTATCCCATAAATTGTGTTTTTACTTGCGCTACAAAAAAGCATCGTCCGATTGCAAGGAAATTCTTTAGTTAATTAGAAAACACAATAATAGTGATGAGGGCGCCACTGGACGGTCGACGTTTGCTCGGCGCAGTCTTAAGACGAGGAGCTGTTCGGATTAATTCCTGCCGTATCCTTCCGCCTTCGTCCTACGCGACAGAATCTCCGTCAGCATCATTTAGATGGTTGGCAGTCCACAGCTGTGCGTTTCACTCGGAATTTCCTGCCTCGCACAACTAAACTGTGGAATGGTCTGTCGCCTGCGGTATTTCCGGACCGTTGCGACCCTCAAACCTTCCAGAAAAGAGCGTACTCTCATTTGAAACGCCGGCAATGCACCTGTGACTCCTCTGGTGCTGCAGGTGTCTATGGGTGATGGTGATCGCTTACCATCAGGCAATCCGTTTGCTCGTTTGCCTCCAATACCTTAAAAAAAAAAGAAGTGAGAAGAACAAAACACATATATGAGGCAAGAGTAAGTAAATGGGAATGTTGGAAGGGGAAGGTAAAGGCGAACGTTCCACGATCAGATCGGTGACGTATTAAGAAAGGGCCAGGTCAGGAGACTCTAAACCGACGCACGTGTATGAAGAGACTTATCACTGTGGAGGAAGCGAGGGAAGTTTGTTTAGATTGTAGGAGGTGGAAGGATGTGGTCTTTAGAATAGAATAGAACAGAATCATTTATTTCGAGTAAATTTACCTACACTCATATATTGTTAGTAGTTCCTTAATCCTAATTGTTAGTTACTAATTACACTTAATTGTAAGGGGCATGTAGCCCACAACAATGACGCATGTAAGGGCAGTCTACCCTGCTCCCTATCATGCTGAGGATGATATTGGGGCTGCCCGCACGCGGCGCACCAGGGACGCGGCCCGCTTGCGCATGGTGGTGTGCCTACCCCTACGGGAAAGAGGCGTGATTGTATGTATGTATTTATGAGTAGAAAGATTACATTTGTGAAAAATAGTTTACTTCAAAGTCAACCATTTATACGAGTAGTGACGTATAATGATGCAAGTGACAAATAAATGGTTAAAGACGACGAAGATGATAGCCTAATTGGTTGTACGAAGCTAGCGGTCCTAGGTTCAAATCCCGGTTAGGGCAGATATTTGTGTGATGAGCGCGAATATTTGTTCCTGAGTCATGGATGTTCTCAACGTATTTAAGTATATATTTCTCCACATAAGTATTTATATCGTTGCCTAGTACACATAGTACCTACAAGCCTAGAGCTTAGTTTGGGACTAGGTCAATTTGTGTGAGATCGTCCCTTGATATTTATTTTAATTTTATTTAAAAACATTCTATAAGTACTAAAGTCTCTCCGGTCTGAATTACTATCATTAATTTGTACTTCTACAAGTACGCGGGGACTTACGAGGCGCTAATGTATTTCGATCTCATATACATACATGCGTTTTTTTCTATCCTTCATGACCTCTCACTCAAACGACACGAGAAATAAAACAACATTAATTTGAACTAAAGACAAATTACTTACATTGATACAAGCCGACACTATCCAAAAAACTACTTTAACACTTTACAATAAACCCGTTTATCCTTTAACAGGCTTATAGATTAATTAAACGTACTGGATAAGGTAGCATCCCAATATGGCGTCTTGTATGGTCAACGCAAGTTGAACGCTTTAGAACTTTTTCTCTTTCACTCGTTGAACAACTTTGTATTGAATTTCAAACAAGATGTTAACGTGACAAGGTGCTAAAGAAATCGAGTTAAGGCGGTGACTTTAAAAGGTTAATCAAAGGAACCATAAAATTGAATTGCTTCAATGAATTTCAGTTACAATCAGTGCCCAGACGAGATTTTTTATATTGATATTGAGACATTTTTCTTTGGTAGAAAGAGATTGAATTTTTCAAGGGTGTATAGTAACTATAGGTAGCGATAAGAGAGCGGTTGACATGAAAAAATAGGACGGTAATTAATTACTTTAACTTTTGGGGTACAAAAACCGTATAAAAAGAAACTAAAAACGAAAATTGCTAGTGCTTGTTTAATAGACGTAATCGAAAGTATGAAGCCTATAGAATATGAAACGTTAGGTTTAGTCCAAATTATTAGTTCCGACTTACCTGTCTACCCAATGGTTATGATGGGAAAAAATTGTCAACCTAACGTTTGCATATTATATAAGCTTCATACTTTCGATTAGTATGTAATTGGGGGTCTCTATTGGATAGCATATTTTTTTTACGCATAACGTATCTTTACGCATAAAATCGTTTGACCTAAAACGGTTTTTACAATAGATTGATTTTATTTTAATTATTTTAACCTAACCTAACCTAACCTAACCTAATCTACACAATAGACGTTTATTAAATTTTGAAATGTCAGCCTAAAGGGTGTTTATGCGAAAAAAAAATATGCGTAAAGATACGTTATGCGTAAAAAGTTTATGCGTTTCAAAGGGATCCCTGTAATTGGTCTATTAAGCAAGCAACAGCATTTTTTATAAAGTTCTTTTTTTTAAATTATGGACTGTACTGGACTGAAATGTTTCAGTCAACCTATTCGCCATATATTACTTACCATATTTAATTTGATATAAAATATTTTTTATCGAATAAACAGCTGGATGAAGGTCGTGTCCTATTTGGATCTCCTACTAAAAATAAATTGCTCTTACGGAACCGAATTCGAGACTGCAAGCTTCGTAGTTAAGACAGTGTCACGAAATATATTTGTTGGAGGTTAATTCATCTAAATATTTAATACATCTAACTAACATTGGATATTGAAATATAATGTTATTCAATAAATTGACACTTGAAACCTTTTGAGGTCTACTTGTCAAATAGGTTGTTTAGAATATAAGTCCTTGCACAGGTGGTAATAATTTGAACTGCAGAATAGGCCGACAATTATACGGTAAACTATATTAAAGCGAAAAAAATTCATCGGCCATCTATCGTTTGTTTATAAAACAACGATAGATGGCGTCACCATACCCTCCGAGTATGAAAAGCAAGCGAATACTAATTTTCGTGGATCTTAAGTAAGGTCTTGGTGGCATAATTGGTAATGCGCCTGCATCGGCTCGGAGAGCCAGAGATGTAGGTTCGAATCCTGCCTAAGACCGACGAATTTTTTTCGCTTCAATATAGTTTATAATTTCGTAAACAGACGTTTCTGTTAAATTTAAACATCTTTAATTATACGGTATTTTCTTATGAATGTTTTTTGTACAAAAGCTACAACCATTTCTTTTGCAGACGACACTGCTATCCTGGTACAGTCACCATAAATAATATATTATCCAACATTGGGCGCAAAAATTTCTGACACGTCTTTATTACTAGAGCTATAAGAGCGTGTCAGATACTTTTGCGCCCAATGTTGGATAATATATTATTGCTGGTGACTGTAAGCGGAAAAGACTGGGACCCAATTCTCGTGACCTCGAGATGATTTTTTTTGATTTTTTACATGCATACGCACTTGCACTTACACACACACACTTTTGTTTAATTTGGGAACTCGTATAGTATCTAATGTTGTATAGATAATGGTACAGAACTCTTCGTGCGCGAGTCCGATTCGCACTTGGCCGGTTTTTTTATTTATTGAATCGATATTAAAACCTTAACCACGCTATTATTTAAGTTTGTCGTCATTTACGCCACTGTTATTTTCTCTACATAGTGTTATGTTAATAATAGTGCATTGACCGTTAATCCACTGTACAATGCACCTATATGCAATCCGCCAACAAATTGCGATACGAAATAATTAGCCTTAAAGTGTTACGGCAACAAAATAACTGACTAATATTTTCTAATTAGATAGCTGATTTATTACTCTGTGTACAGTCATGCAATAAATAAGTAATAAATAAAAGAATCTGAGTCGGGTCGGAGTCGCGCACCGAGGGTTCCATACCGCACAGTAGGTATTATTATATTCCGATTTCAATTCGATTTCGAAACGAATCAGCACGAGCCCGATTCACACTTGACCATTTTTTGTATTTTTTTTCAGGGTTTTACCGTTTTTACGATACAACAACAAAAAAAAATACTTTGATAAAAATCTTTCTTGTTTTATTAATTCACTTTATTTATTTATTTATTTATTACAGTTCAAAGGATACAGCTCTTTAAAGTAAGGACGGACGGACAGCATAGGCATTATATTAATAGGGTCCCGTTTGGCTCCCTCCGGGTACAGAACCCTATAAAAAGACGTGCTGCGCCCACCACGAATGATTGGGATGAGGGTAAGATGATGATGATGATGATGATTATGATAATGATAATTATGATGATGACGATGATGATAGTGGTCGTTATAATGATGATGATGGTGATGGTGGTGGTGGTGGTTGTGGTGGTGATAATGATGATGATGGTAATGATGATGATGATGATGATGATGATGATGGTGGTGGTGATGATGAAACTAATGTTTCTAGTCGGGCATAGGATATTTTTATCCCGGAGAGTTAAGAGGCCCTTGAGGGTAAAGTCGGTAGGGTTCCGCGATCCAGAACTCAATAAACATGACGCCTAGTCTATAATTTGGATATATTAAACGTGATAATAATTATTTCCTTGCAACTGTTAAAGTTGAATACAAAATTTCAAACAAAAACCCCTATAGTTTCATTTTTCTAACATAACACATTTTTCACATGTTTCTGGTTGGATCTTCGAAACCCTACGATTTTTAGCGATGGTTTTTGACTTTTCTTAATCCTAATAAACCATTTTTTTAATCCCATGTATCCAGGGGGTCCCAAGTTCCCTAGGTATCCCAGGTAGGTACCTACCCTAGGTTTCCCAAGTACCCACGATGTCCCAAGGACCCACTCTGTAACAAGTACCCACGGTGTCCCTAGAACCCACAGTGTTCCAAGTACCCTTGAGGTCCCAAGTACTCACGGCATCCCAAGTAGGTATACACGTTTGACGGTGCGAAAACGATTTGTAAACCTTAACCAACAAATATAATATTAAATTACATTAACAAATTATTGTTCTATATTGAGACGACTAGGCCTGAGTCTTATGAGATAGGTCCTTATGTACATACATACATAGTAGGGGTAGGCAGAGACCACTTCCTTCCACTTGCTACGATCCAGACAAACTTCCCTCGCTTCCTTCACACTCAAAAGTCTCTTCACACACGTGCGTCGGTTTAGAGTCTCCTGACCTGGCCCGTTCTTAATACGTCTGATCGTGGAGGTCCTTATGTGTATGATTGAATTGCTTTGTTCCGTACAGGATAATCCTTCGTAAAACAATTAGTACTGCCTATTGTGATAGTTTTATTATACCACCAATTATTTCCTCGATTATAGGACACTCGGTGTAAAGTCCGTATTGACAATTACACATACCGACATTATGTTCAATATTCTAACTTGGATCGTAGTTTTTTGTGTATAACGCTTTTTGTCTAGTTGGTAGTGACCCTGCCTAAGAAGCTAGCTGTCCCGAGTTCGATACCCGGTATAGGCAAATAATTGTTTGACATGTTTTCTATGTATTCCAATATTTAATTCTCTATAGATTTGTCAAGATCGTAGCAGGTGGAAAGAAGTGGTCTCTGCCTACCCCTCTGGGAAACAGGCGTGATTTTATGTATGTATGTATGTATGTTCTCTATATAAGCATGTTTATCGTTGTCTAGTACCCATAGTATAAGCCTAGAGCTTCGTTTAGGACTTGGTCAGTTTGTGTGACATAGTCCCCTAATATACAGGGTGCAACTACCTTAAATATTGGAAATAGAGAATTCCACGCATAGGAGACTAAGTAACTTTTATTTTTAAAAACAATAAATACAGCATAATTGGATTTTTTTTAAAATCTTCCTTAACCGGGAATCGAACTGGTCGAATATGACAAAACATTAAAGTCGTGTTTTATGATACAGATCGAAAGCGTCATTAATAGTTATCATTTATATCTAACACACATACACCTTTAAATTACATAAAGACCGTAAAAAACCCTACTTTATTATTTTGTCATATTCGACCAGTTCGATTCCCGGTTAAGGCAGATGAATTTCCAAAAATCGATAAATGCAGTAATTATCATTTTGAAAAATAAAAGCTATTCTCCTTTGCGTAGAATTCGCTTTTTCCAATATTTAAGGTAGTGGTCGTCCATGTGGCGTTCGTTTTTTCTACCTCGTATAAATTTACTACCTTGTGCAGGGTCCGTCCTAATCGCTACCTCCAAGCAGCAGTGTTTGCATTGTTGTGCTCCGGTATGGGGTTAAGACAATCAATGAAACTACAAGCATGAAAAAAGCATTCAATCAATATTGCATTTGTCATTTGGTATTGTTTTCAACTCGGCCATTACTACCAAGTAAATAAAAGCTATCAAAACGTTGACAACACGAAGATCAATAAGCAATATTTCTCGACGTACAATAGAATATAAGCCGAAAATCGGTCACAAACTCAATCTTAAATTTCACTTCACAGCTTACCATCCCTAAAAAATCCTTGAAATGTTGACACCATTTCTCATCAGACAACACCCTATTTCCGCATAGACCTCGGGGTATAAAAGGCGGCGCGGTCTGAAACAGGGTATCAGTCTCACTTCAAACGTGGAGAGGATAACAAGCAACATGTTCGCCAAAGTGGTGAGTACTTGAGTCCACATGTTGGTTGATGGTGCAGTGGTTGAACTTGGTTTGTAGTTTGGTTAGTGTTATGGGCAGGGCATGTGTGAGCGTTGCGTTGTTGTCATAGGTTATGGATGGTCTTTTTACCCGACTGCGGCAAAGCCCAAAAAGAGGGTTATGTGTTTGACTTGTATATATGTCCGACTCAATGTCCGCTAGTAACTACTAAACGGCTAAACCGATTTTTAATAAATTATACGTGGTTAGATTCGTCTTAACTACTAGTGTCATAGGCTATATTAAAATTATTTAAATGTGAAATTGGTGGAATAAAAAATGAAAACATGATAGGTAACATTACTTTGACGACATTATCCAAACAGCAGTTGGGTTTTTTTAAAGCTTGCTTTTCGATAAACTTGTTTCAATTTTAATGTGTATTTTTCTATTTATTTACTTAGTATCTTTACCTGGTAACAAAAGAACGGGCATTTTTGGATATATTTTTATATTTATTTAAAAATAACCATTTTGTATTTAAACTGTTACTTGAGTTGCAATTATAACTGAGTGGTGGTTAAACATGCTCAATTATGTGCAATGAACATTAAGGATCAAGCATTATTTATTTTAAATTTTAAACTACTTGTAAATGCTTAAAAAAATGTTAAAATATAACTTTTCTATTCTTATTATCACCCTTTTTGTGAAAACGCCATTTTGTGCAAGAATTTGATATATGCAAAAAAGTGTTTTATTACAATAATATTTGATTTTGAACTAGAAACAGCTGTTGCAAAACGGGCCGAGTTACAATAGTCCGTGGGCGGGTTCCACTTGAGAGAGCAATCTAACTAGTTAGGTCTCGATAGGTCCAAGTCTTAGGTTAACTAAGCGAAAATCCTGCGAGTAACTTAATTTATTATTTACCTACTTATTTATTTAATCTTTATTGCACAAAAATAAGTACAAATAGACCTCTACCAATCGACCAAATAACTAATCTGAAATTTACATAGTGCGTGTGTTTATTTACTTTGTTAAAAATCTCCCGGCTTTTATTTAAAAAATAATTGAAAACTAACCAATTAAGAAAGTATAATGTTAGTTTCTGGTTAAAAAAATGCCATAGATTTTATTATACTATTTTTTATTTTATTTTTAAATAAAAATACTTACCGTAAAACTACTCAACTATGGTCCTAGCCTGGAACAATAGTCCAATTTTCCTCATTACATTATTCTAAAATATGATACCTTACTGCAATTATTGCTGGGTATATGTACTGTTTGGCCTAAAATCGATTGTTCTAAACTCTACCTATAGCTAAAGCTATCATAGTTTTAGAATAATGTGATAAGTAAAATTGGACTATTGTTGTAGGGCAGGACCATAGTTGTGTAGTTTTACGGTACACAATAAAAATAACGAATTAAGGCTGGTTCATTGTGTTAAACTTGGCAGAATTTCCCAAATATTTGTTTTAAATCTCTATCATTTGACATACCGAATAAAAGGGCTTTTTTTTTACAAATAACCGATCGAAATACCACCATAAAGAAGTTATATAAATATTTATTATTTAAATAGTTATCATAATTTAACGGGACAAAATTGTCCCTCTGCTTCCATTATAAAAGCATTCTTAACGGACCAGTTAATTTAGAACTGTTTAATAACTAATAAAATTGTAAAACACTTACAAATAACCAATGTATTCAAAACATGTAGTTACAAATTATAATTACTCATTATACATGCATGCCGCGCCTCCGTATGTCATAACTACAGCCTTGCACCCACTGACTTTACTTTATTGATCTGTACTTAATCCTTCCTATTATTATGTCTAATTGTACTAAAGCGGTAAAAAATATCGATTGACAATTTGACACATTCATTATGTCAACTTAAACTATTTATGAACTGGATAGGGCACTGTTGTGGGACGCGACGTGTGTTGACACATTCGCGCTTTCGGTGCAGCAGCTGATCAGGCCCAAACCATCAAGCGCCGCAAATATTCATCATTATTAAGTACATAATTATGAATTTGTGGCGCTTGCAGTGGAGACCATGGGACCTTGGTCAGCTGATATGAAAAGCTTTATTAAAGGCCTGTCATCCTAGATAGAGCTGGTGCTTACCTCTCGCAAAGGATTGGACAGGCCACATAACAAAAACAAAAAAAAATACTTCAAGAAAAAATACAAAAATTAAATATTTCTAAAGAAATAACAGCATAGACAAAAATTTTAAGGTGTTGCCAATGCCAATTAAATTTTCAGACACAAAAATAAATAATCAAATTTTGACGACGCGCTGGCCTAGTTGTTAGTGACCCTGCCTACGAAGCTAGCGGACCTGGGTTCAAATACCATTAAGGGCAGATATTTGTGAGATGAGCGCGAATATTTTGTTCCTGAGTCTTGAATGTTTTCCATGTATTTAAGTATACATATACATATACCTCTATATATATAAGTCAGTTTATCTTTGTCTAGTACCCATAGTACAAGCCTAGAGCTTAGTTTGGGACTAGGTCAATTAGTGTGACATTGTCCCCTGCCATTTTAAAACGTATTTGATCAACCATACATTAACTTCAATTACTATACCAATAAACCTTACAAGTAATGCAATGTAAACCTTCACATAATTCTCATAATTCCTACAACTTCATATACATTATTATCTCAAATAGGTTATAATTAACTAATAAATCCAACAAGTTAATGATGGAATTATACTAAGATGGATGTAGTTATGTATTTCATATTTATTTGATTGATATATAGCAACGTGATAAGAAATAACTTAAGTGCTTTGATTATAAACTTGGATAGCCTAGTTAGACACGCATTTTTGAAGCAATAGGATAATTGGTTCACTTACGATTCTTAAGGGAGGTGTAAGGGGCTTCTAAACGGGCCATATTTTCACTGCAATATGTGGCCGGCAACTATTGGTGTCTTTCTCTTACAAACGAGTAAGAGAGGGACACCAATAGTTGCCGGCCACATATTGCAGTGAAAATATGGCTCGTAAGCCTCTTTAGAATAACAATAAAAATTACTGGGGGCCTAATATGGCTACGTTTATTGCGTGACAAAGTTTGGATAAGGCATCCGTCACCTTCTGACACGTAAATAAGTACGAGAGTGACGGATGCTTTATCCACATTTGACGCGCGATATAGACGCCGCCATACTAGGCCCGCAGAAGTTAGCAGCTTACTCTAACTTTTGAGTTAGAAAAAGACAGCAAAATTGTCCTCCTCGCTCTAGAACTGAAGTTAAATGGTTAAAGTAAGACAGCAATCAAATTGTGTAATTTTTATTGCGGGTCTATTTTTACGCTAACCTCTGCAGGCCCACAATACAACGAAATTTGTCAATGGAATGGATAAAGTCAATTTTCTAATTCGATTGTTAGTCATAGCAACAAAGGAAAATCTAGTTTATTTCTTTATTCCAATGGCTGCAATATGTAAAAAAAAAATTGTACGCAAGGCCTGACGAGGTTAGAAGAGGATTATATTTACACACATCAAAAATGACCAGGAATCGGAAAAAATAAAGTTAAAGATTCGTTGTTTAACAATCGGTTTGATTTTCTCCTAAGTATTTTTTTTCGACTTGAAGAAAACAATCTCAAGACTACAATCTTAAGACCGCAAATGCGTTGCCAACCCTGAGGACTAAGATGGAATGCCACTATGCCATTAATTTCACCGGTTGTCCTTATCTGTCCGGAACACAACAATGGAAACACTGCTGCTTGGTGATGGTGGTAGCGACCCGGAAGGACCATGCACAAGATCCTGCCACCACTAAACAGTTTTTGTTTAAAATCGACTTTCCGATTTCAAACGGTCATCATACCCCAGTTTAAAATCCGGTTACTTAATTTACCAAAACTTTTGTTAAAACATAACAATACGATCTATTATAGCAAATAATAGGAAACTAATAGTTAGTAAGCAAAATACAATCTTATTATGTAAAAAACAATATCCGTTATACCTTAACCAAAGCCTCAAACACACAATAACAATAAAACAGTAAAGCAACAAAAAACGCGCGAAAACTGACAGCTGTCAACATCGACCACAGGTTGACACATATCCGTCATTTAATTGCAAATGGCATTACATCGCGCACGCACTGTTTCGCGGCTGATGCAATATGATAATCGTTTCGAATCGATAATTGCTTAGGATTTAGGCCGATTTCATTTTACTAGATAATCTTACAGTGAATAATTGGAAAGCATAATTAATTGGTGATGACATTGAATACTGCTGCTAGATTATGGTTAGTAGTACCAGAATTAAATTCTATGTGATACTAAAATGTATATAGATACTTATTAATTATAGCAGTATTAAAACCAGCATATTTTTATATCTAATATCAAACATTTTCGCAAAACTACTTATAACTATTGAAGCAATCACTACTATCAGATTATTTAATTTATTGACTCCGTGTGAGATGGATTCTTGTATCTGTAACCATTAATAAATTTATATCAGTTAATCAAGTGCGCTACGCTCCTTTTTTAACTTAACACACTCAATCATTCGAATGCCTGCCCCCTGATAATTCCATTCTTTTCGATGTTTTTACAATAATAATCACTATTACTTCAGTTAGGGTAGGTTTGACTTGGGGCTCTGCCAATGCGCCGCAGGCGACTGGGTAGGCGGCGGTTGGCTTATGTCAACCGCATGCCACTGTAACGGGGGCCTGCGGGTGATGGATCGGGGGGTCTATCACCTGCAGTAAAAGGTCCTGAGCTGGAAGGCCCCTGCTGTATTCCAGGGTGCCCTCAGCTGAGTAGGCGAGGAGCCTTGTAAAGGCCCCCGCCGGAAGGCGAGCCCAAAGGGCATCCGCTACTGGGGGGCTACGTTTTGGCGCTATAGCGGTCCCGTAGCCCCCTCCTAAAGCGATTGGCGTAACACTCCGGGGGTTTTAGTCCATGCAAGTCGGACATAACCCGTCCTGGCCCCCGTCGGGGCGGGTATGCACAGGCATTTCCCCCGGGACAACTACAATATCGTAGTTACTCGTAAATTTCTGCGATTGGATCCACTGGCAAGGCAACTTGACTCACTACTGTCCGAGGGGTTTACACTACTATACTGTCCACTGTCCTTGACAAATGTAAATCGGGCTTAAAGCAGTCAACCGCTGCGTACGAACCTTTGGAAACTCGACTACATATACTTGGCTACTTGACACATTCATAAATGTCTATAAACATGTCTACAGTTAATCATCTGCGCCGTTGCCGTGGTAGCGCTTGCCCGCGAGTACCCAGCCGGCGTCCACCCAGCAGTCTGCCCCAACTACCCCTACTGCGATGCCGACGCCCTTGCGCGTCACACGCCTGCTGGCATACCGATCCCTCAGTGGAGCTTCCCTTATGCCGCCGCCGCCGCACCCGCACCTAACGCTGCTGAGTAAGTATTGAGATTTTTTGAGAATTATACAAACCAGCCGTTGCCTGCAACTTTGCCTGTGTAGAAGTCGTTTATACTTCCTATATGTCCTTTTCTGAAGTTCAAGCTATCTCCATAATAAAGCATAACAAATAAAACAGACAAGACAGAATTACTTTCACATTAATTAAAACCCTATTTAACGTGTTTAGTGGTCTAACTAAGACCTCACATCATCCTTAGGGTTGTACTTAATAAACATACATATTTTATGTTTGCTCTCAAGTAAGACCTAAATCGATTAAATAAGACGGAAGAAAGTAACATTTATAGTTTACAACTTCCGCTTTGCCACTTATTTAATCAAACTCTTTGAAAACTCCCACCAATTCTACTTCAATCTAGATCGAATGATCGGATTAAAATGATCACTTACATGTAATTTTATTTTTTTGTAGCAACTATATGCCTCCATTGAATTATTTATAAAAAAAAACTTTTCTGTTTTCAGACTTGGCGGTGCTCGCTACCCCGCTGACTTTAACCCCGCACTCTGCCCTAACTACCCATACTGCTGGTGATTCTACTGTGACATTTGGCGCCAAAACCGGACCATAGACTAAACAACATTTTTTTAAATTTCTGAACTCTTGAATTTAACAGCTTTTTCTAAACAGCCAGTTCTGAAATTTGTATTAAATGTTTTTAATTCGTACTGAAAAAGACACTGCCATATTTTTGATAAAAAAAATTGTAAATAGCAAGCGATTGTTTGCATTTGGAGTTCGTTAAAAACTTGTAAAAATGTAAATAAAAAGTTTAATTTTACTTTCTCTTTTCTACTACTACTTCCCTACTCCATAAGTTTAGTGCAGGAAATATGATTTGGCCGTCTGTTATCTACTTAGCGATCTTTTTTTATGCGTTAAGACTTACCGGACCTAACCTTAACCTTCACCTTGAACTTTCGACCCACTGTGCTGTTTAAAGAACGAGGGCAGATTTAAAATAACCTTTTGTTTGATATTAACAAAAAGATGTGAAGATTACAGACGGCAAATTCATATTTCCTGAACTATACCTACCCAATTTTTTGGCACCTATGGTGGAGTAATTTGGCTCTGAAGTAGCTGATTGAGCATTTAAGTAATCAATCATTATACTGCCCACCTAAACCATATCTCAGATTGAATTGCCAATGCATATTCAATCATCTTCTCTTAGTATAAAGTCTTAATTGCTACAGGAGCTTTATTTGAGATACTGCTGCTATTTGGCTTAGCAGTCCAGCGAATGTGCTCAAGTGTATCAGCACCAGGGGCTCGAATTCGAAATCAGTGATTCGAACTTCGGACCGCCCCGTCACTTTCTTGCGAATTAGTGATGCGTTGAGAGCAAAAGGAATAGCAATAGACGAAGTTCGAATTACGGATTTCAAAGTAGAGCCTCAGTAGCCGTGGCTAAGGGCCCCCTCACATCTAGCGTTTTCCCCTGCAGCGTCACTGCGACGGGGAGAGTGAGGGACGCTGCACTGACGCAGACAAGACGTTCCGACGTGCAATAGTCGCCACTGACGTCGCGGAGGCGCTGCGCGAACGCGGCGTCGACGCTGCCGGGCGTTAGGGTGTTCGATCGATCGTCGATTGACGGCATCGATCGACGTCGATCTAAGTCGATCGATTGGTCTGGTAGGAACTATCGATCGATGTCGACTAATCCATTCTACCATCGATCGATGCCGTCGATCGACGATCGATCGATTGGTCTGGTAGGAACTATCGATCGACGTCGAATAATCCATTCCACCATAGATCGATCCCGTCGTTCGACGATCGACGTAGATCTAAGTCGATCGATTGGTCTGGTAGGAACTATCGATCGACGTCGACTAATCCATTCGACCATCGATCGATGCCATCGATCGACGATAGATCGATTGGTCTGGTAACACCCTTATTGAGACGCTGACGTTCGAAAAACGCTAGATGTGTGGGGGCCCTTACTGCATCGTAATAATATAAGCATTTTAAATTTAATGTGGTTGCCAATAGAGTATAGAATGGTTCGTCTACTACATTGCAGTTAGGTTCTTTGGTAGGGCGGCTCCACGCGACTCATACCGCCGTACTCAAGAGACATTTTAAAGATGACGCGTTGGCCTAGTTGGTAGTGACCTTGTCTACGAAGCTAGCGGTCCGGTTCGATTCCTGGTAATTATTGGCAAATAATTGTGAGATGAACGCGAGTATTTGTTCCTGAGTCTTGGATGTCTTCTATATATTTAAGGATGTATTTCTTATTATATGTATGTTTATCGTTGTCTAGTACCCATAGTACAAGCTTAGAGTTTAATTTGGAACTAGGTAAATTTTTGTGTGTTGTGTGTGTTAATCTTCATTAACTGATTGTGATTGTCTTTAAAAAATTACAATCACCATTGATTTTTCATAAGTCGTCTCTAATCACTCCTATGGCTGTCTTACTGCCGCATCGAAATCGGAATTCCATTAGGCATTATATTTATACATACATACGTATACACAGACAATCACGCCTCTTTCCCGTAGGGGTGGCAGGGACCACTTCTTTCCACTTGCTACGATCCAGATAAACTTCCCTCGCTTCCTCCTTACTCATAAGTCTCTTCATACACATGCGTCGGTTTAGAGTCTCCTGACCTGGCCCTTTCTTAATACTTCCCCGATCTGATCGTGGAACGTTCGCCTTGGCCTTCCCCTTCCAACATTCCCAGTTACTCTCGCCTTGCTTTTTTAACCCCCGACGCAAAAAAGAGGGGTGTTATAAGTTTGACGTGTAAGTGTGTGTGTGTGTGTATGTGTGTGTCTGTCTGTGGCACCGTAGCTCTTAAACCGATGAACCGATTTGGATGCGGTTTTTTTTATTTGAAAGCAGTTTTTCTAGCGGTGGTTCTTAGATATTTTATATCGAAATCGGTTCAGCCGTTTTTGAAGTATTGAACTTTAAAATGTCAATGTCGGGGGTTTTCCAACTTTTTGTTGGTTAGGTTAGTTTATTAAGTTTATAATAAATAATACAACCAAAGTGTAAGACAGGATACTTTTTATCCCGGCAAATTTTACAATTCCCGAAAGAATAGAGATATCCAAATCCTACGTGGATTAAATCGCGGGCAACAGTTTATAAATATTAATATAGTATAGATTAAACTTCGGTCAATACTAGACCGTTATATCATTGTGCAGTTATCTGATAACCGAAACCAGTAAAGTGTTGAAATGGTTCGGAATCCGGTGCGGTACTTGTTCCAGGTACTTTCATTTTGTACTATATTTAGAACCTACTTAGACTATTGAAATGCCACTATCGTAACAAGGAATTGTTATACCTTTTTCATTAAAAACAAGTGTACTCTGAACATTTCATTTTTAACCCAACGGTATTCTATGCTGTCCGTCCGTCCTAACTTTAAAGAGCTGTATCTTTTGAACCGTAATAGTTACTCAGTGGGAGGTTTTTTTTCTTCAAATTATAATTATATTACGGACGATTTACTAAATACACGAATCCTTATTTTTTCAACGTGTTTTAATTTGGTTTTGTATCGTTAAAACTTTCCTTGATAGTCTTTTAATATTTTTTCATTTTATTTTCATACACCTATCACGATGGGGTTTGTTGTTTTTTTTAGATACATTGTTATAGGTAGGAACTATATCTGGAGTACGCAGTTCGAGCAGTAGCTGATAGAGCCTGTGCGGAAAGAGAAGAGTCGTGGCAGAAACGGGATCTAACATAGTCAGCATAGCAAAAACATAAAATAGCACTGGCACGCCCTCAAATCCTACGACTCTTCTCTTTCCGCACAGACTTAAGTCCAATTTAAGTAAAATTCTAGGTTCCGTTAGACCAACTTTACAATACAATACGGGTACTTTATTCACTCGTGCATTGAAACCTAAAAAATAAAACACGCAATAGTACAACCATGGACAGAGAAATAGGAAAGGACGCAGATTCAAAACAGGTGGTGTATTTGCTTTAGAACACAAACTCTCCAAAACAAGCTAAATCTAGTTTAAACTAACTTTCCTTTTCTCGTTACGCTAGGAACGAATAATCTATCGTAAAACTACACTTTAACACGCAACGCTAGTCTAGAAACTATTTCCTCCTCGATCACCCACCATAATAAACAATTATAACTGCGCATTGTTATCAAAATTTCAATACAGTTTTGGAGAAACAAGGTCGAATTCAGAACGCATCGCATCGCCCCGCAGTGATACTGACAGATCGGTTATTAAAAAAGTTTGCGAAAAACAAACTTATCTTTGCCGCTGGCAATGTCGCATTAGTGAGCTGTTACTGTAGTTCCATTTTTAACCACCGGCAAAAGTAATTTGGTATCGTGATTTATTAACGCCATCTTAAGTGTCAACGGCTTTTTTCCCGCCATTATTTTAACTGTTGTAGTTTTCTCTGCGCTAATTTTAGTCGGTCGTTTCAGAAGATTTATTAGACAGCTTTATTCGATTACAGGGGACGTTATTATTGATATGTTTCTCGTAAATAATGAGCATAAGTGGAGATCAAATTAAAATATATTAAAGACATTACAATGAAGATAAATTTAAAGAAATGAGTAGGTACTTACTTGGTTCTTGAGTAATGGCGAAACCTTGTGCAGGACCCGGATCGAAAGAAGAGAAAGAAAAAAGGAAAGGCATTCCATCTCAGACCTCAAGGTTGTCAACGACTTTGCAGTCTCAGGATAGCATTCTTAAGATTATAAATGTCTATGAGTCTTAAATCCCACTTACCATTACGTAACCTGGGCCGGTATTTTAGGTGGTAAAAACCATTTCGTCTTTAACCTGTTATCGTATTGTCAACGTTTTGATAGCTCTTATTTACTTGACAGTAATGGCGGCCGAGTTAAAAACAATTCCATAACAGGTCAAAGACGATATCGGTTTTACCGCCTAGAACTGTGCGCTCGTCTGCAAAAAAATCCTAGTACCTAAACCTATTTATTAAAGAAACATAATTAACCATAGCTCCTGCCACTGCACTACTGTAGTATTTCCAATGCTTATTAATTAATTAAGCAGTAATATTACTGTAGTATATGTAGATAAAATAATAATTACCATGAAGGTGCATTATAATGTATACCTAAAAGACACTCCAAACTAGCGTCTTTTGAGCGTCGGCGTCGTGCCTTCGCCCGCGCAGCGGCAACGCAATGTCGATGCAACGTCATTGCAACGTCGGCGCAACATCAATGCAATTTCGGCGCAACGTCGATGCAACGTCGGCGAAACGGAGACGCGACGCGCAGCGCCTATCGAGCGGTCCGAGCGTCAGCTAGTGAGGGGTGTCTCTAACTCAAATAGGTTAAGGTTACGGTTATAGGTTCTAGGTTCTAAGGTTCTACAGGTCCTACGGTTAAGACGCAAATTTGTGTATGGGCGAGCCAGAGTCCAGGAACAGTCTTGGCTAAGTACTAAAGCATATTATACTGCAATTCAAGAAAAAAATTAGAAATCCTAGAGCTGGTGCTTACCTCTCCCAAAGGATTGGGCTAGCTATCCAGAGAGGCAACGCAGCCAGTGTCATAGGGACCATGCCGCGAGCGCACCTGCTAGAGGGGGTGTTCTTTTTATAGTGGTGATTATTTATTATTTACGTCTTTAATATTTGAGTAGCTTAGTTTTTATTTTAATTTAAATAAGGTTAGTTTTAACTTGTAATTACAAATTATAAACTTAAATTCGGACAAGCAACTTGCCCAATTTTTTCCAAGAAAGTTTCGTAAGTTTGATAATTATTAATTACAGTTGCAGCACTTGCAGCCACAAATGACAGAACGTAATATTCAGTGTCAACTCGCCAAGGAAGCATGATTTTAAATTAATAAACTATAATCATAAAGCAACCATATTTGGAGATGGCGGCGATCTTTAAAATGTTGTAAAGATCATCAGGTTGCATTCTTGGTATGATAACTATAGCAGCGGCAAGATAAGAGGGCAATTCTGACAGCTGTCATGCAAAAACAATTTATAACCTACTAGTGTTTGTCCGCGACTTGGTCTGCGCCAAAGTGGTTTATCACTATTCCCTTTGTTACTATCCGGATAAATGTAGGTACTTAATGTTCGTCTTCAGGTTATACTTAAATCGGATCCCTTTGTTTCCCATAATTTTCATTTTGGTTGGTTAGTTTTGGTTGGTTTGTTAGTGTTTAGTTGCAGTTTTTAAATGTTAACATAAGGTTTAACCTGTAAGTTTACATTTTATGTTGTTAAATAGAGTGGCCAAAAAAACTGCAAATTAGCAAGAGTAAAAGTTAGTAAAAATGCAATTATTTCTGGCCCACCCCATACAATTCTACGTCTGTAATTTGTTACTGCAACTATTTCAACAGTAAAAAAAAATGTACCTGTGTACATAATTTATGATAACCATAATTTTTATATTGCTGAAACTGTAAACTGCTGAGAATTTCTAAAATATTGTAGACGTGTAGATGAGCTAGGTTAGTTTAGGTTCTTTGTTTATACAATCCTAAGAAAATAAAAGTTGCATCAAAAAAACGAAATGACGCGATAATTATGACTTAAAATAATTATAGACGCACTCAAACTATCTTAACCAAATTTTAGGTAAATAAGTTGAGGCGAAACTTTTGGCCATAAATAAAAATTATGCTATGAAAATTTATAATAAAATAGCTTTGGCATATGTGAAAATAAAGTCTTTTTCACTTTAATTTTTAATACCAATTCCCAACGTCTTTAAAAACATATTTGGGAGCTAAAACAAAGTTAAATGCCACGCTGAGATGCATTTCAACTCATTAAAACCATAAACTAAGGTTGTAAAAACCATAATCTTACAACCTTGGTCGGACATCGCTCTGATATTCAACCCAATTATAAAAACAATTAGTTGAAGGAAATGTTAAAAATGCAATCATCCGCCATATTCGGTGTAACTGGTCTTGACGTCTTACACACCCGGTTTTGAACATGGAATTATTGAAATTGGTATCGTGTGGTTTCTTTAATGAAATGGATTTAAGTGCAAGTGTGGCCATCATGTGTCTCTTCAATTAGGTAAGTACTAAAAACCCCGATATGATTGCGACCTAGGGTTACCATTTAGGAATTTGAAAAGTCCTGACAAAAAGCCTGACATTTCGATAAAAGTCCAAAGTTTTTATGTAGTTTAAATTACCTGTTTGTAGTAAATTATTGTTTTGTACGACTTTCAAAGTTAGGTATAGATCTTTTGGGTTCGTAGGGAAACAGCCACGACCTATGAAAAAATATTTTTGCGGGCCATTTTGGACCTAGGTTAATAAGCAATATTTGCATCAAAATTGGTATTTTTGAAGTTAGTCTTTGGTTTAAGAAGTTACAGTTGTTTGAACAAAATACGGGTGGGCGGGTATTTTTGGGGGTGAGTGTATTTATTATTGGTAGGTATGTCTAGATGCGTCTCAACTCAACTCAACTTACAATCAGGGGCACGTTTTATAAAGCTACAAGTTACAATTTTACAGGTCTAAGCTGGCAACACTGCTCAAATGGCTGGTCGTCATTGGTCGAGGTTGTGTCAAATGGAAACTTGTAACCTGTAAATTGTAATTTGTAGCTTTATAAAACAGGCCACAGGTGGCATGTGGGCTCGTTTGCCATTACCTTTCAATAAAAAAACTTCCTATTTTATTTTACTTTATCTCATGGAATCCTGACCTTAAAGTTACCCTTTACCCACCCATCATAATGAACGATAAAATAATAATAACATTATTACAACTTCCCAATTTCACAAACTGTCCCGTAATCATTAAAGACAACAAAAACCTCTCAATAAATCACGTCCATCAGATCAGTATAATTGACACCTTAATTTGCAAATTAAATGTACAGTCAGTAAACTCTGAATCAAACAAAAAACTACCTAGCCCTGTTGAAATACGGTGGCAGTACAAATTTGGTGATTGTAGTTTGAAAAGTTATGGTTGTTTTTTGGCGGGGAAATGTCAGCGGGTCCGCCATGTTGCTTTTTACGTTCCGTTTTGCACATCGTGTGGGTCTGACCTTGGCTGATATCTGATATGACAAGTTCGCGAAGACTTTATGCTGAATGCAACCAAAAAATATTTAGTTTTTTATAATCTAGGTCATTGATCAATACACGATGGGCTAGATCCTGGAGGGCTTTTCACACTAGAGGTGCTTTTCCACTTTCAATTTCCCCCTTGCGCATCTGTAATAAAAATGTTTTCAAAATACAAATTTAAATTCTCGCGCTGCAGAATCGCGGTGGATCACCATAAATAAACAGATGAAGAAGATTCTTGTGTCTAAAAGTGGACGTCTTTCTGATCTTAGTGTTTGTTTAGCGGTTTAGCAAATTAAACCGATAAACAAAAAGACAGACAACCCACTTTCACATTTAAAATATTATCATTCAACAGTACTTTTTATTTAAGTACTTAGGGTGAAGGAACCAGTAATGGACAAGGACCAATGACATGACACTTGATTCTTATTTTACAGAAGATAAGGGTTATTCATTTGTTTTGCAACAATCAAGAAGTGTCCATTACTGGTGCCTATCAGTTAAAATTGTCCATCATTGGTGCCGTTACCCTACCTACACACATACATACACTCACGCCATCATTCCCAAAGTGGGGTAGGCAGAGTTACCAACAACTCTAAAAACTTGTTGTTAATTCTGTAACTAAATTTTATTTATTTATTTATTTATTGGGAAACAAACAGCTTAAAATTAAAATACATGATAAAAATACAAATTTGCTTAATACATAAGCCAAAACAGTTTCCACTAATGAAAAAAACAGAGAGACCAATGCATCACTGGACCCAAGGTTCATTCACAATCAGATTTTTACTTATAATAGATAATTGGAAGTTACAATGTGTACTTAAACCGAAAGACAAACCTTTGTAGTATAGACAGCTACTATACTACAAAGCAATTGATCCCATAATTAGTTTTTGGTTCCCTCTCGTTTGTACCAAGGAGAAGAATGCAGGCGCTCCATTTTACTCTCGGCCATTAGCCCTTTAATGCGCATCGCAAGTGCCTTGCTTCCTAGTCAATATTTTATGCTCTTTAGTTGCAATAATGGCAAGTATTATGTTTCGTGGGAGGAGAAATAAAACGACTTTTAGGTAGGTTTGCACTGATGATGTTGTCTTGGTTTGTTTTTATTAAGTCGTTAACTGGACCTCTATTCAACAGGATAAAGCCATATTGCCTTTGACGTTTTATGGCATTGTTTTAAAGTCGCGTCTGTCAAGTTAAGAACTATAGTAACTTTAACAATACGATAGGTAACATGTTAAATATAGACTTACCCCAGTGGAATAGAGGTCCAGGGGCACGTTTTATAAAGCTACAAGTTACAATTTTACAGGTCTAAACTGGCATCACTGCTCAAATGGCTGGTCGTCATTGGTCGAGGTTGTGTCAAATGGAAACTTGTAACCTGTAAATTGTAATTTGTAGCTTTATAAAACAGGCCCCTGGTCTAATAATACGTTTGATATTAACAGGAATTCGTTTGTTCGCACTTTACTTGATCCGTCTAAGGTATTTGATAGCGTGAATTAGTTTAACATCAATTACAAAATAAAAGTTAGAGAATCGTATTTACGTAAACGTTTTAAAAGACGTCTTTGCAGTTTCAAAGCAAGTTTTCAGTATCAAATAAAATAAAAGTTGTATTCAAGCTAAAAAAAATGTTTTAGGAGTTCCTCAAGGAAGTGCTCTTGGCCTTTTTTTGACTTGGTTTTTAATTTTATGTTTAAAGCCTAAAATTCCGTTTTTTTCGTATTCACTTGTTCGAATTTTTATTTTTCCGAAAGCTAGCTAGACTGAATATATATTTTTTCTTCTATACATAGGTTAGGTTCTGTTTGATTTATAAGTGATGTCAAAAAATAAAGACTTCTATTAAAACATTGACGGAATTATGAAAGTTCGAGATTTTGATCAATTCGGAAATTATGACTCTTCGGAATTATGTAGTGTACCCGTTTGAAGTCCATTATTAATGATTGTGATTATTTACTATGTTCAAACTAATCCAAAATAAAAGATACGACCGGCTGCCGACCCGGCCCCAACTCCGGCGCCACCCGATTCCGTTTTCGAACATGTTTCGTCTCCTTCGCTACTTTGACGTTGTCTTCTATCAGCTGTATGCTGTGCTGTTCTAACAGTAAACGCTTGAAGTTGGCCAGAATGACAGTCGTGGGGACGTTCTCGTCCGTTAAGTTGTCTAGCTTAACCGCTATTGAAGCACAGCTTTCTGATGTCATCTAGAAAATTAACAAGAATTATATTTCAGATGTAGTATGGTAACTCAGTGGTTCAGTTTACCTAGAGCCTCTTAAATAGACGGTGTTGTTCAGATTCGGGGCTACCATGACAAGGTTTAATAGGTTTGATGCGATACGGACACCGCCCTATAATATAACTGTTAGGTATAGCTCTGTCCTTTACACTAGCTGTAAAATGAACTGAAAAACATTCGCATGGTAGGTGGATGGTAGGATTTAGGAATGCAGTCTTAAGGTGGTATTCATAAGATTGTACTTACACTTGCCATCACACCCTTCCTTGCGTTCTCCATGCCATAAGAAAATAAAACATGGTTACAATTTCTAGCATACCTTTACTACCAGGGGTTTGAATGTCTCTAGGTCTTTGGAATAGTCGTGGTGCTGTCTGCTCTTCAGCCAGGAGTAGTGGCCTTCCGAAGGTTGATGATAACTCGATTCTTTAATCAGAGACTCCACCTACAAAAAAGCGTTTTATTTTCTCTTAACGGTGGGTTTAGACCAAGCGAACGAACAAGAATTCTATAGCATTAACTCTTACGTTTTCTTTGTAAAAATAAAGACAAAACATGTTCTAGAGCATTCGCTCGTTTGGTCTAAACCCACCGTAAGGTTCTCAGCTTTTTTAACCTGCTGTATTGAGATTACAAAATACAATGAAACTTGGTGTTTTTGACTTACATATTGCATTAAATCCGTGTGGGTAAAGTTGTTGACTTGTCCAACCATTATATTGTTTTAACCTTTTATTATATTATAAGATTTCCTTTTTTCCAAAATTGTACGTTATCTTTACTTCGTTGTGTTCACTCAGTACACATTATCACCAATAAAAAATATAGAATCTGATTGTTTTTAGGAAAAATATTTTATTTTGACGTCGTGAACCATTCACAACGAATGAGAGGATTAATTAATACAATAGGTTTTAATTGAACGAGGCTTCTGCACTGTTGAAGCAAAATAGAGATCCTCGGTTCGAAGTTGAGAATCGCGTGCTTAGCTACGGATGCATACGCGTTTGGTGTGGGTGCACTATTTCAGCAAGAATCAGGGGTAGCAGGATATTGTGCTAGAAGTAGTATAGACATCTAATCTTAGTACTAAATACAGTAAGTACAGTCATCAGACAGTTGGTTATTCAACATTGTTCCTATATTATACAAAAAAAAACTTAAAAACCAAGTCAGAGTTTTACACTTTCTGAATATGTTGTACCTAATTATAATTATGAAAAACTAGGTTCGGTACGGTTCCAAGTTTTTTTTTTCTATCCAGGAAATATTTCTTCAAAAAAAACGTATAGACCTATTTTCACATAGTATCTACAAGATAATCAACAATAATTGTACAAATCGGACTAGGTTGAATGGGAGAAAAACGTTATCGCATTTTTTATGGAAATTTTCAACTTCACAATCCTCAAGGTGTTTTTTTCTCTAGTCAGATTATAACTATAACTACGGAACCTTTTGATTTGTTTGTGTCCTAAATTTGATGTCCATTGCCCATTGACATTGGAATGTTCGTAAAATAGATAAAACTCAAGTGCCTATTAATTAAATCTTATCAATCATTTCGATGAAATATTATTTAATTTTAATGAAATTTAATGAAATATTATTTCCGGTTCTGGCAGAATTTATGCTCGTTCAGAGTTTTTTAGGCTATAAGGTTAGTCTAGTAGGAATAACCCGGCCTAGTGTCTACAACGCTAGCGGTCCCGTGTTCGATAGTGGGTAAGGGCAAATACAAATACAATACAAAAATAATATTGAAAAAAAGCCGGCCAGTCGGACTTGCTCAAAAAGGGTTCCTGGTACAATTATTATGATGACTCTAAATATGTCGAAAAAAACACGTTTTCTGTGTTCCAATACTTCCAATATAAAAGTAAAATAACAATACTAATAAAAAAAAGCCTTATTGCCCGTGGTACACTTATGTATGAAGTTCAATTATGTTAGTTCTTCAGTAGGCCACTTAGAAATAGGAGTTCCGCTGAGGCCCCTGCCAAGATGCATTACGCTAACTAGCGTTTCAATTCGTTTCGTTTTTAAACCAATCGCGTCATTGGTAGATCACGTGACTTTTCGTATCACGTCGTCTACCAGTAACGCGATTGGTTTAAAAATCGAATAGAAACGCTAGTTAGCGTAATGCATCTTGGCAAGGGCCTCTGGACCTGCGTAGGTGGACCACGGGCAAAAATTACAAAAACATTTAAAATCTTAAATGTTAGGTAAACAACAGGCGCTTTTATCGTTAAAGAGCGATCTCTTTCAGATAACTTTTGAGTAGTTGAAAATGTGAAATAGAGATTTTCAATGAAAACAATCGATAGCAATTCTTGTTGCAATTTCTTTGGAAAAATGCTTAAAACGCATATGAACCCCACAAATTATCTATAAGAAATAATAAAATATTATTACTATAATTCCTATTTAAAATTTCTAAAAAGTTGGTATCCAAAGGTTATCTCGAAGAGATCGCTCATTCGCGTTAAGACTACCTGTTGTTTACTTCTACTCGGAATCATATTTTAAATATTGTATTCTGTATTTATCGATTTACATAATATGTATATCGGAAGTCGATAGACGAGAAGTCCCTATGACAGCTCAAAAATGTTACGAGAATTCAGGCCTTTGCTTATAACACCCCTCTCTTCTTGTCGGTGGTTAAAAATAAAGCCAAGTATTCACAAGTTTAATTCTCAAGAAAAAGCACGACAAATAAATTTTACTAAATAAAATATATCACAGGAATTGCAAAAAGCCCATAGACAATACTTAGCAGAGTTAGACGAACAGGGACGAACATACAATTAAAAAAATATAATATCAACTTTAAACTGAAATTATTAATCAGTATAACTCAAATTTGTACACGTTTTTATTGCGGCTTGGATCCTTTTTACAGAAACAGGTCAAATAGTTTAAATACAATATTGAATACTCTCTCTGTAGCATTAAAATTATAAAAAAAAACATTTAAGTAATATTATAGCGAGAAAACTTTTGTTTTGTAATACCTAATCAATAAGATTATGTATGGGATGTTGATTGTGTGTTACTATTACAATTTTAACATTATTAATTATTACATGAAATACAAAATAAAATATTTGCATATTAAAAATAGATAAGGCTATCTTCGGAGAGAGACATAACCATATTATCACATATTATATTAATTAAGTCACAACACGCTTCATAGGTACCTATTTTAAACTACACCGTTTAGTAAAAAAACATCTCCATGTGTTTGACAGGTACATTAACTGTATTCCCTTTTTTACATAATTTTTTATGACAAAATTTGACACGCAGTGATTTTGTATATCGATAAAATTTCTTATCGATGCTTGTCATAAAGAGAGCTCAATTTCGCACCATGATATACAATTTTATTTATTTTTAAAGTATAATAGCTGATGGAGCTGCATTATCAAAATACGTAGGTAGTACGTAAAATTAACATAATGGAATGCAATTTTTTTAATTAATTCAATTAAAAAAATATTGCTAAAAATATATTTCTTCTTCTGAGCATTTACGCCCACCGTTGTGCATACGCCTCTCCAATTAAATTCATCATACGTAACTAAATCAAATGTAATTTGTCTATTTATGTATTTTAATTAATTATTTTCTCACTTACCGTAACAAAACTGGAAGTTATTACTAGTTTTAGTGTCAGGTGTATCGATAAGTGATTTTATCGACATACGTAATCACTACTTGTCAAACCTAGAAAATAATTGAATCGGGCGTAGAAAATACCTTGCTTACAAGTATAGTCGCTATCAAAAATATTGGAAAATAAGGTGGTCAAAAACATCTGAACCAGCTCTAACACCTCTAAAAATAGAGTCGAATTAACATATTTTTGAGCATCTTATGTGTTGCAATATTTTTGATGGCTACCGTACTACTCTTAAGATCCAGAGGGCCCTGACAAGATGCACTACTCGTTTTATTCTATCTATTCGTTTCATTTTTAAACCAATCACGTCACTGGTAGATCACGTGACTTTTCGTATCACGTCATCTACCAGTGACGCGATTGATTTAAAAACGAACGGATTAGAAACGCTAGTTAGCGAAGTGCATCTTGGCAGGGCCCTCAGGACAGTATAAATTTTGCAAAGGTCTACGGTAGACGCAGTAAGTCTACCTAATGTTGGTAAGAACCTTACCGTGATTTACCTACCTATATGAATGATATAATATATCATTCATATTATGAATAATACATAATGTATGCCGTTTTTCATATGTTATCAGTTGCATTAATTATTTATTTAGTTAATAAAATCTGTATTTAATTTATACCAGAATGTGAGAATCTTTAAAGTTATAAAAAGCTTTGGATTACAGAATAAATACTATCTTATGTTATTGAAAAATTGGTATTTTTGATCGGAAAAGTATTTATCTCGCTTTCTCTATCCCGTTTAGTAATCGATAAGCTAGTTGAGACAGCAAGACGAATACGACAAAATACGATGTTGCATAGGGTGAATCAACATGTAATATAAACTCTGTGGGCCTGTTTGCGTCTATACAAAACGAAACGAATAGAAACGCTAGCTGGCGTAATGCATCTTGTATAGAGGCTCTGATTTGAAATAGTGCATTATTCAAGCTTATCTCTAGAGCTATACGGCCACATAGCGAGCGCGGGCGTCAGCCGCAGCAGCAGCATCGGCTTGAGCGTGGCGAGGGCGAGGTGCGCGCCGACGTAGCGCGCCCCGCCCGCGTGGGTCAGCTGCTGGGACACACGCGAGCACGCGCACACGATGGCTCCCGTCGCAAACGAGGAAATTATGAGCGAACGCTGCTTCGTGTCGTGGCGGTACCTGGACTCATTTTATACACACTATCACAAACCAAATAAAATGCCATGTGCTGTGTGTGTACTGTTTCTAAGAAGAAATTGCATCTGTTTGTACAAACCTCACATAAAATGTTTTATTAAATATATTTTTTATTTAGTGGATGTGTTTTTTTCTTCTATTACACAATTATCGATATATTGATTTAAAAAAAAACCAACACTAACTTATACTCCATGCCAATTGACTTGTCTTATTTAGTAAACAATTTTATAACCTCAAAATGTATAATTTTTGGCTAAAACGGTCGTTCTCTGCTGAATAAAGCAACTAGAGACCTCATTTTGCACACCATTTTACTGATTTTACATCATGGATGATTTATTTTATGACAAAATTGTTATTTTAGGCGAAAAGGAAGCATTTTGAGGTTATAAAAGTGTTTACTAAAAAAGACAAGACTATTGGTATGGACCGTAGATTGCGACAGTCATTTGTTTTGCCGCGAAAATTCCGGGCTCTGGTACGGAGCTACATGATCTTGGTTTAGATCGACCCTGAGGCCCTTGCCAAGATGCACTACGCTAACGTTTCGTTTCTAAACCAATCGCGTCACTGGTGTGATACGAAAAGTCACGTGATCTACCAGTGACGCGATTGGTTTAAAAACGAAACGAATAGAAACGCTAGTTAGCGTAATGCATCTTGGCAAGGGCCTCTGGTGTGAACTCACTTGGCGATCTCGGGCGTGGCGCTGACCGCCCAGCCCAGTAGGACTGCTATGCTCTGCGCGAGCGCGAACATGGGCGACGTGGATACTTGGACGTTCTCCGGTCGTTCACACCAGCGGTACGCCTGTGGACGAACACAACGGTATCAATGTATTACAAAAGTGCTTCGGCAAAAAATGATTCCTCACATACTTTACGCAAAACGTTTAGAACTCGTAAAGCATAAATTCAGTTGTTCGGTTTGAAATTAAAAGCCTTTATGAAATAAAAACGTGTAATTTAAGTAAGCAAAATTATGTCTTCAATTCACCTGTGAACCATGCGTCCTTGGTGGCGAGCACGCAGTAGTGCCAAATGCCTACCTCCAGGAGTAGAGTGACTTACCAGCAGTACCTTACACGCCACTGACTTACTGACTCATATAGTAACTCACTAACTAACCAACTAAGTAATTTACTCACTCATTTACGCACCATCTTACCCACTTCACTAACTTAGTATCACTCACCAACTTATATTTTGATTCGCTCACTAACTTACTAACCAAATTACTAACTCATTAACTTACTTAGTATAATTTACTCACTAATTTACGCATCAACTTACACGCTAACTTACTATCACTTACTGACTTTTTAAAATTGATTCGCTCACTAACTACCTTGCCTACTAACTCAATAACTTATTTACTTACTAACGTACTCACTAACTCGCTTAGTAATTTACTTACTAATTTACGCACTTACTTACCCGCTAACTTACAAGCACTCACTAACTTACTCACTGACACACAACTAACTGAAAGATTCACTGACTCATTGACACATCACATGTTACTAACTGACCTACTGTCCAAACTTACTCACGACGCACAAGTACTGACTGACCAGTTTGACGGTCGCCTGTGGGTCCAGCCCGAACAGTGTGATGCCGCCGTACGTAAACGCGCTGATGAGCGCGATGACGAGCACCGAGTCCGCGTGCCACGCCACGCCACCGTGTACCGCGCGTCCCGCGCCTCGAGCACGCCGTAAAGCCAGATCACCGAGTCCGAAACGTAGAGCATGGGGGGACCTCCCTGCCTCATGTCCAAGGGTAGAGTGTCTTACCAGAAGCACCATACTCACCACTGAATTACAGACTCATTTACTAACTCACTAACTTACTTAGTAGTTTACTTACTAATTTACGCACCAACTTACTCTCACTTATTTATTGATTCGCTCACTAACTTACTAACCAAATTACAAACTCACTAACTAACTTACTTAGTAATTTACTAACCAATTTACGCACCAACTTACTCGCTCACTTACTATCACACACTGACTTTTTAATTGATTCGCTCCTTAACTTACATACTTACCAAATTACTTTCTCTCTCATTTACTGGCTCACGTACTAACTCACCAGCTTGACGGTCGATAGCTTAAGGCTGCCATACGTGAGTGCGCTGATGAGTGCGATGACGAGCAACGAGATCGCGTGCCACGCCACAGTGTACCGCGCGTCCCGCGCCCCGAGCGCGCCGTAGCGCCAGATCGCCGGGTCCGACACGTAAATACAAAGCGCGGGGGCTAGGAAAGCTCCTGGAAATTATAAATTAATAAGAGTAGAGATCCGCACTAGCTTCGCTTTAAATTTTCTGTAACACCCGTACATAAACCACAATGCATTATACATAAAAACCTTCCTCTTGAATTACTCTATCTTTTGCCAAAAACCGCATTATGATCCGTTGCGTAGTTTGAAAGACCTAAGCGTACATACACGAACGACGGCGGGGAGCGACTATATTTTATAGGTACTGTGTAAAGACTAGCTGTTGCCTGCGTAGAAGTCGTTTAACGCTCCCTTGGGAAGTATCCTATTTTCCGGGATAAAAAATATCCTTTGACCTTCCCTGACACTCAAGCTATCTCCGTATAAAATTTCATCGCAATCGATGAACGGTATCATCATCATCATCATCATCATCATGTCAGCCGAAAGATTCCACTGCTGGACATAGGCCTCCCCCAAACATAGGCCTCCCCCAAGAATCTTGCCTACCGGCAGCACTGACTAATTACCGCGCCCATGGTGCGGGAAGTTCAGTGTATGGAGCACTTACTGAGAACAGTTTATCATGCCTACCGGCGACACTGACCTATGAGCACACCCAGGAGGCACTGGTGCGGGAAGTGCAGTGTATGGAGCACTCACTGAGAACAGTTCATCATGCCTACTAGTGACACTGACCTATGATCGCACCCAGGAGGCACTGGTGCGGGAAGTGCGCGGCCACGTAGAGCCGCGCCAACGTGACGGAGGTGAGGAGCGCGACGCCCAGCGGGTACAGCACGTACTTCCAGCAGTGGATGTAGCACTTACTGAGAACAGTAAAAATAAAAAAGTTCCCCTTTTGAACGCCAAAATGAAAATCGTGACACTGACGCCACCGTCGGCCACAGCCAACACGAGTTGAAGATTAAAAGAGACTTTGTTTCGTATGAACTTAGTATAGATGAATTACCGAGAGCGTGGAATTGCATATGTAGTGGTTGTACCGTTTTCATGAAAAGGAAAGCATTTAAGTTTGGAAATTGCTTATGGGACAGATGAAAATTATATATAGGTAGTTCTCCTGATGACTTCTAGATCAAAATCATCTACAGCCAACGGACCGTACGTAACTTTTTCTTACTCGGAGAGAGGAATTTTTTTGATGCTTTGTATTTGTCACTCTTACTCTCAGTCATAATTTTATAAATACTCGAGAGAGAAACACCTGTAGCTTTTTCAACGAAATGGGCAACGGTGTGAGGTGAATTTACATTTTTCAATAGTTCGAGTTCAAAATATTTATGACAGTTAAAATTATTTGTTTACTTTGACCCTCAATCGGACCAAAATTACTGTTACTTTCTTACGCACGTGCCCAGTCAAAATAATTCTGAAAATTGCGAGTATCCAATAAAATAGTTTTTAAAGTTCTGGGTAATTTTATGGCTCTGCCTACCCCACTCTGGGATTACAGGCGTGAAGGTATGTATTTACAATAAAATAAGACGTATATTTTAGGGCATTGTAATAAGTATTTAGAATTTGACACTGACATTATTTTTGTACTTACTTATTTAATATATAACAATACTCTTTTTATGCTGATGGTATAACAAGTAGAGGAAATTTAAATATAGAATGCCTGTAAAGACATGTTACCACTACATATGCAATTCCACGCTCTCGGTAATTCATCTATAGTAATTTGCATAACCAAACATGTTCGGCGTGTGAGTGACATTTGTTTGACGTAAGGCGTTCAAAAGGTCAGATTTTCCTTATCTCAACAGAAAGTGAAGACCTGGACCTCTATTGTTCAAGGTAAAACCACATTGCCGCACGAATGTCGCATCTTCTGCATGGCTAGGGTACCCTATTCACTTGACTGACTGCTCCGCGCCTGGAACGCCGCTTGCTATGGTTAGGACTATAGGATCAAAGTGTCCACAAACCGGTCCCTCATGACGTGCTTTGCCCACATCCCGAACAGCAGCAGAACGGCGGCACTGGCGGTGCAGTGGCCGGAGGGGGAGCCCGGGCCCGCCACGCAGGTCTGCCGGGTCTGGAGCAGCCGCGGCCGGTGGTGGTGGTAGAACGAGGTCTCCTGCACCCACCAGTACGGACGGTCTTCGAGGAACCACCTGAAACATGTTATACACTCTAATATAACTTCACCACATTTTTTCAGCCTGTTGTTTCCCATACGTAATTTTTTTGGTCATATTGTCATTGGAGATTGTTGAACTGTTCACATTACAGAATTTCTTAAAATATCAAATGTGTATACTAGGCTAGGCTAGGTTAGGTTTGATTTATATAAATCCAGAAAAAGTAAGTAAGAGTTTTTAAAAAACATATGTTGAGTTGTGAGAAATACGGATGACAGAGACTGTTTTTTTTTTGGTTGGACTAAATGACGTTGATGTGGTTAGGGGGCGCTCACTTGCGGGTGTTGGAGCATATAAACTACATGTTTGTACATACCTACCAACTGGCTGTTTGGATGCTAATAATTTGAAATTGACTGTTGCCATGCACATTTATGAAAATAACATTCTGTTAGAGACCTTCTGTAGATTGTGTGCTACTGGAATAAAAGAATCCTAATTTAAACTCAGTTGTTATTTCATTAATAGCGGGCGCCACGGCTCTGACAGAGATTGATGATTTAGACACTGTTTTATAGCATGTATTAGACAAGCACACAGGCCACCTGATCGTAAATGGGACCTGTAACGCATATACATTTGCAATCTCAAGACTTCAATCTAAAGATTGCAATGCTAAGACTGAAAATGTTTAAAGGCAGTTGTATTTTACTGTGTACTAATAACTAAGGTGTGCACTCGACTTCCATCTGCATACAAATAATGTAACATTATTCACATGGAAACTACACATAAAACCTTTATTTTAATCCAGAATGTGAACTGCCCGTGTGCGTAATTCATTAAAAACTGTTCAACCACTAAAGTATGATTGAAAGACAAGACAATCAAACATTCACATTTATAACATTAGTAAATAAAATACTAGCAACATGTTACCCAAGAGGCTGTAAGCGAAAGAGAGGTGGACAGTTTCAAAGATGGGACAACGAAATAGTAGACATGGTCGGCAGGACGTGGACCAGTGGGCCCTGCCAAAATGCACTACGCTAACTACCTAGCGTTTCTATTCGTTTCGTTTTTAACCAATCGCGTCACTAGATCACGTGACTTTTCGTATCACGTCATTTACCAGTGACGCGATTGGTAAACACGAATCGAATAGAAACGCTAGTTAGCGTAGTGCATCTTGGCCGGGCTCTCGGAGTGGTCACAGACAGGGAAGAGTGAAGAAGACTGGGGAAGGCCTTTGCCAGAAGGCACACAGAAATATAAACAACATTGCAGTTATTGTAGTTTTAAGTATTTTAAGTATTTGTATATTTTCTGAAAAAGAGGCAATAAATAAAAATAAAACCGGCCAAGTGCGAGTTGAACTCGCGTGGAGAGGGTTCCGTATAATTTTCCGTAAGTGAACGTATTATATTGAGTTTACCATTTCATTTCCAATTGATAGATTGTTTATAGGTTTTCATGTAATTTACAAGCAATGGACTATATATATTATATAATACAATATATATATTTATTTATATTTCAAAATTTTATGCTCAGTAGTTTCGGAGATCAGGGGGGGGTCATGGATGGTCAATTTTCGTCTTCTTTCATGAATAAAATCAAAACTATTTATTTTACAATAATAAAAATAAAATAAGATCCTCATAAAGAGCCCTTTCATTTGATATATGACACGGTAAGGATTGCAAAACTTGTTTTTTTTTTTAATTTCTTATTTGTTCCCCAAAACTGACCCTTATTTTAAAAAAAAAGATGAATTACTTTGCACATCTGTGTTTGGGTCATCAATTTACATATGTGTACCAAATTTCAACTCAATCGTTCCAGTAGTTTCGGAGCAAATTGGCTGTGACAGACGGACGGACAGACGCACGAGTGATCCTATAAGGGTTCCGTTTTTTCATTTTTTGTACGGAACCCTGATAAATCAACGTGTATTCAGCCCAATGGAACCCTGACCCACCATAGAACGGTGTCACAGGGACATTATAAAACAATTTGTTTGACACTTCTTATAACTTGAATCATAACGTCTCTGTGACACAGTTCTATGGTGGGTCAAGGTTCCAATGGTCTGATAGTACTATCAGCCCAATGGAACCCTGACCCACCATAGAACGGTGTCACAGCGACATTATAAAACAATTTGTTTGACACTTCTTAGGACTTGAATCAAAACGTCACTGTGACACAGTTCCATGGTGGGTCAGGGTTCCATTGGGCTGATAGTACCATTTCATAACAGAGTTGAGCCGTCCCGCGAATCCCAGGACCAGGAGTAGTTGGGCAGCGAACACCGAGTCCACAACGGAGACGAGCGGGAACAGCACCTCCAGCATCAAGTGCGGGTTGGAGAAATCATTCACCTTTTCCATGTACCACTCCCAGTCCTCAAACCTGCAATGAAGTATATTGTCACACACTGACTTCGGTAGTAAATAAAATTAATACCTTCTTCGCAAACTTACACTAAGTAAATGCTATGACCTATAACCTAACCAACAAAAAGTTGGAAAACCCCCGACATTGACATTTCAAAATTCAATACTTCAAAAACGGCTGAACCGATTTCGATATAAAATGTCTAAAAACCACCGCTAGAAAACCTGCTTTCGATTAAAAAAAACCGCATCCAAATCGGTTCATCCGTTTAAGAGCTACGGTGCCACAGACAGACACACACACACACACACACACACACACACACACACACACACACACACACACACACACTTACACGTCAAACTTATAACACCCCTCTTTTTTGCGTCGGGGGTTAAAAATAAATATAAGTCTATGAGTGCTGCGTTTTACCAGTGGGGCTAGACAAGTTGATATCGAATACAAACGCTAGCGTTTGTCAGTTGTAACGAGTGATATATCACGTGACTTACGTCAATTCCATACATTTTTCTATGAAAACGCAAAGCGACAGTGATCACCAAACTCTAGCGTTAGTATTCGATGGCAACTTGTCTAGCCCTGCAGAGTATAAATAAATAAAAATATCAGGGGATCATCTCACTTGATAGTCCAAACAAAAGGTCTAGGCTTGTAAGGTACTAAAGAATGATAAACATACTGAAATAGAGGAATACATACTTAAATATATAGAAAATATCCAAGACTCAGAAACAAATACTCATCACACAAATATTAGGCCTTACACAGTTAAATAAATATGTAAATCACGGACAGGACTATTGTCGCCAATAAGCCTGATATCGTGTTGACAGATCGATCTCAACGCCGGGCAGTGCTCCTCGATGTCACCATCCCGCATGACGAGAACCTCGTGAAGGCCGAGAAGGACAAGCTCAGCAAGTACCTTGACTTGGCTCACGAAGTTAGTGACCGCCATGTGGGATGTTGACTCGACGATCATTCTCCCTATAGTTGTGTTGGCAAACGGTCTTATAGCGAAGAGTCTCGACCAACACCTCAAGAGACGCGCTAGATGGCTGGATCAAGGGCTAGATACAGAAGGCAGTACTCCTCGACACGGCACGCATTGTGAGGAGGTTCCTCTCTCTGCAGCCCTAACCACCGGTAGCTTGAGCCCTGCCCCGCTGCCGGCGGCACCCGTAGGCTAGGTTTTTTTATAATGTTTGTTTTTTTGTTATTACACTTTTATATTTGAATACTTATTGTAAAAAACCTAATTTACAGAAAATAAAAGAAATATCTAAAATAATAATAATAATAAACTTACCAATACTGAACAAATTGTATAATAACGACGCCAAGCGCGTATACCTGCTCCATTGTGGACTCAATTAACAATCAAACATTTCCGAGATTTCACAGTCTTATTATTTTATAACTAACAGTCGGCCGAAACAATACATACGGAAACGGAACGAAACACGAACGGACACGGTAAGAAAAGGATCGTCACTTTTGGAGCTTAAGAGCGTTGAAATAGAGTCGAAAAGTGACGAACCATGTAAGAGTTCCGTGCCAACATGATAAAAAGGAACCCTTATGGTGAGACTTCGTTGTCTGTCTGTCTGTATGTCACAGCAGGTTTATTTCAGCAACTACAAATGCTATCAACTTGAAAGTTGGCAAAGTTGTACAACTTACTTGCCCGCATCTGTTTTTAGTGAAAAAAATATGAAATTAATTTTATAAATAATTGAAAAGGGGTCTTAAATGGGGGGTTGAATAATGAAAGAGGTTTGATTATAGCAAATGGGGTGTCATATGAAAGGACTCAACCTGCACATTTCAAAATTATTTTATTTTTATTTTTCTGTAGTGTACTTTTTGATTTATAGCCAAAATTTGTACAAAAAATTACCGTTCCCACCCCTTATCTCCGAAGTTTATCAATCAAAAAATCTGAAAAAATCCTGACGTTTAGATAATTACTTATATTTTACGGGAAAAATTAAATTAATTGTTCATTATTTATAGTTTTTGTAAAATAACAAAAAAGCTTTGAAAATAAAGTTCATAATAAAATGAGTATTTTCTTTGCGGTTACCAAGTATATTTTCTTAAATACGGAACCCTCGGTGCGCGAGTCCGTCTCGCACTTGACCGGTTCTTACCGTGACTATACTTACACGGGGCAACGATCGAGGGTACGCGGAGAAGCGGGCGGCAGAGTCGGCGAGCGCAATCTCCCTTAGTTTGCGCTCTCTAATTAGAAGGGGTTATTCGATACCCTTAAACTGCGGCGTAAAAGGTTGTTTATCATTAATTATATGAATATTTTTCGGGCTTCGGTAGGAAATCCACCTTTGCTGGAGCGCATAGGCCTGGCGGTGCCGCCGCGGCTCCCGAGGCCCAGGGCCTGATTAAGCCTTACACTAATTAAGCTGCAGCCTAGGGAGCGAGGACGGGGGGGCGCGCTGAAATCGTGTCTTCGCATCCACTATTAATCTAGCATCATTGCATCTACCCTAAATATTTCAACTAGACCTCATAATTAGCCTAGGGCGGTCAGAACTCTTAGTAAGTCGCTGCCGAGGGCGCGCCCTCAGGTGCACTACGCTAACTAGCGTTTCTATTCGTTTCGTGTTTAAACCAATCGCGTCACTGGTAGATGACGTGATACGAAAAGTCACGTGATCTACCAGTGATGCGATTGGTTTAAAAACGAAACGAATAGAAACGCTAGTTAGCGTAGTTCACCTTGGCAGGGCCCTCTGAGGCCCTTGCCAAGATGCACTATATATTCGTTTCGTTTTTAAACCAATCGCGTCACTGGTAGATGACGTGATACCAAAAATCACATGACTCGCACGCGTCGGACTGCTAACGCTCCAACCTCCAGGGCAATTTAACTCCTTGTGGGTGTTGAATCCTGCCTCAGGACGATGGGTATAAATGGCCGCGGCGTGTGGCTGGCTCGTCGAAGATGGGGCGTCGTCGAAATAAAACCACCTCCGTTCTTGTAAAGGAATGTACTTCAACGTCTTCAACACACTAACTAAATGATACTTAATAATAGTACAGAAGATGAGCACTTCGAGCTGGACTTAATTAGATACGGAAACAATAATCATTACAATTCAAGAGTATCTCCCAGAGCCGGAAAAAGAGTAGTGTTCTTAGAGTTAGTCTGTGTGGCAGTGTTGCCAACCTTTAGGGCGATTTTATGTCGCCACATCCTTAAGGATATGGCATGTCCCGGATGCTGATATATTTTTGATGAACCGGCTTCTTTTGCAAGAAATATTAATCGTTATTAGAGGCCGTACACGAAATTTTGCCGATTTCGCTGATTTACGTGATTTTACAGTTGAAATACTGTATCTCTACAAGTTTTAATGCACAACACGAAAGATAATTTCTAATTTTAACGAATGTATGAGCTACTTTTTTGTTTTTATTAAGTATTTTATATTTTGATTAATCGACCTGACACCGGCGACTGTTATGTGAATTTTGCTGGAAGAGGTTTAGAATGTCACATATTCATGAATCGTTTTGACGTCTTAACGGTATGAAAAATTTACAATTGTATTGCTGTGAAAGTCGTCAAAAAAATCTATGAATTACTTTTTACCACTTTTATATAAATTTTTCGAGTAAAAATAATAATTAACTTGGTATTTTTTTATAGAAAACGAGCAAAAATTATTTTTGATTTTGGCTACTCAGAACTCTCGTTCATAAAATTAAAACAACAGAAATAAACTTTAGTGCAAAATCAATCCAATACCTAAAAAGAATATCCAAAAAGTTCAAAAGAATTGGCCATAAATAATGTTTTAAAACAACCTAAATCTCGCATTTATAATACTCTACAAAAATAAAATGTGGCTCATTTATTCGATCATAACTACCTAACATGCATTTAATGTTGAGCATTAAAACTTATAGAAAAGCAATAGGTATTTTAACTGTAAAATCACGAAAATAAGCAAAACCGGCAAAATTTCGTGTACGGCCTCTTAAATCGTATAAAGTTAGACAGTAGGTTTTGTAGTTACTCGTATTCAACATATTATAATATTATGTGTACTGTTTTTGTCATAATGTATAAGCGTTTTGGTGTAGGTATTAACTGTTAGCTTGTATGTTTCTGAAATAAATAAATAAATTTATGTATTTAAAAGAATAATTACCATGAAGATGCATTATACAGTGTGTAAATCCAATACGAGCAAATATTTTAACGATAACATAAGTTGTATTTCTTTTTTTTAATTCGCCACGCAATGTATTAGATTAATCTGCAATTAACTGAGACTAAAATCTTCGTTTCAACTGACAAGGTTTCAAGTGGTTCGGGAAAACGGTTAGACTCACAGTCGCAATTATGTGTATTTAAAACTTGTTTAGAATTATAAGCAGTGGAAAATCTTTTTATTTTGTTGTTAATTTAATAAAGAAAAACAGTTAATTCATGCACATACTGATTCCTTTAAACTTCCAGACAATGTAATTAATTACCTACTTACCTACATTTTCATTTAATTTTGATCCTTAGTTGATCCACGGTGATCCAAACTCAATATTCAAATCTAAAAATCAACAAATAACATTGATTGATGGGCGTTTTCACTAAAACGTGTACCCCAATTATATACTAAAATTAAGGAACTTTAACTTACTGCCGCACTCAGAGACGTGACGTTTAGTGACGTGTTGTCTTATTTTATTGCAATAGCAAAGAAAGTGACAGCAGCAACTTTAATCAAGCCTTAAATTTAATTGACGTCTCTGAGTGCGGCAGTTAGTCAGTTTTGTGACAAAAATTAGCCACATTTAATTTATGGCCGCAATGTATTGACTGACTAAGTTAAAGTTAATTTTAGTCCTTAATTGGGGTACTTACCTAAAAACACCGGCCAGTCGGACTCGCTCATGAAGGGTCACACAGTACATAATGATCGCGCTAAACACGTTCAAAAATATAACTATTCTTTCCGATAGATATACAACTTTCTATGATAAAAGATATAAAAGCACCTTTTGGGGAGTTTCAAAAAAATAGCACACCTTTGACTTTTTCTTTAGATTTGGGAAAAAAATTGCACGTTGGTTGTGATCATTATTCTGAACTAGAAAAAAGAAGAAATTTTTTCCCAAATCTAAAGAAAAAGTCAAAGGTGTGCTATTTTTTTGAAACTCCCCTTTTAAAGTTTGACTTTTATTAAAAAACGCAGGGTACTCAACACTTTTGGCCAAGGCTGTATACTATATCGGACGTCAATCCATTGGTTTGGGAGTTACAGTGCAAACTGAAGAAGATACACAGACAGTTAGTCTTATCCCCTCTTTTCTTTTTGGTGGTTAAAAATAAAACCATGAAACAGTATTCACAAGTTTAATTCTCAAGAAAAAGCACGACAAATAAATTTTACTAAATAAAATATATCACAGGAATTGCAAAAAGTTGAACCCGTAGACAATACTTAGCAGAGTTAGACGAACAAGGACGAAACTACAATTTAAAAAATATAATTTCAACTTTAATCAACTGGGATAAAACTCAAATTTGTACACGTTTGTATTGCGGCTTGGATCCTTTTTACAAAAACAGGTCAAATAAATTTAATACAATCAGTATCCAGGTATCTCTGTAGCATTTAAATTACGAAAAAACAACCACATCATTTAATCTGAGATTATAGAGAGAAAAATTGTGTTTTGTAATACCTAATCAATAAGATTATGAATTTGCTATTACATTTTATAACATTAATTATTACATTAAATACAAAATAAAATATAATTGCATATTTAAAATAGATAAGGCTATCTTTGGAGAGAGACATAACCATATTATCACATATTATATTAATTAAGTCACAACACACTTCATATTTTAAATTACACGGTTTAGTAAAAAAAACATCTCCATGTATTTGAGAGATACATTAACTCTATTCTCTCTTTTACATATTTTTTTGGTGCAAAATTTGACACGCAGTGATTTTGCATATCGATAAAATAACTTATCGATGCTTGTCGCATAGAGATCGCAATTTGCACCACAATATATAGTAATTGTATTTATTCTTACCCCCTTACTAATAAACGTTGAGTAACGGTGTTATAGCTATACAATGTTTTGTCCTTATCTGTCAAATCCAAATTTCACAAGGACAGATAAGGACAAAACATTGTATAGCTATACCATCGTTACACAACGTTTATTAGTAAGGGGGTTTAAGTATAATAGCATATGGAGCTGCATTATCAAAACAGGCAGTGAATAAAATCCAGAAGGTACATCAAAATAAATACTTTGTATCAATTAATTTTGTCCATGTTGTGATCATCTATGGGAGATCAATAGGGCGTTTTCCAAAAAAAGTTCATGTACACTTTTTTTTGGAAAACGCCCAATTATTTCTACCGTTTCTTATAGACCATGTAACCTCTGAACTGTACACATTGTATCCGATGGTGATCCTTAAATAAATAAATTCATTATAACCCGTCAATTTATTTTATTCAAATGTATTCTCGTTTAATACTTACTATAAGTGATTACTAGTTTTAGACTCAAGTATCGATAAGCGATTTTATCGATATACGAAACCACTACTTGTCAAATGATTTGGCTGTAAAAATTCCGAGGTCAGCACATGACAGAAAAAAAGGAAAGTGATAACCTAACTGACAGGTATTTTTTATCAACAAAAACCTTGCTTACAAGTATGTATAATCGCCATCAAAAACATCTAAACACGCTCTAACGCTTCTAAAAATAGAGTCGAATTTAAATATTTGTGAGCACCTCATGTTTCAATATTTTTGATAGCTACTGTACTTCTAATAGGGTACAGGACAGTACAAATTTTTCAAAGCTCTAGGGTAGACGCAGTAAGTTTACGTAATTTAGGTAGAAACTTACTACATCATGAAATAATCTTACCGTGATTTACTAATTTTTATAATAATGTATAAAGCGTACATAATGTTTGCCGTTTTTTTATATGAATTATTTAATTAGTTATAAAAATCTGAATTTAATCTATATCACAATGTGAGAATCTTAAAAATTGTAAAAAGCTTTGGATTTAATTGCAGAATAAATACTATCTTATGTTATTGAAAAATTGGTATCGATTACTATTAAGTGAATATACGACATCGTTTTTGATCGGAAAAGCATTTAGCTCGCTTTCTCTATCACCTTTAGCAATCGATAAGCTAGTTAAGACAGCAAGCCGAATACGACAAAATACGATGTCGTATAGGGTGAATCAACATGTAATATAAACGCTGGCATTACTTTTTTACTTAGGTTAGGTAAGTTGCATGCGGCTCTAATGGCTCACAGCACACATATTAGAGCCCCGCAAAGCGGAGATTTTTCGACACAGTTATATAGTAATTATGTAGCAAGTAAGTACTTTAAGGTGCCGATTTCATTTCTCTGAAAAGTAGTTACAGTACAGTTTCCGCACAAAAGAACAATCAGGCTTTAATGATGTTCTTATAAATATGTATTGAGACAAGCAATGTTATCTAGCAAAGCGTTTAGAAATATCTGACATGTTATTATGTTTCTAAGAATAGACGTGTCAGATATTTATCAGCTTTATATTGGTTTAGATATTATCGTTGTTGACTGTACCTACTGTAAATTAATATTTTTGGTGTTTTAGCCTTGCACATTTTTGATATTCGAGTGAATATTTAAAAAACGGAGCTATTGCAAAAGTCAATTCACCAAGCAAATAGTAAATGAATATAAATATGAAAAAACCCTTCATTTAATCCTTATAATTTGAAATATTTCAGGACCGTATTGATAACCTTACCTTGACACTGTAGTTTATTAACACAATAATAGTGGCGCCACTGGAAGCTCAGTGCCTACAGTACGATTATTTCCACTTTGATACTCGGGACATCTCGGTTTTAATCGTAAAGGTTCGTGTTTTCACATAGAGTTTGTAAAATCGTAGAATTTACTTACATAACATATTCAAACCTATCAAAATTTATTGCAAGTTTTCAATCATGCTATTAAATACGAAGACGATTTTTGAATTGAAAAAGAGAAGCTGGATATGTTTAGTGACAGTTTTATAATTAATGTCTTTAATTTAGACAGTGAAAGGGATTTAGCGAGTATGGTTTTATTATTAATCAGTCGATAATACAATTATTATTATTGTAAATAACGCTTTTAAAGAAGTAAATTCCCTTGTACTAATTTAATATTTGTGTTTTTAGTAATGCGATGTAATAATTAGATCAAGCCACATCTGTGTTATTCATAGGTCTACTGTAAAAAAAATGACATTGTGGCAGGTGATCTAGATTACTGTTTTAGACTGTTATATGAACACTGATATTATGAATATGCAGCAATGTGTCTCGTGTCATTTGCACTTCCGATCTTTCCCGATGAATGTCGAGAATTGCTGAGTGTCAAAGTAGAATTAATCGTCAACTAAAACGGTCCTGTATTGAAATAGTGCATTATTCAACCTTATCTCTAGAGCCGTACGGCCACATGGCGAGCGCGGGCGTCACCCGCAGCAAGAGCACAGGCTTGAGCGCGGCGAGGGCGAAGTGCGCGGCGAAGTGGCGCGCGCCGCCCGCGTGCGCCAGCTGCTGCGACACGCGCGAGCACGCGCACACGATGGCGCCCGTCGCGAATGAGGAGATGATAAGCGAGCGCTGCTTCGTGTCGTGGCGGTACCTCGAATTATTAAAAAAAATAGGTGACCTATCGATGTTTCGAAAAACTTTTGTCCGCTGCTTCGTTTGTCCGAAAATCACTTTTCTCTGAACCATTTTTCAAAATGTTTACTCCGCACCGTGCTACGTCATCGCCTGCTATCTAAGTTGCGCTACGCACCCCCTAACTACCTCTGCGCTCCTGGAACTTTATTTAAGCATGCAAACTATTTAGGCACGGCAGTATATTTAAATAAATGGAACTAGTGCGAAATTGGAAAAGTAAAAGCACTAGTTCGAAAAAAAACAATTTTCCCCACGAGCTACGAAAAGTACCACTTTTTGTACAACTGTATTAAAAAGATACTTACAGAGCCTGAAAGTTAAACAGTTTCAGAAAAAAAACATTTTCGGACAAACGAAACAGCGGAAAAAAGTTTATAGCTAAGTTTAAGTTTTAGTTTTAGTTTATAGCTAAACAAATAAATGCAATAATGTATCTATAGTTCGTTCGTTCAAATAGTGTGCACTGCAACCCTCTGACTGAAGTCGCCGACACCGCTTTGTACATGACCCTGGTTTAGATGGACCCTGAGGCGCTAGCCAAGATGCATTACGCTAACCAGCGTTTCTGTTCGTTTCGTTTTTAAACCAATCACGTCACTGGTAGATTACGTGACTTTTCGTATCACGTCATCTACAAGTGACGCGATTGGTTTAAAAACGAAACGAATAGAAACGCTAGTCAGCGTAATGCATCTTGGCAAGGGCCTCGGTGTGAACTCACTTGGCGATCTCTGGCGTGACGCTGACCGCCCAGCCCAGTAGGACTGCTATGCTCTGAGCGAGCGCGAATATGGGCGTCGTGGACACGTGGATGTTCTCCGGCCGTTCACACCAGCGGTACGCCTGTGGACGAACACAAGAGAATCAAGGTATTATAAGTGTATCGGAAAAAAGAAGCACATATTTAAAAGCGTAAAGCATAAATTTAGTTGTTTGCTTTAAGATTAAAAGCTTATTTTCAATGAAAAAAATCGTGTAATTGAAGTTAGCAAAATTAGGTCTGCAATCTACGTGACGTGATCGCCAATCAATCTACGTGATCGCCAGGTCCGACGCTTAGAGCATGAGAGGGGAGGCTTTAAAACACCCTGCCTACAGGGGTACGTGACTTACCAACAGCACCTTACTCACGCACTGACTTGCCGATTAATTTACTCACTAACTTATTTACTTACTAACGTACTTACTTAATTGCTTAGTAGTTTACTCACTAATTTACGCACCAACTTACTAACTTACTCTCACTCACCGACTTCTTTTTTGATTCACTTACAAACTTACTTACCAAATTACCAACTCACTAACTAACTTACTTAGTAATTTACTCACTAATTTACGCAGCAACGTACTCGTTAACTTACTATCACTCACTGACATTTTAATTGATTCGCTCACTAACTTACCAAATTACTCACTCAGTGACTCACGTACTGACTCACCAGTTTGACGGTATACTGCGGGTCCAGCCCGACCACCTTGAGGGCGCCGTACGTGAGCGCGCTGATGAGCGCCATGACCAGCACCGAGGCCGCGTGCCACGCCACCGTGTAGCGCACGCCGCGCAGCCCGAGCACGCCGTAGCGCCAGATGGCCGGGTCCGACACGTAAATACAAAGCGCGGGGGCTAGGAACGCTCCTGGAAATTTTAATATAACTAGAGACCCGCACTCGCTTCGGTTCAATCTTTCTGTAACATCCGTACATAAACCACAATTTATTATACATAAAAAGCTTCCTCTTAAACCCGATTGTCTTTTTAATCTTGCCTACTGGCGACACTGTTTTATGAGCGCGCCCAGGAGGCACTGGTGCAGGAAGTGCAGTGGATGTAGCGCTCACTGAGATCAGTTCATCATGCCTACTGGCGACACTGACCTATGAGCGCGCCCAGGAGGCACTGGTGCGGGAAGTGCAGAGGATGTGACACTCACTGAGATCAGCGCGTGCCCAGGAGGTTTTGGTGCGGGAAGTGCAGTGTATGTAGCACTCACTGAGATCAGTTTATGATGCCTACTGGCGACACTGACCTATGAGCGCGCCCAGGAGGCACTGGTGCGGGAAGTGCGCGGCCACGTAGAGCCGCGCCAACATGACGGAGGTGAGGAGCGCGACGCCCAGCGGGTACAGCACGTACTTCCAGCAGTGGATGTAGCACTTACTGAGAACAGTTAGAAGAACAAAGTCACCCTTTTTAACGCCACTGTCAACTGAAAAATCATGCCACTGACGCCACCGTCGGCCACAGACAGAACTTCAAAATTAAAAAAGACTTTGTTAGGATAGGTTTCATTTATTCCTACACTGCCTAAGTAAACTATTCCTAATTTTAAATTTCTAGTGAGATGTTACGTGAAAAACTAAATAGTAAAACAGTAGTATAGTTATTTTATCTCACGAAATCTGGTCTGCCATACTTGTAGTTGTAGCATGTATATGTAGGAACAAAACTAATTTTTAATTTTCAATTTCAATTAATCTTATCGCACAAAAGCTGCTATAGAACCAAACTGTATCCGAATAGACCAATCTAAACAAGTTAAAATAATTCCACAAACCGGTCCCTCATAACGTGCGCTGCCCACATCCCGAACAGCAGCAGCGCAGCGGCGCCGGCGGCGCTGTGGCCGGAGGGGGAGCCCGGGCCCGCCTCGCATGTCTGCCGGGTCTGGAGCAGCCGCGGCCGGTGGTGGTGGTAGAACGAGGTCTCCTGCACCCACCAGTACGGACGGTCTTCGAGGAACCACCTGGAACATGTTACACTCTAACGTAACTTCACCACATTTTTTTATGGGAGCCTGTTGTTTCGTAGACTAGGTTAGGTTAGGTTAAGTTTGATTTATAAAAATCCAGAAAAAGTAACACTTTAAGGAACACATGTTACGATAACTTGTGATAAATATGAGTGATAACACATTATGGCTAAAAATAATTATGACAGATGATATAGACCCTTTTTTTTATGTAGCATGTACTAGGCAAACAAACGCATAGACATTAGCATTCTCAAAACTACAATCTAAAGAGTGCGATGCTAAGACTGCAGATGTTTAAAGTCAGTTGTATTTTATTGTATAATAACTAAAGAGTGCACTCGACTTCCATCTGCATAAAATTAATCTAAGATTATTCACATGGGAACTACACATAAAACCTTTATTTTAATCCAGAATATGAACTGACCGTGTGGTGTGTGTAATTCATTAAAAATGATTCAACCACTAAAGTATGATTGAAAGACAAGACAATCAAAACGTTCACATTTATAACATTAATAAGTGTACGTGCCATTTCATAACAGAGTTCAGCCATCCCCCGAACCCCTGGACCAGCAGTAGTTGGGCAGCGAACACTGAGTCCACAACAGAGATGAGCGGGAACAGCACTTCTAGCATGAAGTGCGGGTTGGAGAAATCATTCACCTTCTCCAGGTACCACGCCCAGTCCTCAAACCTGGGGAATTACGTATTTTGTCACACACTAACATCGGAAAAGTAAATAAACTTAATAACTGCAAACCAACATACACTAAATGCTCTGTCGTAAAATAAATAAGGTCTAGATATAATAATAAATAATTGTAGTATGGGTACTACTCGTGGCATCATTGCACCGCGTCATCACCAAATGGTCACAATGGAAGACCAGCACTGGCTCTGCCATCATCACGCTGAGTTGTGACCATTTTGTGACAAACCATGCATTGTTGAATTATATTCCTTTTTAATTAAGTACCTACCTATGTTTTGTCACAAATAAACCATTTCTTTTCTTTTCTTTTCTTTTTACTAGAGAATGATAAATACTTTAATAGAGGAATACATACTTAAATACATAGAAAACATCCTAGAAACAAATACTCGTGCTCATCATACAAATATTTGCCTTACACACTTAAATTCATAAAAAAACTCTCACAATTGTGCAATATGTGGTTACAGAATTATCAACGATTTTTTATAGAGTTGTTGGTAATTCTGTAGCTCTGCCTACCCCACTCTGGGAATGAAGGTGTGAAGGTACGTAACTATGTATGTATCTCTAAGAGTTTTCTTTTTCTTTTTAAATCTCTTATTAGTGAATAGTGTTTCGCTTTAAGGGAATATTTCTGTTATGTATTCCCAAAAAAAAAACAATGATTTAAGTACGCATGTAGTTAAAAAACTTAATCACTGAAAGAAAAACATCTTACAGAGCCAATTATGTTTTCGCCTGGTCTGTTACGTAACCTCCAGCTTCCTTACTATTAATTTGGTAAAACTACCGAAGCAATTAATTTATAATTACAATTATAAAGATCTTATTCCTGTAAAACTTACCAGTACTGAACAAATAGGATAAAATCGACACCAAGCGCGTACACCTGCTCCATTGTGAACTCAATTGACATAAAAAACTTTACTGATTCATCGTTAACGATAATTTCTGAGATTTCACAGTAATTTAGCGTTAGCTTCTAACCAAAACAAATCGATAAGCAAAACCGCCAGCTATTATACAATGTGCTGTAATTTGATTTGACATTGACGTTTGACGTTTTTCCGGCGAAAAAATATTAGACATAAACATTAAACAAGATTTATAAAATACAAACATAATAACAAACAAATAAACATATTATAACATTTTTATCAATCGTAACCCCTTGTTTAAAACACATTTAAAATTCATTTATGTTTCACAGCTTTAATAACAATAAAGGCAATAGATCAATGTTATGTTTTGATAAGAGCGCCATCTAGTAGGGTTTAGCCACACTGCTTTGAATAACACTGACATCTTTCGTGCAGTAGTGGAACTACTTAAATTCTAGTGGCGTTATACCATTACTACTAGACAACAGATGTCGCTATAACTTGCAAATAAAGTAACTAACAATAAATAACAAAATAACAGACATTTAAAAAACATAAAACGTTTAAATTGCTTTAACTCAAAAAAATACAAAACTGAAGACATATATGTTATGTGTAAGTATATTATGTTCTTTCCGTATGCCTTACTAATATTATAAATGCGAAAGTTTGAGTGTTAGTTTTTTTAGTCGCTGCAACGGCTGGACGGATTTATATGAAATTTGAAATGGAGATAGCTTATACCCTGGATTAATACATAGGCTGCTTTTCACCCCGGAAAAATTAAATGTTCACGAGGGAATAACGATAATCGCAATCGACGTGGATGAAGTCGCGGGCTATTATTTCATATTATTTAAATTAAATAGCAGCGTAAAGTTTCTATCAATGTTGTGTTTTGTATATGAAAGGTCAAAACAAAAAAAGAAACATGATGTTATGTTATACCTAGGGTGACGGAACCAGTAATGGACAAGGACCAATGATGGACACTTGATTCTTATTTTACAGAAGATAAGGGTTATTCATTTGTTTTGCAACAATTAATTCAGGACCGTATGAAGTTTGAAATAAGAGTGAAGTGTTCATTAATGGTAACTGTCATCTAAAAGTGTCTAGCATTGGTGCCGTCACCCTACTTGTTTATATGAGATGTCACAGGAGACATCTTCATGTCATGACTATTAAGTATTGATTGTGTTTATTTTCTTTTAACTAAAACAAAACATTGCCTTAAAATCGAAGGATGGTTTTTTTTAACAAACTAATACACAATTTATACAAGGTGTTACAAAAATACCCGTAAAGCCGAAAGGGGGTTAAATGGTGCCTTATAACTAGTCCATTTACAATATTTGAGAACCGTACTATCACCGTATGACTTAACGGCAAAAAATATAAAATCATTATTGTTTTCATTGATGTGCAAACCCTATTTCAGTAAAATTAAAGAGTAAACTACGCAGAATGTTTATGTACATTTTTATCTAATTCGTGAAAGGATTAAGAGACATACTAACAAAATGTACATAATTCGATTAGATAGATATTACAAATCGAGTTTTGGAGTCGTAATATTCTGAGTTAGAAAACATCGTTATTTTGGAAAAAAACACGAATCAATTTGTAGAGTATCGATAAGAAGATTTGAAATTGACAACATAACATTTTTTCCGTCTTGAAGATTTTGAAGCCAGTACTTAAGCATAATGACATCATAGTATTGAACCTTTGTGGATGAAAACCAGAAAAACCAATAAAGTTAACAATTATTAAATTGGTAGGTTGGCCTCTCTGTTAAATAATCTATGCTAACTCCGGTTCCCTGACATGACAGCTTACTAGGGTTGACAATATTTTTGGTTTTGATAATTTATTATATTTTTTACGGGGTATTTTGTAACATGTTGTAGAGTATAATTATTTACGTAGCTTAATAACAATTGAACTATGAGATGGTAAGTAACATTTAACGAAAAAAAGTGACCACGGTTTTAAGTTTTTTTAGTTGACTACGAGGGCTAAAGGTTATTAAACTTTGTTATATACCTATGCTATACATTGTGTATCCATTTGTACAACAAAAAACCATCCTTCGATTCCAAGGCAATACTTTAGTTTATACGAAAACTCAATAATAGTAATAAGGGCACCACTGGACGCTCGACGCAATCTTAAAGGTGCGGCTCCACTGAGGCGTAGCGGAGCGGAGCGGAGCTGTGCCAATATTAACCAATAGAAGGGCTCATGCGGTCACGTCGAGCGGCCCTTTCGCATGTTAGTTTAGATTAGGGAATGCAATTTAACCGGTTATTAACCGTTTTTGTATGAAAATAACCGGTTAAAACCGGTTATAACCGGTTATTTGCATTCCCTAGTTTAGATTCTATTGGTTAATATTGGCACAGCTCCGCTCCACTCCGCTCATCTCCGCCTCAGTGGAGCCGCAGCCTTACACAACTATACATACCTAGGCACGTTATTCTATGAATATAGTTACTAAGTTGTTACCTAACATCTTGTTGCTAACGTAACCGGCTAATCAGTTTCCGATGTGGTTCGGTGCGCGAACCCTCTGAAGGCAACGCGCGCATTATTATTTAATAATTGAGTATTATTCTATAGCAGAATACAGTCGACCGCGTAAGTTGCGACGGCAAAATTATTATGGGGTTGAAAATATTAAAAGCACGGCAGGTGACAGTTTTCTCAAACACGTTTGCAAATAATCTCATTATTTAGCAAAAATAGAAACAATTTAAACTCCAGCCGCCAATCGGATTACCGTGGCCTGTTTTATAAAGCTACAAATTACAATTAACAGGTTACAAGTTTCCATTTGACACAACCTCGACTAATGACGACCAGCCATTTGAGCAGTGTTGCCAGTTTAGACCTGTGAAATTGTAACTTGTAGCTTTATAAAACGTGCCCCTGATTTCTTTCCGGCCTAGGCCGTGAATTGATATGAAAATGTATGACTAGCAGTGCACGCTGTTTTAAAACCTTAAAATGCATGATTGAGGTTGACTGGAAAAGAACCCTTGAAAGGACAAGTTCTTACATAATGTATTAATTTTGTTTCTATATTTTTAATATTTGTATAATATAACTGTTTTTGTACAATAAAGTGTTTACATACATACATACACAAGCACTATATAAGCCTCGGCCGGAGCCAATTAATACAATATTTTAGCATGCTCTAGTTTTTTCGAAAAACCGAGGCAAAAAAACCTCTATTTTACCGAAATATAACCAAAATATAGAGGAAATATATCCGTAACCCTCGTTGCCCGGGGTACGAAGGTAACTTCGCCTGAATTTGGGCAAATTTAATCTGCAACGATGAGGGGTCTTGGTACGCATGGTGTAAAAGCGAATAAATGTGTCTTAGGATATCCTTTTAAGGTATTAGTCCATCTAGGATCCTTTATAGTTTCTACGTGTCCGTCCCATACGTATGTGACAATCAATTTTTCTCAGAAACTAGGTATCAAAGTTACAAAATAAAAAAATGTACTTTGTACATTAACAGAATTTATACCGCGCAAAGAGGCCTATAGTAAAATTTGTACTGTACATACTACAAAGAAAGGGTATTTTTTATCTTATAAGTTACAACATTGAGTGAGGTAATACACTCGATGTTATAAGATAAATTAGGTTTATAATCACTTCGAGTACACCTATTTAGGAAGAGAAGACAATAAAGAGATCTCTCTCCAGGCTCGATTATGCCTGACAGTCAGTAGTCCATTGGGAATGATAAAAAAAAAACAGGAAACTTGGTGCAAGCTGGTCCAATACCTGGTTCATTTTGTCCTGTTTCCGCCTTTTCCCCTGTTTTTTTAACTCCGACGGTAAAACGCTAAGATTATTTGTTTATTTATTTATTTATTTTATTGCAATGCATAAGTACAACCCTGTAAGGGCGTGGCAATCTTCTTAAAAGCTAAACATCAGTACTTATGAATAATATAATCTATTCAATAATACTTATTCATAACTCATAACATAACATTACAATAACACAATTTCAGAAGTATTTTACATTAAATAAAATTTGTGTTTATGGCACTTAATTATATTTCTACGTATTTTTAACTACGTATTTTTAACTTATATTTCTACGTACCTAACAGCTTATATTATATATTTTTTTCTATCAGGAATTCCTCTATCGTGTAATAGCTTTTTTGTAAAAGATTTTTTTTAAGTATGGTATTACACAGTGTTATCCATATCTCGAGACCTATCCGGCCGTTGAATCTCATCCAACCAGCTCCAGCATCGTAAACGCTGTATGATCACGCAGAAATATTGCATTAAAATATAATCTAACCCCCTTCACCCCCCCACCTCCTAACTGCCTCCTCTACGGCTAGGGAGGGCGGAGTCCGGGACTCCCGCATTTATTGCACGAAGTAACTATAAGTATAAAACTAAAACGGGAAAATTGAAGACCGAGGTTTTTATTTCTAAATAGACATTTATTGGTATAAAAAATGTACACAATAAAATGAATTAAAATTACAATTTTACTACAATGGATGACCATAAAATAGCTGATTTTAATAGACTTATACGAAGACGTAAAGCAGTACTCAAAGGATATTCATATTTTCATCTTAAAAATGTGGAACTACTATATTCTTAATTAGAAATCAGAATCACTACTTTAAAAAACAGTTTTAGAGTAAACATTGGACTATCCAATTATCACTCCGAACAGCTGCGCCCGCATTTTGCTAAGCCTTTGTTTGCCAATATTAGATTATTAAGATCTTAGATAAAAACCAGAAAGGCAAAAAAGTAATAGATTTAGCAAAGTAAACGACATACGTTAACCTAGTTAGTAAGCTAGGTAGTGACCCTGCCTACGAAGCTGGCGGTCCCGGGTTCAAATCCTGGTAGGCCAGACATTTGGGCGATGAGTTCGAGTATTTGTTTCTGAGTCTTGGAGGTTTTCTAGGAATTTATCTATATTAGTAAGTTAGTCTTTGCCTAGTACCCATAGTACAAGCCTAGTTTGGGACTAGTTCAATTGGTGTGATATTGTCCCCTGATATTTATTAATTTATTCAAAAACGTACGTAGGCCGCGCTGGCAAGAGAAGACCGAGCTGAGTAGAAACGCCGCAAGAAACTCAACAGAAGGTAATTTTTTAAATATTACTTATGGCAATGATAATACTTAACCTAAATTTTTTAACAATTAATATAAAATATAAATATCATACGTAGTTGAGCAGGAAAACATGTCAAAACTCAGAACAACAAGAGCAAATAAATATACATACATATACACTCACCCCTTCATTCCCAGAGTGGGGTAGGCAGAGCTGCAGAATTACCAACAAATCTAAAAATTTGTTATTAATTCTGTAACCACATTTTGCACAATCATGCTAAGATGTTTTTACCAGTGTTTATATTAGTGACAGGTTGCAAGCCCATCGCCTAACAATACTACAAGCCTTCATTCCCTTAGTCGCCACGGGAAGACATGGAGTGGCACTATTCTAAGCCTGCAAGCACACGGTAAATAAATAATAATAAATATATCCCGGGATCCCGGGCTGGAATGGAATCCCGTGCTATCCCAGCTCTAGTGGGCACATAATTCCGCTGATAATCCCGCGTTCAGGACTCGCTCAGCCAACTCCCTGACTCCCGGGTATTGTAAAATACACGAATTTCCAACAATATAAACGTAGAGTTTAAAAACATCTACTTTCGCCGCCATTTTGGATTTTGGAGGATTGGTTTATATGATGCTATTCAAAAATTAAGGCCATTTACAAAGCTAAAGGAGTTTAGAAATTATACCTATTGGTACAAATATGCCTACTTAAATAGAGGTGTGTCTCAAAAGCAGACTCGTATATATTTTTTTAATTAGATTGTTATTTACTGAGAAAAATAAATATTATTAGGGTTTGCTACGCCCGCTTTGGACTACAGTGTGTGATCGAATTCGAGATCAAAATCCTAACCTCAACGGCAACTATTACTGCATTTTCGTTTAAGTGTAAGTTTTATTGATAAATGTATTTTTATCAATAAAACTTACCCTAATATTACTGGTTACACGAGTTCTCATTCATGAGTTTATGAAAAAATGTTAATATAACTAAATAATAAAGATGGGAACTGTCAGGTTTTGATTTCAAATTTGATCATCGACTATAGTGGCCGGAATGACGTCATTTTGTTTGTAACCGCGTTATGTAGCTGTGACGTAGAAAGTACCATTTAGCGAAAATCTGACCCCCACAATTTTTTGATTATTTAGCGTTTAAGTTCAGTAGCCATTAGCAGAAATTTGTTTATTTATTTACTCAGTAAATAAAGAAAAAAAAAAAGAATATTAGTATGCTTTTGAGACCAACGTACAAGCATGATTTTTTCAGAACATCTTTTAAAAAAGTTCCTTTTGTCAATTGTATACCTACGTAAATTATCTACCCTTTGACTTACTATTAGTGATACCATTAATAAAAAACGATTCTGGATTATGCAAGATATAAAAAAACTATATTGCACAATAGACAAAGTATCTAGGTAATAAATGGCGGACTTAATGCGTTAAGCCATTTTCTACCTTGCTATTAATGGGCCAATCAGAAACAATTGAAGGTTAGTTCTGAGAAAGATATGAAAACCAACGGTCACTTACGTATACGTACGTTTGCGTTTCCAATATTAATAAAAACGCGGTCAAATTTGGTTCCTTCCGGTTACAAACACAATAATATTCGCATTTTGAGTATTGAGATGGAGCATTTAGGAATATTTCACCCCCTAAATGAGAGAGACAGAGGCTTAGTTATATGCGCCAGAGGTTATAATAACGCAATTTTAATTAAAATATTACTTAGTCCCATTATAAAACTTACGAATATATTTTTAACTACTACTGATTCCTACTTAAACGCGCCCCTTTGTAGTATCCTTAACAAGTTATTATAACTCAGCATCAAAAGTGTTCAAAAGCATTTCCAAAGCGTATGCGACATTAAAATTAACCATGAAAAAAACTAATAAACACACCATAGACTACTTTAACTTTTTAAACGACAAGGATATCGCATTATGTTCCCCTATTTTATATAAATACAAACTTATATTTACCGTTGACACGAGCGCTAGTGTCCTCAATTACTAAGAAACAGTGTATGAAAGTGTTTAGTTTCTATTTTGGCCACATGTACATTTAACTTTGTAATTCTATATTTGTTTCCGTTTTGAATTTCGAATACTAATTGCGGCTTTATTGGCTGAAACTTTTAACTGTGACGTATTAAGAGCGTTTAACTTTTTTTATCCTTGTTAAGTGTATTGAGTGATTTGGATGCCAGGGGAAGGGAGATTTTTTTAAACGTTGGTAGTAGTGGGATTTTCATTTACTGCGCGACAGTGTCAGTTAACTGTGTAAGGTGTGACATAATATTTAAACTATTGAAATAAATATGAAAAACATTTTCTACCGTAGTGAAAGGAAGATAAGAAGTCAACCCTGACTGCTGTCATTTGGCAGTACAAATTTATATATGTATGTAGATATGTACTTAACCAGTGGGGCAAGTGCGACGAACCATATTTTTTTAGGAGACATTGTTGGTTTGGCGCCCTTGCCCCGTAGACGCACTTACCCCACTTTACTAATCTACCACGCAAAAAAAAGGTGCATTATTATTATTGTGATATTATGATGTTGTAAATTTATGTAAGTATGACATGAACTTTTTTTTTTTAAATTATAGGTACCTTGCCGAGTTTCTTACGCCGGTTTGAAAATTGTACCGAAATATAACTAGGTAGGTAGTTGGCAAACAAGTGGTGAATATTATGTATACTTAGGTATATATTTCTGGATCACTATAACTACAGCCATATAAACATAGTGAACTAAAAGTTCAAAAGTCCATGCAAAGCAAATTTAAAAAATTAATTACTTTTACACAATTGACTAGTTAATTAAACTGTCATCGCTAATATATTTACCTAACATTATGGCCCTAAAAAATCTCTTCCAAAACAGCTGAGCGGGCGCAGGTGGCGCCCCTCGCGGCAATCTGACAGACTATTAATCCGGATTTAACCGGCTCTAACTGGATTAGGCCGGATTTATCCAGTACGGAGTGGTTTAGAGGTGTCGATGCCGCGTAATTTATTTGTTTATGGCGATTTGGATGCGATTATGATTAGCAGAAAGCAATAGTGATTTGTCTATTAGGAATGCAGTTATTGCCTATCAAGCGTAAAAGAAGCATGCCGGTCTCTCTAGGGAATAGAAAAATCTTTGACAGAACATTCGTCCTTAAAACCACCGTAAGTTATAAAAAAGTATTTTTGTAACCAGTTCAAGTGATAATTATAACTAGGCACAGTTTAACATATTGAAGATATTGCATTGTATGTTATCTCATCGAGACAAGATCAAGCAAAAACGCGCCCGTGACACTTAAGTCGAGATCGAGACTTGTTTTTGGCTTAACCAGCATTCCCGGAAATGTAACGGCTGGATTTTTTTAATTTATCGGTACCATCCCTAATAACTAGTGGTTACTATCTGAGTCACCAGTTTTGTTTTTATTAAATTGAAACAGGGATTCGTTTGTTCTATAACTAGCTTATGAGCAAAAAGAACCAATTTTATTGTCGCTTATCTAGCAACACGCTCAAATCATTTTGACCAACTTTACAGAACAGCGAAAAACCGTATCTTTTTGCAATTTTTTTACTTCCTGGTTTCTTATCGACCGAAACGTCTAGAATGTTATTGGTAGATCGACGCGCATTGAGTAGTTCTATCCAATGACATTTAAATGTAAGAGCCGCTGATTTCTGACTTGAGCGGTTTCGTTTGATAAGCGACGCAATGTTATGGACATTATGATCTACGATCTGCGTCAAAGATATGTTTTGCATTTTTTATCTTATTCCATTAAAATTTAAGAGGTGGTACTATCTCAAGCAGGGTCCGTCCGTATTGCTACCACCATCTTATCCTTCAACCTAACGCCTAGCAGCAGTGTTAGCATTGTTGTGTTCCAGTACAGGGATAAGACAACCAGTGAAATTACTAGCATAGAGACATACCATCTTAGGTTGGCAACGCATGTGGAGTCTTAGGATTGTTGTTTTGAGAATTCAAACGACTATCCGCTGGTGAGATGTTTAAAGAAATAGCGTTTTACCGAGTAGAACGGAGCTCCTGTAAACTTTAAACGCAAATCAAGAGAACCAGCTACTTCTGTGATGTTAGCTTGCCTGCAAAATCAATTCATTTTTATTTCCCCCAAAATCATCACGTCGTTATTATGCCATATAAAAATACATTGCGTGTCCCTCGCAAAAACCAAAACCACAGCTTTTAAAAACTAACAACTTTCTTAACCAACTAATCAAAGACGTGCCCAAAAAAAACCTTTTACTCTACCGATTTCTACACAGCCCCAGCGCTTTCAAAGAACAACAAAATATTTTGTCTATGCTTTTGTTTGTTTTTAAAATGCGTGACGTTTCGTTTCGGCCGCCGCCATTTTCTCCCCAAGGTTGTCCTTTCCAATTTTATTATTTTACAGTAGTATTTATTGGTATATTGCGACCATATCTTAATTATGGGACTACCGCAATTCCGTGGACAATAAAACCGAGTTTTCTATTGTTTTTGAAGGTTTGTCGGCGTTCTGATGGCAGCCATTTTACGTCGTATTTCATAATTTAGGCCGTTTGTGGTTAATAGCTACAATAAAATTCTAAGCAAGTCTTATTTGTTTGCCGAAAGGTTTGCTTTTTACTTAGTATGTAAAAGTATATTACAAATTACGGTTTCAACGACATGGCAAAAACTTGTTGCCAAATACTTAGGGTAGGTAACTTTGATAGGTCCTAAGTCTTTTTCGAGTGTTATAAAATTAATCGATAAATGAACAGTTTGGGATAGCCACTTTTTTTGTAAATCATTTATTTATTTATTCATGGCTCACAAAACAAGTTACATTCAGAAATAATGCAAATATCATGATAAAAATATATGAATCTAGACTATAACTCTGAACTATGTGTGCACAAAATGATTTAGGGCTGATTTTTCAATTCCCAGATAAAACTATCCGTCAGTTAAATGTATTACTATTCTTTTCTGAAGTCATATGAAAGAAAAGGACAGAGGTAAAATTTACCTTCCGGATAACTTTATCTGGGGATTGAAAAATCAGCCCTTTAGTCAGATTTATTTTATTTGTTAGTTTTACTTAGACTCAAATTATTAATATATTAATATTAATTATCATTATATTCTAGTGAATTAAGTACAAAATGTAATAAAGTAAGTATATTTTGTAATGATTAATTAATTAATAGAAATAAAACGTTATAAATACACCCCGTTATTTTTTTTATAAATGTCTTTTTTAGTTAGTATAACTTTAGATTTAAACCCGTAATATATTATGTCATAGTACTTCACTCATTTAATCAACTGTACCACTTCAAAATACACCTGGAAATTTCTGCGTTTATTTTCCATTACAGAATCCTCCAAACCCAACCTTTCACAGGCCATATAAAATTTACCTTTGACAGCCGTCACGTAGCGCGATCGCCATTTGTCGCCATAAAAAAAGAAAAGGATTGTCTTTTGATTCCAATTTTGAATTCAATCTAGGCGGGTCGGACGCCATGATTTTATTTTCATGACTACCGAGGGACTGAGGGTTGCCAGTGACGAAAATTTAAATAATAAATGAGCTGAAAATGTTGTTATTATATTAGGTTAGGTGTACGAATAAGCGAGGGATCATGCTACGTTATTGTTTTTGGGGCTGTTATTATGGGGGAGCGTAATTAGATAAGTTTTGTTTGCATTTGGAGTGTTAAAGGGTTAATGAAGAGGTGAATAATATAATAGTCCTAATTGAATTGTAATAGGTCTGTAAAAAACAGGTTTTATTGTGATTGTTTCAGCAAGGCAAAATTTCGCAGTATTGCTTACCTACTTGGACAGGTCCTTAAAATGTTAATTATATACATTTAAAATGTCGTAAGCCATCGTAATGAGGACTGCAAAGAATTATTTAAAAATCGATATCAAAAGAACCTACCTGCGAATGGGCAAAGATTAAAAAAAAACAATTTACCATTATTTTATTACTTTAATATGGAACAAAAAATATAATATAATACAATTAAAAGTTAAAACTAAACTTATTTAAATTAAAATAAAAACTAAGCTACTCAAATATTAAAGACGTAAATAATAATCACCACTATAAAAAGAACACCCCCTCTAGCAGGTCCGCTCGCGGCATGGTCCCTATGACACTGGCTGCGTTACCTCTCTGGATAGCTAGCCCAATCCTTTGGGAGAGGTAAGCACCAGCTCTAGGATCTCCGGAGGTGTCTATGAGCCGGGATGACAGGGCCTTAATAAAGCTTTTCATATCAGCTGACCAAGGTCCCATGGTCTCCACTGCAAGCGCCACAAATTCATAATTATTTAATAATGATGAATATTTGCGGCGCTTGTTGGTTTGGGCCTGATCAGCTGCTGCACCGGCCCGATTACGGGTTGACTGGACGTGGGACAGGGCGAATGTGTCAACACACGTCGCGTCCCACACCAGTGCCCTACCCAGTTTCCACGGCACCAATGTAGCTCCGTCTGGTCGCTTGCCATCGTCTCTATGTAAACCTGCTGGTTCCAGGACAGCTGGTACAGAGGCAGTGGCAAGCGAACGACGGATCAGATCATTAATTGTGCCATGCCGGTACAAACGGCCGGCACTTCTAAAGCATGAAAGGCCATGTCGTCCCAGCTCACTCACTTCCTTCCCGCACGTGCAAGTATGAGGTTCACAGATTCTAGCTCCAACCCGCAAACTTATTGCTATGCGCAAGCAGCTTGGGTCCAAGACTGTGCCTATATTGCGGGAAGGAAGAGCGTGGAGCCAGTGACCTGATTCGCCTGCAGAGACAGCGAGAAGACGGGCGCGATCTGAATCGTCCGGACTATTTTGTATGAGAGATGTATGAATTGATATGAGGCGAGGAGTATCCCATGCTCTTTGGATATGCCTCTTGACTGGCATATCCACTCCGGGACACGACTCACACCAAGCATCCCTGGCCTCCACCAGGTTCGCAATCTCAACGTCAAGTATCTGGGGGATATTTAAGATAATACTGACGAGAGGCAACGAACCATAAGCGGAGGACAGGAAAGCTGGTAGTGCCACGCTAGAAGAGCATCGAATACCAAGTCCACCGAAACGAATTGGGAGAACCGCTTGAGTCCAAGGCCTTGAACTAAAATGAATGTTTAATAATTTAGACAGAGTTGATTGAAGGGTAATGTCTATAGAAGCCATGATGTCTGGAAATTTCCAAATTGGACAACTCCGTAACAAATACATGAATTTTGGAGTGAAAAGACAAAAACGAATAATAAAAAGCGCCATATGGGGGTTTATTTCGTACAAAAGGTTAGAAGTATTTTTAAACAGATTTAATTTACAATTTATAATGGGATCGATTGCATCGTCAAAAATCGGTGAACCTAATAGTGTTAAAGATGAATTTGAATATTTATTACTTGATATCGATCAAGTGAAGTCTTTTTAATGATTTTATACTCCTGCGGGCCTAGTATGGTTGCGTTTATCGCGTGAGAAAATGTGAATAAAGCATCCGTCTCTCGTACGTCGTACTTATATACGTGTCAAAAAGTGACGGATGTTTTATCCACATTTTGACACGCGATAAACGCTGCCATATTAGACCCCATGTAAAGTTTATGATTTAGTACTTAATTATCAATTATGTTCCTTAAAAATAAAAAGGCGCGTGATAAAAAAATGAGGTTATGTGTGTCAAACTGTTTGCCCGTTTCAATTGACACCAACCACATGTAGTTTTTTTAATGTACATATTCAAATCTAATAAACTTGCAAAATATGTATTTTTATTTATTATTCACCTACATCGTATCGACTCGCTATTTATTTTACACATCGAATTCAGAAAACATTGAAAGCAACAAACCTGTCACCAGTCACAACACATCCCTTACGCCTATAACCCACCCGGTTATTTTTTAATCCGGGTCGGCCGTAAACACCCGGGCCGGGCATCACGGATATTCCGGGGCAATCATCCCACTATCTACACTATTTTTTCCCGGGAAAATGTTGCAGTGTGCCCGCGGGACCGTCCCTAATATATGTTTTATTTGGGAAGGGTTGTAAGATACGACGGGCGGTTTTGAGTGTCGCCAGGTTTGTTGATTGGGATTATACAGATTGTCTTGGTTTTTTACCCGACTTCGTTATGAAGGGTAATGTTTCTCGGACGTATATTTGTAGGTAAATTAAGATAACCCATCACTTTTGACATGTTAGCTTAATTATTATTTTTTGTACCTAATGTCTTTTTAGGTAGTAAGTGTATAGTTGTATTCATATAGATTTAATTAATCTATTTCTCAGAGATGTAGGTACCTAAGTATTATTTTGGGTTTTTTATTCTGCAGATTTTTTTTAAATAATTTATGTTAATATGTACCTACTATTACAATTGTAACGATGGTTCAAGAAAAGGTTCCAACCGAAAACCAGCGCTGCGGTCGCCGACCACAGCATTATGCTGAGTTGGAACCTTTTTGGCACCACAACTCGTGCATTCCGTGTATTTTCCTTGTCAATTTATTTAAAATTATCAACAAGTTTTTGGAGTTGTTGGTGAGTCTGTGTCTCTGTGGTGTCTCTGCCTACCCCACTCTGGGAATGAAGGCGTGAGTTTATGATTGATTGAATTTATTTTTTTGGTGTCAAATAAATTTATATTCTATTCTATTCTATTGACTTTATCGATTGTATAATTTCAACGAATTGCATTAATCGAACGCGATTTTCTGCTGTTTTTAGGTTATCTTAGGTTAGGTAGACTTGTGACTGGGTGAGGACCAAACAGTTGCACCATAGTTAAGCGTAGTTAATAAATCATATAAACAACGATAACGAATAAAGTTCCGTGGTGCGACGAAAAGTATCTGACTACGTACAGCTATTCACTTACACAATCTTCCTGACAGTTATGCCGGTAAGTACTAAATATAAATACGTAACAGTATGGTTACTACCTTACCTAGCACTAAATTTAAACCATCCCTTCACCTTCATCCTTTTCACATGTCATTGGGAACTAAATCGGGAGAAGGAAATAACGGTTACTTCAAACATTGATTTTCAAAGGCCTTTAAAAAATGGAGGTTTGGATCTTCTATTAAGTAAAAGAATACCTGTTACAGGGGATTCCGCTCTTCCATAATATAATATACCATAGTATACTTGATATACATGAACGTTAAGAATTAACATTTTTTTTAAGTACAGCTTAAGTAAAGTCTTATAATTAAGAAATATGTATATGTGCGTACAAGTACAAGAAGCTGACGACGGCCAACCTTCACGATTGAAGAGGCACTGGAAGAAGAAGATGTGCGTGTGCGTGCGCGTGCATGCGTGCGTGCGTGCGTGCGTGCGTGCGTGCGTGCGTGCGTGCGTGCGTGCGTGCGTGCGTGCGTGCGTGCGTGCGTGCGTGCGTGCGTGCGTGCGTGCGTGCGTGCGTGCGTGCGTGCGTGCGTGCGTGCGTGCGTGCGTGCGTGCGTGCGTGCGTGCGTGCGTGCGTGCGTGCGTGCGTGCGTGCGTGCGTGCGTGCGTGCGTGCGTGCGTGCGTGCGTGCGTTCGTATGTATGTGTGTGTGTGTGTGTCTGCCTGTGTAGGGTTTACACAGGAGGCCTCCACAGGAGACATCCACAAAGCTGAGAGTTTTAAGCCAATCAAACAAAGTTACATCTAAATAGTTTTAAGGGATACATATATAAATATTATAGGACAAAAATATATACTCGTAAGGTACTTAAGTAAGTAAGGTAATTTAGGGGTACTTTAGGGAACCCATGATTAAATCGATGGGCCTCGGTGAACTCTATCAACAAATGCTTCGTTTGATCCACCCTTAGTGGTAGAGTTCCGCCTATTTCTGAGACACATTGGGCTTCTACACGCTTACGTAGATTCCGTTTCTATTATTAAGGCATTTAAATCGCTCAGTTTGAAAAAAACGGAGGATTTATGGGGAACGTCAGTTAAAGTCATCCACCATGTCATAGATATAATTGCACCTCACTTAGCTTTAATCTACAATAATTGCATTTTAGAGGGGGTCTTTCCAAATCTTATGAAATATAGTAAAGTCCTACCACTTTTTAAATCGGGCGAGAGGAGTGATTTAACGAATTTCCGACCCATTTCTATTCTACCTGTTTTAAGTAAAGTTTTTGAGAAGTTAATGTTAAAAGATATGTTAGGTCACTTCAATAGAAATAAACTGCTTAACAGTAATCAGTTCGGCTTCACCAGAGGACGATCCACAACTGATGCAGCATCTATACTCATTAAATATATATACAATATTTGGGAGACATCTTGTGATGCAATAGGAATTTTTTGTGACCTTTCCAAAGCTTTTGATTGTGTAGATCACGCGACTCTATATTAAAATTAGAACATTATGGTCTGTCAAATAATTCTCTAAATCTTATGTCTTCATATCTTAGTGATAGAACACAAACGGTTGTTGTAAACCAAACAAAGTCCATTGGAGCGGCTGTTAAACTGGGTGTGCCACAGGGCTCTATATTAGGTCCTTTCTTATTTCTCGTTTATATAAATGACTTACCACCCGCGGTAGTTAACCTTTGCGATATTGTGCTATTTGCTGATGATACATCATTGATCTTCAAGGTAGACCGAAAATCCGTTGATTATAGTAGGTTAAACGCGACGCTAGGTAAAGTACTTAATTGGTTTACTAGTAACAATTTGCTACTTAATGCTAAGAAAACTAAATGTGTTAGGTTCGCTTTGCCTAATGTTAGACCGGTAGAATCTAGTATTTTTCTAAATGATGAGTGTTTGGAAATGGTGGATAAGGCACTTTTCTTAGGAATAACTATAGACAAAAACTTGCAATGGAGTCCCCATTTAGCAGTACTAGCAGGTAAATTAAGTTCGGCAGCTTATGCTGTTAGGAAAATTAGACAACTTACCAATGTTGAGACAGCTCGCTTAGTTTATTATAGTTATTTTCATAGTGTTATGTCGTACGGTATTCTTGTTTGGGGAAAAGCTGCTGACATACAAACTATTTTCGTGTTACAAAAAAGAGCCATTCGTTCTATATATAACCTAAACTCCCGTGATTCCTTAAGATTATTATTTAAAGAAATTAATATTTTGACAGTAGCATCACAATTTATTTATGAGAATATTATTTATGTCATTAAAAATCAAGACTCTTTTATTAAGAATTGTGACATACATAATTTGAATACAAGAAATAAGAATAAAATTGCTATTAAAAAATTTCGTGTCCGTAAGGTATATAAATCATTTGTAGGTCAATGCATTCATTTCTATAATAAATTACCTGACGAAGTTTTAAAGTTACCATTTCCAGTACTTAAAAATTACTTGAAAAAGTCGTTGATGTCTAAAGCTTACTATAGGGTCGAAGACTATCTAACAGATAAAAATGCTTGGCCTAAATTAAACACCTAAATATCTTAATAATAACCTAATCATACCAATATATAAACATTGTGTATTGTCTAGGGGACACGGTTTCTGTAGGGGAATGTATCGAAACTAATTATGTGTTGTTTTGCACCGTCATAGGTAAGTATAATTTTTAATTTTTATTTATTTCTTATATTTACTATTTATGAGTTCTTGTAGAAATTTTGAGTTTTGACACATTTTCCTGCTCAACTACGCATGATATATATAGACATATTTTTGTTACATTCATTGTTTTATATAATACTAGGTTAAGTTTTATTTTTCGTTGTATAATATCATATCATAAGAAATGTTTAAAAAACGACTGACTGTTGAGTTTCTTGCGGCGTTTCTTCTCAGCAGTGGTCTCTTGCGAAGCGCTGGTAGATTATTGACGTGTAAAAGTGCCCGTGCGGCCTACTTACTGAATAAACATCTTTTATCTTTTATCTTTATCTTTTTTACTAATTGCCTAAAGTAGGTACTTAAGTAACCTATTCTCAAGTCTGAAGTTTTGTTTTCAAGCTGTTTCATAGGACAACCGGTGAAATTACTAGCATAGAGGCATTCCATCTTAGTCCTCAGGGTCGGCAACGCGTCTGAAGTGTTATTACGATTGCAGCCTTGAGATTGTAGTCTTGAGAATGCAAATGTCTATGGTTCACAGATCCCACTTATCAACAGGGGCACGTTTTATAAAGCTACAAGTAACAATTTACAGTTCCAAACTGGCAACACTGCTCAAATGGCTGGTCGTCATTGGTCGAGGTTGTGTCAAATGGAAACTTGTAACCTGTAAATTGTAATTTGTAGCTTTATAAAACGTGCCCTAACAGAAATTCAAACTCAAAATAGGTAACCCTTAAATAGTGAAGTTAATCTTTTTTTCTGGGGTCAAATCATCAGAGTGAAAGAAAAAAGACCCATGCATGAATTTAAAATAAATTTCGAAGAAATTTTCAATGACGGAGCATAACTAAAGAGTTTAGTCATCGTCACCTACACTAAACAAGCCATACAAGATTATTTACACTCTTAAACAGCGACCGAAACTAATCATTTGCTACCGTACGGCAAATAAACACCACGGCCCAGCGGGGACGGCTATTATTAGAATAAAACCTTTTTGAACAATTGCTGGCTGAACGAACGCAACCATAAACCATTTCACGAAACGTCAAAATGTTTCCCGCGCATTTTATTGTTTCTTCTGGCTTTGTTTATAATTCATTATGCCACGCTGTAAAAGTTGGAAAAAATGCTTAAGAGAAATTGTTACAATTTCTTTTTAATAAGTGGTAAAGTTTTTGTGTTTGTTAGAAATTAGGAACCATGAGTTGAATTGAAAGTTAGCCCAGTTTTTTAAGTTGTGTCTTTTTTATGTCATCTAGTCATAAGTCAACACAACATACGCCAAAGTACCTAAGGAGGGTGGGCTAATTGACCTATATGACCAATGAGGACAAGCGATATGTCACGACGTCACCGGATAAGTAATTATAAGTTGTAAATCTATTACTATGGCAGGTAGTTCGAAACCTTTGCGTGAAAAAAGTAATCGGCATTCAAAGACAGCGGTGTTTCAAAGTAATTATGCTGATTATGCTAACGTCGTCGTCTATGTAGGCGTCCCGATGTTCCAGATTTTTTAAATATTTTTAGTAGGGGATCCGAATAGGAGACGACCTTCACCCAGCTGTTTATTGGATAAAAAGTATTTTATATCAAATGTAATATGTCGAATAGGTTGGCTGAAATTTTTCAGTCCAGTACTTATATCATTAAAAAAAAGAATATTTAATCCCTCGCCATATCGTGGAAACACAGATAAAAAAAGTATTAGTGGCATTACAGGTTTTTTATTTTTCTGGTCAGGCTTTACATACGAATACCGCAACTTTAAAGGTATTAATATTAACCTAGAAAGAAAAACAGCAAAAAATAAATCAAGTTCAGAAAATAACAAAACCAACGTATTTACGATTTTATTCCTCCTTCACCAGATTTAAGTACTTTTCTAAATTCCAGCGCTCAAGCATTTCAGCCGCAACGTAAGCCTGAAGAAAATAAATCCGACCATAAACAAGAGAGGGATCCGTCAAGCAAACAAATCACGCGCCAATTTGAATGCAGGGCGGTCGTTTCGCGCCAAAATTAACGTCATTTAGAATTGTTCGCGCAGACGCGCGGATAAACTGCTATCATTGTCTGTGGAAACGGGAATGGCGGATTGTTTTATTGCCAGCCATTAAAATGTAAACAGCCGGCTTACAATGTTGCCGGATTATATTATTTTTTAAATGTTCTTTGTTTTGTAGTTTAAAAATCCATGAATGAAGTCAGACTTAATTATTTTCGTCCTGCAATGTAACGCGGAGGGACCGAATTAAGATTCGTATTAAAAATGTTTTAGGCCACTATTTAGATTAAAATGAAATAGAATTTTAGTCCAGGCTTGTTCTTATCATATTACTAACTTCTGCCCGCGACTTCGTCCACATAGATTTCGATTATCGTTATTCCATCGAAAACTTTTAAATTTTTCCACGGTATGAGCTATCTCCATTCCAAATTACATCCAAATCCATCCAGCCATTGCAGCATGAAGGAGTAACAAACTTACACACACACACACACCCACAAACACACACACACAAACTGTCTCATTAATAATATTTGTATGGTAAGAAATATAAGTTAAAAAGTTCAGGCTGTAATCGCTTTCAGTCAATAAGGCTGACGATGCAATAATAACTATTAATATATATATATATATATATATATATAAAGACAAACCTGACTTACTGCCTCATATATCAACGCACAGCCGAAACTACTGTACCTAGAAACTTGAAATTTGGTACCTAGGGGTTCCTTTCATGATGTAAGTGAGCACTAAGAAAGGATTTTCCAAAAATCGACCCTCAACGAGAAGAAATAGGGGGAGTAGCAGGAAACTAGTTCTACGCGTAGGTACGAAGTCGCAGGCGTCCTCTAGTTAGACGTATAATAAGCACACTCCTAGATTTCTCATCCTTCTAATACTATAAAATGTCAAAGTTTGTAAGGATGTTCGAATGTTTGTACTTCAATTACGCTTAATCGGCTGAACGGATTAGGATAAAATTTGGCGTACAGATAGTTTCTGAAACCGTAAAACATTCAGATATTTATTACATGCCATCATATAGAGCCCAATAGGTTAGGTTTGGTTTGTTTTATAACAATTCGAAAAAATGCCTTTAATGGAAAATTAATATTATGGCAAGTGATACAATTAAGGCAAGAGAACCTTATATCCTGGATTAACTAACACGTACAATACTTTTTATATCGCTAAATTTATAGTTTCTTGTTAGGGTTTACCAAACCAAACCATATTTACCATTTAACAAATTTCGATCGATCAGTATAGATGTTAAACAATAAAGACGAACAAACAAACTGTCATATTTAATAAATTGGTAAGGATTAATCTTTCTACGAGATCTAAGTACTTAAATACCCACGCAATTTCAATATAACTTCAAGCTTTGACGAAAAACAATTTTCAAAAACCAACGAGAATAAAAACGTTTCCCCAAATCCGTAACATTGTAGCTGCGCTGAATAAATGCTGGAAAATTACTTTACCGGAATCCGACAGAAAAACGACGTAACCACCCTCGCAGTCCATCCCTTTCCCGCACACAACTTCACTATCACTATCCTGTTTACTCTCGTAAGGGAAAACCGAGCGAAATAAGCTTTTTCGTCTTTGAAACTCGTTCATGAATCGCCCCCGCCTGCCATGATGGCTGATTATACAATACAATAGGGACCAGAATTCCATGAACGCTTTTCCTCAGCGTTTATACGTAAAAGCGGTCAGGGACTTTCGGACCGGTATCCAGGAGCGAAACGGGCCTTTATCTCTGTTCCGCTATTGGCTGTTTCAAAAAAACTACGCAGCTTGTGATTGGCCAAAACAAATTGCTCGCGCTGTGTTCTTTATTTGAATTTGCGGAAAATAGCCTAAGTGCTGTGCTTAGTCGGGGGAAAAGGACGTAAGTGTGCTTTTAATTTCGTTCAGATGAAACGTTTTGGAAATGAAGTTTCGTGACTCATACAGGGTAGCTTGAAATCGAAAAGAAATTGCAATATTAGGACAATTATACGGGATTTTCTTTTGAAAGGGTATTGAAATTTGTGGAGATGGCTTGCTTGAAATGTAAGGTGGTGGTGGTGGTTAAGATGATGTTTTTAATAAGAACATTTACGAGTATCTGTCCGACATTCACAATGATCTTAGTGTGTCGGATCAGTTTCGTTTCTTTTATTGTGAATAACTCGTACATGTAAATATTTAGCAGCAGGTTCGTACCTACATAATATAGTCCCTAATTAATAATACATCCATAATCTTCTAAAACATTGCAATAATAAATGTGAATGGCACTCTCTCTGTCTGTCTGTTTTTACGTTTTTTACAGGATCTTATTAAAATACTTCACTTTTAAATAAATAAAACACTACACACTCACTTCCGTATTTAAAACAATCAGTTAGTAATTCAAACTTTAACAATTAAAGAAGATTCTATTAAATACTTAAGCCGCCATAAACAAGAATTTATCATAAAAATCTTCTATCAAAACCTTCCTCTTGAATCATTTTATCTATTGTTGAAAACTGCATTAATATTCGTAGCGTAGTTTGAAAGATCTAAGCATACCTACAGAGGGACAAACGGCGGGGAACGAGTTCGTTTTATACTATGTAGAGCTTATTTAAAAAATAAAACATCGTAATTTAACTGTCCGTCTCTCAATAATCAAACCTTTAACGCTTATTTAAAAACCATAAACAAATTGAATGTGGTACACCCTTCATTTGAAACCAACACAAAGCCTCAACGTAAAAAAAAAACAATTTAAATTTCGAACAATACATTTCTCCAATGATTGCTACCGGACTTCACGGACAGAAAACACGTTATTGTCTATGGTGTCACAGCACAAACAGCTTTGTCTATGGTGAAGCGAATATACAACCTCTTTGTCATGTTTAGTAAATACTCAATGCTTTTGGTGAAATGTTAATTGTTACCGTGTCTAATAAGGGATCGTTATGCATTTTAGTGGTAACTAGTAACCGAGTTGCAACGAGCTACTGATTTTTAACCGACTTCAAAGAAGGAGGTTCTACGTTCCACTGTATGAATTTTTTAGGGTTCCGTACCCAAAGGGTAAAAACGGGACCCTATTGGGTACTAAGACTCCGCTATCCGTCCGTCTGTCCGTCAGTCTGTCACCAGGTATCTCATGAACCGTGATAGCTAAACAGTTGAAATTTTCACGGATGATGTATTTCTGTTGCCGCTATAACAACAAATACTAAAAACAGGATGAAATAAATATTTAAGGGGCCCCCCTTTCCCGAACGACAAACGTGATTTTTTGCCGTTTTTTGCTCGATATTAATAACGGCAACAGGTAGACGCTTGAAATATCCACATAATATTTACTTGTACTTATATTCACTTTTAAAATAAATTATAGAAATTAAAATAAAATATATATTTAAGGGGGACAACAAACGTGTTTTTTTCTAGATCGTACTTAGAGTACGGAACCCTTCGTGCGCGAGTGCGACTCGCACTTGGCCGATTTTTTTAAAGTTTTCTCATGTCTTCTTCGCCCCCGTCCGTCCCGTGCCACTAATATAAATGGCAGCGGCCATTTTTCCTCGCGTCCATCTGCGCTTAGCAGCGATATTCATGTTTATTTTCCATTAGACCGTGATTGCAGGCTATTTAGTTTTACGCCTTCGTTTATTCGATTTTTAGATTTATTTCAACGTAAAAATAAAACTAGTTACTATTTTAAGTATGTCGCAATCTTAAGAAATTATAGTCCGCGTGAAAATAAGTTTTTCGTCATTCGCTTGGAAAGGCCTTCTTTCACTTGACGCAAGCGGTCCTAGGTTCAAATCCCGGTAAGAGCAGATTTTATGGGATGAGCGCGAATATTGGTTCCAGAGTCATGGATGTTTTCATTGTATTTCAGTATATCTTTCTCTATACATGTATTTATATCGTTGTCTAGTACCCATAGTAATAGCCTAGAGCTTAGTTTTGGAATTTCATATTTTTTTCTTTTTTTATCTACTAGATGGATATTGATTAAGCTTTCACTATTTTTGATAATGGTTTAAATGAAATCTATAATACATAACATATCACCCGTGCAAAGCCAGCGCGGGTCGCTAGTATTATTTGCTAGCTTTTGCTCGCGATTCCGTCCACGTCATTTATCATTATTCCGTCCGGAACTATCCGATTTTCAAAAATTAAAAAAAAAAAACAAAAAAAAAACATTTTTGCCTTCACTTTTTATTGTCAGTCTAATTCGCGCTTAAGAACGGAACAAACAAAGGCATTTTTCATTCATAACATTACTAAAGCTAATAAAAATGTATTACACTTATCTTCACATAAAAAAAATATACGGTCGAATTGAGAAACTCCTCCTTTTTTGAAGTCGTTCTAAAATTACACTCTATTTACCCCTTACAAAACAGGACTGTCCCTTTACTCCACCAACAATGGTCACCCTACAGCAATTCATATCATCCGCTGATGCTATACAGCCTTATCGCCGACGTCAATTCGTGATCGCGCGTCTGACAAGTTATTATTACAAGTATGTTTATTACGTTGAACTTGGATTATGTTTGACGTTATTATTGAGCAATTTTACCAGCGGCTATGTCTGTTTATCGTTTGTGCTTTTGAGGAAGGAGCTTAGCCTTTAATTTATGTATTTGTAAATATAAGAAACAAACAGAAAAGACATGTCTATAGGGCTCAGGGTAGTGATTCTCTGAAAAGCAAAGGTGAGCGAATGCTGAGGCTCTACTTTGAAATCCGTAATTCGAACTTCGTCTATTGCTATCCCTTTTGCTCTCGACGCGTCACTAATTCGCAAGAAAGTGACGGGGTGATCCGAAGTTCGAATTACTGATTTCAAAGTAGAGATCCAGGAGTGAATGTCCAAGCGGCGAGTTTAAGTAGTCCCGTCAGAGCGAGCAAAAGGCAGCCTTATACGTTCGAGAATCCATGCTACCAAATTGAATACACGCGCTGAAATGTGTTTTGTTTTCTTTGACGGGACTACTTAAACTCGCCGCTTGGACATTCACTCCTGCGTTCGCTCACCTTTGCTTTTGAAATAATCACTACCCTGATCCCTCTTACCATCAGGTGGCCCGTTTCACGAAGCTACAAGTTACAAATTACAAGCGGAACTCTCTTTCTAGCAAAAGGAGTTAGATAGAGACTTCCGCTTGTAATTTGTAACTTGTAGCTTCGTGAAACGGGCCTCAGGTGGCCTGTGTACTCGTGTGCCTTCTCCTTACTATAAAAAAATCGTTTTCAAGGCATGGAGAAGTCAAACGAGCACTCGCCACCACCCTTACCACGAGTTACAATTACCGTACGTGCAAGCGAGTCGACTGCTCTGTCCCTCGCACCCTATAAGAATACTGTGAGGGACAGGGCATTCGACTCGCTAGCGAGTAGGGTAATGGTAACTCATGGTAAGGGTACAGGTGGTAAATGAGGTCTGAAGTTCACTTACATGTGCCTCTGGTTAGTCTTACTCCTCACCCATAAGTCCCATAACCTACACCTACGAACACTGCTGCTGGCTGGGACTGCCCTTCGCAAGAATTCATGGGGTTAGACAGCGCTACGCGCTGGCCTGAACGACCTTAATATGCTTGCTTCAAAAAAGAGCATAGAAAAAACAATGGGTCAACGGTTATTTCAACCGTTACTTTGACATATTTAATGATTTTCTTTATAAGCCAATAATAATATTACTTAACTAAACCGTGAAATGCAAACAAATTACATTAGTTGATGCTAAGTAACTAGTATTGACACAAAACTACGTCAGATGAATTTTATATATCCCCACAGGAACATAAAAAATAATGGAGTAACTACTTACATCGATCTTTTGCTGTCCTTATCTGAAGTAATAAAAACGCGTTTATTATCCATTGCCTAAGACCCCGCCCCTTTTGAGGAATAGAGCCTGATAAAAAAGTTAAAAAAGACTTTATTTCATGTTTTTAACTAGGGGTCTTTTTGCGCCTTAAGTTAATATTGCAAGAGAATTCTAACACCCAAATGCATTACGAGTTTTTCAATTTCGACAAAAATATGTCGCTAAAATCACACTTCAAAAGACCCGTCTAATTAACCTTATTATTTTTTGATGACGTGCAAACGAGAGTCGACCATAGGGTGGTAGGCCATAAAATATTTGAAGCCTGCTAAAGTTAAGTAGTTCAAATTCTGCACTAAACTATGGCAATTTTAAACCTCCTTTGCGGATCCACAACATTCTCTAAAGTACCAGAAATATTCTCATGACGATCGCAATATTATGACTGTGAACATTATATCAGTAGGTAATATCATTATTTTTATGATGTACCTATTAAACGACTATTTATTACTTATGCGTAGTAACATCTCGTTTAACCCCAATGATTAATGAATGAATAAATAAAGATTCAGGATGAATAAAGATTTTATTGTTAAATTATTGGCATGGATCATACTATGCATATACATCGAGATATCGGGCAATTCAAAAAAGACCTAATAAATAGTCATTTTAATTTATTAAAGAACTAGCTTCTTCCCGCGACTTCGTGCGCGTAGATTTCGATTATCGTTATTCCCTCGGGGACTTTGGATTGTTTTCCAGGATATAAAGTTAATCCAAATTATAAGCTATCTCCAGTCCAAATTTCATTTAAATCCATCCAGCTGTTGCAGCGTGAAATAGTAACAAACTAACACACACACAAACTTTCGCATTTATAATTTTAGTAGGATTTCGATTGCCTATCGCTGCTTTTCTCCTACTAACGTCTGTTAATATATTTGTAAATCGTACAAAAACATAAAAGTTAACGGTTTACAAAACTACTATCTCATTAAGTTTGTTTATTAATATGCTTGACATAAAATTAAAGCAGAAAAAGTGGTTCAAATTACCATATTAAATTTACTTTTCGATCATTTGTTACATGAAGCCACACATTTTTGTCAGTAGCAACCTTGCAACACTTCATCGTTTTTTTTTTCAGGACTATGCCTACACAACACGTATTCATGGTCACCCCAGGAAAGTCGTTTTTCTTGTAGATGCGTTATCATTCATGTCCCGTATCAGATGAGGGCAGAAGACGAGCGTAATATGTTCTGAGTAATAGAGTTTTATTATCGGCTAGATTATAATCCGCCATTTAAATGGTAATTTAGTGAGCAGATATTGTCTTTGACTCAGAGTGAAGTATAAAGTAACTGCCTATGAGAATAAACTATTGAGAATGTTATGTTTGACGATATAAAGGTCACTTTAGACACATCAAACATGACTAAGGCCCGCTTGCACGTAAATGTTAATCCATAGCACGACTTATGTGGCCTAACTCCATTTTTTTTTTATCATTTATTCTGTAAGTAGGCCCTGTAGGCACTTTTACAAGTCTGAGTCTACCAGCGCTTCCAAAGAGACCACTGTTGAGAAGAAGCGCCGCAAGAAACTCAACAGTAAGCCGTTTTTTCCAAATAAATCACTTATTACAATACTAAACTTGAGCTACATAATTTAAATGTCACAGGGATGTATAGGTCCCAGTAGTAATAATAATTAAATATATCAAAATGTCGGATTAAAATAAATAATACAATTTCGGAGATGTAAACAGTCTCCGAATGTCAAATTAAAATTAAGAATTAAATATAATTAAAAAAAAAACACAAAACAAGGGAGATGTAGAAAGTCTCCATGGTCAATTTTGGAGATGTAAGGAGTCTCCAGATGTCAAATTAAAATTAAATACAATTATAAAAAAAAAACCTCTGAGCTGCGACCAAGGCAATGTCTAGCAGCTTCGTTCTTCTTCAGATTTCTGTATTTCTAACACGATCGTTAAGAGAAATGCCTAGTATCGCTCGCCCCAAAGCTCTTTGGAATTGCGGCAGCGGATATCTTAGATTTTTTTAAGACTCTACTCACGTAAATCCTATCTTAACTAAGTACTTTATACTTTAGCCCTATTATTCATAAACGCACAGTAACTAAAGTACCTACGCATAAAGTATGGTTTGTCCTTAATTGTCATTGTAAAATTTGAATTTGACAGAAAGTAACACAGCGTACTTTAACTAACATAAGTTTATTGTGCGTTTATGAATTAGGCGGTTTGACTCTACATACTGCGGGCCTAATAAGGCTACGTCTATATCGCATGTCAAATGTGGATAAAGCATCCGTCACTCTCGTACTTACGTACGTACATACAAGTCAGAAGGTGACGGATGATCTTTGTCACGCGATAAACCCACATTTCCACGCAAATTCCACCCACCACCCAGAAGCGTGTTAAAATCCGCTGTTCCTTAACTGCTCTCGTACTGACGTCAAACCGTACATAACGGCTGTAGTGAGCCAATTAATTTATCTGAAAAGCAATTACTGTCACGGGAGAAAAGCTGCCAATAAGGCAGGTCGTACTGCGCCGCTTTACTGCGCATTATTAGGCAGCTGGGGGTAGAACCTTGTGCCTTACAGATCTGAGACGTGGGCGCTAACAATGGGCCTCATAAGGAAGCCCAAAGTAGTGACTTTGCATAGCACGCTTGCTTGCTTGTTTGTGCTTTGATTTTGCTTTGCTTTGCTCTGAGTGCAGAGGGCTATGGAGATATAATCAGAAATGTTGATATCCGCAGTAGAACTAAGGTTACCGTCATAGCCCGAAGAATAGCTAAACTTAAGTGGCAGTGGGCGGGGCACATTGCTCGCAGGACTGATGGCCGATGGGGTCAAAAGGTTCTTGAGTGGCGTTCGCGGATAGGGAGACGAGCTGTAGGTAGGCCTCGAACAAGATGGAGACGACCTTGTAAAGATCGCGGGAACGCGTTGGATGCGAAAAGCACAAGACCGGTCTGAGTGGAAAGCCTTGGGGGAGGCCTATGTCCAGCAGTGGACGTCTTTCGGCTGACATGATGATGATTAGGACCTTGTGCGCACCACCACCACCGTCTTATCCTGCAACATTTTTTTATGGCATTGCAAGAGTACAATATCAATATTCCAATCATAAGCCTACAAATAGGGGAGAGCAGGGCTAAAAGTTACAGAGGTAAGTTGTTCCGATTGAAATAACTCCGCGAGGAAAAGGGGTAAGATATTTTCAGCCTTAGACAAGGCAAGGCAGATTGAAGACGGAACTAATTATCAAGCCTGATTAGCTACAAGTTCTTTGATAAGCTGTTAATTACTAAATGGTTAAAAATTGTCTAAATGCAACTTGGACTTTACTTGCGACAGCATAAAAATGTTTACCTGATGATTCGTACGATATTGTTGATTATTACTTAAATAAACAGACTTGGTTTAATCATTTATTGTTTTTTATTTCACAAATAATAGCTTTAACAGGTATGGTAGCAAGTTACCCCGGCTTGTTAACAACTTGCCCCAAGTAGGGGTAAGTTGTTACTTTCCGATTTAAGGCATTAAAAAAAAACTTACAAAAAATGACCCAAACTTCTCTCATCGTCTTAATATCAAAGATACATAATAATATGTAAGTTGATTTTGATCGTATCGTATGCATACAAAATCAAGTATTCTTAACAAATTTTGCGGTTAACTAAAAATGGGAACTTTTAGCCCCGCTCTCCCTACCATTGCCAACCAGCACTTGTATTGTACTTTCTTGTTTTCTTTCTAGAAGACTGAAGACTTACTTAGAATGACTCCATGACCATTGCTAATCCTAAGGATGGAATGCGCCTATGTTATTTCACCGGTTGTCTTATCCGAATAAATCACACCGAAAACTACCGCTCGGTGGTAGATTTAACCGGCCGGTTGTAGCGGTGGTAAGACCTTGTGCAGGGTCCGTCCAGGGTAGTGATTCTTTCAAAAGCAAAGGTGAGCGAACGCAGGAGTGATGTCCAAGCGGCGAGTTTAAGTAGTCCCGTCAAAGCGAACAAACCACATTTCAGCGCGTGTATTCAATTTCGAATCTCGAACGTTTAAGGCTGCCTAATTGAGAATGCATGCGCTAATATGTGTTTTGCTCGCTCTGACGGGACTAGTTAAACTTGCCGCTTGGACTTCACTCCTGCATTCGCTCACCTTTGCTTTTGAGAGAATCAATACCCAGGGGTGTTATTCTCTTAAAAACGGCGGTCGGTCGGACGGACGAGCGAAATCGCAGTGGCGAGTTTAAGTAGTCCCGTCCGAGCGAAAGACGTTTTTTCGTTTTCTCGGGTTGGTTAGCTAGCACAGACTTGTATAATAATATAATTAATACGGAAAAAAAAAGTTCTCAGAGCAAAAGAAAAAAACGGCCATTATCATTATCTATACAACATTAGACACTATAAACGGAAAAAAAATACGTTTATTTTATGGAATTAATTTATTTTATTTTAATATTATTATTTATTTTTGTATTGGATATACCATTATTCTGCTAATATTTCAAGCGTCTACCTGTTGTTGTTATTAATATCGAGCAAAAAACGGCAAAAAAAACACGTTTGCTGTCTGGGATGCTTGAATATTTATTTTACTTTGTTTTTAGTATTTGTTGTTATTGCGGCAACAGTAAGGCCCCGTTCCCACTATGCCGGACCGGGGAATTTGCCGGATGCCGGTAAGGCTAGTGGCTTATGACGCTGTTCACACCGCATAATGTGAACAGCTTCATATAAATTGTACAGCCACTACCCTTACCGGATCCGGCAAAATTCCCGGATCCGGCATAGTGGGAACCAGGCCTAATACATCATGAAATATCAACCGTCTAGCTATCACGGTTCATGAGATACAGTTTGGTGACAGACAGACAGACAGACAGACGGACAATGGAGTCTTAGTAATAGGGTCCCGTTTTTACCCTTTTGATACGGAACCCTAAAAACGACATCGACATTACTGCTTAGGCCTGGTTCCCACTATGCCGGACCGGCAATTTTGCCGGATCCGGTAAGGGTAGTGACTGTACAAATTATATGAAGCTGTTCACATTATGCCGTGTGAACAGCGTCATAAGCCACTAGCCTTACCGGCATCCGGCAAATTCGCCGGTCCGGCATAGTGGGAACAGGGCCTTACTTACATGATAATTTTACTGAATTGAAAATCAAGTATCAAGACCTTTAAATCCTATTACCCCAGGGTTACTGCACGTATACAATTTAATTTCTCATTTTGTTATAAGATAATGATAATAAATGACCCTTCTTTTCATATCGCTGTGACACAAATAAATGTTTATTTAAAAATAAAAAGGTGAAGAATAAAAACAACTTCATAAATTTATAAATAACTTCTTTTATATTTAAAATGTTACTATTTACAATCTTATTTTGCTACAAATAAAACATTTTTCATTCTAAAACCTACTATGAACACTAATCAATAATAACTATACACTTTTTATACAAATACTTACTGCGATTTAAAACATTTATGACGCTTTATACGAATTGACCAATCACGAGTAAGCATCGGAACTTAAGTATATTTTCAGCCAATGAAAGCCGAGACAATAAGATAATAAAATTATTTACAATTTGAAAAACACCTCCTCGATCCGTATTGCACTATTTGAGATGTTTCTCATACGCTTTGGTTTTTACAACTTTTACCTATTAAATATTTATATATTTTAAACGTAAAGATTATCATTTAACTTAAGTTTTTACATACAAACAATGCATTGAGTATTTTTTAAGCAATTAAACATTTTACAAAAAAAATTCTCGTTGTTAATGTCTTTTAATGCGGTAATACTGTTTCTTGTTTACAAAATTGTCAATCTATATTGCTTTGCTATAGGAAACTAATGGAATGGAACAAAAATGTTTTACAATCTAATTTATATTAGTTTTGAACATTACAATCGCTAATCTTTTACACATTCGTTTCAAAATCCTCCTCAAAAACCAAAATGGAACCTGCTCAAAAAACCGTTTCATTTTAGGCGGGAAACTCTATGGTCTCTTTTTTTCTAAACTTAAGTTGTCAAACATAAGTCCTCTTCTGTCAAACGTTTAAAAACCTTCATTCACAGCATGCACCAATAAATAACTTAAAAAACCCTTATTTATCTACGTTTAAATTGAAGTTGGAATACTGCGGTCGTAACGTCGCTTCTGGGTTGACAGGTGATGGGGGGGTGGGGGGGATGTACGGGTAGCGGGGGTAAGGGGGGTAGGGGTACGAGCCGGGGATGAGTTGGGGGTTGTGGAAGGGAGGTAGGAGTGCGGGAGAGGGATAGCCATAGGGAAGGCCTACGGATGACGCTGCAGCTTGTAAAATAGAGGCTGCAAAGGCCGGATCGCTGTATACAGCGGCGTACGGCCAAGCAACAGCTATTCTTTGCCGTTTATCCTTCATCCTTCGGTTTTGGAACCATACCTGTGGCAAAGAAAAAAAAAGTTAGTGATGTTGTCGTAGCGTCGTAGAGGGCTGCGTAGCACCTCGTAGCAATGTATTACAGAGATTAAATAAGTTAACACCCTTAGTTTAAAATGTTAATGTGGATTTGCCTAAAATAAGATTTTTAGATATTTTGGCACTTTTAACTTGATAAACATAAACAAATAAGTCACGGCAAAACTGATTTAAAAAAGAAAAAGACCATTCAGTAGCCAATGAAACACCGTAACTGTATTCTGTACGAGGAAATAATTATTAATTTATTGCCGTTAGTCATCCGCAGTCCGTAGACGAGAAAATGACTCATTTTCGTGCTGTCTCGGCTTCACCAAAGTGGGATTTATTTTGTACTATACTACGGAAGAAGAGTAAAGTATTTATGATCGTTTTGTACCTATCAGTTGGAAGCCATTGTGATTCAAACAAAGAGGTGCGAACCAATTAGATGCCTCGCTCATAGTGTGAATTTACTCGAATTTCTAACGACTTTCTCACGGCATCGCGAAACGTTTATTTAAACGGCCAAAAAAGAATGACCAGTAGGTTTAAAAATTCATTTATTGTCTATGGCAAATAACGCAAGTGTTTCTTCATAATTAAACATCAAACGAAGAAGTGAAATCGTTTGCTTTTCGGCCAGTACTAAAACATCAATAAACCCTCACTACATATTTGCGCAGCCAACGTTAAAACCCATCTAAAATCATCAACACAGAATAATGGCGTTTTGCAATACAATGTACGCAAACAAAGCCCTTTCGCGCGTAAAACTTAAAACCTCTTTTGTTCACAAAATGGCGGCCGACGCGCTAATTGGCGCGAATTCTCGCAAAATGACATTTCAAAACCATAGACACGATCATCGCGTTTCATCAGGAAGACTTTGATCTTTCAAAAAGCCGTTAATTGTATTGATAATAAAATTTAAATGAAGTGCGAACGAAATTAAACCCCGCGTGTGTCGTGAAAGAGAAACGCTTCGGAACGCGTTTATTGAACGTTATAAAGGTCCATCACAATAAACAAACAACCAGAAAAATCTCGATTTTTACGACCCATCATGTGGTAGCCACGGTTTAATTTAATAGTTTTTAATTGGTATAGTCGCACCATAAAACAGATGCTCGACCATAGACAACCGATGAAGTCTTTTCATATACATACTAATAGCTAGTTTATGGTTATAGAGGGTTCCGTTCTTTTTGGCATTAATGTTCATTAGCGTTGGAGCTACTGAATAATTCGGTCGGTATCTTTTATTAATTCACGTCGACAAATTAGCGTGAATGTAAAATTCGAATGGAGCAATAAAAACACATGTTTTTATTTCGGACCGTTGCTTTCTTTTTTTTTACTTGGAAGTGATAATTGAGATTATGACTGGCCGCGAGGAATCCAGATTCGAGATGCCTTGCGTATTTATGAAGTTAGCGGTCGCGTTTGAATTTGGAACGTTCGCTTTGTTCACACGTCTGTTACGTGATTTCTGCGAATTATCGAGAGACCATAAAACGTTCGTGATGGAAATTATTGTGTATCTAATTGAGGCATCATACAGCTATCGCAAACAAGCTTCGCGCCATAGGCAATGCAAACATTGCGGCAAACTTATCTGTGCCGTTAACACAACGCAATTATTGAACAAAACACGTAAATTTAAAAGTGTAAATTAAAGTTCAACTCTCTGAAATAACTTTGTATAATGATTGTTTCAAATCGTGACAAGCGTGTAGTAAAGTCCTGACGCATTCGTTACGAAAACTTTGTCACTGAAACTGTAATTGACGAAAGGCCGTTTTCATTTAGGCCATATCATGCGTGGGAGGTTCAAAATGAGTCTTTTTACGCAAATACACCTTTTAAAATGATGAATTTGTAAAACCGTAGAGGTCATGTGAGGATATTGAAACTCGGATACCTATTAGGAAAAACCTTGCCAATCATTTTCTGTCTTCATTTAGAACCCAAAATTTACAAATAGATCTCCTTAAACCCAGCCTTATTTCGAATCGAGTTAGGTAACCTTGCCAAGATACATTGTGCCATTACAAGACTTGTTTTTCTAGCCCTAAATATTATAACTTCTAAGGTTTACCTAACATTTGAGTATTGGAGTATCAAGGCTTTAATTGTGGCAGAAATTATGCCTATACTTCTTAGTTTTTAAAGTAACGGCAAAGGCTGAAACCTAATCTGCCAGCTGACCATAGACAACGTACCTTGATGGTAGACTCTGGCAGGTTGAGCTGCGCGGCCAGCTCGCAGCGGCGCGGGCGCGACACGTAGTTCTCTTTAAAGAACTCCTTCTCCAGCCGAGCTAGCTGCTCGCGGGTGAACGCTGTTCGGTATCGCCTGTTGAAAAAAGAACGTCAGGCATTTGGAACAAGCAGGGCCGAGATTGTAGGTGGTAACCGTATCGTCTTTAACCTGAGGCTCTACTTTGAAATCAGTAATTCGAACTTCGTCTATTGCTATCCCTTTTGCTCTCGACGCGTCACTTATTTGCAAGAAAGTGACGGGGCGATCCGAAGTTCGAACTACTGATTTCAAAGTAGAGCCTCTGTTATCGTATTGTCAACGTTTTGATAGCTCTTATTTACTTGACAGTAATGGAGCCGAGCTATAAACCATACCATAATGACAATACATGTCAAAGACGATGTGATTTTTCCGCCCAGGACCATTGATTTGACAGTATTTCTAGACAAAGTATAAAGAGCAAAACTTAGTGACGCAATATGGGCGCAATTTAATTAAGTAATATTTGAATTATTATTGTTTAGAGAATTAAAGAGTAGAAAGACTTTCTTCTAGCACTGTAATTTATGTTTAATGAATAACTTTTTTTACCTTATATTCGGATCCGATGGCACCGAGTTGGAATTGCTCATCTGTTCCGACTGCGGGCTGAGCGATTCTGTGAACAAAGAACATTCCAAATTTAAAACCAGGCCCAAAATAACGTCTTTAGTGCCCCCATATTTCAGAGGACCGATTATTACTTATCTATTTGTTTTAAAACCGCTTTTCGTAAAGGGTTGTACAAGTACGCACTTCAGACACCATATTATCTTAATTACAACCCTAGACTACTCGTGTTTGAAAACACAAAGCGAGCCGCGATACATTAAAAAAACTAATTAGTCTATGGAATTGAGTTATCAAAAAAAATAAAAGGCGGAGCGCTCCAAAACCGGTAGCGGAGGTGCTAATTGTACGCGCCCAGCGTTTCAAAAGGAATACATTAACAGAAAGCAAACACAAATAAGCTATTGTCTAATTAAATATTTTCCCATGTGTATTTTCTCCCGCCATTATGGCTCTGGCCACAAAGAAACCGCGGCGCTCACTCGATCGCCGCTCAATTAAGAAAAAGTGCCACCGAAACGCCGACTTTACAGATCTGATTAGTCGTTGAAGTGGTTCTAAATTTAAACGCGGCGCGCTATTGACACTGGCTGTTAAAACGCTTTCAACTCCATTGTCTATGGTAAATGGTGAATTAAGACGCTTCTAAATTTGAAACTTGTTCGTGCGATGATGATGGCGGTTACATTACATCAAGGATTCTTAGTATTAGTATAGCTTTAAAAACAAATGCTATGAGTTTATTGAAGTAGCTTGAACACAAATTAGCGATAAGTAAAAAATACATCCATATTAAGACGTCGTTATTGAAAATTTATCACCACTTTGGATATTTTAAACACATGATGTTTTTTTTAGTCGTGTTGGTGGCGTCTCAGCCACTTGACTTGTTCCCATGCTGGGTGGCGACAGAACACTTCGATCAATTTGCAACAGTCTAGCCGAGCTTCCTTTCATTCAATCGGTTTGTTGTCAAACAAACTTTTTTCAAATATAACCTTTTCTGTGACTCTATGGTCACCAGCTGCGCTATTATGGCGTGTGTCTGACGTTTTCGGAAAAAATAACAAGGAAACGAAACATGATTTTAAAAAGCTTCCGTTTGGCGGCTTCCGTTGGCGTTCCATATTTGAACGGAAGCTTGTAAAACTTTACAACTGACTTATTACTGTAATTATTTAAAAGGGTAATTTCGTTACAAGTCCCAATTAAGTAATTAAAAATAGAAACCTGATATAACCCAAAGCAAAGATTTAAAGGTCTAACTCATTTACGCAATATTGTCACAAAATAAGAGTAAGAGAGACGGAAATACGTCACAATATGTATTTTAAGAGCACAGAGAACGTATTCACATTGATACTTAGAACTCGATTTGGAGTGTATTTAGAACTGAAATGGGGCAAACGGGCACCAAACCCGAGTGTGAATGAGGCAACGGTAATGACGTCGTGTCATTTACGAGAAATCATTTCGAAACGTTTCACTTCTTTGTTTCAACACTCGCTAATTGGAAGCGACGACAGCGCTGCAGTCTGTGGTGCGAGTAAAAATTGAATTGTCAGCTTTGAAGCTCTATGGTCCGGTCAATTACTTAGGCGTTTTACTGAATTGGTAAGATTTTTGTTCATGCAGTTCACTAACGGCCAAACCCTATATTCAAACCGCGGATAGATAAGGCTTACCTCAGGTTAAAATTTGACATTTGTCCATACAAAATGTGTCAAATTTTAATCCGAAGTAAGCCTATCTATCCGCGTTTTGAATATAGGGTTCGGCCATAAAATATACGCTTGTTGTATTATCAACGAATCGTAAACACTTAGCTTGATTACTTAGGTACTATTTTTAATATTAAATTACGACTAATTTGATATAAAAGACTGCGCCTAAATCTCCACGTATGTTATTAACAAGTTAGAAAAGTATTTATTACCTTTGTATAAAACTAGTTTTTACGTAGTTATTTTTGGGTGAGATCACTGTAGCTAAACATTTTCTCCAAGTATACAATGCATTACATTTGTATATTTCTATGGTGATCTTTATCATATTGCCAGTTTAAGAAATACACAATGTTAAACCAAACAAACCGCATACGCTATGGTTTGCGCCTTGTACATGATAAGTTCAGAAACAAACGAGCATATTATTAAGACGTTATGAAACCAGCCTTTTCACACATCTCGGCCGAAATCATTCGCCTTATGAGTGATACCACGATTGTCTATGGCGAGTTAGCGCTTCCTACGCGTTTGGCGGTAATTTGGTTACGCAATATGGCATTTGTTTAAGTTATTTTAAAAGAGGCTTCATTGATAAACTCTATTTTTAGTATTATTAATTCTTACCTATGCAAGAAATGCAATGCCTTATTGCTCAAAGCTACGCTTAAAATTCTCTATGGTTTTTATAAGGCCTTTCATGTCATTAAAACAAACAGGTGCTTATTATATGATCTTATGGTCGTTATAAAAAAAACAGCCTTAAAACACGCTAATTACTTTCAAGTGTTGAAAGAATTTGTCATAAAGCTCTAAAATGTTAAAAGTCAATCAAAACTAACAGTAATCCGAAGCTAATTGGGCCATAAAGTTAGTAATAAATGCCGACGAAAAACGCCCCAACCAATTACGGCTAAACGCTTAATTAATAATAGTGGAAACACTGGCCATTTAAGCGCCAAATTGCCCTTGTAACTGGTAACCGATCGGTGAATTAACCATTGGCATTATCGGATTGTCCGCGCCACCCCGGCACGCGTCCGTTATTGTAGCGTGTTGTCCCTTAATAAGATTGTCTATGGCCGTGTAACTGGTTAGATCGTTACGGTGATTCGAAATTAGAACGATACATTAGGCCGCAATTGTATTATGCTTTTATCTTTCGTGAATCTATAGAGACTTTTACTACTTTTTGTTCCAATAATAAAACTATTGCTACGTAACGTTTAGAATTTTAATTAAATGACACCTTTTTTAGGAACTTAATATAACTTAATTAATTACTAAGCTAAAAGCTTATTTGTAAAATAAACAAGCTCAAATCATAACTTAACTTAATCTTCAATCCTGTTTTTATTGCCAGCAATTTAGCTACTACATCAGCTTAGAAATATTTAAAAAGATTAAACCATTAATATGGATAGTGATACAAAAGACTAAGTGAATTCAACTCCCAAAGGATCGCAAACAATTTACAGCATTTGCGAACAATTATCCAATACGGACCCAATCGCCTGGCCATCCACGTCCCCCGACACGCTCCCCTACACAATTTTCATAATAAAATTCGTATCTACTAGTCGGCAACGATCTAATGAAGATAAATATCTCAGTAGGGAGCACGGTGCAATAAAAACAAAATCAGTTTAAGCCCAATTGACAAGACATATTACATTCTCGACCCCTGCCACCCTGCTATTTTACCAACACGGACGGTTAAAACTGGAACTAATGGTGTCACGTACTAATTTCACGCTTACCAATAGATACTAGCGCCACCGTAGCTACACCGTATATGTTTGTAATTCGTTTCGAAACGTGTGAGCAATTAAAAATGGCCACTTGTCAATTTGTGGCGGGAGTCCACCCGCGCATTTAACTTTTTCTAAAGCATAGACAATGGATTGATTCACGCGTTCGGCTTCTGGCCGTTGAGCCAATTGGCAGCTGTGGTCGCCATTGGGGATTTTGTGTGGCGCTAATTGCTCTGTTTAGCAAATTGATAGTTTATTTAATTGGTGGCAGTTTAGTATTATCTTTATCATCCGAAATAGTATTGTTATGCTTGTGGTCACTGAACTATTAATTAATTAAAAGTACCTGAACTAAATAGATTCTGTATAAATGCTTTTAATATTAGCTTAGAAAAAATTAACAGTAAGTACCTAGTAAGTTACAATAACAGAAACTAATAATTTTAGATAAACTAAATGTATGAAGGAAATTCTTGCAAATTCTTTTAAATCATAGACAATCTACATTACACGAGCGGCATTTTTGAAGACCATAAACCTTTTTAAACCTGTGCTTTTTATCTGATAACCTAAACCTAACGGTCAGTAATAAAACCCCAAATAAAAATATTAAACTCAAAATTATTGTAAAGAAGTTACGGGACCGAAGATTTTAAATATTATTGCTTTAACAAAGAGGCGGCGACTCAAAGAGGTTGTAAAAAGGTCATAATTACTTGGCCAGGATAACTTTACAACGCAGAAAAAAAAACTAACATTTTAACATCTTATTCCAATGGCTTAAAGTTTAAATTATCGATTAGATGTGCTTTGTAACGGCATTTAACGATTTAGCTACCTGCTGGCTATCTTAAGGTGTTTATTGCAGTTTGTTTAGGTTTCGTTTTCTTAAACTGGGCTTAATAATTGCCTAATAAACGGTACTTTTATGCTAAACTATCATCAAGATACAAAATAAGTAGATAAGGTACGCACATACTGCAAAACATACATCAAAGAAAGACCTAGTTGACTTTTGGAATAGTCAATAGCTAAAATACCAACCAACTGACGATAAATCAAAAAATCGGTAATACAGGGTGTTCGGCAGAAGGTTTGACAAACTTCAGGGACTAACTCTGTACTTCTGTAGGTCATACTCATCAACTTTTACTATGGAACCAACACCCAAATCGCGAAAAAAAAAACAGCTGTTCCATACAAACTTTGAGAGCTAAACAGGCGAAATGTATGGAACAGCTTTTTTTTTTCCGCCGAACATCCTGTATGTTGTTGTTCCTAACCATAACCCTTAATCATGGCATAAAAAATCAAGGCTATAAACAAGAACAGGGCACTTACAATTATAGTTCTTTATATGTATTACACATCGTACGTGAATTGGACATTTTAATAATATTATGCACAACTCACGTGTTAAATACTTAAATAAATATACACACACACATTCATTGCACATTTAACTGGTTGGATATTAAATCATTATTATTAGACAACTGCATTTACTTTTTTATAGCTTTAATTAAATATAGGAAACTATAGGTCTGTTTTTAAAAAGTTATAAGCGTAAAATTGATTACATTAATTTGTATGACAGTTTAAATAAATTGGAAAAATTGCAATTCATAGTTTTCGTTTGGAGGCTGAAGTTAAAACAAGGCATTTAAGTACCTACAGTTGAGTATCGTAACTAAATGATAAAGGAATTGTACTTAAATCTTTTATCGGATAGTGACACTTTTAATCTAATTATATCCAACGACATTATTTTATGTTACCTTGGCCAAAAAAGTGTATATCACACATATGCAGTATTTTTTAAGTTCAAGTTGAGGCAATTGGTCAAATGACACAAGCATTCATATTAAAATAACAAAACAATCATTAAGAATTACCTTTGCTTTTCGGCGAAGATGGCGGCGTGACGTCATAATGATTCGTCATCAAATTGACAGACAATGACAACTTATGGTCCATTGAGTAGCTCTTGAACGCTTCCATTACGAAAATAACGCGTTATTAAATAAATTAACTTCGATATTTAAAACTGGCCGCTAACAAAAAACTCTGTGGTAGAGTTAATGGCGGCAAAATGCGCGCTAAACGTCAAAATTTGTTTTTAAACTGGCCGCTAAGAATTGTCTATGGCAGTCAAGCGCTCAACCGACTGTAGCAAGTGGGTGTACTAAAAATCCATAACGCTCTGGCCAATAACGTGGCCAGTTATCCCCTCCAATCAGGGCGGGGCGTGATCAGCTGTCTCTTTCACTCGCGTTTAAGCTGGCGTTAAGCGGCGGATACACTGGGATTAGGATAACGGAGCTTTTTATGTTTGGTGAAATAAATTCAAGTTACAAAAAAAACGTATATACGTAATTGAGTTTCGTTATAAAAGAGAGACTATTTTCAAGATTAAGTCTTATTTAAAACAGTAATAATAATTACCATTGCAATTTCATCTAAACCTTGCCCATTTAGCCAATTTTATAAGAACTAACATTAATTTAACAAAAAAATGTAAGTTATGTTTTAGTTATTGATTACAAAATCAATAATCAAATAGATCTTAGGAAAGCTATTTTTAATCTAAAGGAGAACGGGCAGAAATGTATGAAAATTGGCCCAGAAACCAATAACAATAAGCACTATCATCGGATATCCTTTTTAATTTTACGATTTTGTCCAGCGGGAAACCTTAAAATAACTGTGAGAAATATTTAAAAAATCTGGAACATCGGGACGCCTACATAGACGACGTTAGCATAATTACTTTGAAATACACGTCGCTCTCTTTGCATGGCGATAACTTTTTTCACACAAAGATTTCGAACTACCTGCCATAGTAATAATTTTACAACTTAGAATTACCTATTCGGTGACATATCGCTTGTCTTTATTGGTCATATAGGCCAATTACCTCACCCTCATTTATTTAAAAAATACTTTTAACTTCAGTTATTATCTGTTCTTTATCCAGCCAGCTGACCAACTATTTTAATGACTGTTTTTTACCGGGTAACTGTAAGCTCTCACTACGTCCGCTGCCTTCAGCTTTTAATAATCTCGCTTCATTGGCTTCAGTGCATGAAGTTCTCAGTTTTATGGCCTGTGGCCCGTTTCACGAAGCTACAAGTTACAAATTACATGCGGAACTCTCTTTCTAACAAAAGGAGTTAGAAAGAGACTTCCACTTGTAATTTGTAACTTGTAGCTTCGTGAAACGGGCCCCTGCTATTAATGTTGGTAACTATGTTATTACTTTATTGCACTATGTTAGTGAAACATAGCTTCAGAAGAATGCTTCTTAACACTTGCCATACTCGCAAAAATATAAGTACATGACACAAGAAATTAGGCATAATATAAATGGCAACCTATTGTTTTCAAAACTTTCCTTTTATTTATTTTTGCTATAAAATTATTTGGACTTGGATCTTATTTCTAGTGGTTATACGTAAGTCATTTTGTCACAACGCTTTGTCGTGTTATGATTAGAATTTACAAAAGTATTTTTAAAACCCTTTACCTATATACTTATTTAAAATACATAATGAAAGTTATGAACCCGTTTACTTTGCCTCTGAAATCATACATAAAATAACTTACATATACTCGTTCTTCGTTATGTTAGCCCTGCAGTTTAGTCCAGTTTTCAAATTTAAAAGGTAAACTCAGTAATCTTTTTTTTTTTATATAGAAAACTTAAGTTTTGGGTTGCTGCGCTACATATCTCGATACACCAAATTGCCCTAAATAATACAGTTTAATTAGACCAAATTCCAGGTAGTTATTTAAAGTAAAATACTCTACGAAAATATCCCAACGAACTTACCGATGACAATTCGCGGAACACCGCATTCACCAAAAATGTGGAAGCAGTAAAACCGAATACCAACCAAACAAGAGACTGAAAGATATAATAAAAGAGAAATTTACGTTTACAACGCGGCCACAGAAAATACCCTATAATTGAGCAAAACAAAGGTTGTGGACCAACAACAAACAAAAGAATTAAAACTATTGTCTATGGTGTCCTTTCTTCTTAAATGGTTTTGGCGGCAAAGTTGACAGACGTCACGCTGGTAAAATGGCGGACAATGGTCGAGTACGGGAGCAGAAAAAAGGTGCTACCGTTTTTGATAATTTGTCTTTATTAATGTGTGACCGATACTTGGTATCCTTTCCTAAATGAGTTTATTAGTGAGGTGTTGATTTACAACAGACAATTTAGACAAGATTGGCTGGCATTTGGAAACCTGAATTGTATCTAAGAATTCGACCACTCTACCTACTGTCTTTTTTTGTTGAGTGAATTAACCATAATTATTATAAAAGCTGGTAATTTCTATAAGCGGTTACTATTTTTGAGTTACTCGTAAACTCAAGTTAATTATGTTTTTTTTTTCATTTCTTAGTTCTAGTAGGTACAGACGACCAAAAAAGAGATAGGATGTAGACTACAGTCACCTCCGCAAAAAATCTGATTTAGGTAATTAAGCTTTAAAAAATAAAGAGGTCTACATTTACTTACCTATAGTGAACAAAAACATTTATGGTAGTAATTTTGCTACAGTTCAAATTAATTTTAACCTCCATTACTTCAGCTGAAAATAAACTAAACAAACTACCAACTTGACCTCATAATCTTCTCCAACTATTTTATATCCTAGATGAAAACCATTCTATTTATTTTCAAAAAAGTCCCCACACACGACACCAATTTAAAAACAAAAGCCTACCAGAGTCAATTTTTTCGCAGTCACCGAGTCATTTAAACACCCCTGTTAAATCGGGACAATTTATCCCCTAAGTGAGCACCCCATTTTTTACAACGTGTTAGTCAACAGTGTTCAATTGGGATTATAAACATTGAATTAGGGAGTTTAATCCTAGTGTTTTGAAAAGGGGATTATTTAGGAGTTAAGTGAGATGTTTTGTTATGATAATTATAATTATTATCTGTTTTTTTGTTTTGTTTGGGCTAGTTTTAAATTTTAACCTGCAGCGAATTCGTCGGCGTGTTTATTGTTGTTTATAAATAGTTTGATAGTTTTTACTTTTTGATGCCAATGGCAGTTTTTTACTATATGTAATTAACTACAAAAGTCAAATACCAAAAAAACAAATAAACATAAAAAAAATAACCTACGGGTGCCACCGGCAGCAGGGCAGGGCTCAACTACCGGTGGTTAGGGCTGCAGATTGGAAGAGAGAGGAACTAGTTTGATACCGTAATTTCAATCACGTTCCTATGTCAATCTGCAAGGCAAGATAACTAATAATAAGACTAACCTAACCTAACCTTCAAGTTGCAACCACAACCTCAAAAATAAAGAGTGATAAAGCTTGGTATCAAATTGACATATACATGGATGATAGTTGATAAATCTATCCACAAAGAAAAATAAAAACTTTACCTACCTAACGGATGAACGGAAACTTTCCTGTCGTTTTGGCAGTTTCAGTTTTTTTCTCGAAGCGGTTTTATTTATCAATACAACAAAGCTGTCGGTCCGTTTGTTTATTAGCTCTTTGGCGGTCCAAACTGTTTTACAACGGTCATTATCCATTTAAAAATTACCGCTACGTTATCAAATGACAATGAAGTAATATCATCGGCTCTTGTAAACGCCGACAGTTTCAAAAATGACCATGATTTTGTATCAATTGTTTTATTAAGATCTTATTATTGTTAATACAGTTCGTAAATAGATTTCTGCAACCATGTCAAAAAAAATGCAATCCATTGCATTTTCAGCTTCACAAAATGTACTTATGAATTTATGAGGGAATTAATTGCCAATTACCAAAGATTTTTCCGAAAAATCAATTCACAAATGTTAATTATCACCTACCTACTGAGTCTATGTTCTTACAAATGTAAAGATGTGTTAAACGTCATAGATATTTTAAGGTACAATGTAGGTAGTTCAGTAACATATATACTAGCGAGCCTAGCGACCAGGGGGGTTATTATGACATAGCTATATGCAGTTTATTTTACGGTGAGCGTAAAGGACAGAGGTATAGCATTTATATGGCTGTCCTTTTCGCTCAGCGTAAACTGAACTGCATAGCTATGTCATAAAAACCCACCAGCCCTTACTTCGCTTCGGTATGTGTGAGTTTTCTGTAACACATACCTATATTCCAAGGACCACGCCTAATTTATTATACATAAAAACCTTCCGTGAAAAATGGTCTAACTGATAGTGAAAACTTTTTACTTTGCGCATAAATATAATTTGAGAGTTAATCATATTTGCCATAACAAAGTTAAAAAAAAGGTCAACATAAACTGACGGATACTTTTATCTGAAGATTGAAAAATCCTAACCGCAGAAAAAATAAACTTGTTACTGTTTCAGACTTGTATATGCCAAATCATCACACCTTAAGGAACGTCTTAACTCTTAATCGTCACTAAACGACTCTAAGTGCGGCCGAAAGTATTTTCCGACGCTAGGTTCATACGTGATCCGTCGGTGTTGGTATATAAAAGTTTTAAATAAAACGCATTCGGTGCCATTTGGACTTATTTCCATATTAAATGTAACCGATATCGAGCGCGTTATGACTTATGAGAAATATGTTTTTGTAGTCATTTCCGTATTTGGCACGTGTCATATATTCTAAATATTTTGTGCAAACTACATTTTGACGTTAAGTTTTATAACTTGATAAGTAAATAAATACTTGCTAATGCCTCATCATATGATGATGGTGTGATTGATTTAACATTTATTGCACAAAAGAAGTACAAATGGCGGACGTAATGCCAATGCCTAGTGGAATTCTCTACTAGTCGATAAAGTAATCAATCAGGAAGTTACACAGTCCTTCCATGTACCTACAGAAAGATAAAAAACTAAACAAATCTATCAGCATCACAAATAACAAAAAAAAACTAATCTAAACAAAGATATCTAAATATCGGTGCAATTGTTTCACAAATGAAAATTAGCTTTACGATTTTCAATAAACTGAAATTTTTTGCATGTTGATTGTTAATTATAAACTTGTTAACGTATTTGTTATTGTCGTAATAAATAAAAGATTACGCGATGTTTAAGATCTCGTTAAAAAAACAATAATATGATTTATGACGTAAAAAAATTAGCCAGAAATACGCAGTACATTTAAAAATATTAATTTAAACCATATTTTTCTAGTCATACCATAAACACAACATAGGTATCTATTGAATGTCTTCACATTTTTGTTCAAGTTTTTTACCATTATAATTATGTATTTAATAATACGGTTTTTGTTCACTTACCGTGAGGCCTTTCATCCACACCGTCGCTATCCACTTCGCTCCTCACACTCCCTGGACTAGCCCTCTTCAACTCCTCCCCCTGCCCCTCCGAATACCCCCCCATCCTCTTATCATACGACATGAAAAACGGGAAACTCGGCACCCGATTCTGTTGAAAATAGTACCCCATCTTGGCATCCCGTATCTTCGCGTCCTCATCCTCAGAATTTCCCGCGTAATCCTGCGATATCGAATTCTCAATATCGATTTCTGGTGATCGACGCTCGTTGAGACCCACGATCGATTCGATCGAGAAATTTTTCGGCGGGATTTTTGTTGGCATTTTGCTTATTTCGGATTCCATGACACTGCACTCGCGATTCTGCTACAAGAGTTGAGACTCGACTGCGGTTTGGATGGCCGCAGCGGACAAGCTGAGTGTAGCCCCGCCCTAATAGGGGGAGTCTACTACTTTGAATTGAAACACAGAGTAATTTGAACTTTGAACACACACCATACGGATCAATATTCTTTGTAGTTAGATTAAGGTTACGGTGAAGTCTATTTAGATGGATTCACTTTGGAATTTATTCCCTTGTAATAAAGTTGTTTTTTTATTGCTTGTTAACAATGAAGTTTAAACTCATTCCGTCCAATAATGAGGCGTTCAATACGGCGGCCAAGCTTTAAGCGAGCTTAGTGCTTTATTATGAAGCTTTATGAGCAGCGATTTGAGCTTAAAGAGAGCTTTTTGTCTGAATATTGGTTTTCATGTCGTAAAAGGGACCGACGTTAGTTTGGTCTGTGACTTATTTATACTTAAGTAACTGTTAATAATACAATAATTAATTAATTAGGGTAGGTAACTAGGTTCCACCTATAATTGTGTTTTTTTGTAGAACCAATTCTTCGATTCTGTTTGTGATTAATTTTAAGCGATTAAGAGGCCGTATACGAAATTTTGCCGGTTTTGCTTATTTTTGTGATTTTCCAGTTAAAAAGTTAAAATACTGCTTTTCTATAAGTTTTAATGCTCAACATTAAATGTCATTTTAGTTATGATCGAATAAATGAGCCACTTTTTAATTTTTGTCGAGTATTATAATGCGAGATTTAGGTTGTTTTAAAACATTATTTATAGCCAATTCTTTTGAACTTTTTGGATATTGTTTTTAGGTATTGGACTGATTTTGAACTAAAGTTTATTTCTATTGTTTTAATTTTATAATCGAGAGTTCTGAGTAGGTAGCCGAAATCAAAAATAATTTTTGCCCGTTTCCTATAAAAAAATTACCAAGTTTATTATTTTTTGTACTCGAAAAATTTATATGAAAGTGGTATTCATACATTTTTTGGACGACTTTCACAGCAATATTTTGTAAATTTTTCATACCGCTAAGACGTCAAAACAGACGGTTTAGAATGTCACAAATTCATGAATATGTGACATTCTAAACCTCTTCCAGCAAAATTCACATAACAGTCGCCGGTGTCAGATCGATAAATTAAAAGATAGTTTTATTTCATTTTAAGGTTCTACTTCTTCTCTTTAATGGCAGAAAATTGGAAGAAATTTTAAGGTTAATAAACAGTTTCCTTTAATATCAGTACTAAGCTAAAATAACCTAATAAATAATAAAATAAATAATAAGGAAACTAAAACCTTTCTACTAATATCATACTAAATACTAAATGTATGGGAGTGTTTAATGACAAATTTTTGGATACTTCTCGTTTGATAAAAAAAATTTGATGTCATTTTACTTATTAGGTAACGTACCTACTTTCGATATCAGTTTTAAGATTTTTGATATTTGTTATAGTTACGGAATAATCGGCTGGACACACTTAACGATTACACCCTGTATATATCACAACTAGAGGACGCCCGCGACTTCGTACGCGTAGAATTAGTTTCCCGCTACTCCCCCTTCTTCTTCCCGTTGGGGGTCGATTTTCAGAAAATCCTTTCTTACATCATGAAAGGATCCCCTGTACCAAATTTCAAGTTTCTAACTACAGTAGTTTCGGGTGTGCGTTGATATATAAGTCAGTCAGTTTTGCCTTGTATATATATATATATATATAGACTAGAGGACGCCCGCGACTTCGTACGCGTAGAATTAGTTTCCCGCTACTCCCCCCATTTCTTCCCGTTGGGGGTCGATTTTCGGAAAATCCTTTCTTAGTGCTCACTTACATCATGAAAGGAACCCCTGTACCAAATTTCAAGTTTCTAGGTACAGTAATTTCGGCTGTGCGTTGATATACAAGTCAGTCAGTTTTGCCTTTTATATATATATAGATATTCATCGCCAAATAAAGGGTAATAAGATAGTCGTTGACACACGTGTTAAACACTAACTCAAACGCCTTAACTAAACTGATAAAAATCACCACTTTAAGGTTTAATATTTTGCAAACGGATCAAGAAAATTGTTCTCGACATAAAATTACGTGTCAAGAGAAAATCATTCCCGTTTTACGTGTATGAGTTCAAGACTTTATTTTACAACTTTATCGGCTTCATAAATAGTTATTTATGTAACTGATACATAATGAGGCTTCTTAAGGTACGAGCGCTGAGGTTAGAGCGCGAGCTTGCGAGCGCTCTAATTATAGGCACGAGTACCTTAAGAGCTAATTATGTACCGTTGCATACATAACTTTTTCTACAAGCTTAGAATGATAATGACATAAATAAACAATCGCTAACTTTTCTCGTATACTTCACTCGATTTTTCTGCTAACAAATTACTTGTTAGCAAAGTCATTTTCATTATTCCGATTGGCGTTAACAGTTTGTAAATTTTATTGCTAAATGTTTACAAATTTCATGCAGTTTTTAATACTTAGCTACTAAAACAGTTCTGACAATTTATCGTAAAGGTTGGAATGCCAAACACAACGCCATTTTGTTGATATCCATATTGAACGTAACCATGGTAACCAAATAACAAATCGATGGATATTACTCATCTATTTTTAGTAACTTAATAAAAATGTAATTCTAAACACATATTTAGTCTCAAATTTTTTTTTTTTAATATACGTAATTTTAATTGGTGTTAAAATGTTTTTAACGGTTTTTAAACAAATTATTAGGATGTCAAGTGTTAACTAAACGCAAAGACTGATATCCGGAATGACCGTTACCATGGTAATAACAATGCTATAATAAATTATAGAACTGTTATTACCATGGCAACGCTCATTATACAATTGTTTTTACTCTTCGGTTACGCTATAGGTGGTATTCTGACACCATTAACGATATCAATATTAGCGGTTTATAGTACGCGAGTAGAAAAACAGATATAAATAAATACACATAGATAATGCAAATGCATCTACTTCGCGTGTCCGACTCCGGACTTAAACCCCGACCAAGCGTCGGGGTTGGCCGTCGCTATTGACGTTCCGCGCGCCTGTTGTTGCCGCCGGTCGGCCGTGAAAATTAAGAAAATTGCTTCATTACGTAATGAAAAAATTATATGAAAGTGGTAAAAAGTAATTTATACATTTTTTAGACGACTTTCACAGCAATACATTGTAAATTTTTCATACCGGTGAGACGGCAAAACGATTCATGAATTTCGATCGAAACGATTTGACATTCTAAACCTTCAGGAAGGAGCGGCTTCACCATTAAGCTTACCGCAGACACCCGACCGGCTCAAAGTGAGACATTGAAAAGTGACCTTTGATTTGTGTCAATACGATACATTTTTTAAAGTTAAATTAAAAACAATAGCCGGGCGCGGGTCTCGCGTCGTTCACTGTAAGGTCCAAAAAGTTGGGCTTGCTAACTCACTCAATTAAATTTTCTATTAAACTTTTCCATTGATACTAAAATTAGCCATACAATTGTAGGGATACTTTTCGTCGCGCAACGGAACTTTTTTCGACTTCGTTGTTTGTATGGTTAACTGCGCTTAACAATGTTCCAACTTTTTGGTCCTCACCCGTATCGTTTTAGCACAAATCAAAGCTCTGCAGTTACGTCTGCGGTAACCTTTATGCTGTCGAAATACCATTTTCCAAGTCAAAATACCAAGAACTGCTAAAGATTTCATGCTGAGCCAGCGCCTATTCATTTTTTTTATGCCCACGCGCAATCAGGCCACCGGATGGTACCTAAGTGGGATAGAGTCCCGTAAAGTGATGAAAGAAAAAAGTCACGACAATGCAAAAAAAAGAAATTAGTATATTAAAATGATTCACTATTAAATATTTTCCAATACAACGGGAGGTGATTTTTTTGGTCCATGCCCATTGCAATCTTATGATGATATTATTAATATTCCGAGACCTTAACAAAAGAATGCGATGCGATGCTTAAGGTAGGTAAAACGATGAGAATTAGATACACGTTTCACCCAACGTTTCAACATTACGCAGAATTTTCATTTCCTCGAAAGCCATTTCTCGTCGCATGAGTATTTTTTGGTAGTCACAAGTCTAACATTTTTTTTTTCGTGGGGAATCCATTATATATACCAATCGACCAGGGGGGGTCGAGTGGCTATGTCGGACTCACACCGACTAAAACCCCTGAGGTGTTCCTTCTCCCACATGGACGAGGTCGCGGGAGTGGTATTCCATCCGCTAACTCGTCTATTAGCGTGTACCCTTACGGGCTCGACTTCAACAGGGTTGTTTTTGTTTCCCCTCCTCTGATAAAGGCGCTCCGGAACACTCGGAGGCCTTCCAGCTCGGGACCCTTAATTGTAAGCGATGGATTCCCCAGTCTAACCTATCCTAACCTACGTAATAAATGTTTAAGATATCATGAAAAATCATGGTTTCAGCACAAAATAGCGTTCGATGAAATTAAATTCCTAGAAATGATGGGGTACCGGTACAGTCAAGTCCTTTAATTGTTATGGAACCCTGTCGCATAACGTTAATCATTAATTTTGGCGTAATTTCTTTCATGTGGTTTGACGCTCTCATTATGACAGGGTTCCATAGTGGCATAACAATTAAAGTACTTGACTGTAGTAGCAATCCGGACTCCGGACGGACCCTTCACAAGGTCCTGCCAACACTAACACCGTATTCTTATCGATATCTAGATCATATCGACTGAACAGTAAAATCGATCGATTCATAAAACAATACAATAGCAATAAGTCTTATTCAACTTTGTCTCTACACGTAAGTATGGTTTTTGTGTTGTTTTTAATTGTGGTAATGGTACCACAGAACAGAAAAAAACAGTAGAAGTGTCAAGTGGGCGTGTAACGTGTGGCATAGTTATGCGGAGTACCGCGCAACCTACCATACTTTTGCCGCGATCGCTTATTTCGATATTTCGATAGAAAATAAATCCAGAAGCATGCCTTATTGTGCTATTTTGAAGTGTAAAAACGATAGCCGCACCAATAACATTTTCCATGGTGGCGTGTTGTTTTTATGATATTTTGAGTTTGAGTATTAGCGACAGGTCTGATAGTAAGGCAGCATTTCACCAAAATGGAATAAGGTCTTATACCTAGATTAAACGCCTTGTATAGACTAATCTCGGACTAAGTCTTATTCCAAGTTTGGTGAAATGTGGCCTTAGCGAAGCTTATGCCACTTCAACTGTTTTTTCTATTCCGTGGGCATTACTGTCAAGTAAGTATGGCAAACTCGGCTAATTAAGTACATGACTCGCGTAATTCCCGTGTTACTATGTTTCATGCTTATTTTTGAGTAACACGAGTTAATTTTAATCATTAAAACCAACCATAAAGTGAGGTATATACCATTGCCGCGCTATATGGTTGCATTTAATGATTAAAATTAACTCGTGTAGGTATACAATAAGCATGAAACATAGTATTACGGGAATTACGTCATGTAATTAGCCGAGTTTACCCTCAATAAGGAGCTAGCATAACGTTGACAATATACAATACCATGTCAAAAGCAATTAGCTTTAGCCTAAGTAGAATAGAGCCTCTAAATAGAGGCCTAGACGGATCATATTTCCCAGACTAAATCACAAAATTTACTTATTGTCCTTTTATAAAATTAAGGCCGTATTTCACCAAACTGGAATAACACTTACTCCGAGATTAGTCTATACAAATTCGGCGTTTTATCTTTGGTGAAATCCAGTTTGTGATTAGAAGCGCCATCTATTGTGCAATAGTCATAATGTTACATTATACGCCATCTAGTGGGGAGTAGCAGAACTATAATAACGGTTAGTATTGCTGCCGACGAACTTTGTCTACGAGGTCAACTGTGATCGTCCTTGTCATATATTTTGCCTAGATGGCAGTAATAACACCTATGAGAATTAACTTTACGCCAAAGTTTAAAATGCTTGTATCGTCCGTATTTCTTGGCAGATTTTGATTTTAATTTCACATTTGGTGATCTCTTTTAGGGTATTTTCATAATTTGTTAAGATTTATCCATGCATATTCCCTATTCTGATCAGGGTTTAAAATAAAATAATTAATGATATTGCAAATGACAACTTTATTTAAACTTATATATATTTACAAATACCAATGTCCAAACATTTCAGTCCATACTACACCACAAATCGTTATTTTCAGTAAATAACAATATTTTTATTACATTTAAAAAATAAACAGAGGTAAACACTTTAGTCATTTAGGACTACTTAAACATACTCAGATACTAACTTAAAAAAAAGGACCATAAAGATTTGCAACCAAAGATTTTCCTGTTGAGTAAGGGTAACCCGAGGTCAAACCAGTATTTACCTATTTTTTTTTAATTTACTGCAATGAGAATTATAAAACGAATAAAGCGTTCTCTATATTCCTTTTTAAGTAGGTAAATAAATTATGTTTTCGTTGTAAAATAAATAAAAACACAATAAAAATATTGTTATCCACCACTCCGCTCATCCATTCGTTAAATTTCACCAATTAATAATTAAAACATTATAATTTCTCGACACTAAATAATTTAAAAACACACTACAAACCAATTTATTGCCTTTATGATATTAGAGTTCTGTAAATCTAGAAAGTTGACAGAAAAAAATATATTATAAACCACGTATTTATTTTCGTTACCTCAAGTGTTGAGAAAAAAACTGTTTTTTTTTTAAATACTGCAGATTATTTTTGCTGTCAACTGACTAATTCACCAATAATTTTATTAAACACTACAAAAAAACTTACATTTCAGTCTAATACAAAATAGGGATATGTATAAGGAATCGAAGGTACAAAGTGATATACACTATTATGATTAAAATTGTTGCAAAATAAATTTGATTCGTTGCTAATGTTATATTACACAAAATGTGATGATAGCAAAAACGAAATAACATTCTTACAACCGTATTCACAAACAATACTTAAGAAATCCTTCACTGAGTAAACGCACTGCGTTCAATACAGCTTTATGATTGGTCCTTTTTGACCGACTTTTTGTTTAGGAGACGATTTGACGAGACCTCATAGTGACGTTTGTGAATACGGGTGTTAGTGTAGCCTGCAGACGCCATGGAAGTATAATACAGAAAGGAATAAAAGCCGTATACCAGAGTATTTAAAAAGTGGGGTCCGTTCATTTGACCGAAATACGTTAGGCCGAATGAGTCGTTTGGCAACTGTTTCATTTCCCAACCCGCTTATATTTCTGTAACTGCAAATATTTCAGAATTTATTTTTGTAACATTGTGTAGACCCTATAGGTTAGGTTAGGTTAGTTTTTATAAAAATTCTGAAATATTTACAGTTACAGAAATATAAGCGGGTTGGGAAATGAAGCAGTTGCCAAACGACTCATTCGGTCAAACGTATTTCGGTGAAACATTAGTGAACCTTAAAAAATATATATAAGAAGTACTCACAATAAATGGCAATGAATTCTAATATACTTTTAACCTTTTTTAGTTCTTTTGTATAGTATGTTAGCAACTTAAAAACATTGGTTTAAAAAAACGATTAAAAAAATACAATACACAATTGACGCTCATCTCTACAATGTACAGTCGCGAACTTTAATTCGGTACCCACCTTAGGTCCAAAGTCAATCTCACATTCTACAACAATAAGGTTGAGTTTCCTAAAAGTTACAAATGACTTGACATCTCTAATGACATTGACGACTTCAAGCATATTTTTCTTGAAATGGGTCACAAATTAACGTTCGTGATAGTACATGACAAAAACTCATTTATTTTTGTTATATACTTCCATGGTTATCTTAAACAGCTGCCACTTATATCAGACTAGCCACTTACTTCTAAACTATCAGAAATGTATTTTTAAGCCGCACAATGTTTTTCCAATAACTTTCATTGGCAAAAAATGTGTCAACTTCAAGGAAAACCACTTTAGATTGGAAATGCTGCCAACCCTGAGGAGTAAAATGGAGTCACATTTTTTTTACATCCGTATCACATTTTCCCTACAATATGTTTAGAGACTATAAGCAAATGGCATATATTAAGAAACCTGTGGTTGTATTTTAATGTTGCATGTCATTAAAGTATCGGTTATCGATGTGGTTGCATCTTAATGTTCACATTAAAGTATCGGTGACCGGTACTTTAATGTAAACATTAAGATACAGGGCAACAACAGTTTCTGACATATTGTAGAAAACTTATGATATGCCTGTAGATAAAGTTATGTATGCGACTGTGCACATAATTAGGCTTTACACTCGTGCGATCTTATTATGAAACTTCCCTGAGTTTCATAAAACCACACTCGTTTATTAATGCCTCATTATGCACCAGTCACATAAACTACTATTGTCTGCTTATATTGCAATAGCATAACGCCAAAGTTAAACGGCATCTGTCATACATTCTAATATAATTCAGTTACATTAATAAAGACAATAGACCACGAGTCAATTGGAAACCCTTTAATATAGTAAAGTTGACTAGGTGTATGGCTGTACGTTCACCAAATCAGTCGCCAAGGAATGCCTTTATACAACTAAGGACTCGTTAAACAGGTGGAAAGGGACATGAAATATACAGGGTGTTAGGCAGAAGCACGGAATAGAAAAAACAGTGGAAGTGGCATGAGCTTCGCTTAGTATCAGACCTGTTGTCGCCAATACTCAAACTATCATAAAAACAACACGCCACCATGGAAAATGTTTTTGGTGCGGCTATCGTTTTTACATTCCAAAATAGCACAATAAGGCATGCTTCTGGATTTATTTCCTATTTTAGAAATATCAAAATATCGAAATAATTGCGGCAGAAGTATGGCAGGTTATGCGGAACTCCGCATAACCGTGCCACACGTTACACGCCCACTTGACACTTCTACTCTTTTTTCTGTCCTGTGGGCAGAAGGTTGGACAAACTTCAGGGATTAACTCTGTACGTCATACTCATCAACTAATATTATGGGAACAACATACAAATCGCGAAAAAAAAATTACAGCTGTTCCATACAAACTTTGAGAGCTAAGTAGCCGAAATGTATGGAACAGCGGTTTTTTTTGCGATTTGGATGTTGGTCCCATAATAAAAGTTGATGAGTATGATCTACAGAGTTAGTCCCTGAAGTTTGTCCAACCTTCTGCCCAACACCCTGTATAACGTTTTTATGACAATGCTTTTCTCTGACTGTATTTCTTTAAGGAATAATAAACGCTATTTTAACTGTACTGAAAAGCAAAGTACTTAGTAGTAGTCATTAGTAGTAGTAGTCATTATCTCATAATCGAAACTCGCGTGATAAGAAAGGACCTAATAGATAATAATGACTTTTTTTACAGCTTCAATAAAAGCCGATTCATGTAACAAACAGTTGAGAAAAATATTTTTTTGAATAATTATAAAAATAACCAAGATATCAGCCAACAAAGATTTGTTCCTATCTCTTTCTAGCAAAAAAAAACATGGAGTTTATATGGCCGACGTGTTACATAACGTCACAGTGCATATCGGATTTCTTTCTATTCGCTGTCTAGTTAGCAGTTTAAAATGCTTGTATCATCCGTATTTATTGGCCGATTTTAAATTTAATTTCACTTTTGGTGATCTCTTTTACGGTATTTTCATATTGTGTTGAGAGAATGCTATTTAACCCTGTTTTAAAACCTCTTTCCACCTATTTATACCAATAACTAATATTTAACCAAGGTACAATAAATGTCTTTTCTAAGAAAAAAAACCAGTCTATATGTATCACTAAAGGATAATGGCAATTGAAATTAATCTAAACGTACACAAAAACCGATTTAGAAATAATATAATAAAACGTCTCATTTAGTTATCAAACATCATTCAATTATAAATTCATAACGAGCGAATATGAAAAAAAACAAACAAAAAATATATTCGGATATAAGATATTAAAAAAATTACAACCATGTAATCTACGCTATAATTCAGCCTTAGCATTCATTTCTAATAACAATACATTCTATTCTACAATTATTAATTGAAAAATATTATTATTATATATTCTACGTTCGGATATATTGTTCACGTATTGACGTATTAAATAGAACCACACACAATTATTTCTGAGGTGATAGCTAAAGATGAGTAAAAAACTAGGTAAGTATGTATTTACCTACCCAGTAGCTGAAAATCTAGTCGCTTACCCAGGTATAAAATGTATTTACCCATTTTATATTACCTATTGCAAAAAGACCACATTGAATCCTAATCAATGAATAATGTTAATAAATCTATTTCGTTATCGAATATCTATAGATCGATGGTTATATTGATCCGTGGAACAGCTAAGAATCGATCGAAATTCATTTTACTCTGCATCCTGACTCGACAATACAATACACCTAAAAAGTCCGTAAGAAAACGTATTTTTTATTTACTTTCCAGTATTGTAAAATATATTCGTCAGCCAGTACCTATCAGCCAAATATATAAACAAATAAATACTTTTTCATTTGAAACTACTTATTGTGATGAGTACTGGTATAAAAAATATGTATCTAGGACATACCAATCCCAAACTAATCTAATTTTCGATTACATTACTCATAATTCATAATATACAAATATTTCATACGCTACAATATTTACACTTCTCTCGTCAAAACCTTTTGATATTTCTGGGGTCCTAGAGAAAAAGGGTATAAGTGGCCTGAATATCAAGTTTAAAAGGGTTTAAGTCCAGTGTATATACCCTTTATTAGTACGAGTTAAGTCGACTTAAACCCTTTTTCAATTGGTCCCCAGATTTCAGAAAATTATTGCCATTGTTCTTTTATGTTCACGGCAATTTAAAAACAATACTTTTGCCAAGATTATTTAACTAGGTGGGAAACTTTTCAATATTACATTTTGTAGAATTAGTACATCAATATGAAAGTTAGAATTAGCATATTTCATTTCGTCAAAACACACACCATTGTCTTTATTTAAATTCCGAAATTATCTTTCCGTACGTTTGAGTATCATTCGATCAGTCATACAACTTTGGTATCTGGTTACATAGGCAAGTCGATATAATAAATTCTTATTTATCCAAAATATAGGATTGTCTTTGAATAAAATGACGCGCCCGCCTGTGAGTCATTCAGACATTTCATAATTGAATACATGTTTACCTAGATTTATAGTATTTAAAATTATAAACAATAAAATGAAAAAAAAAACCACCAGAGCTGAGAAATAATCAGACAAATGGCAACACTGCAAGATTTCAAAATTTTTAGGGTTCCGTAGCCGAAAAAGGGTCAAATGTGAGTTGGGCTCGCGATTTTAATTCGATTTCGAATCGAATCAAATATGTATAATAATACCTACTGTGAGGAACCCTCGGTGCGCGAGTCCGACTCGCAATTGACCAGTTTTTTATTAACTTCAACCCGGGGTGGGGGTGGGTGGGTTGTTATAAATGTTGTAAACCTCCCCAAAATGTTTCGATGATGAAAACCTCATAAGATATCGATCTATTCGTTCAAAAGCTTTAAACGGACAGTAAAATAAATAAATAAATATCAAGGGACAATGTCACACCAAATGACCTAGTCCCAAACTAAGCTCTATGCTTGTACTATGGGTACTAGACAACGGTATAAATACTTATATAGCGAAATATATACTTAAATACATAGAAAACCTATGACTCAGGGACAAATATTCGCGCTCATAACACAAATATCTGCCCTTACTGGGATTTAAATCCAGGACCGCTAGCTTCGTAGGCAGGGTCACTACCAACCAATGCCTCATTTATCTTCTATCTATATATATAAAAGCCAAATCTGACTGACTTATACTATGTGTTCGGAAAAAGGTCTGACAAACTTCAGGGACTAACTCTGTAGGTCATTCTCATCAACTTTTATCATGGGACCAACATCCAAATCGCGAAAAAAAAAACAGCTGTTCCATACAAACTTTGAGAGCTAAAGAGCCGAATGTATGGAACACGCTGTTTTTTTTTTCGCGATTTGGATGTTGGTCCCATAGTAAAAGTTGATGAGAATGACCTACAGAGTTAGTCCCTGAAGTTTGTCAGACCTTTTTCCGAACACCCTGTATATCAACGCACAGCCGAAACTACTGTACCTAGAAACTTGAAATTTGGTACAGGGGTTCCTTTCATGATGTAAGTGAGCACTAAGAAAGGATTTTCCGAAAATCGACCTCCAACGGGAAGAAATTGGGGGGAGTAGCGGGAAACTAATACTACGCGTACGAAGTCGCGGGCGTCCTCTAGTCGTATATAAGTAAACATGCATCCAAATACCTAATTTCTGATAATTATAAGACATAGTCTTAATTATAAAACAACGATATGGGCGCGGCAATTTATTTTCGACACTTTCTAGTTTCTACCTATGTATACAATAGGTAATGTCAATATACTAGGATTTACTCTGTTCTATCCACGGAATAGAAAAAACAGTGGAAGTGGCATGAGCTTCGCTTAGTATCAGACCTGTTGTCGCCAATACTCAAACTATCATAAAAACAACACGCCACCGTGGAAAATGTTTTTATTGCGGCTATCGTTTTTACACTCCAAAATAGCACAATAAGGCATGCTTCTGGATTTATTTCCTATTTTAGAAATATTGAGATATCGAAATAAGCGATCGAACTCCGCATAATTATGCCACACGTTACACACCCACTTGACACTTCTACTGTTTTTTCTGTTGTTTCTATCAGTAAAGTCGCTATAACCCACACTGGGACCTAGGATCGAAAGGACCTTTCATTATTTACTAGTCACTGAAATTTCACACTTATTAAAACCACGACTTAATTCAAAATGATGCTTTTTCCGTCATCGATTTTTAAAGGAAAAGCCATCCTTTCCGAGCATTTTTGAGAAAATCATTTTTACAGTGTATGTACACAGTTGCAGAGAAAAGTAACCCCCCTTGCTTGTAACTTGCAAAGGGGGTAACATTTCTCTGCAGCTGACTGTACTTGGCACGTTAAACCCAACAATCACATTATACAAAAAAGGATTTCATACAAAGATTAATTCTTTTTAACAGCAATAATGTCACTATTCAAATATATTTCTTTGTAATTGAGTCACTGTTGGTGTCACTATAACATGCCAAATATATATACACTATGATTTTAAAAACGTAGAAATCTAAACCACTTGTAATTTATCGTAATTCACATGTATTCTTGTTCTATATAGAAACTGTTAACAATCTACTGTTTTCACTAACTAAGATATTTAAATATTGATAGTAGATTAGTATTTTACATTTCGTAAGCGTAAATCGCGCGTTAGTCGTTTTGGTTCCGCATGTTGTTTTTTTTTACCTGCAATACAAAATACTTTAAACGTGAGTATTAGTTTTCTAAGCGTTTTGATATTAATTTTGAAGAAAAAACAGATAACAGAAAGAACCAACTAAGGGAATCTTGTACAATCTTAGTTTCCATCTCGTACAAAATAATTGGATCATAGTTATATATTAAAAACAAAAAAAATACAAGTAAAATCTTAATTAAAATGTATAAATAAATAAATATCACGGGGTAATTCCGCACAAAAATGACCAAGCCCAAGACCAAAGAGATTTAATATTATAGGTAATAGAGTGGGCATCGGAGACATTTTCGTAGAAAAACTTTGATCATAAGCATCATGAATGCCATCTATGACGGGCGTGTCAAAGTAGACTAAACGACGTACGACTTGTTACCTCGAGGTAACAAGTTTTGCATCACTTTTTTGTTCGCTATGCCCCGTCTATTACTACTATACATTTAATGTCTTTGCCCAAAACTAAACTCTAGGCTTGTTCTATGGGTACTATACAACGATAAACATACTTAAATAGAGAAATACATACATAAATACATAGAAAACATGACATAACAGATATTAAGACGTACGTACGCTACGTGCAAAATTTGACACTCAACTGATATTTGTATCCCCGGGGACACACCGGCCGGTAGGTAATTATACCGGTAGGCGGCGGCGAGTGACGTATCTGTGTCACAGTAACTAGTATATTCTCTGGGGTTTAGTGTTACCTCTATCGCAGCCTTGACATTAGCACGGTGAAGGCACCAGCCAGCACGAGGCACAGGCCGGCACCGAACGCGGGACCCACCTCGCCCAGGCCTCTAACTACTGCGCCGCCCATGTACGTCACTGACATTATCAGCCCGTGCGCCGTGCATCTAAAATAAAATAAATAAATAAATATCAGGGGACAATGTCACACCAATTGACCTAGTCCCAAACTAAGCTCTAGGCTTGTACTATGGGTACTGGACAACGATAAACATACTTATATAGATAAATATAATAATATACTTAAATACATAGAAAACATCCATGACTCAGAAACAAATATTCGCGCTCATCACACAAATATCTGCCCTTACCGGGATTTGAACCCAGGACCGCTAGCTTCGTAGCCAGGGTCACTACCAACTAGGCCAGCGCGTCGTCAAACATTAATATCTGGAGGCAAACATACACCCATTATAGATATAACAATAGTAGCTTGTTCTCGTAGCTGTACTAGGGTGATGGTGTAACAGCTTGTGCTAGCCTGAAACAATTCTAGTAAAATGCAAGCTTTAAAAACCCGACTGTGTTTTTTGATACTATCGTATAGGGAATGCAATTTAACCGGTTATTAACCGTTTTTGTATGCAAATAACCGGTTAAAACCGGTTATTTGCATTCCCTGCTATCGTACCTAAGTAATATAGGCCAGTAATATAGGTAGTATTGGCCATTTTGATTCCCAATAATTTTAATGTAGCCTATGGCTATGACCAATGATCGGAAATAGGTGAGCTAATTTACCTAAACTTGATGCATGTTCATTCAATAATGTATTCCCATCTCACTCACGCATGAATGAATATGCGTCAAGTTTAGGTAAATTAGCTCACCTATTTCCCATCACTGGCTATGACACTCTAGTGGTTAAGACGAATCTAATTACGTATAATTTATTAAAATCGGTTCAGCCGTTTAATAGTTACGAGGGAACAGAGTCGGACATACATACATATAGGTACAGGTCAAACACATAACTCTCTTTTTGGACTTTGCCGCAGTCGGGTAAAATCGCGGTTACAAACAAAATAACGTCACTCCGACCACTGGTCCAAAACGGGCGTAGCAAAAACTGTTTTTTTTTCTCAATGAATAAAAAAAAGTATGATGTTGAGACAAACCTCTATGCATGATCTCTATCAGAACACCTTTTCAGAACTGGAACGAACTCCTTTCGGCTGTATTTCCGACCAGTTATGACATGGTAGCTTCAAGAAACTTTCATTTCCCTAATTGGCCGGCAATGGACAACTCTTCTCGAGTTACTGTTGTTTATGGGCGGTGGTGATTACTTCCCATCAGTTAACCCACATTCTCGTTTGCCTACCTCTATTATAAAAAAAAAACAAACCTCAAATTAGCCGGGTACAAGTCGACGGCGCCCACGCACGCCACGTAGAACACCAGCGTGAGGAACACGCGGTATATCGCCTCCGTCACGTACAGCGTCGTCTCCGTCTGGAGCACCAAGAGCGAGGGAGACATGCCGGCGCAGATGAGACACAGGAATACTGCAACAAAATTATTTGCCATATTTTTATGATATTCATACATACATACACAAATTAAATGACGCCTGTTTCTGTGTATGCCGAGAGCACATCTTTCCACCTGCTACGATCCTGACAAATCTTTTTTGCTTTTTCCCCTACATATGTACTGTTAGAATGGCCGTGTCGGACATTACAACTACTACCAAGGGGACGTGTGTATTGTTAGGATGGCCGTGTCGGACATTACAACTACTACCAAGGGGACGTGTGTATTGTTAGGATGGCCGTGTCGGACATTGCAACTACTACCAGGGGGACGTGTGTATTTTTAGGATGGCCGTGTCGGACATTGCGACTACTACCAGGGGCCTGTTTTATAAAGCTACAAATTACAATTTACAGGTTACAAGTTTCCATTTGACACAACCTCGACCAATGACGACCAGCCATTTGAGCAATGTTGCCAGTTTAGACCTGTAAAATTGTAACTTGTAGCTTTATAAAACGTGCCCCAAGGGGACGTATGTATTGTTAGGATGGCCGTGTCGGACATTGCAACTACTACCAGGGGGACGTGTGTATTGTTATAATGGCCGTGTCGACCATTGCAAGGCTACCGAGGACGTATGTTTTGTTTTGACGGAACGCTCGATTCCTGCTAGCTAGAACCGATGCCTTGGGCAAAAGTGCGCTTGCGAATACAGTGTGAGCCGTCATACGTACTGTGAACTGTGAAAACCCAGCTTTGCCAATTTAACGCGTTTGATCCGTGTGGACTGGAAAATAGAGCACGGTCCAATTGATTGAATGCCAGCGTCCGAGTGCGCTCGGATCACGTGTTTACACAAAACAAGTTCCAAATCCGAGTGAACCCGGTCCGAGCGCACTTGTACTATGAAAACCCGTCCTTACGTAGCTCACCCTGTATATACAAGGTGACACATAAGTCGTGAACAAAATTATCACCAGGGTGTTCTACCCACAAATATGAACAACTTTCAGTATGGGACCAACTCTGAAATCACGAAAAAAAAACAGCTGTTTCATACATTATGGTCGCGGACGTATTGAATATTTCTATGAAACAGCTGACTTTTTTTTGTGATTTCAGAGTTGGTCCCATAGTGAAAGTTGTTCATATTTGTGGGTAGAACACCCTGGTGATAAGTTTGTTCACGACTTATGTGTCACCTTGTATTTAAAAGTAAACGAGGATCTTTATATGATATGACATTTGTTTTTAACTCCGTCGCTCACCTCGTGGCGCGAACCTCCCGTTGATGGCCAGCGCGGGCGCGAACACGCCGGCCAGCAGGCCGGCCAGCAGCGCGGCCAGCCCGGCGTGCAGCTGCTCGGTGAGCAGCCCGCGCAGCCGCCACGTGAGCGGCGCGTGCCGCGAGCACGCCAGCCGGATGCCGCGGATCACCGTCGCGTTCAGCACCGACCACGCGTCGATCTCGCGCCCGACCGTGATGTCGGTGTCGATTATGCTGCAAAAAAAAACGGTTCATCATAAAAAAAGTATAATCTTTTTTTTACTTGATGGTTTTATTTCTGTTTAGATGTGTTTCGCCAATATCATGGGCTCCAAACACGAACAAAATACAATTAGTGCTAAAAAAAACTCATAGATGGCATCCTAAGTATTAAACTAGAATGAGGATATTTGAATCGGGCAAATTTAGTAAAAAAACATAAATAATTAGGAATTTATTAATTTAATTACAAAAATCATTTTGAACACATATAACATATTATTTCATAGAATTACTAACTGCAATTAAATGCAGTAAATCTTGGCACAAGCACATATGAGCCGCGCACGAGTAGCTATTTAACTAATGTTGGAATGCCGTAACTAGATGGCGCTAAATAAGATTCACTATGTATTGTTGTGATCGAGGTGTACGAACATAATCAGTTAATAGACTCAATAAAGTGCAATAATAAGCCTAATATCTTGAGTGTACAGATACAAATAGCTTGAAGCCTGTCAATTATATTGACAGCTATCCCGAAAAGCGCCACCTATTGCCATTTTTATGTTTCAGATGAGTTGGGATCAGATTATGCAGCATCTGTTGGCTGGATATGGAACTTATCTTGCTATCGATAATTTTACCTTCTAAGGACGGTGCGCTGTTTTTGTATGGGATTGGGTATCTGTACTAGTTTTATATTATCTGTGTCAATGACAAATTATTTATAGACACCCCCATGGACTTATTATAGAAATAGGTCCATGGATATCACAAGCGAAGATAATTCTTCGGTAAAAGAGTATTTTCTCTAATGGAAGAAACAGAAGCACGTAGTTTTAGCCCCACGCGCTTCTGTCAAGTCCCATTTTAAACCCAAACAGACTGTACATTGTTTACACAGTCATCTGGTTATCGAAACCAATTTTGTCAAAGTTAATTCTAACAAAATCAATCCTATTGCAGAACGTCACGGTCCTCAATTAACGCAGCTCGTATTTCAACAATAACATAACAACTGTAAAATTTGCCAAGTCACAAAAAAAAATTTTTTTTCGATATCGTAGTGATTGTTATTAAATAAAAATACTCACGTGCTATTAACGAACAGCGACCCAGTGAAATACGCATACGACGTCTTGATATTCGAGAACACGACGTCGTAGAACGAACAGTTCTTGAACGAAACGTGAGACAGCATCAGATCGCGGAACGTACAGTTGTAGAACGTCACGTTCGAATATTGAATGTTTTCGAGCGTCTCGTCGAAATGTGCGTTTTCGTACGTTCTGTTTTCTATCATTCGTTTCGAGGCTTCGAATTTTTGGTTTTCAATCGATAGTACAGCTGATGGTATGTATGATGACAGGAAAAACTGGAACAAAAGAGTTTATAATTTTTTCCGGTTAAAAATTGCTGAGATTTTTTTTAATGTAACAAGCTCCTTTACCCATTTAATGAACTTAAGAGGGCTACATGAGCAACATTTTTAACAGCGTCTTACTCTAACATATAAAGTTAGAATAAGTCAGCAGTAATTTCCGCCCATGATATAATAAATAGAAGGGATGCATGGAAGGGATAGTCGATTTTTTATTATAGATAAGTTGCAACAGTATCAATCTTACCTGTATAGCCATAGAGAAGACCATAACGCCGCCGAGCGAAAGCGTGGTGTCTCTGTATGCGCTCGAAAACAGCTGGAAAAACGCTTGCCAGAACTGTAATCAGAAATACAAATTTCATTAGTTGAATAGTGGCTAAAATACTTGCATGTACGGTGAAGTCTTGTAATTGCAACTATCTGGTTATTGCAACTAACTTAAATAACTCCTTCTAGGATCACTGTTTTGAACAACGACAGGCGTGATATCGTTCTTCCTTACTAAGAAATACAATATCACGCCTGTCGTTCTTCTAAACAGTGATCCTAGAAGGAGTTATTTAAGTTAGTTGCAATAACCAGATAGTTGCAATTACAAGACTTCACCTTATGTTTACTGTTATAAGTAGATACAGATATCGGCATTTTTTTGTGACACTGAGATGATAAACAACCAGGCTAATTGATGGTAAGTGGGTATCTGAACCCCATACCCATTTGTATTTTCAAGACTTGAATCCCAATAAGGAGTAGCTAGATCTGTTTACCAAACTCGATAATTTCGCGTAGCAATTTTTCCACTCGCGTTTTGTCCCATTCGTGATTTTAATCGATCGCATTTTTCCCCAGTCATAATTATAACCACACGCATTTATTAAACTGATGCTTTTTCAGAGTAGCATGATTGCCTGGCCTGTTGAGGCAGCTGTCAGAGAGGAGTAGCAGCGAGTTGAGAAGCTTACCACGACCACTCTGTTAAGAGTGAAAACGACGAAGAAGAAGATGATTGCCTATTTTAAATCACTTTTACAGAGTCGACGAAGCCCCGCTTTCGCGGAGCTCCTATTTCTGCTCCCTAGCAGTATGCTGACCATCTTGACGCTGTGCCGCACGTGGTGCAGCGGCGCGGGGCGCTTGCCGGGCAGCGCCAGCGCGCCCAGCCGGTACTCGCCCGGAGCGCCGCCCGCGCCGCACGCCTGCAGCTGGTTGCCGCTGTGTAGGCTCTACAACAAAAAAAAAATGTCTAAAAAAAGTTTAAATTCATCTCATCAGGGTAGAAGTACCCTTTTTGGCCACTTTAGGTCGATATGAGTATCAAAAATACAGTAAAATTAAAAATAATATTCATAAATAGTTAAGACTCAAGATTAATATAAAGATAAAAAATAAAATCATTCATATAAAATATAATATTTAGAGTGATAAAAAACGGTGTAAAAATGGCCAAAACCGGTACTTTTACCCTACGTTACGAACTGTAGCCCGCGAGCCCGTATGCGTAAAATAACAGTCGTTTATATATTTTTCCTGAATAAAAAATACACAATGTCCTTCTCCGAGGTTCAAATCATCTTAATTGCATCATAATATTAATAGGAAAATATACCATAACTATGAAGATTACAGTATTGCAACATATTCATATATTTTGTTGCATAAAAATCTCTTTTAACTTACGATTTATTTACATACAAATAAGCAAGTTAAGCAAATAAAACCCTGTTGGGCACAGCAATAATTGATACGAGAGAAACTACTACTAACTACTAGTAACTACTGTCTTACCTTAAGTTAACCTAAGATCCTGTAAAGTAACATTGTGTAATACAATAAACATATAAGAGTATCAAGATCCTATATGTAACACTATCATAAATAGTTTATTAACCTGGTAAACGAGCATGGCGTCCACCTCTCTGCCGATGTCCAATAAGTATCGCGGCGACTCCTGCGTCCAGATCAGACTAACGAGTGACGCCAGAATCGGTAACGTGCATAGCAGCAGATAGCTAAAACAAACCAATTAAATTATCGATAGATTATAGATAAATTCCAATATTAACAAAGGGCATACACCTTTAGAACTCTATGAGAGTTCTAGCGCAATACGCTACGCTATCTATTGTTGAACATTGGAACTAGCACGCCATCTATCGTCCTACATTAGAACTAACATGCCATCTATCGATAAACATTGAAACTAACACGCCATCTAGCGTTCAATATTGGAACTAACACGCCACCTAACGTTAAACATTGGATCTAACACGCCATCTATCGTTCAATATTGGAACTAACACTCCATCTATTGTTAAACATTGGAACTAAAACGTTATTATCATTCAACATTGGAACACGCTACCATTTATTGTTCAACATCGGATTTAACACACCATCTATCGGTAAACATTGGAACTAACACACCATCAATCGTTAAATATTGGTACTAAACTCTCCATCTATGGTTCAATATTGGGACCAACACGCCATCTATTCTTTAACATTGGAACTAACAAGACATCCGACAACGAGCTTAACTTACCGATGCCACGCCGAGAAGTGTTCCTTGTCGTCTTTGAGCGCTTCGGCGCCAGTGGGCGGCAGCACGGCGCGCGCGAGCCCGGCCGCCAGCAGCGCGCCGGCGGCGTGCGCGCACACCAGCGCGGCCAGCAGGCGCCGGCGGCACGCGCGCGGCGTCACCTCGTGGCAGTACGCGTAGCACGTCGGGACCAGGCCGCCCGACCCAATGGCTGAGCAGAATCTGGAGATTATAACTTCTGCTCAACTTACTGCCGTCGGTATCACGGAATAGAAAAAACAGTGGAAGTGGCATGAGCTTCGCTTAGTATCAGACCTGTTGTCGCCAATACTCAAACTATCATAAAAACAACACGCCACCATCGAAAATGTTTTTGGGGCGGCTATCGTTTTTACATTCCAAAATAGCACAATAAGGTATGCTTCTGGATTTATTTCCTATTTTAGAAATATCGAAATATTGAAATAAGCGATCGCGGCAAAAGTATGGTAGGTTATGCGCCGCATAACTATGCCACACGTTACACGCCTACTTGACACTTCTACTGTTTTTTCTGTTCTGTGGTCAGTATTGTGTCGCGACGCTAGTGACATCTTGTGATAAGTAGACATCTAAGACAGTGCCGTCAGTGTCAGTTGGCGCAACTGGATCTGATTATTCTTCGCCCTATCATTGGCTACTTCAAACTTCCTCCCAATATACTTCGGCGCTAGGAATCTGTTGGTTAGTCTTCCTACAATCGTATGACTTACTAGTTTTTGCCCACAGCGCTCTTTGGATGCTGTCCGATTTTCCAAGACCTAACAGTTGTCATAAAAAAGCAGTAAACTGTTTTCCTTCATCTTAAGATCATCTGGTGTACATGGCAACCGCTGAGGTTAGATCCTAAGAGTTCAGGTCACCTAGGCTCCGAAGTTGACTAACCTGGCCATCATAAAGGTCCCGTAGGTCGGCATGAAAGCGGCAATGGCGGCGAACACAGCGTTGACGGCCAGCGCGGAAAGGAGCGCTCGGCGCCGGCCCAGGCGGGCGGCAAGCGCGCCCCAGCCCACGGCGCCAAGCGAGCCGCCCACTAAACTAATGAGAACTGGGGAAAGAACGATTTGTTAGTTCGTTTTCCCGAAATCATGATTTCTTACTAACAGAATTTCAATTCCCTTTCTTTGGTCTGCTCCCACTAGTTCTATTGTCAGTACCATATAGCTCAAGTTAATGGTTACTGTAATAGAACTAGTGGGAACAGAGGGGCTAGACAAGATGCATTACGCTAACCAGCGTTTCTATTCGTTACGTTTTTAAACAAATCGCATCACTTGTAGATGACGTGATACGAAAAGTCACGTGATCAACCAGTGACGTGATTGGTTTAAAAACGAAGCGATTAGAAACGATAGTTAGCGTAGTGCATCTTGTCTAGCCCCTCAGACCCTTTCTTTTTCGGAATATCCTTTTTACAATCATGTTTTTCCACTGACACGTTGTTTCCTGTTGCATTCTTTCCCATTCCAATAATCAATTTGATAATGTCGACGGAGCTCAGCTTCCACGGAAGTCCTACCTATATCAGCCAAATTATGAGTGGAAAATTTTGTGATTGGCAAAAGGAGATCGGGTAATAATGCAAAGCCACAATAAAAGAACTCACCAAGCCAATTCTTCTCATGCGGCAGTATGCACAGCTCGATCTCACATGACGGCAGCACGAACGGGATCGCCGAGAGCTCCAACGTAGCCCCGGCGAGGGCTAGGCTGCATGCCAAGTATATCCTTGCTTGGGCCGCGCCGCAACCGGACTGGGGAATGAACAAGTTTCAATAAACTTTATATCCACTGGACTGTCCAGGGATATCTTTAGACTTATACTTCGTTCATTCAAATAGTGTGCATTGCAACCCCTTGAAGTCGCTGACACCGCCTTGCGCGCCGCGGCGGCTACATTGTACCAATTGTGGCAGCACATCAAAGCATGCAAACTATTTGAACGAACGAACTATAAGTTTCATTGGTCGATAGCCCGCATGCTTTTCGTGATACATTGCATCGCTGCAATAGCTCCTGGCTCAATAATGTCAAAACAACTTGTCAATGGATTGCTACAAGCATGATGCGGGCTATTGACCAATGAAATTGACAACAGCGTTTTATTGACAGCATCCTATTCATTAAGTTTTAAGTTACTGAACTTAATAATAGCACTTCTGCACTCCTCTAACAGTTGAACTGCCAAGTGGTTATGGCATCAATAAGGCAAACAAGCTAATAGGTCATGTCATGGCTAGTGTAGTGGGTTATAATATGGCAAATGCGTTGCCAAACCAGAGGAGTAAGATGGAATGCCTTTATTTTATGGTAATCATTTCAACAGTTGATCCCCAAACAATGCGACAATGCAGGATAAATGGTATGATGGTGGTAGCGATCGGATGATGGACCCTAGGCTTTTCCTCATGGAACTGGTCCAGCACTCGTGTCGGAATAGTCATTGAGCTCGCTGGTCCACGGACATCCAACCCTGGATATACAAGCTAATGTCTACCAGTGAGTGAGAACTGACCTGCCGCAGCGCATCCTCGTAGAACTGATCCAGCACGCTGGTGTCACTTTAGTCAATGAGCTCGCCGGTCCACGGACATCCAACCCTGGATACAAGCTACAGTCCACCAATCCCACAGCGAGTAAGAACTGACCTGCCGCAGCGCGTTCTCGTGGAACTGGTCCAGAACGCTGGTATCGCTTAAGCCGCTGAGCTCGCCGGTCCACGGACATCCAACCCTGGATCCAAGCTACAGTCCACCAATCCCACAGCGAGTAAGAACTGACCTGCCGCAGCGCGTCCTTGTGGAACTGGTCCAGCACGCTGGTATCGCTTAAGCCGCTGAGCTCGCTGGTCCATGGACATCCAACCCTGGATACAAGCTACAGTCCACCAATCCCACAGTGAGTAAGAACTGACCTGCCGCAGCGCGTCCTCGTGGAACTGGTCCAGAACGCTGGTATCGCTGTAGTCGATGAGCTCGCCGCTCTCATTATCGGCAGACTCCGGCGGATGCGCGAGGTTCGCACTGCAGTCGCCAGAAGCCTCCCCGTCTGAGGAAAATAAAGGATATACCTTTTTTTATGGTGAGGAAGGCAAATGATCATTTAAGAACCAATATAACCATACAGGTAGCGGCGAGGTGCGTGGCAGAACTACAGCTGTATTATTAATGTTTGAATATAAAGGTATGACTGCGATATTACACGACCGGCTTGTTAGCGTAGGTCGGTGCTCCATATAAACTCATGCTGAACTACGATTACGGGAGCTATGGAGCCGAAGTTGAGCTTGGAGGAGGTTTCGGAGCCAGAGCGCGCCTGCACGAGGCAAGCTGTTCCTTACATGCTGCTTTATCTAACATCTGGTATAAATCATCCTGACCTCCTAGCCGGTCCTCAGTGTAAGCCATGGCGTGCGCTATGGAGCCGAAGCTGAGCTTGGAGGAGGTTTCCGAGCTAGAGCGCGCCTGCACGAGGCAGGCTTGTTCCTCCGCCATGCTCCGAGCTTACAGCTTTGCGCAACATCTGTAATGCACAACTTTATTATAACTACTACGTTTCAACTAGCTTTTTCTAGAAATTTCATCGGCATAGATATCTAACATCTTACATTACACTAATTACCTACTTACAATTTTGGATACTGCAATTTATGGTTAAATATACATTAAATAAATTAAACAATTATATTTTACTCGTAACTTAACTATTCATTGCGTAAGGTTATTTAATGGAAGGATTTGTGATGGATGTGAAAATATATCAATATTTTAATTTTAGTATTTTCAAGGTTTTGTTGTATTAAAAGTGTGCATGTCCAAACTAAATAGGCTTTACTATTTTCATAAATTTATTGATGGATAGGTCTTTTTTTTTAAATTACTCTATGTCTGGCACATTGATTCGGTGAACTGCTTAACAATGAAGAAACAAACACACTTTCATATTTATAAAATTAGTAAGGATGGATAACCCAGTATAAGTTCAATTTCATTAGTATTTTATTATGCTCGCAATTTTGTCAGTGTAGAAGTTGTTTACGGCCATTCCCTTGGAAACTGTTTCATTTTCCAGTATTAAAATAACCTAATGTCTATCCTACCTCTATCAGATTTCACATCATACCTATAATGAAAGCACTTTTTTGCATTTATAATATTAGTAAGAGAGACAAGACTCCAATTTGCTATTTTTACCACTGTAGAGGAGTTCAATATAATTCACAAATTTTATTATCCTATGCACTATACTGTATTCCAAATACCATTAAAAGAAATCTAGTCTCATCATTATAATGATTCTATACATAAAATTTTACAAAAAGAAAAATACAAAGAGTTTTTTTTTTCAAGATATGAACATTGGCATATTAGACTTTAATTCAAAATTATTTGGAGCGAAACAATCAAAAATTGTGGTAAAACATGACTAATGCCTCCTTCTGTAAGTTATTTGTATCGGAAGCCAAATATTTACTAGTGATACTGTTGATATAACATCAGGTGGAGCTTTTCAGAAAGAGGTTAATGTGTCAATTAGAGATTTTAAAGGAATAAAACAATCTAAAGTACTTGACAGAAGCGCGTGGAGCTAACCCCTTTTGCCTGTGTTTAGTCCACCAGAGTAAATCTCTTTAACCAAACAACACACACACACACACACACACACACAAATAAAATTTAGGTTAAATAGTTTTAAGAATGGTACTATAATAAATAAACTGTAGGTATGGAAGAGCGGTGCCTCCTGGCACTGGTTATTTTGAAATAACTTGCAAGGAGACGCCGGCCATCATATGATTTGTACTGGATTGTTAAAGAAATAAAGAATTTTGAATTATTATTATTTTTTAATTGTCCTCGCGTGTGATATCCATGGACTTGTTTCTCTAATAAGTCCTTGGCGATTGTCTAAAACTCGATACTGGCGAAATACACCTTGTTAAAAAAAGTAGTGAAAGCCATTAATTAAGAAAAAAAAAACCTAAAACTATTTTAGCTTCTTTTTATCGAAATTTTGGTGCTTATACAAAACAAACAAAAAATGCAATTACTCCTCAGTTTGAATAGCTCTGCCTGACATTACTATGATAAATTTAAAGGAATTTGACCGTTAATAGGGCATTTCCGAACCCGAGCTGCAGGGAAAAAGTTAGGTAACACCACCAATAAGAAAACCACATTTATTTTTAGAATAATGCTAGTCCAGAGTGCCTTATCTAACTTCATATACAATATAGGTCATCGGGCTTCAAGTGATAAGCGTTGATAAGGATTGATAAGGCCCCACTGGCATTAGAATCTAAGGCATTGTTAAAAAGAACTAATTGCACATACAGATAGACAAAACAGTTGAAATACTTAAAGAGTGAGATGTAAAAATGTTATTTATTTGTCCCATTGAAATAACATTATTATTGCACTGATATAGATAAATAACAAAGCATGGAATGGTCCACTTCTCTGGAAATTTGCACCATTATGAAGAATTTAGTTTATTATTCGTAAATGATCTGTATAGTGATGAAATATAAATAATAAATTACAGATACTGCTCAAATAGTAATGTATAAAAGCTAAAAACACAAGCACTTACTGTGGTATCGAATTTGAACTTAAACCAGTTCAATATTTGCACAAATTTCACACATTATTACGAGAAGAGCAAAGGAGAATTAAACATTGTCGCAAATATCTATCCAACAATTTTAACACCACTACATCGGTGACGATCCACAGCTTCAGTAGGCGTTAGAACGCGTTTATCCAATTATACAATGCAGGGGAGCTCGGAACGGGAGCAGGGTACACTATAACTATAACACTTCTTATTTATCAGTCGAACAATCGCAATTATTCACGTTTATGCATTAAAATCCGAATCAATTCGACACATCCACAGCAATCGTGTAAAAATGCACTTTTAAATTTTCTACGTTGATATAATACAATTTAAACACACGAAATCCACTTAACTTTTATTTGATATACGTTATGGAGCTTTTAAAACACAATGTAGCTAAATGTTCAACTACAAATATCTATCGGGCTTTTTTTTCAAAACAAAAATAAAATAAATAAACGCGCAGACTCACGGACAAAGCATACTGATAAGTTTATTAACCAAGCGAATTGTATAGAAGCCCCCCCGCTACGTTCAAACGTGCGAACAATATGCATCATATGCATGTTAAGAAAATTTTGAATTTGGTTAGGTTGCATTAGAGTGAATGGTTATATTTTTGAAGCAATGAACGAATAGTCAAAAATATCGATTAAAGCGATCAATAAGCGGCAATTTCAATCAGAAAGTCAAATAGGAATTACCACAACTCAAACATAATTGTGTTTATTACGTTTGTTTGAACAATTGATGCTATCAAATTAGATTATTTTTTAATTAGCACCTGAATTATATACTGGTGCTGAACTTTATTATTGAACTTTGTATAAAGAATCAGGACAGCAAAATAGCGTCCATCTGAATTTCCATCATGACCCGTGATGTCTATAAATAGAACGTAGCGGGGCCACGGGATATTGCATCAATTTGCAATGTCAAGGTCAAGTTCAACACTTAATTTTTATTCCTTTTTTTTTAAATAGGAATCCTTTTTTTTTTGTTACTTCAAAAAGCTCTATAAAGATACATTTTTATATTTCTATTTAACTTTTTTTTGGAAATGTTCTCCAAAAAGTATAAAAACCGCTCGTAGAGGTACTTGAAAAGCATCGATTTTGAACTGCCAGCACTGCATAATTTAAAAAAAAACACTATTAATTGACTATTAACACTTACAATTTGGACCATTTATTTGTAAAGCAATATAAGCGTCTTTATAAATTTGAACACTGAAAGCGGTGCTACAGTGTCTTAAATGTATGTACAAAATTACATTGTGATTATAATCGCTGGTGTTGTGTGCAGAGTTGCAACAATTTAATTGAACTTAAGACCTGGTGAAGCACTTATTACGAAAACACATTTTCATTTGTTTACAGTCACACTTCACAATGTTTCCTTTACACTCCTATCTTCTACAAATTCGGAAATGATTAAAGAAACCAACTCAATTCGCGGAAACGAAATAAATTATGCCCGTTTTTCGCAACACTGGATAAACAAGGAACTGCGAAACTGTGCCAACAAACTAGAAATGGCACGATATTGCATGTACATAAAAAGTCTTTTGATAAAGCCTTTAAAGAATTTTAATACGCTCAAAACCAAAACTTTGCTGTATTTTGACAGGCAAATTATTTAATGTAACTTAAGAAAAGCAAGTAAACTAAACCGTTTCGGTGGAACTTGGTATTTATATAAATTCTTTCCTTTAATAAAATTATCTCATGTGGAGCAGTAGGACGCCTGGAGTTTAAGGTCAAGAAAGAGATGAAAATGTAGGTTAGTGGGATGAGTAACAGAGAGGAAAGGAAGCTCAAGACGACTTGAAAGATGCTTCAGTCTTCGGTTGGTATCATTCATTCGATGTTTTTAGTAAAAAATATATTTTGATATTGAGCTCATCTACTTATTAACTTTATTTGAGTAAAAGTAAAACATAATAATGTACAGTACATATACATATATTTATATTGTAGAGTAGGGATTACGTTCGTTATCAACTTTTTCGCGCTTGTAGTTTAGCGTAGTTAGTTGCCTAAAAAGAATTATTTTTGGTGATATAATATGAACACTTATTTTTACAAAAAATAGATAAGTGATTTCGTAGTAGGTACTCTTATCGTTACTGTCCTTATCCTAACTAAATAATATAAATAGAAAGTGAGTCTATTTGTTCCGTTTTAACGGTCAAATAGCTTAATTGATTACCACAAAACTTGCTTGTATGTAGCATGTAAATGGAAACAACAATTTCCAGAAATCTTTAATACACTAATATAAGGTTTAGATGAGAATGGAGCCTAGTTTGGAATTTAAAAACTAGCCCCAACACCCTTTTATTTACTTCCTTAACTTTACTAATATAATAATCCTTATGTTTATCCTTGAAAAAATCCTACATGCATTAATCATACAGTTATTAGTTTAAACAAAACATTATATATTATTTTCAAAAATGAGACCTATTACTGATTAGATTGAAAAATATTGTAAAAAAAAATTTGATAGATTTTTAATACTCATTAGCTCTGTTTTCCCCACTAAAATAAATACCCACCCCCCCCTCCACTAATAGTATGTATAAATATGAAAGTGTAAGTTTTATTTCGTTTGTTTATTTGTACGAACAGATTACTGATAACTGCCTGAAAATAGAGCAGTAATTATCTCACCAGTTACTACTGTGGTTTAGCTATGTGAGCTAAGTTATTAAAAACTTTAAAGGTTTTTTTTTACAAAACTGGACCATTTTATGATAAATATATATTATACTAAGTCCCAAGTTCATAAAAATTAGTCATATATGACTTCTTAGTTTTGGGATATATCTTACGATCCTTTATCTCTTGTGAGTTGTTAACATATTGACCAGTAAGTCCACGCATTGCGCAGAAAGGAGTGTCAGGACATGCGCAGAAGGGTTAAGGCTTGTACGAGTTACTTAACAAATTGCAATCTTCAAAGTTGCAATAGTGAAAAAATAGAATTATGTCATTTAATTATTGAAAAGAACGAAAGCATTAAAGATAAATAACTCAAAATTAAGATTTTAATTTCATCCCACTATCGATTCGTTCATTCCATTCACCTCACCTTTTAGCATTGGCTACATCTTCATCAACGTCAAACGTCAATGTCAACAAATGACACAAATGTACAAAACGGCGCGAAAACCGTAAAGTAAATTTTAGGTTAGACCGTCTATTTATTTACTGTTAAAATTAAAAATGCGCGAGTTAAGTTCAGATAATTTTTCCTCTACGCAAATAAAATTAATAAGGAAGTATTTAAAACTAAGAATAATGGAGGATAACGTTTCGTTTCGAGGCCACAAGCAAGAATGGGATCATGTTTACGATTTGATGAAAAGAGCCGTTTTGCAGGGAGAATCTCACTCAGCGTTGTTAATAGGACCCAGAGGCAGTGGAAAATCAACCGTAAGTCTCCCTTTATTAACTAGTTTTGTAAAAAAACATGTCCATACAAATATTGCTTGAATTTCAAGTGACTGACGAAGACTTCGACCGGTACATTTATTTCAATATATTGCATAAATTTGGCTGAGTTCTTGCAGATCAAGGATTTATATTGAGTGCGTAATATTAGTGAATCCCGGTACGATTTAAAAATAATAATTAAGGGCAATTTTAAGTACCCGAAACCGACGTGCGTGCATGACTCGATGTATGAATGTGGAAGAAGCAAAAGAGATTTGTCAAGATCGTAGCAGGTGGAAAGAAGTGGTCTCTGCCTACCCTTCTGGGAAACAGGAGTGATTTAATGTATGTATGTATGTAAGGGCAATCTCATCTCTAAGAAGTTGAACTAATCCCAAATTAAGCGCTAGGATTTTACTATGTGTATGAGATAGGGTAGGGTTTTTCATTTTTCACACTTAGCAGTTTTTTTATGAATTCGCTCAAATTCTTGCTCCTATTTGCTTAATAATAATAATAATAATATTAATAAAGCCTTTTTAATTCCAAATAAGTACAAGTACAAGTGTTACAAATTTATGCCATTTTACAGTATTTAAGTTGTTAGTATTGTTAGTTGTATTTTCTTAGATTTGTTAATTGTGGTTAGTTTCTATAGATTTGGACCCCTCTCTGGGTGTAGGCCTCCTCCAGCTTTTTCCATGTCTCTCTGTCTCCCGCCTTTTTCAGCCAGTCTTGCTCTATTTGCTTAAAAGACCAATAAATAAAATAATTAAAAAAAAAAATGTATTTAGGGGTTGCACACTTGAACCACTTGAATAAATTTTCATGATTTTACAATTCTCTGAAGCAGCAACAGGCAGAAAGAATGAATGGTCGATATCATAGTGTGTGACATAAGTTGCCTGGAAAGTTAGTTATTGTTTGTGGTTTTTGGAATAATAATAAACATTGAAAATCTGCTATAGCATAATTTGATGACGCGCTGGCCTAGTTGGTAGTGACCCTGTCTACGAAGCTAGCGGTCCTGGGTTCAAATCCCGGTAAGGGCAGATATTTGTCTGATGAGTGCGAATATTTGTTCCTGAGTCATGGATGTTTTCTATGTATTTAAGTATATATTTCTCTATATAAGTATTTATATTGTTGTCTAGTACCCATAGTACAAGCCTAGAGCTTAGTTTGGGACTAGGTCAATTGGTGTGACATTGTCCCCTGATATTTATTTATTTATTTATTTCATGTGGTCAATTTGTAAAACCTCTAAATGTTGTCCTTTCACCTTGAAACTAGACATTTTAATTTTTTACATTATAAAGACTTAAGGCGTAGGCGAAGTGTGCTAAAAATATGTCATTATTTTTTTTCCGTACAAAAAGCTGGTTTAATATGGATGGTTTTTAGCTTAGCTAGGTTTCATGGAAATCATTTGGGCCATTCTTAAAGAAGGGGTCATTATAATATTGTTTTTTTTTTATAATACACTAGCAGCTCTTTGAGCTGATGCGTGTATATCACTGCACATGGATCTATAAAGTTTTTAAAAACTTATTAAGTCTATTTTTAAAGATGTTCACTCACGGTGCACTGATAACAGTTTCTGGTAAAGTATTCTACAGTTTCACCACCTGATTTGACAAGAAGTGTCTCCTAGGGTTGCTAGCACAGAGGCTAGACTAGTGTCATGGAGTGCCTTCTCAACCTTGTCTTCCCCTTGTTTTCTTGTCTCTTCGGATGTTATGTATTATATAGCCCATCTATATCTTAGTTACTGATACATTCCTTCATATGTTTCAGCTAGTTAACTCGGTGCTTCACAAGTTGGGCAAAGAAACGGACATAGCCAGTGACGCTATTATTGTGAAGCTGAACGGGCATATGCATCATGATGACAAGGTGGCACTCCGAGCTATTACGGCTCAGGTATGTTTATACAGTTTATGCTATGTGGAAATTGGTTCTTATATGTAGGTGAAGAATGTAAATTAATGTAATGGTTTTTTTTAGGGAGGTATGTTCCTTTGCAGTGATAAAATATGTAGATAGAAAATGCTCAATATATTTCTCTATTACTATTTCCTTACTATTTCTTATCAAATCAGATTATTTTGGTAGACAAATGGTCTCCATTTTTTAACATAAATATTTACCTCTATTAAATCTTCCACCAGGGCCCGTATTATGGTCGCCTTTATCGCGGTGGATAAAGCTTCCGTCACTCTAGCACTTACATACTGGTCAGAAAGTGACAGATGCTTTATCTACGCTTATCTAAGTCGATAAACACAACCATAATCTGCCCGCAGCATGCAGTTAATATCACTTCAAATCATCATTTTAGTTTTGGACATTATTTATTTTTATATTGTTCTGGAGTAGTTTTTCAATAACTAACTGGTATTTGTCAATGGGAGCATACTTTGATAGTGCCAATAATGGCGAAAATTCTGCTATAAAAGTAATCTATATATATAAAAGGCAAACCTGACTGACTTATATATCAACGCACAGCCGAAACTACTGTACCTAGAAACTTGAAATTTAGTACAGGGGTTCCTTTCATGATGTAACTGAGCACTAAGAAAGGATTTTCCGAAAATCGACCCCCAACGGGAAAAAATGAAGGCATTAGCGAGAAACTAATTCTATGCGTACGAAGTCGCGGGAGTCCTCTAGTAAATTATATTTTCCTAGAGGAGAACTAGTAGTAGAGTTATCTAGTACGCTTAGTACTAGTCCCAAAACTAAGCCTAGACATTAGTTTGGGACTAGTTTAATTTGTGTAAATATCTCGCTTTTTAGGGTTCCGTACCTCAAAAGGAAAAAAGGAACCCTTATAGGATCACTTTGTTGTCCGTCTGTTATTTCGGGAACGCGTGGAGGTATCGAGTTAAAATTTAAACCATATACTCAAGTCTACAGGCCCTTGAAGCTGTGAAAAAATCAAACTTCTAAGTTAACTTAAAACAAAGATACGGGCCTTTTATGCCGCTAAAAACGTATATTTCGACACTCTCATGGGAATCAAAATTTATAGGGTATTTTCCGTTGAACTAGAACTATGAAATTTGGCTAGTAATACCGTCTCATACTACAAATATAGGGAAAAATCTGAAACCCAACATTTTTAATTAAATAAAAAAAAACAGGGTCTTTATGCAAGGAACGGCGGCGGTGCAAATTTTGAATTGAGTTAACCGTATCATGTGCGGAACCCGCGGTGAGCGAGTCAGACTCGCCTTGTCCTTTTTTTTAAAGTACAAATACAAATATATTTTATAGATGCAACTAGAAAACGCAGTAGGCGACAGAGTATTCGGCACATTCGCCGAAAACCTATCTTTCCTGCTGAGCTGCCTGCAGAGCGGGGTGGACCGCCGCTGCAAGAGCATGGTGTTCGTGTTGGAAGAGTTCGACATGTTCTGCCACTCTTCTCGCACGCAGACATTGCTTTACAACCTGTTTGATATCACGCACAGCAAGCAGGCCCCTATGTGTGTGTTAGGTAAGTGTTTAAGTGGAAGCGGTAAAACAAACGAAAGGTAAAATAAAATAAAAATCGTTCAAGTACGAGTCGGACTCGCGCACCGTTGATTCGTACCGCTGCACAGTAGCTATTATTATATTATATTCCAATTTAAACAACTCACGCTTGACTGTGACTTGCAAGCCCATCTCCCACTTGACTGTTTTTTAGTATTTGCTGTTTTTCTTCATTGTTTGAGTTAATGTTTTTTCTCTAGCAGTATTCAATTCAATTCAATTCTTTATTAAATAGCCTCTGTCCATCCATTGGGACAATTCTGCCAGTGTCAAGGTTAGGAGTTACATATACATATCAAAAAAAACATAATTCGACGTTGTTCGGTGATCCTCTAGCCTCCGTGAAGCGATGTAGGTAGAACTTTACGAAGACCAGATGGGATTTTCTTGGAGCAATCCTTCCAAAGGCGATACGTGTTCAAACTTGAATTCTTCATTATACTGCACATTTGAATGTTAATTTACTGCATATTAATACATCATTACTATCCATTAAACAACAAAATATGCAAAAAATCAAAAACAATTAAGAAAGCGACGCCATCTTGTCAAAAACCCAAAGAGAATCCTCTCTAGCAGTATGATTTCATTATCCCCCAGGTGTCACCAATCGCCTGGACGTAATGGAGATGCTGGAGAAACGAGTCAAGTCCCGGTTCTCCCACCGCCACATATTCCTGTTCCCGGACGACCAGGACCTGGTGGGGGTCCGCAGGGAGCTCCTGGTGGAGCTGCTGGCGGTGCCCGTCGTGAGGAAGAAGCGCGCCAGGAGGAAGAGTGGCGGTAGGTACCCAGAGGCAGGCTCGAATTTCAACAGAAATAAATTAAGGTGAAGTCTTGTAATTGCAACTATCTGGTTATTGCAACTAACTTAAATAACTCCTTCTAGGATAACTGTTTAGAAAAACGACAGGCGTGATATTGTATTTCTTAGTAAGGAAGAACGATATCACGCCTGTCGTTGTTCAAAACAGTGATACTAGAAGGAGTTATTTAAGTTAGTTAGTTAGTTGCAATAACCAGATAGTTGCAATTACAAGACTTCACCTTATGGACTTCTTGCCTGATCTTTTTCGGGTCAAGACAATTGCCTTACGTAGATAGGCCAATCGGCGTCATTATTGCCTAACGCACTCGCAATCACAATCGGCTTCCAAGTCGGAGAATTGTCTTAATTTTGTATGCAGACTTGCCTTCGGACAGTAAAAATGGAAACGATTGCGATTGCGAGTGCGTTAGGCAATAAGCCCTCGGGATAGATGCTTAAGGTCCACATCGATAGGACTTGGTAGCAAATACGACCAGCTGGCCTATTGCCTAACGCACTCGCAATCGCAATTGATGGACTGTACTGGACTGAAATTTTTCAGTCAACTTATTCGCTATATATTACTTACCATATTAAATCTATATATATAAAAGGCTAAACTGACTGACTGACATATCAACGCACAGCCGAAACTACTGTACCTAGAAACTTGAAAATTAGTACAGGGGTTCCTTTCATGATGTAAGTGAGCACTAAGAAAGGATTTTCCGAAAATCGACCCCCAACGGGAAGAAATGGGGGGGAGTAGCGGGAAACTAATTCTACGCGTACGAAGTCGCGGGCGTCCTCTAGTTTGATATAAAATACTTTTTATCAAATAAACAGCTGGGTGAAGGTCGTCTCCTATTGAGATCTCCTACTAAAATCTTTTCCTGAAACTTATTGTCGCAAAGTTATATCAATATTTCTAATTTGTTCCAGTCAGTGAAGAGTCCATGGAAACAGACAACCAGAACTCCATTCCTGTAGAGGTCTTTCAACGATGCAAGGTGGACCCTCAGCAGTTCTTGGCTTTGGACCCTGGCTTTGCCGAGGATTGGAACAACCATATAATTGCTTTGGCGAGTGAAGAAAAAGTCACAGATTGTTTGGAGAAAATGTGCTATTATACTGTGAACGAGCAAATATTTAAGGATATTTTGGTGAGTGTTTTTAGAATTTTAGCACATTTTAAAACTTGTTATAGGTTTGGTATGTGTATCTGTGTCTGTCTTTTTAATTAATTATTGATTACCTTTATTTTAACAAAAAAAACTACAAATGGCGGACTTAATACAGGGCACCCGATGGTAAGTGCGATCTGTGACCCATAGACATTTACATTCTCAAGACTACAATCTTGATAAGTATGGGAGCGCGGGGAACAAGTGAGACAACAGCTGGCTGGTAACACACTGATTTATTATAAGATGCGATGCGGCGTGAAGGCGCAGCTACACGCATACCTATATATATGTACATACATCAGGGACCGGAAAACCCATTCGTTTGCTTAAGCCGTTCGAATCGATATCCCCTTCATACGATAACCCAAACGTTTCGGTAAGCCTTTCATCGGCTTAGCCGTTCATTACGATAGCCCGTTCAAGCCGGGTAACCCGATCCGTAACAACCGGTAACCGCTTACCGAATCAGATAGATTTTCGAACTAACCGCTTATCGTTCGGGTTACGGTAACCCGTTCCATCCCCTCTTTTCTCGCACTGCACGCGACGTGGTATGTGTAAGAACTAAAATATCTTGACAGGTTCAATTAGCGCAACAAGGGGTAACCTGTTCGCGGCTTATTGATACCGGTAAGCGGTAAGCCGAATTTATTCAATCGAAGCGATAGCCTTTATAGCGGTTAAGCTGATTAGAGGGTTACCGAAACAGGGGAGTTTTTAAAAACCATCTTAATAAAAACCCGTTCAAAAACCCAGGTTACGGTAAGCGGGTCCGGTCCCTGACATACATAACAAATCTTAAGACCGCAAATGCGTTGCCAACCCTGAGGACTAAGATAGAATGCCTCTACGCTAGTAATGTCACCGGTTGTCTTACCCTACACCGGAACACAACAATGCGAATGCTGCTTGGCGGTAGGTTAAAGGATAAGATAGTGGTAGCGAGTGTAGTGATCCAGACGGACCCTGCACAAGGTCCTACCACCGCTTAACCCTTTGAACGCCAAGAACCACTAAAGTGGTCGTGTACTGTCGTGCCTACCACGCCATCGACCTATATAGTGGTCACAGATACAGTGCAAAATAGACCCGAGTATTTGTGACGTAAGGTTGACATTCGCTGTGGTTTTCAACTGTCATTGGCGTGTGAGGACGACGTTTGTATCAAGTCAAAGGCGTTCAAAAGGTGCTATAAGCTAGTTAAAGCTAGCGTAATCGGGATGCAGGCATCGCGCCAAATATATTTTATACATAGACCTTATTGTAAGTGGCAAAGGGGCGTGTAGATATTTTTATATTTGTTATGACTGACAGTCAAGGGCACAAATATGTATACACCCCAGTCTCAAAAATATGTACACATAGACCTTATTACTATGGCAATAAGGTCTATGTGTACATATTTTTGCACCTTTGTGTGGATATATATTGTTATCCTTGACACTACAAAAAATAATACACCACATATTTTATTTATGTCTAATATATTTATTCTAAAATATTACCTATTACAAAAAAATGACAAAAAGTTCGCGATTCTTTGCACATACACGTTTGATTCTCGATGAAATATCTAAAAACTACAAGTTAAATCACACAGCATGAGAACACCCACACCTTTCCACATTGACCAGACGAACTGCATTTAGCACTTTAACCAGAGGTTCCACGAAATCCCCTATCATATACGCTACCGGCCTCACCGCTTCCCTAACAGCTCTGACGACATTACCCAAAAAAACCAACGGCGGTTGTATTATTGCATTAAAAGACAACGTCAACATCGGCTTTAAAACATAGTCCGATAATATCTGTACACTTCCTACGAAAAAACTCCTCGTAATTCTCAAAATTGACCGTTCTACATGAAGAAAGATAGAAACCGGAATATTACCCACAATTTGCGGTATAGCGACACATTCTGCTACAACTCTATTCGTAACATTCGATATACGTAACGCAAACTGTTCTGTATACGTAAAATTACCATCGGAAATCGATAAGAACTCTCCGGTCGACCTTTCGAAGTAGTACATCTCAACTCTATCCGGCGAATTTTCGTTTTTTAACTCTTGAAACTTTGACCAAAACGTATGCTTAGTCAATTCTTCTTTCACCGGCGAAAGTTTTCTCTTCGCTTCTGCTTTCTCTGTGTTTTGTTGGCTAGGATATGCGACTAGCATAGGATGTTGTAACACGTATAACTGTGTGTCTCCGCTGCCGTTTCTTACCGCTTTTATGGGACTGGATGAAACTGGTAATCGAGGAGAAGTTTGCGTAGCGGCTACTGTTGGATCCTTTTTTTTATGTTTCTGGACTACTACTTGTAAATAAGAGCCTGTATCGCCTGAGGCTTGGGAGCGTATGTCTAGTTCCGTGTCCTGGTATTGCGTCGAGCCTGATCCGTTCATATCTAGGCGGGTGTTCGCTATTTCTATCTCCTTCGCTTCTACCCCGCGATTCGTGGTAGAACTGGTGAAATTGGACGCGTATTTTTTCGGTGATTGAGTCATTTTCAATTCAATTCAATTCAATTTTTAGGAGGAGAGTGGCCCCTTTTCGTCGGATAAATATTATGGACTGTTGACAGCTGTTTGAAATTTAGCTGTCAGTTGACGTTTAGTTTTTTATGTGGCTGAAGTGTAGTGTGACTAGGTTGAAATGACAATTCAAGAGTCTTGCAGAATACTGTGCTTTATTGGGGAAACGTTCTGCTTATATACTATGGTTTCTATTCATTATCTAGGCTTGGGGTTAATGGTGTGGAACTTACGATAATTCATCGTAAGCAGAATTATAAGTAAATGTCAAAGTTTAAACTATAAACTTCATAGCATATACATCAGCTGTATCAGCTGTTACATTAGTGACCTCACTACAGCTTTCCCCTTTTTTTTTGAGACAAAATTAGTAATAAAAACTACTTTTGGCTTATACTTAATTTACTTATGGTATCTATACATAATACGTTCTTAAACTATCTTAATGTGATCTGTTTACAGTTTGTTTTAGCCTACGTTACATGTTCCTTATATGGCTATGAAGTACATTGTTGTATTTACATTTATGCTTGCAATGAGTTTTATGATATTCATTAGTTTCGCATTCTTAAACACTGTTTAAATGCGATAGTAGTCCCTTATTTGGTGGTCGTATTTGATAGTCTTGATTTGTTATAAATCATAAATCATAAATCATAAATCATAAATCATTTATTTGTTTGTCCAGCATAGGTTTATACATGTTTATACATATAGATCTTTAATATAGTTAAGGTTATGTCCCTTTATGTGGTACTTCTCGGCATACAAACATGCTGTGCAGCAGTTATGGTTTCTTATTTCATATGTTAAGGGCCTATTTCACAATCGACAAGTAAATTTATGTGCCAGTTAAAGTTAGCTCTCTCTTTGTCTATGTTCAAGTGTAAGAAAAGGAAAGGGCTACATTTATGTGTCAGATACGCGTTACTTGACGATTGTGAAACAGGCCCTTAGTGTTGTGTTTCATTTATTCACTATTCTGCATTTGTTTCGTGAAGTCGCGTCTAATATGTCGGTCTCTATCATGGTACAACTTTACTCCGTATTTACGATCTATGTTATAGTTTTAGTGTCCATCATGATGTTATGTTATATTTTTATAACAATATGGACCCTGGCGTGTGAATTGGAGTACGTTAGCGTGTTCGATGCGACTGTGGGCCATCCGTTGATGTGGACGCTCCATCCGGCGGAGGATCTTATGGAGACGCTATGCGTGGAGTTGAGTGCGTTGGACGCGATTCGCGAGTTACTGTGCGTGGATCATTCGCTGACATCCGATGGTCGGCACTGGCATGTGAGTTGGCGCCAGTTGGACTGGTTGGCTATTGACGAAGTACGCCATTACTCCTTGGTGATGTGAGGTATGCTGTTAGTGATATTGGTAGTGATGGTGTTATTTAGTATATTGGTTTTTTTTATTTATTTATTACTAGCGGCCCGCCAGCGGCTTCGCCCCGCTGCAAATTTCAGACTTTCCCGGTGGGTTTTTAAATTTTTCTCTCCGTAAGGACCATCCCCGTACTTCAAGGAATATTCTAAAAAAAGAATTAGCGAAATCGCTTCAGCTGCTCTCGAGATATGCGCTTAGCAACACATTCAGCGATTCATTTTTATATTATAGATTATTATACTCAGGCAGTTTTTTTAACACCTCCTTTCTTTATAACTTTACAATGTGTCCAAGTATTTTCACTGGTAGCTCGACCGAGTCATGATCATATTACAAGGATTCCGAGCCTGCCTTGTAATCTGGTGTACCTTGCACAATCCTCTTCGCTCAACAGCGCATCTCGGGCTACTGTTGATAACGAATGGGATCTTTACTCTATTATTCCAGCTCCTTTAAATATGAATCTAATACCCAACAAAAAAAACTCACTCTATAAAACCCTTAGCTCATAACTAGACCCCGTTATCGGAGGTGCAATTTGGTAGCTTGACGGTTCTAGGGATGGGTAAAAATATTTTAAAATAATAACTAAATGTCGATAATCTTCTGTACCTCAATGAGAGTCTAATATTTTAATTAAACGTGTTTATTTTGTAAAACAGGACTAATTACAAAATTAATATGAATTTTCATTTTTATTTTTTATAAATAAAAATAACTGTAATATTAACTATCTTAGTTCAGTAGTTAGCAAGATAGTTAATATTACAGTTATTTTTATTTATAAATATATTACTAAAATTTGTTCTAAGTTACAGGGCGTTAGACTTCGTCTTGTGTTGCTGAAAATCCATTTTAAGAAGGAAAATGACTTTTTTACTTCGATAGAAGTAACGGGCATAAATGGATCACAAAAACAATCTGTTCAGTTTTAGTTTAACAAATAGTAAATAAAACGAATTGTAAAAAAGTTATCTATCGATATCGACATCATAAATAATTTTACCCATCCCTAGAACCGTCAAGCTACCAAATTGCACCTCCGATAACGGGGTCTACTCATAACTCATAAGTATTCCAATAACTTTTAAGTGGCCAGCCTAATCACTCGTTGTGACACTTATTCGCCTTTTCCTTAAAATGCTTGCATAATGCACTTTTCTAAAAAAACTTTAACACACGTATTAAATACCACTCTATTTGTCCTCTCTCTTTAAAACAAAATTAATTTCTCAATATTCATTCAAATATATTTTTTCTCTAGTTTTTTTTTTCAATAATCTGTTAACCATTAAAATCCACCAAAGTTTATTTGTTGCATTCCTATATCCTTCTGAACGCACATCTGAAATCACGACACCTCCTTTCATAACATAATGTATACCTAATTACTCAAATTTTCTTCCTATGTTTACTGCTTCAACTTTTCGCCCTACTATTTCTTTTTCTTCTGTCTTGTCAGGTCCATTGTCAATTCCGAATAAAGTATTTTATATACTTCCCTAATTTAATTAAAACTAGTTAAAATAAAGTGGGGCAAAACAATGCAATAATAACCATCAGTAATTATCTTATAATGTTAAAATAAACATTTCATATCGTGTAAAATTCATTGATACTTTGCTAAAAAAATTAGTTTAATTACGAATTCATTTCATGTAAACATGTACAGTCACCAGCAATAATATATCATCCAACATGGGGCGCAAAAGTATCTGTCACGCTCTTATACCTCTAGTAATAAAGACGTGTCAGATATTTTTGCGCCCCACGTTGGATGATATATTATTGCTGGTGACTGTACATTACGGAGACAAGTCTTTCTAACAAGCCATGTAATCCGATCTGTAATAACAGACGGGCGCACGCGCTGCATTTCATTTACGTTTCTGTGAACTAGATGAGATCATCCGTCACAAATTGTTTTCTAACAAGGCATAGTTACTTTCTAATAGTTTATAGTCTAAAATTGAACATAAATTGTGTAAAATCCATTGAACTTTTACCAAAATGAAAGTATGAGTTGAGCGTGCGTGTGAAAAAAACGTAAATCATTTTAAATTTAAAAAAATATCGTATGTTTTAATCGAACTGTTTCCTCGAATTTAATAATGACTAGAGGACGCCCGCGACTTCGTACGCTTAGAATTAGTTTCCCGCTACTCCCCCCATTTCTTCCCGTTGGGGGTCGATTTTCGGAAAATCCTTTCTTATTGCTCACTTACATCATGAAAGGAACCCCTGTACCAAATATCAAGTTTCTAACTACAGTAGTTTCGGGTGTGCGTTGATATATAAGTCAGTCAGGTTTGCCTTTTATATATATAGATAATAGCTCAAAATGAATCCCGTCTTAGTGCACCCCTAGGATATCCAAGGAATTCCATCCAAATTTCAAGTCCCTAGGTCCAGCGGTTTCGGCTGGGCGTTGATCGATCAGCCAGTAATTTTCTTTTTTATGTATAGGTACTTACAGATGAAAAAAAAAACAACTTTCTTATTATTTTTAATGAAAAGGGAACCACCAAATAAAATCAAATGTTATCTTAAACATGAATTAGTAATTACGTAGGTTGGGCAACGACAAAAAAAAACTAATGCGGCGGGAAATAGAGTGAACTGTTGTATTGTTGGCCACCTACCAACTATTGGCCCCATGAACTTTAACATAAGGTAATAGAGACGATAATTCAACAACCACTAAGTCCCAGTAACTGGTAATTTAGAGGCTAGTAATTAGGTGTTACCACAGAACAGAAAAAACAGTAGAAGTGTCAAGTGGGCGTGTAACGTGTGGCATAGTTATGCGGAGTTCCGCATAACCTACCATACATTTGCCGCGATCGCTTATTTCGATATTTCGATATTTTGATATTTCTAAAATAGGAAATAAATCCAGAAGCATGCTTTATTGTGCTATTTTGGAGTGTAAAAACGATAGCCGCACCAAAATTTCCATGGTGGCGTGTTGTTTTTATGATCGTTTGAGTATTGGCGACAACAGGTCTGTTACTAAGCGAAGCTCATGCCACTTCCACTGTTTTTTCTATTCCGTGGGTGTTACCCTATCAATCCATGAAATGAAAATTTCTTTTCCAGTTCCAACTAGTTTGCACCGTCTCACTAAGCAAGCCGTACATCGACTCGGCAGACATCTCCTCGGCCATAGACAAGGCCGTGGCGCCCGAGCACAAGGTGAAGCTACTCCAGTCGCTCTCGATCCTGGAACTGTCTCTGGTCATCGCCATGAAGCACGGCCAAGAGATATTCGACGGGCAGCCGATGAACTTCGAAATGGTTTTACATAGGTATGTTTATTTCGCTTTTAACATTTTTTTTATTGTTTAGAGAAAGCATACGAGCACACAGGCATAATGATAAGTGGGATGGCAGCAGTGTCCGCATTGTTGTGTTTCCAGTGTGGCGATAAGACAACCTGGTCTATACATGAACTATATTTTGCATCAGGGGAGGGGGGAATGGTCAATTTTCGTCTTCTTTCATGGATAAAATCAAAACTATTTCTTTTACAATAATAACAAAAATATATTTGAGATCCTTATAACGAGCCCTTTCATTTGACATATGACATAGTAAGGTTTGCAAAACTTTTTTTTAATTTCCTAATTTGTCCCTCGAAAATTACTCTTATTTTTAAAAATATTTATTTACTTTGCACATCTGTGTTTGGGTCATAGGATTACAGCATCCTATCAATTTCACCTGATTTGGTCCAGTAGCTTCGGAGCAAATTGGCCGTGAAAGACGGACGGACAGACAGACAGACGCACAAGTGATCCTATAGGGGCTTCGTTTTTTTTTATTTTTTGTACGGAACCCTAAGGACCAGCTGACTCTCAAATGTCCGTCAAACGTGGATACTTCGGACAGCGTGGATTCTTGGACAATGTGAGTTATTTATGTACATTACACCCCAATTAGACCCAACGCATTCCGGTGACAGATGGACCATAAACCAAATTCAAATTTTCAAAATTCAAATCATTTATTCTGTAAGTAGGCCCTGTAGGCAATTTTACAAGTCTGAGTCTACCAGCGCTTCCAAAGAGACCACTGTTGAGAAGAAGCGCCGCAAGAAACTCAACAGTAAGCCGTTTTCCAAAATAAATTACAATACTAAACTTAAGCTACATAAAGCGCTGTACCTATTGCCAGCGTAACTTCTAAACCCACACTATCACAAGTAGCCACACTGTCCCAAGTATCCACAGTGTCACAAGTATCCACCTTTGACAGCATGTAAAAATATTCAGGTACACAAAATTCGCCAACGCAAACTCCTCAACCCAATCAGTCCCTCGGCCCGTGATATTGAAAGCCTTCGAGCACCTGCAAGCCCTGGAGCTGCTGGTGCCGGTGCGCGGCGCGGACGCGGTGTCGGCGGGCTCCCGCCAGAAGGAGCACCAGCTGGTGGCGCTGGCGGCGGGCGGCGCGCTCGACCCCGCCGTGCGCGGGTTCCGCGCGCTGCCCACCGAGATCAGCCGCTGGGCCGGCAGCGTCGACGTCTAGGGTAGGTTTAGTGGTGCTTTACGATGATTTAGGTGCGCACACACACACACTCACACAAAGAGACACACACACACGTAAACACACATACGCACAGAGACACACATGCACACAGAGGCACACACGCACACAGGACACACACGCACACAGAGACACACACGCACATAAACACACACACGCACATAAACACACATACGCACAGAGACATACACACACACACACACACACACACATAGGACACACGCAGTCAGAGACACACTCACATAGAAACACACACGCACAAAAGCACACATACGCACAGTGACACACACGCACACAGACACGCACACAGAGAGACACACAAACACACACACACACACACACACACAAGACAGAGACACACGCACACAGACACACACGCACATAAACACATACGTACAGAGACACACACACACACGCACCTAAACACACATACGCACAGATACACACAGAGACACACACGCGCACAGGACACACACGTACCTAAACACACATACGCACAGAGACACACACGCACACAGAGACACGCACATAAACACATATACGCACAAAGATACACACGCACCTAAACACACCTACGCACAGAGACACACACGCACACAGACACACGCACATAAACACATATACGCACAAAGATACACACGCACCTAAACACACCTACGCACAGAGACACACACGCACACAGAGACATACGCACAAAGAGACACACGCACACAGACACACACGCACATAAACACATATACGCACAAAGAAACACACGCACCTAAACACACCTACGCAAAGAGACACACACGCACACAGAGACATACGCACAAAGAGACACACGCACACAGACACACACGCACATAAACACATATACGCACAAAGATACACACGCACCTAAACACACCTACGCACAGAGACACACACGCACATAGAGACACACACAGGACACACACGCACACAGAGACACATATGCACACACAGACGCACATATGCACACTCAGACGCAAATATGCACACTCAGACGCACATATGCACACTCAGACGCACATATGCACACTCAGACGCTCATATGCACACACAGAGAGAGACACACAACACACACTACATTTCACTTTGAATAAACATTTTGTATTTAATTTTAGGTACAGTTTCGCTGGAATCTTAATGCTGCAGCCGCGGGGCACTCGCTTCGCTCGCTCACAGTGGAGTTGCAGTTTAAAAAATGAAATAATGTCAATCGGAGTAACCGTAGTAATAGGGTATTTTAGGAAATAATCATGTCTAAGAAATAAGTTAATTTATTGTAACTAGCATAATTTTAGAATGTATTAATAAAAAGAGTTCGTAAAAGTGATTTTATTTATTAATTAACCGTTATCACTAAACATAAGACCTAAACATATCACATTCCTTTTATTATACTATTTGTTCAAAGCCGTGTGTTCTTTTATCAAATAAAAAACGACCGTGTTAATAAAAAAAACGGGTCTATATCGAGTGGCACAATCATCGTAAGGGCCTGGGGCTCTACTTTGAAATCAGTAATTCGAACTTCGGATCGCCCCGTCACTTTCTTGCGAATTAGTGACGCGTCGAGAGCAAAAGGGATAGCAATAGACGAAGTTTGAATTACGAATTTCAAAATAGAGCCTCTGTTTCACAATCGACAAGTAAATTTATGTGCCAGTTAAAGTTAGTTCTCTCCTTGTCTATGTTCATGTGTAAGAAAAGGAAAGGGGTAAATTTATGTGTCAGATATGCTTTAATTGACGATTGTAAAACAGGCCCTAAGTATAACATAGAGTAGTATATTATTGGGAGTTTCAAAACACATTTTACATGTTTTGTGTTTTGAAACTCCCAAGGCGTTTTTTGATGAAACGCTCATTTCGAGTTGATCGTTTTTTTAAACGCTAAAATAGGTGTTTTGAAACTCCCAATCGGTTTTGAGGTGTTTTGAAACTCCCAAGGCGTTTTTTGACGAAACGCTCATTTCGAGTTGATCGTTTTTTTAAACGCTTAAATAGGTGTTTTGAAACTCCCAATCGGTTTTGAGGTGTTTTGAAACTCCCAATCGGTTTTGAGGTGTTTTGAAACTCTCAATCGGTTGTATGGTGTTCTGAAACTCCCAATCGGTTTTATGGTTGTAATTTATATCTTTGTGCATTCCTATTTGTAATACTTACTATATTAGAATTATTGTGTTTAGTACTCTATCTTCCAACTGCGCTTCCGTATACGCCCTGTCGAACTCCACTGATGTGGGTTCGAACTCCAACAGGGTTATGTCGGCCAACTCACCATTAATTTATTTTAACTTATCGCAACGTACTCGAGTTATATTCTTCGCATGTAGATTTTGTTACTTGATTATTTCACAGTTCATTTGAGCAAAACTGTTGCTTGTACACCCGACAATTGTCAGTTAATATTTGGTTTTTAATTTGTCAGGTGCACAAGCAACAGAACAAAAGATGTTTTTTGATAATTTCATGTACACAACGCGTCACAGGTCGTCACCAGACACGCTATCGTCGCACAAGCGCCCCACACCGCTACATACGGACTTGGTTTGCTAAAGCGAGTCACATAGCGCACCACACCGTTCGACGGACTTGGTTTGCTATGGTGTTTTCACAACTTGCTGCGAGGTTGATCAAGCCCCACATCAAGAACGGGTCACCTGGGATGCGTTAAGTTCCCAGTGGTCTTATGACCGCATTTTACGTGTTGGTGATTTTAGTCCTCTCACCGAGGTGTGGATCATCCATGCCCACCACCGCATAGGCATAGAATCTCCCTATACATTTTGAGTTGATTTCAGCGGTTAGTAACAAGGGTGATCAGGCCGAGCCACAGGTTGCTGGTGAACCCTACCATTCCGCCGGTCGTTCACGGAAGGTGGGAGCACGTCGGTTACATATTTTATGTTGTATATGTATGAACAAATCTTAAAAACTTCGTTAGCGCGATGTAGACCTGAGCCTGTGATTGGATGGTTTCTGTGACGTGCTCGTAACGCGTTGCAAGAAATTATAAATATAAACTAGTTGCAAGTCAATAAATACGCTGGTCTGATTTGTATTTTCACTAGCACAAATAAAGTCTGCAATTCGTTAAAGTTTAACTTCACATGCTACCTTATTAATATATGTGCATATGTACAATTAGCTGTCCCATCAGAATTAGACACGGCTATTAAGCAGGAATCATGACTACTACTGTAAGGGTTACATTATGTTAAAGATATACGATCAAGCGATTAATAAAATATAAAGCGCACGTAAATCCAACAGCGGCACTAAACTTCAGAGGAATTTACTTTAGTTTCTAAACTTGTTTTGCATAGTAACACTATTGGATTTAACATGGGTAGGGAATTGAATAATTATTGAGAAACAAAGTTGCAAAAACACAAAATTTTATTAAAAAATACAATAATGTAAAATAACGTATACTGTAAAATCTAATAGCTAACGTTACTGAGTCTTCTCACGATTCGGTCAACTAATGATTCCGTAGCACTTAACAATTCATCGTAGTTATCTTCGATGACAAATTGCACTGCCATGAGGTCATCAGCGTCCTGCTGCGATTCAAGGTTTGCAATACTGATCTTAATTAATCGCTTCCCTTTTTTCGCTTTTTTAATTACATGCGAGTTTAATCCAATATCAGTTTTTATTTGCACTGCTCTCTTCTTTATCTTGGGTTTTTTCGGTGAATTTTCTAAAGATGGATTTTGAATTTGATTTATACATCTATTCTGGTATTGCAAATAAGCATCCATATCTTGGGAGTAGCCAAATGGTTCGTCGAATGCCGCAAGGGTTTGAGACGAAAAAGACGGGAACTGTTCGTTGGTATCTTTCACGGAGTCAATGTGTTGAGAAGTCATCATACTCTGCACAATAAGAGAATATAATTAGATTTATATCTACTAGGAAAAAAAACAGTATCAGTATATTAGTAAATAAGTTAGGTACTCACCGTTTAATTCAAGAACTTCAGTCAGTATTATTGTAGGTACGGGATACGAAATAAAACTGCGACTTTCTGAATTGGCGACTAAAGAAGAACTGCGATATTAAACGTATGTATTTATATTTTTCCTTTGCTAAACACGTGCACAGCTCTAATACAGGTTTAAACATGTATTATTGAGCCCTACAAAATATAATATGCTAAACACGAACTTAACTCCAGTACAGGTTTATTCAAGTATTGTTGACAAGTCCTATAAAATAAATCAATCATCGCATTCAGTGTAAATTGAACCTAAATGAAGTCGGCTTCTTTGTTAAACGCCGGTTCCTTTCATTGATGCACCGATTACGACATATTTAACATGATACTTTTGTTTGTACCACAAATGCTTACTTTGCAAATCGACGTCTGAGGTATTAAACCTTTATAAAAACTTTGTTTTGTTCGCATTCCGTAGTACTGTTATTACAAATAGAATGTTATAAATATCTAAATGTTGAGAACTTCTGTGAGTGTTGTAAAGTGCTGAGCGGAAACTTTTTACGTTGTAACGCGTAATTACATTTATTTCTACAAGAAAGCCAGTGTCAATCAGTCGCAAGCTACAACTGCATTAAAATAATGTTCGTAAGTTTTTAATATTTATGTGTTCTGATATGGTTTTATTGATTATTAATTAAATAAATCGTATACAATATTCCATGTTCTTTTTTTTACAGGTCTGATACGGAATACTCTGAAGTGAAAGTCTCCAAGAAGACTCGTCCATATTCGGAGCTTCAAGATCCTGCTCCAATTTCAAGGTAATTAATTAATATCTAAGGTGCTGTGTGTTAGGAGTGCATTGTCGCGGTGTAATTATTATGTTTTGTGTTTTAAAGGTCTACGAAGCCGAAGGTGGTAAAAAAGAAAACCCCGCTGCCCGAATCAGGAGACGAAGCCTCAATACCTCGGTAATTCAATTTTAAACAAGTATTACCTGAATACTTTTTAAAGTGCTTTATTATATTATGGAACTTCTGTTTTATAGGTCAAAGAAGTCGAAGCTGTCAAAAAGAAAATTTCCGCCGACTGAATCTGAAGACGAAGCACCGACTCCACGGTAAGTAAGATATGTATTTATTTCAGTAAATGGTAATTTTAAAAATAAATTTAAATAGGTACTTAGCTCTGCACATGTTTGTTCCGTTTATTATTATTTATTTATTTTGATCGATTTACAGCTCAAAAAAGTTGGCGCAGACAAGTCTGCTAGAGCAGCTCAACGGTCCTGCAGGCGGCTGGATAATCGACTCCGACAGTGAAGATGGTGACTGGCGTGCTCGCAAACCCGAACCAGTGCTGCTGCCGTCAGTATTGATAAGGCAAGTTCCCGGGGGCAGGGTGCGTCGAACTGCACAATTATCAGGCGACCTTTTTCTTGAGTTAAAGTTATACAATGTGGCTGACATAAAAAGCATTTCGCCAAAAGATCGATGGGAGAAAGCTCTAGTTAATTTAAAAATACAGTTAGATGTTAATTCGTCAGAGGTGTCAGATATTAATAAAGTGCTTAAATTATGTAAGGACTATTTCGCTGAAGATGGAACGTTCTATCGCGATTTAAAATAATATTTCTAGTATTACTTACCTATGTTTGTAATATTTGCCAGTACTTTTAATCTACTATTCTTAAAAGTTAGTTGTAATTCTATGTCTTGTTGAGTTGAAATTAAATAATGCGGCTTACATAAAAAGCATTTCGCCAAAAGATTGATGAGAGAGATCTCTAGTTAATTTAAAAATACAGTTAGATGTTAATTCGTCAGAGGTGTCAGATATTAATAAAGTGCTAAAATTATGTACAAGGACTATTTCGCTGAAGATGGAACGTTCTATCGCGATTTAAAATAATAATTCTAGTATTAGTTACCTCTGTTTGTAATATTTGCCAGCACTTTTAAAATAGTATTCTTAAAAATAAAAAAATAAAATGAGTTGTAATTCTATGTTTTGTTGAGTTGAAATTAAATAATGTGGCTGACTTAAAACTATTGTGACAAAAGATCTATAGGAGAAAGCTGTAGTTAATTTAAAATTTCACCGAGCGTTATATTGTTACTAAAAAAATTAAATCTCGCGATACCTTTGTTTATCTTAATTTCTAGCACTTTTCATCTACTATTCTTAAAAAACAAATATGAGTTGTAAATCAATATTTTGTTCTGTTTGCGAAACATCTGTTCCTAGTCGAGCTTTTTCTGCTCATTTACGAAGTATTGTGCATAAAAATAATATTTCTATTGATAACGGTGAAGGCGTTGAAAAAATAGCTTCAGCTTTTAGAAGTAGGATAGCATCTTACCGTGTGCGGGGGCGTGAAGGCGGGCCAGACCAGGTTTGTGCACCAGCCGAGTTTATACGTAGCCTTCGCGACAGTGTTCGTAAAATTTTGGAAGCAAGACAATCAGTGTTTAATACTATCAAAGTCAATTTTGAATTATTTGCTGAATTTTCTTTACTTAAAAACGATACTTGCGACGTAAAATCTTTTGCAACGAAAAATATAGTTATACATCAGAACTATGATTTTAATGAAATATTTTTAAATCTTTTACAATGTATTTGTGGAAAAATTGATGAGTTTCAAGACAGGGATAGTGGTTGGGCTTTTATGCGTAATTTATACCTAGAGGTAAACATCAGTAAATATAACCCACTGAGAGCATCAGGATTCATTGATTTGCCTAAAAATATAAAACTAAAACGGGCGTGCATCAATATACAAAATAAAGATGTTTTTTGCTTTTTGTGGTGTGTGATGGCTGCTTTATTTCCAGCTAAAAATAATGTGCATAGGGTATCTTCATATCCCCATTATGAAGGTGTTCTTAATAGCAAGGACATGACTTTTCCTGTGGGATTATCTGACATAAAAATATTCGAAAAAAACAATCAACGTATTAGTATTAATGTGTACGCACTCAAAAATAAATCTGAAATCGTAGGTCCACTTTACAAAACCACATGTCGGAAGCAACATCATATTAACCTTTTAATGTTAGAAAACGGTCGTCAAACACATTACTGTCTTATAAAAGATTTAAGTCGCCTGCTTAAACTTCAATTTACAAAACATAACGGGAAAATATTTTTTTGCGATGAATGTATGATATTTTTTAATAGTCAAGACAAATTTAATGCTCACGTATGCGGGGGCGTAAAGACAATTTTACCTAATCGGGGTGCGCATATTGAATTTAAAAATTTTGAGCGGATGCAAAATATGCCTTTTATAATTTATGCAGACTTTGAATCCTTATTGCAACCAAATACGGATGAAAAACTTAGTTCGAAATGTACTACAACATTGCAGGAACACATACCAGCTGCATTTGCGTACTACATTGTTAGTTCATACGACAGCTCCCTAAACAAATTTGTGTCTTATCGTGGAAAAGACTGCGTAGAAAAATTTCTCGAATATCTGCAAAAAGATGTACATAGAATAAATAAAATATATTCTGACCCGAAGCCAATAACTATTACAGAGACAGAAGAAAATGATTTTTTGAACTCTCAATATTGTTTTCTTTGTCGCAAGTTATTACTCGGCGATTCCGTGAGAGATCATTGCCATTTGACAGGACGCTATAGAGGGGCAGCCCATTCTTATTGTAATATTCGGTACCGCCTACCAACATTTGTGCCAGTATTTTTTCACAACTTATCAGGGTACGACAGTCATTTGTTTATACGTCAATTGGGTGAACTTCCTGGTCAAGTCAAAGTTATTGCAAAAAACAAAGAAAATTACATATCATTTACGAAATTTTTCATTACAAGTCGAAATGAATATATGCCCGTTCGTTTTGTAGATTCATTCAAATTTTTAGGAGCAAGTTTGGAAGAACTTGTTAGCACCTTAAATGAAGAAGACTTTATTCATCTCTCACATTTTTTTCCTTTAAAAGAGCATTTCGATTTATTGAAACGAAAGGGCGTCTATCCATACGAGTATATGTCTAGTTGGAGTCGATATGAAGAGCAATGTTTACCTCAGCCACATTATTTTTACAACTCATTAACAAATGAGATTATATCCAAATATGATTATGAACATGCCGAGCTTGTATGGAAATCATTCAATATTAATACTTTAGGAGAATACACCGATCTTTACCTTAAATCAGATGTATTATTACTAACTGACATATTTGAAAAGTTTCGTCAAACTTGTAAAGTCAATTATAGATTAGACCCTGCTTTTTATCTAACTGCCCCAAGTTTAAGTTTTGATGCCATGTTACTTATAACTGGTGTGAAGTTGCAACTCATTGATGACCTTGAAATAATTAGAATGATTCAAAAAGGTATTCGTGGGGGTGTATGTTTATGTTCTACTCGATATGCAAAGGCAAATAATAAATACATGCCAAACTTTGATTCCAGTAATCCAAGCAGTTTCTTATTCTACATAGACTGTAATAATCTATACGGTTATGCAATGTGTGGCAATTTACCTTATGATGATTTCAAATTATTACCACGGGATAAAATTAATGTACTCGATATCCTACAAACACCTGATGATTCGGATTATGGTTATATTTTGGAAGTGGATTTAGAATATCCAGAACATTTGCATGACTTGCATAATGACATTCCATTCTGTCCTCAAAAATTCACACCGCCTGGTTCAAAGCAACCTAAACTTATCCCAAATTTATATGATAAATACGAGTATGTCATCCATTATGTGCATTTAAAAACATGTATAAAGCATGGCTTGGTATTGAAAAACGTACATAGAGTAATCAAATTTAAACAAGGTCCATTTTTAAAACAATACATAGACTTAAATACAAAGTTAAGACAAAAAGCTAAATCCGTGTTTGAGCAAAATTCGTGCAAACTTGCAAACAATGCTATATTTGGAAAAACGTTGGAAGACGCTGAAAAAAGGTTAAATGTTCTGTTAGTTAATGCGTGGAGTGATAATAGAAATAAAACAAAAAAGAAATACACAGCAGAGCATCTAACAGGTAGACCTAATTTTCATAGTTCTACCGTTTTTAGTGAAAATTTTGTCGCCATACAAATGAAACCGGAATCGGTAACTCTTGACAGGCCAATTTACATTGGATTTACTGTTTTGGAAATATCGAAAACTCATATGTACGATTTTCACTATTCTGTCATGAAACCTTTTTATGGATCTAATTTAAGTTTATGTTATACCGATACAGATTCTTTTTTGTATTCCATAAATACAGAAGATTTGTATGTAGATATAAAACGAAATTTTCAACATTATTTTGATACAAGTAATTATTCTGTCAGTAACGCATACGGTATAACTCTTAAACATAAAAAAGTACCCGGTTTATTTAAAGATGAACTTGGTGGAGAAATAATAAACGAGTTCGTTGGCCTTAGGTCTAAATTATATTGTATAAAAACAGAAAACAAACAACTGAAAAAGGCTAAAGGCACAAAGAGACATGTATTGCGCGGTGTGGATTTTGAGGAATATAAAAAAGTACTATTAAATAAGGAGCGGATAAGAAAACGCAATATTGTATTTAAATCTTTAAAACATGTTATTTTTACTCAGTCCTTGAATAAAGTAGCACTGTCGTCAAATGATGACAAACGCGTTATACTAGATAATCAAGTCTCGACGTTGTCTTGGGGTCATCAATCTTTGTTTTAATATTAAAGTTAAAATTAGATTTAAGATGCTATGTTATAAACAAAGGTGTGGTAATTAATAAATAAATGTTATTTCCTATGAATCTGGTTTTATTTTACTTCTAAACCTTTTGTAACCCCATTGGGTCCAATTCGAACTTTAAAATTTAAGTGCCCATGAAATAACAAATAGTTGTCATTATCATTGTTATTTTAAACTTTTACAGGCACTTAAATTTGTAGTTTTCGGATCGGACACTCTATCTTATCATATGTAGGTAGGTATATAAAGGGAAATAATTATGAAATAAAAATATGCTTTACAGTTATAATATTTATTGTACTTTATTTTCAGAATACCATTTTTTAATACATAAAACATTTTTTAACGCACAAGATTTTTTATGCGTTGAACAACTATAACTACTCTGGTCCTTACAATATTTTTGATACATAGATTCAAATTTAGGCAAACCGTTACAACCCAAGTCAATTACGGTACAGTTACTACACAAATCTTTAATCCATTTAACTTTTTCTAACCCTTTTACATATATTTTCTTGTTTTCCAAAAAACAGCGTATCATTCTTTTAAATTCTCTATAATCAACAAAGCCCTCATGCCATGAAATACCTAGGTTTTTCTCTATCCATCTTACTTGTCTTTTTTCGCTTTCCATTAACGTCGAAAACTTATATGGAGGTTTTATTGAAAATACCTGTGTGTATTCATTTGTACTGTATGCAAATTCCTTAATAATAAATTCATTCTTATACGATTTAAATCCCTGAAGATCCACGAACAAACAATCTGAATTCATGATATTTTTCGTGTAATGTTGCTTAACGGTTTGTATTCTACAATACTATCATTCAGAATTAAACAGTACGCTGCAGTATTATCAGGTATATCCTGTTCACACTCTAATTCTACTCGTACGTCTATGGCGCCTGTTTTTAAGGTTTCGTTTTGACGGGAACAATCGATTACAAACAGAGCAGCTTTCTCTTTAAATTCTTGCGGACTCAACAATGGTGTTTGACCACGGTTATAATAAGACTGCTGGAATTTAGCGTACTGTTCGTATAATAAAGCATACTTTTCAGCTGCAAAACTAACATTTAAACTTTCATACGGAAAATAGTTTGAATTTAAAAAAACTTTGACGTCTCTCAAATGACAGTGATCAAACCGTGTTATATCTTTGTTAGCCATATTCTTTCTATCCGTTTTCAATCCAATTATAACGAATCGCGGTTTTTCAATTTGAGATGAAGTTTTGATTGACCAAGAATGTTTTGATGTTTTAGGTAAAAGTGGATACTCATAAAGATCCCAGTTCCTAAATGCCATTTGAATAGCGCGATCTTTTTCTAAGCATTTGAGTAAATTTAATCTTTCCCTATCAGAAACTTTAATATGTGGCATACGCCATACTATTTTAGATATAGTAATGTTATCTATGTATTCATTGGTGTTCAATTTAACACTATTTATATTACTATTGGATCGTAGAAGAATAAGTTCATGCCTACAGTTAATAATTATTTTCTTATAATCCTCTGCGAAACCAAGAATCTTATCTAAAGGAATAGATACAGAAAATGATCCATGTGTAATTTTAGTACCATTAACATTCCATCCCCATAACTGTGACATAGACGATTCGATTTCATTCATGGATACAAGAGATTTCATCGTTGTTGTAACTCCAGCGTTTTTAATTTTATCTATTTCGATCCCGTTCAGTTCATATCGAATATCTTGAAACAAGTGAAGTATAGGGTTATTCGTAAATTGTACACTGTTCACCGGCGTCTTTGTCTCTCTATTGAATACTGCAACATCGCCTTCTACATAGAGAGTACTCGCCGATGGCAATACGTAAAGATCTTGTTGGTTAATAGGTATACGAATTTCATCGTTCAAATTAAAACTTGTTATGTATGGTTTATATGAATGATATTCAAAACTTTCAATCGTGTTATCAAAGCTTAAAGAATCTGTTAAATTTAATATACTCATTTTAACAATCCAATGTTTTTTAAAAATTGTTTATTTTCTTCTGTTAGCTTTGTAATTGGTTCTTTAGGTCTTCTTTTCTTGATAGTACAATGAGTACTAGTACGTTTGTCGCGCGAGACTACACTTTTATTGAAATTTATCATTTTTTTCGAAGATGTAAATAAATTTGAATCTCTTCACCTCGCAAATTAACTAAATTATCGTTTACATCCAATATTCTTATTTTGAGAGAGCTTAAGCTGTTTTGTGTAACAGGAAAGTAGATTACGTTTTTAGGTATTTCTATAATTCGATAACCAGGTGGAACATTAGGTACAAACTCGTGAATTATATGGCTCGGTTTACCGTTAACAAATGATCCACTCACTATGTCACATTCAACCCGCACTATAGTTGTTGATAGAATGGAAACAGGAAAAGGGGAATCTGTTAATATATTAGCTTGAATAGTTTCTTCTCCAAAACCTAACAACTTTCCAATCGAATTTTCTTTATTGAAGTAGATGTTTTTAGAACACAATATAGACGTCTTCAATGTGTTATTGTTACATGTCAGTGAAAATGTACATCCTTGCAGGTGTCGTTTAAGGTAATCATCAAGGTCTTGAAGTTCATATGACCCCTCTGGAATTTCTACTTCTTCATTTTTACCATAATAAAATGTATTATTTCTGTAATCTATATTCGGTATCGAGTTAAAAGTTGACATGTACAGCAACCCACATTCATATTCACCATCGAGTTGAAAAGCTGGTGAATAATTAGTGATCAAGGCAGAAGAGGTTCCGGTTATAGACAAAGTGAAAGACATCATGAAAATGATATGGTTTTTATTGTACAGAGATATTTAAACGTTTACTCCAAAACTGTTTTAAATATTTCAAACATAAATGTCCGCAATTTACAGTGTTAAACTTTTGATAAGTGAGGTAATTGTATGAAATAACATGATTCTTTAAATAATTTATTAATTCTAACGGTGGTTTCAGATCACCAAAACTATTAAAATATTCACAGTAATTGTTGTCCTTGACATAGGCTACCCAGTGAGTCCCGCGGTTTTCAGAACTATCTAAATTTATGATTGCACATTCTACTCTTTTTGGTCGTTTTGGCAAACTATCTCTCATATAAACACCGCGAAAATAAGGTATATCTTTTGAATACTTTAAAATATCAATATTTGTAAGAGCTCGTCTAGGTAACCTTTTATTTAGTTTTTTGAACTTTTTAAACACAATCCTTTACCGTTCTTATACGGTTTTATATGTAAACCTTTTCCTAATGCTATAGATTCCATCATTTTGTTATGGCGTTCTGATTCGGCTAAGTTTTTCTTCGCAGCTTTGTAATCTCCAACAGCTTTAGCAATCCCAGCAGCTCCTCCTGCCAAAGATCCTAATGCAGAAAGTCCAGCAAAAATAGGTATCAGTGGTAAAATACCTCCAGTTTTTGGGATCGGTATTAAACGAGGAACTCGTAATTTACTCGTATTGTTATTACGGAATACTTTAATTGCAGCTGCAAAAGCTTGATTAATTGCAGTGCCTTTATTTTTAGATTTGTTTTTCTTTAATTCAGCACGTATCTTAGATACAAACTGTTTAAATGTTTTTATCCCCGCGCCGATTTTTATTTTAGATTTCATTAGTTTGCTAACTAGCCATGAAGCAAGTTTTTCCCCTTTACCAGCATCATTCGCTTTCAGTCTTTGTTTAGCCATTTTATAAAGTTCTAAATCTGCATGTTGACGATCTGCCAGGTTAGAATATTTATCATAGGCTATGTCGTGTTGCATACATGCGTTGTCTAGCTCATTAATTCCCTTATCACCTCTTAGCAAACGTTTATGCAACTTTGTGCCTGGTCCACAATAATTGTAGCCGGGTAAGTGTAGTTCAATTGGTAAGTGATTAATAGCACTGTTTAAAAGTCCTCTCCCTTTCATATCCAAAATATTAATGACGATTTTTAATACAATAAAGTTAATAAATATGCTCATACAATGGCATTTCTACCAATCCAGCTATTTTCGCTATCATTAAGCCCTAACCACTTTACATACAATTTTTCCCCCTTCTTTTTGATCACCTTTTCTATGAGGTAAACATCAGGATATTTCGTTTTCTGAAGTTCTTGTTCGTAAAATGACCCAAGTATTGTATTTTTTCGTTGATCTTCAATAAGGTAAGTAACTGGGCGAGTGCGATTTACATGTTTAATAGTAAATATTTCAGTTGACCAATTCGGTGTATAACCTTTATGAAAGGCGCTTTTATACTTGCTTATGCGTACGCAATCTCCTATGTTAAATTTATTTGATTGATTACCTAGATTGGATTGCACGTTTTGGATGTTTTTCTTTACTTGCGACTCATTATCAAAATTTACATCAATTGGTTGAAATTTTGTTGTACGATGCATAGTTTGATTGTAGGATTTAACTATATCATTTAAAGGTTTTCCAACCCATTTATAATTTCCTATTAAACTAAAATGTTTGTAAAGTTTAGTTTTGAGCGTTTTTATTAACCTTTCAACAATAGATGCTTTTTTAATTGAATACGTAGAATAATGATTTATTTTTAATTTTTTTACATAGCAATCGAATTCATTATTATAAAACTCTTTCCCTAAGTCTGTCTGTAAGTTTATCGGTACTCGTTTAGATGCTTTAATAATTTGTTCGAAAGCATTTTTAATTTCTGTTTTCGTTTTAGATTTTGTTGGAATACACCACGCGTACTTTGAAAAGGCGTCAATTACAACCAAAATGTATTTATATCCTCTATTTATCTTATGCAAATTTTGTAAGTCAATCAAATCCGCTTGCCACAAATCATCAATTCCTTTTAATAAAACTGCTCGTCGCTTAAAGTTTTTTCGAGCTGATCTGTGTATCTCGTTCACGACTTGCTGCTTTGCCATCGTTTAATTTGGTGAAAATGTCGTCTGTTTCCTTTTTTGTATAAAAGTTCAATTTCAACTGATTTGCAAGCTGATGAATTTGTGAATTTATAGTGTCAAACAAAGAATCTAGATACTTCTTCTCATAAAGGTTCTGAACGAGCTGATCAACATACTGCTTATTAACGGCATCATTAGGCGACAATGGATGCGCAAGCCCCTTTAATCTCAATGACTGTAAATCGAAATGCCCATCATCTGATCTGAGTAAAGCATTATTTTTAAGTTCAGAAACTTCAGATACACGCAGGCGTTTATGAAGATGATGACCAAATTTATCTATATTCATTTTATGATATATTTGTACGTCAAAAGTTCTGCCTCGACTAACGATAATAGTACAGTAACTGATTTATATATTAGCATTGTTAACTAATCCCGCTTCTTGCAATTCTTCAATAATAGATATGATTTCATTATCTAATCCTGTATTACCAGCTTCACGGGAAGCTATAAGTAATTTTAATCTATCTACTAATTCGTTTGGGTCATCCCAATATACATAAGACACTTTATTTTTAACTCTTTTCATTGTTGGTAATCCATCACCACTTACTGTTCGTTCTTTAGCTAATTTAAAAAGCGGTCTTATTACATGTAAATATTTTATACCTTTGTTGCTTTTTATTGGTTTATTAGCATTAAAATCTCTTCTATGTGCATTAGTCTCTAATAATAAGATTTTGTAATTACGTTTATCGTCCTCAGTTACAATATCTAAATCCGGTATTTTCTTATATAGCAATTCGTTTAAACCTGGTGTTAAATTGTAAGTACGACCATTTACTTTGATTTTATTGTTACTGGTGTATACTGGATAAGTTCCTAGCATTAGCTTGTCCCGTTCCGTTCGTATACCAAATGGAATGTTTATGTTCGTGGTATATTGCTTTTGAAATGCAGGATCTTCGCGAGGAGATGCATAAGAATCAGATGTCTTAAATGAAATATCATTTGCTGAATCCTGATCAATCATATTTTCACTATCCACACCATCACTTACATCACTTTCATCGTCGTTTGATGTCTCATTCCCATCATCTTCATTATAAAGACTAGATTGAGAAGAGTTCCTCACAACAGTAAGATCATTAATAGTTTGCTTCTTCTCTTCACTAGGACTAAATTTAAATCTTTTTGCCAACTTTCTCCATTGTGGAACATTATTATCTACGTTCGTATCGTAAGTGTTTATGTAATTACTGTCGTCATTTTTTGCTATTTCATTAAGCGGATCTGTTATTGGTTTCAATACTGATTCCAACATCATATCATTATCAGTTTTCATATTACGAATCAGTCTAACCTTCTTTTTAACGGCTTCGACAGATTTAATTACTTTTTCTTTCAAAGTTTTCTCGTCATTCATTTCAAGGTTCATGTCTGATCATGATGGTTTCCTATGAAGCAATAAATGTTTCGTAACATTGCATTACGTATTATAGTTAATCCATAATGATAAATGTGTCAAAGCCCATTCTATAACATCCTGAATTACGCCTACAATCTTTATTTATAACCAAGTAATTATATGGTAGTTTCCATACTTTAGCACACATTTCTCGAAACTGTGACCAAGACATATCGCTTCCAACGTGTTCATCATAAACATGACGTAAATTCATATCATCCTGTTTAAATAGAATTATTAAGTTAGCATTGTCTCTTATTAATTGTTTAGGAATTTTACTATAAGTTTGATTAAGGTAGAAGCTATCAATATTTTTATGACGTCCCATTGCAAAGTAATCCCTTATGTTGTTTTGATTTTCACATGCAACATCATCAAATATAATAATTGAGTTAATCTTAGCTTCATGTGGACTGAGTATTTCTTCATTTTGTTGATATTTTTGAAATTTAACTGTGGGAACTAACGCTAATACTGTTTCCAAAAATCGATACATGGGTTGGAAAAGAGTTTTTGAGTAAACATAAAGGTTTTCAAAACGTAGCCCCCGTTCATGCAGTAAAAGACCAACAATTAAATTGGTTTTTCCACAGTTAGAAGGACCACAAATTATACTTCGAATTGTGTTCGGTAAAAGTTCTCCATGACGTGAATTGCAATCGTTGCGAACTGGACAAACGACTTCCAATTGTAAGTTTTGAGGTTGTCTCACAAACTTCATATTTTCTAAAAATAAACGTTATATCAAGTACTACGTGTTGTAAGCTTGAATGCTTTGTACCCAATGCGCCTACACCTTCAAGATATTAAGTAGTTATATGTGAATATGGAGTTTCAGAACAAGAATGTGTTTTTGAAACCGTATGAACTTCTTAAATAATGAGCGTTTAAAAAAACGTCTGAATGGAAATGAGCGTTTCGTCAAAAAACGCCTTGGGAGTTTCAAAACACCTCAAAACCGATTGGGAGTTTCAAAACACCTATTTTAGCGTTTAAAAAAACGATCAACTCGAAATGAGCGTTTCATCAAAAAAAAAACGCCTTGGGAGTTTCAAAACACAAAACATGTAAAATGTGTTTTGAAACTCCCAATAATATACTACTACATAGTGTTTTTTTTTATTCTAAAAAACTAACCTAACTTATCTAATCGTCACAATATGTTTATTAAATTCTGTACTTTCAGCCAAACATGTTAAGCGAACAATTTTTATACCATACATTAGAAAAGACAGAGAATTTTATGCGTTTGAAAGACATACCGTAAACGACATCGCATCAATCTATCCAAGTCGCTTTCCTCATGTCTGCCTCATAATCTTCTTTATTGAACCTATGCCTAAACCGATCCTCACTCGCGTTCATTTCCTCCAAGTCTTCTAACTCAGTCACAGACAATTCCCTAAACTTTTTTCCCTTTACTTCAGCCGAGAGCGGAGTGACGCGGGCTGACATGCCGCTCTGAACGTTCCCGCCATTTCTAAAATTGACGCCATTTAACTCATTGACCATAGAGTCTAGAGCTCTGTGCAACTCGTTCTCGGGGTTGCCAGGGCGTCTGTTCAAAAATCCGTTATTTCTTATCCTTGTAGGCGCGTTTTCGGAGTTCGCTTCGAACGCTTGCTTTTTGAACATCTGTAGTCCAGAGTTTTTATTTGTTTTCTGCCGCTGCGCCTGTTTTTAAAATTAACCATGATTATTACAAGTAGGTGCCCTCTTATTCATAAACGCGCTATATTTTAGTTTAAAACATGCGTTGTCCCTTTCTGTTAAATGGAAATGTCATAATGACAGATAAAGACAGCATATTTGAAGCACACTTTAGCTATTGTTCGATAAGAGGGTTTATCTATTGTACAATGTCAAATATATACTAAGTATAGCTTGGTAAAAATCAGTTTGGTAAAATTGAGGGCGATGTTTGAAGTAAAATTGGCAATATGATCAATTTTTTACCCAAAAACTGCTCTAAATGTGGTTGTTGGCACTTGGAAATATTTTTGTCTAGTCTGACCAGCGAGCATTTTTTTCTAATTCTTCGCATGGCAACAATTTTACCTATGAAACAAGCTGTCACATTATGAGCCCCTATCCAGTCGTTAAGCACTTCGTGTTGCCAGCTAGTGATATTTTAATTTCGCCGCCATTTTTTCGTGTCACCACTCGCTGGTCAGACTACCAGTCGAACTTTTTTGAGCTTAGTTTAATTTACACTGGCAACACTTGCTCAAACGTATGGGAACTAATTAGTGTTGCCAACTGACCTCGTATAGTTTATCGACGATGAGGTTGTGTCCGGTGTTGACGCCGATGCCGCCGACTTCCTCGATGCTGCCCGACCGGTGGAAGGGGCGCAGCGCAGATACGGCGCGGGAAAGTCCAACCTTGACGTATAACCATTTATTAATAGGAATATTTTTGAAAGGAAATTCAGTAGTCACTTGTTTAAATGCATTTTCTCCCACATGCTCGGAAATGTCAACCTTACTGTCGTAAAATCAGCCCGCGAAGTTCGGAGTTCCAGGTCAAGGCAAATTTAAAAAAAAAAAAAATTATTTACCAGCGGCAGCGGCCGCGAAAATGTATTCAAATTTCATTACGTACCTGGTGTTTTACTTTTTAAAACCCTGTTTGGACTAGGATAACTAACTCCAAACAGCCAAACACTCGTGCAATCAAAATTCTTCCTTGTATATTTTACTTTTTACATGTCATAGACTAAAAAGTTAAACATTTTCAAACAGCGTTTACAGCGTATTTAAAAGTGTATCAAATAGTTTGACGTTATTTTTTAATAGAAATTGTGTTCATAAACAAAATGAATTGCCGAAATAACATAAACGCGTTATAAATGTTATAATTTAAACCATATTTTATTCAAATTGAATTTATTACGTTTGCTTGTGTGATTTTATTTAATGCTTTGTTTCAGTACTTTTAATCGTACGTGATTCTGTTCTTTTTTTTCAAGGAAATTTTGACCTGTTTAATATTTTAACAATTTGTGTTATATTTTCTCGCATTGTTGGAGAAAAGCACTATACAAGCCTCGACCGGGAAGGGCGGTTGCTGGACTCGTATATAGCGCGGCCTCGACTGCGTCTCGGCCACGCTAACTCTACTCGTCCCGCAACGGCCTATTTCCCGGTCTGTGCAGTAATGTACTATTCCCTGTTTCTTTCTGCGGGCCTAGCCAGTATTATATATTAAACCTCTCTCTTACTAGGTAAAAAGAAAAATTCCATTTAGGGGGGCGGGTATCTATTTGCATAATAATTGTAAGCTATAGCCGCAATTGGGTCGGGCTTTAACTTTTCTATAATACCATACATTAGTGGGAAAACAGTATCTCACATCATGGGTCGGCTGCACAGAACAGAAAAAACAGTAGAAGTGTCAAGTGGGCGTGTAACGTGTGGCATAGTTATGCGGAGCTCCGCATAACCTACCATACATTTGCCGCGATCGCTTATTTCGATATTTCGCTATTTCGATATTTCTCAAATAGGAAATAAATCCAGAAGCATGCCTTATTGTGCTATTTTGGAGTGTAAAAATGACAGCCGCACCAAAAACATTTTCCATGGTGGCGTGTTGTTTTTATGATAGTGTGAGTATTGGCGACAACAGGTCTGATACTAAGCGAAGCTCATGCCACTTCCACTGTTTTTTCTATTCCGTGGTTGGCTGGCTATCGCTATCACGCTTGCACTCGCAGTACAGTACCTATATTTGTCACTCGTGTGTCATAGAAAAACGAAGATTGCAGATAGCTATTAGGAAAATGGTAGCACATGCTTTGACTCCTATACATTGCAATTAGCTGCCTTCTTTACTTGTTAGGGCCTTAGGGCAGTATAGTGCATGCAAGTGTAGAGCTTGGGACTTTGGGACTAGGTCAATTTGCTTGAAATTGTCCCTTGATATCTATCATGGGAGCCTGCCGTTTCGTCAAAATATTTTTGGTCAAATATATCATTTCCCAAATTTTCATTTCCTAAAATGTATTTTGTATTATTATTGTTTTATATCCGGGATATCGAAACACAGGTTAGGTTAGGTTAGGTTTGGTTACACTTGTGACTATATAAAAAATAAATCAAATGCGACGGGAAACCACTTTTTAGGAAATTAAAATTTGGGAAATGATACATTTGACTAAAAACATTTTGACGAAACAAAGGTGACCCATCTATCATCTACCTGCCCGTGCCGGATCCTGTGCTCCGTCAGGTCGGCGCCCAGCAGCTCCTCGTAGGGGTCCATGCGGATGGGCAGCACCAGGTCGATGAGCCACAGCAGCGCCATCGTCACCAGCGTGCCCCACGCCATCAGGCACACGCCGGTGAGGGCCTGCACTCCGAGGAGGTACCAGCCGCCGCCTGGGGAATGATTCATCCAGGGGCACGTTTTATAAAGCTACAAGTTACAATTTTACAGGTCTAAACTGGCAACACTGCTCAAATGGCTTGTCGTCATTGGTCGAGGTTGTGAAATGGAAACTTGTAACCTGTAAATTGTAATTTGTAGCTTTATAAAGCAGGGCCCAGTTGTTAGTTACAGTTACCATAGAGTTAATTCGCTTAACGCTCTTTTATTGGACCAAGTATTCGTAGTTAAGGGAAGACGTTCTGCACAAGAAAAAAATCTTGCACGTTTTAAGTTTCCCGATCAACATTTTAGTTTCATGGATGTCATTATGTTTCAGGATATATTTTAGGTTAAGTTAGTTGTATTGATATTATCGAATAAAAGTAACTAAAGCGCAATTGTTATTCTACGATGAGTAGGTACACCCATCGTTGCCATTAACTTTATGTTTTTTTGGGGAAAGAGTTATAAAACATAGAATTACTATTACCTTTGAAGAGTCCAGATCTGCCGTTGGTGGTATCCATGGGTATAGGGTTGTCTGCGAACAGTCCCACAGCTAGCACTCCTGGAAATAAAGTAACGAAAAAATTGCAAACAGTTCCCCAATATTTTATTGGTGATGTACTTCATACTTCAAAACATTCAATTCAAACTCTTCGAGTTATAAGGGTGTGATGGAATACCCTGGTCCAGCCCAAGCTAATGACCCCGCGCGGGGATGTTGCCTTCCCCCCTCTGTGTCTTTTACAGTATTTGTCACAGGAAGCTAAGGCATTGTTCGGATTAATATCAACCCCAGAATAGGGAATAGTTTTTTTTTTACATCTTCAGTAAAAGCTGATTCATGTAACAAACAGGTGAGAAAAATCATTTTTTGAATAGCTATAAAATTAACCAATATATAAGTCAACAAAGTTTGTTCCTATCTCTTTCTAGCAAAACAGAATTTTACGAGGAATTTATATGGCCGAACAGCACAATGACGTCACCGGTACACTTCGGATCTCTCTGTCTAATTAGCAGTTTAAAATGCTTGTATCATCCGTATTTCTTGACCGATTTTAATTTTAATTTCACTTTTGGTGATCTCTTTTACGCTAATTTCACATTTTGTTGAGAAATGTGATTTAAAAATTCTATGCATATTCCCTATTATAAAATTATTGCATTGTAGATCTTCAACAAGGTGGACCGACGACATGGCCAAAATTTACGGGAAACCAATAGACGCAAGCGGCATAGGACCGGTCCTTGAGGCAAACGTTGGGGGAGGCCTATGTCCAGCAGTGAACGACTTTCAGCTGAAATGATGATGACTGAATTCCGTCACCGTACAACTCGTACCAAACTAAGATCCTTAACCATCCACTACCGTGCGTTTGTCGCTAGCCTTTTTACCACGCACCTTGTCTGCAATTGAATTAACTCTCGGCTCTCGGCTATTTCCAAACCAGTACAACTTTGGGGTCTACAAAAAACGAGCCTACTCGTTTGTCAAAGGTCGGCAGCATACTTGCGATTCCTCTGGTGATGTGAGTGATTAGTTATGTCGTCTGTCTCCTTGACTAACGGACCAGGCCGTCTTAAATTCTAGGGGGCCCTTGGGCACACAATTGCAATTTTGGACCCTTTTGGAAAGTAAAGAAAACGAATTATACTAACATTTTCATGTGGTCACAGAATTATCAACAAGTTTTTGGAGTTGTTGGTGAGTTTGTGGCTCTGCCTACCCCACTCTGGGAATGAAGGTGTACCTACCTATACCTATGTATGTATGTACTAACATTTTTCTACTATCTCGTGAGAGAAATTGTCGGTCTTTCGGGACCCCCTGAAGTTGGGGCCCGAGTGTGCCCTTTTGGTAAAGACGGTATTGCTAACGGAGCTATAGAACTGACCCCAGAACCCGCATGCGCCGTGCACGCTGGACGCACCCACGGGGTCGTCGACTCGCAGCTTGTCGAACAGCGGCGTGGTGATGTTGGCTATGGCGGCGCCGATCAGCCCGATCAGGATCGCCTCCCACGCGCGGTACAGGAAGCAGCCCGCTGGAAACATTGCAGTTCCGTCAGTCTTGGATGATCCCTTGAGGCTGGTTTCGGCGAAAATTGTATCACAAATAGATGATATATGATTTCAATCTTAATTTAGTAAGGAATAAGATGCAAAAGATGACTGTACCTGTAACGGACACAAGAGATCCGAGAACGCTGTTAATCAGTTCCATTACGTCTGCCTTGCCTTTGTTCTTTATCAACGAGTACCTGGGGAAAAAAAAACATTAGGTAAACCTACTGAAAAGCTGGCAACACTGGTATTTACAATGTACAAAAACATAGGTTAGCACAAAAACAAAATGAGGGCGGTGTTCGGAATGAAATTGGCATCATGATCCAATTTTTAGCCATCATCCGATGCTTAACGTGGTGGTTGCCAATGGAAAATATTGAAATTCACATATCACCACACTAAGCTAGCGAGTAGAGGGTTTACTGTCTAACGCACTCGCAATCACGATCGTTTTCATTTTGAAAATCGAAGGCTTGTCTGCATAAAAAATGAAACCAATTGCTCCACTTTGAAGCCGGTTGCGATTTCGAGTGCGTTAGACAATAGCCCCCTTGGAGGGCTTATTGTTTAACGCACTCGCAATCACGATCGTTTTCATTTTGAAAATCGAAGGCTTGTCTGCATACAAAATGAAAATAATTGCGAGTGTGTTAGACTAACGAAACGGGTTTTTTCACTTTTCAAAAGAAGAAGGTAAGGTTAGGTAAGAACCTAACTGAACTAATATACACAATAGATCTGCTCCTTCTGCTGGAGTTTCTTGCGGCGCTTCTTCTCCGCAATGATGGTCTTGTCCGAAGCGCTGGTAGATTCACTCATGTTACCGACGTGTAAAAGAGCCCTCATGTGGCCTATTAACTGAATAAATATTTTGAATTTTGAATTTTTTTGAAGATTTCTATTAATTTAGGTTATTTGAGCAAATGGATGTTAGGCGAGAAGATTTTAGACCAAACAATCATTTTGGCACTACGTTTTTTGTGTTTCAAAGGGACCAGGGACCCAATTCTCGTGACTTCGAGATGATTTTTCATGCGAGATATGTCGAAAAAATGTATGCAGTTGACAGTTGATCTCGCATGAAAAATCATCTCGAAGTCACGAGAATTGGATCCCAGGGGCTCTACTTTGAAATCAATAATTCGAACTTCGGATCGCCCCGTCTCTTTCTTGCGAATTAGTGACGCGTCGAGAGCAAAAGGGATAGCAATAGACGAAGTTCAAATTACGGATTTCAAAGTAGAGCCTCAGTTTTTCCACTTACAGAAGGCCGAAGCAGCCCCCTCCGAAAGAGCCCATCATCGTCATGACCGCCGCCCGCGCAGCATACTGCCACTTCGCGCCGCTCACCTGAGCAACGAAAAAGTTATATTTAAAAATAATAATAAGATGGGTGGAAATTATACTAAAAGGCGCCGTCAGCACGTCAAACTCTTGCCGATCATGCTGTGAATCAATAAATTTGTAAAAAAAAACCCGAAAGATAGTACTTGTCGCGACGTACAAGTGGGTAAAAATAGGGGTCTTTTCCGTTTGGATAAATATTTTTGGTCAAATGTATCATTTCCCATGTTCATGTCCCAAAAAGTTGTTACCCGTCGCAGTTGATTTATTTTTTATGTTGTCACAAGTGTAAGTTCAAGATGAAATAACTGTTCATTATACGTTTACGTAAACATTTTTAATAAAAACACGCTTGGTGAATATTTGAGGTTACCTATGTGTCAAACAATACCTACTAATTTGTTTACATAGTTCACAAGTTCTATTGACGGCGACTTTACCGGGACTTTGTTTGTATTTGCGATTACGAAAATGGCTTCTTTTGATGAGATCTTTGGAAAACAAGAGATTGATGTCATGTGGTCATCTTCGGGAAAAGTTGGTTTCACAACAAACTGTGCTCGGTCGCCCAGTAGGTAAGTATCTTGTATATCTTATATCTATTCATTAAACAAAACCCCTTCTTGAGCTCAAAGTTAAAAATGTGATTAGTAATGATAATGAACGACATTTATTTACGCCAACGTTTTTCCATTTAAAGTATTTTAGAAAAACACATTCGCGTGCGGCAAATTCGCTTCCATTCAAACACAAAATGGCCGCCGTTTACTTGAAATCGCCCGCCATGACTTGACTAACATACGTAAATAGTATAATTTGGCTAATTGGTCGCGTAAGTGGTCGTTTAAATCTATTATTCAATATGTTTACGATGGTCTCGTGGCCCCGACTTTGAAAATGTGCATTATGTATAGCATATCCTTTGTTTTTAATCGGTACGCCGATTGATAACTTAGGTACCAGTTGTTATCGTTATGCAATTGTTTCTAAATCCCTTGTAAATATGTATGAGCAATGTCGCATTGAAAAAGAAACGAAGACTGTCAAAATTGATGATAAATAATACATGTACTCAATTATAGCTGGTCAAAAAAGAGTTTAACCCGGATGCAGGTAAAGCTACAATTTTTTTAAGTGGCAACCATAACATTTTGCATCATATCTAGGAACAAATGAGGGCAATATTCGACGTGAAATTGGCAGCATGATCCAATGTTTGTCCAAAATCTGCTATGGCTGCCGCTTGAGAGTAATGATATTAGTTCCACCTGTCACCACGTCAGTCTTTTTTGTCAAGCAACAACTATAATAAAAGATGTAGTACCGTGAATGCATCTAATTGAAGCATGTATAAGTTTTTGCTGGATTGCCTCATACGGTGCCGTCACCAGGATTCCCAAAAACAAAACTATTGAGAAATTAAAAAAAACCATGTCATTCAACTGAATTGCTTTAGTATCGCATTAACACATGTGTATCATGTAAAAATTCACTCGAAATTACCTACACTTCTTAGGGTTTCGCTGTCCGTTAGTTTGTCACAGGGCTGTATCTTTTGCAGCTACAATTTTTCTATTACAATCAAGCCGCTATAACAACAAATAATAAAAATTAAATAACGATAAAATTAAAGGAGGACCTATACAAGAAACGTGTATTTCGACGTTGTTTGCTCGTTCTTAATATTGAACAGTGGTACGGAACTATTCGTGTGCGAGTCCGACTTGCACTTGGCCGATTTTTTCTCCCATTTAAGTTAACGTGTTCAGTGCCAGGCTGTTTAATTTCTATACAAAATTGACCCAATATTGAGTATTTAGTACTTTTTGAAATCATATTTGCCGAACGTCCCAACCGCAATGCATCATTAAAGTGAATGATAATTCACTTTTTTGCCGATAGTACTTCGTCATTATTGCTTATATTAAGTGTAGATTTAATTTATAAATAAGATTATCCAAAATGAGCTCATCATGAAATGTGATGTATAAGTTTAACGTCTGTATCTGTCTGTGGTATCGTAGTTCCCAAATGGATGAACCGATTTTTATTTAGTTCCTGTTAATAGAAAGCTAGATTAACTAGGTTGGTTCTTAGCTAGATTTGATGAAAATCGGTTGAGCCGTTACAGAGATATTGGCTCTGAAAGTAGGGGTCGGAATTATTAGTCGGCGGCTTTTTTATATATTTTATCTATCTTCTTAAATATATAAAACAAGAAACTGACTGACATATCAACGCACGGACCGAACCGCTGGGTTTAGAGATTCCAAATTTGGCACGTAGGTTCGGAAAGGATTTTCCGAAAATCGACCCCCAACGAGAAGAAATAGGGGGGTAGCGGGAAACTAATTCTACGCGTACGAAGTCGCGGGCGTCCTTTAACAAAACAAACTGTTCGTGATTTTATTTTAATGTACATAACAACAAGCAAAATTCGTTTAAAAACTAGTAATTTATACTAATATTATTAAATGCGCAAGTTTTGGTTTGTTAGCCTTTCACAGCTAAACCGCTGGACCGATTTTGATGAGGTATGAACCTCAGGAGAATTAATGTGAATACTTTCAATTCCGAAAAAGTTTTCAAAGAAATAGCTAAAACGATTTATACTCTGACGGAGTTAAAAGAAACTGCTAGTTATACATACATTCCTATGTAGGTAATTGTCACAAGTCAACATAATCTATTTTTCAACGTGAACGGGTGCTGTTTGTGGGGTCCGGTGTGTTCACATTTGCTATGGCTTTTGACGCAAAGACCTCTCATTTCATCAAATCGTGTTGTTCTCCTGTCATTATTTTTTAGTTTTCCTAGTTTTAATAATGATTATTAACTTGTAATTAACTTACTTTTAAGTATTACTACTATATTTTGTGATTGATAAATTGACCTTCTGCTGGAGTTTCTTGCGGCGCTTCTCCGCAATGATATTCTTGTCCTAAGCGCTAGTATCACTCCATATTACAGTCGTTTATAAAAGCACTCATGTGGCCAACTTACTGAATATTTTGAATTTCGAATCGAAAACAAAAAACAAAAAAACATCATTCATCCATGACCCTATTCTGATGCCACAGCTACTCACCCCATAAGTGCTCCCCGAGTTGAACGCTAGCCAGCCCCACCACAGCACAAACGTGCCCATGACAGCGTTGACGGGGTTCCCTAGCGGCAGGGGGTCCGTGCCCTTCGCGTAGCGACCCAGCCGGGGTCCCAGCATCAGGGCTGACGCGAAGGCTGACGCGCCGCCTGCGGGACATAGCAAAGTAGTGGTACAGTCAGGGACATTCGCAGTCGTCCACTTAGGAAAATTTTCGCTTGTTCGTTGCAGCTAGCTAATCCTACAGCGCTCAGGGTCGTTACGAGTTGAACCCGCAAAGGAATATCAACCTAGACATGGTCGACCAGGAATGCCCCTGACCTTGTGCAGGGTCCATCTGGATCGCTAAAACGAAAGAGACTAAAGGACAAGTCTTGCAGCGCGGGTCCCTTGCCACGCCTCAATCTTGCCTCCTCCGTACCTTCACCTCGACTCGTTCGACTAGGGTGTGTAATGTTTAGCATAAAAACAAATGGTCTAATGATCATTTTACATAACACTAATTGCATAATTTCAATCTGCATAATAAACCATCGATATAATAGTCATGATGCATAAAACGAAATGCATAATTTCAAAAACTATAATGTTTATAAATTAAAAAATAAATATTTCTAACTGCTTTCATTACTATTAATGTGGTCACAGTTCTAACCTAACCTAAGCTAGTTAGAAGAAATTGACCTAAAATGTATAATAACAAGAAAATAACAGTGATGCTAAATGAGTGTTATGTTATTCGATCGTATGCGAGATAAAATTATACAATTGGTTTTTATGCTAAACGTTCATTATGCTTTTCGTGGTTAGTTAAATGAAATTATACGAAATGTTTGTATACTGATTGAAGCGCACCCCGTTCGACTGTGCGAACTGTCATGTGCTTCCATGTAAACTCTATATAGGGCTCGGCGCCGCCTCGACTTTTGAGTGCGTAAGCGACTTTTACGCGACTATTACCTATAAGATGAACGGGCCCGGAGCCAGCGATGTCCACGGCGCCCAGCCGGTTCAGGAAGCCGTGGGAGCCCCACACCCAGCCCGCCGGCACGCAGTACACGATGGTATTCAGAAAGGAGAACAGGCAGTACGCCTTGAAGTTGCATCTGTGCGGACACGGACCAGCGTCACTCAATGTATATGACATATGTAAAATTATTACATAGATAAAAACCCCTGATAATGGCCACCCCTTTTTTACGCTGGGATAATGCTTTTACGCATATCAACTGGGCCCGGGAGAGCCTAAAATGGTTATGTGGGACTCTCCAATAGAGAGTCCCATACTAAAAACCTAGCGATTCTCCCTCCAGGAGCACGTTTTATAAAGCTACAAGTAACAACTTTACAGGGGGGTTATTATGACCTAACTATGCAGTTCAGTTTACGCTGAGAGAAAAGTTCAGAGCTATATAACTGCTATAGCTCTGTCCTTTACGCTCACCGTAAAATGAACTGGATAGCCATGTCATAATAACCCCCCAGGTCTAAACTGGCAACACTGCTCAAATGGCTGGTCGTCATTGGTACTTTAAGAGCTGATAAGTCTCACACAGCCTATCCGGTGGACATGAAACCTAGTTCACCTTTTGTGCTCATTTTTTTTATTTTTGTGCAATAAAAATTAAATAAATAAATAAATAAACCTAGCTAAGAATTATCGCCATTCAACTTTTATTGGCTTAAAGCTCTTATTAGAATAAGAATAATCTACTATCCGAAGGATTACTATTAGGCATGGACTACATTACCGATTATATACAATGCCCTTCCATGAGGGCGTCCACCAGGAAGTCGCCCACGCCTATGAACGGGTTCAAGTTTGGTTCAGGCACCAGAGGCTCAACTTTGAAAATCGAAGTTCGAAGTTACGTTAGTTCCATCCCTTTCTCTCGATTTAGACTCGAATGATGAGTTACAGGGATGGAGCTTACGTAACTTCGAACTTTGATTTTCGAAGTAGGGCCTTAGTTACTAGTACGAGTAGTTCGAACCGAGAGACCTCGCGACTTTCCTCCGGTATCCCCTGATTTGACTACTGAGTATTCCCTACCAAATTTCATAAGGACCAGAGGCCCTAGACGAGATGCATTCGGCGTTTCCTTATCGTTATCTAAAATGCATAGGTTGACTTAAGCTGTCAGACGGTCGCGTCGAGCGCCTACGACAATTCCATACGTTTTGTCAGTTTGCAAGATGGGGCGATGATATGCGCATACGGGAAAAGTGGCGTGCATTGGGAGAGGCCTTTGTTCAGCAGTGGACTAATACGGGCTTATAATGATGGTGATGATGATGAGATATGGACTAGATTGCCGATTAGATGCCCAACTCGTCAGCTGGTTAGTTTGCCCTGGGTTCCTCACCTTTCAGCCATAGCCCCACTGACTATAGTAGTGGCGGTGGTGGCGAACGACAGCTGGAACAGGAACGACGCGAACACGGGCCCCATGAGGGCGTCCCCCACGGGCGGGTCCACCAGGAAGTCGCCCACGCCGATAAACGGGTTCGAGTAGGGACCCTGCCCGAACGACATGCCGTAGCCGAAGATCCAGTAGGTAAGGCCTGGGGGGAGGTGATGAAGATAAATGAAAATGAAAAAGTTGATTTCTATAAATATATACTACTCAATACAAAATAGGGGCCACGCTATGTTCTGCATACAAAAGAACTGATTTCAGAGAAGGATTATTATAACAAATCTAGAAGTGTAATTTTTGAATTTAGTGCCATTCGAAAGCTGCAATGTTCAACTTACAAGCTGTGTTTTTTATTGTTTTGTCCCTTGTTTTGTTTTTACCGTGCGTGTGGTTTTTTAAATCAATTTTCAAATTTCATACAAAATGAGAAAAAAATTGCAACTTTTTAATAAGCACGATGAAAACAAAACAATTGACAAAAAAAAAACAAACACAGCTTGTAAGTTAAACATCACAGCTTCCGAATGGTACTAAATTAAAAAATTACAGGTTAAGATTTGTTATATAATAATCCTTCTCCGAAAATAGTTCTTTTGTATGCAGAACATATCGTGGCCCCTATTTTATTTTGATTAGTATATTTACGAAGATTTATGATTTAGGTACCTATACCTACTTATTTAAGAGCTATGCTCTCGTCGGTGTAGCTCAAAGCAAGCTCTCTATTTTGCTCGATCCCAGGCCGCCTCCTTGATGTTTAACACGAAATATTTCAAAGTTTGCTACAGCCTTGTGAACTAGCGTTTCTATTCGTTTCGTTGTTAAACCAATCGCGTCACTGGTAGATTACGTGATACGAAAAGTCACGTGATCTACCAGTGACGCGATTGGTTCAAAAATTAAATGAATAGAAACGCTCTGGTTAGCGTAATGCATCTTGGCAAGGGCCTCAGAGCTATATTGTACGCCATGCAACCGTACCTTTAAGACCAAATTTGGCTTTGCCAATCACCTTCTAATTAGCTGGGATGGGCTAGGCGTTCGCTGTTGATGGATACATCTAGGAAGACATCATCATCAAGTGGGATCCGAGACCCATAGACATTTAAATTCTGAAGAGTACAATAAAAAGACTTCGAACGCGTTGCCAACCCTGAGGACTAAGATGGAATGCGTCTATGCTAGTAATTTTACCGGTTGTCTTACCCCACACTCAAACACAACAAAGCACTGCTGCTTGGCGGTACGTTACAGGATAGGATGTGGACCATACTAGGCTTGTGTCGGTCAGGAACTAAGAACTAAAAGGAATGAATTCCCGTCGCGGACCGAAAGGAACTAGTTCGTCGTAAACGATCTTAATCGGTCTTCGGTCCTTTAGGTCAGTAGCAATTGTTGAACGTAACTATGATCGAAACAGAGAGAACGAGTAAAGAGCGCACGGCACGGCACTCGATGTGAACGAGACAAATAGTACCTATTTCAAAGCGTGTCCTGCTCAGATCTCAAAATTTGCTCCGGAGCTAAAGGACCTAAAGGAACTAAATAAAAGACCGAACTAGTTCCTTTGACCGATTGACCGAGATCGGAGCGCTCCCTTTAAACACCGAGCGGGCACAACTCTAGACCATACCTACCTACCTAAAATCTCATTTCTTGATACTATATTTAAAATATTTGAAGTACCAGTTCTCTTTCACAGAAAAAAATAATTGGTCGATTCTAACAAGATTGTGATTGTTGTACATAAGCGTCTAGCTTCCATACGAGCCTGACAAGAAGTTAGATACATCAACTAAGACGTTAGTTGAATCACTAAAGAAATTGCTGTTGTTACTATCAGCTTTGGTTGATATAACTAATATCTTAACTATTGTACCTATTCATTTTTTGCCAACTAAGAGAAAATCTCTCTTTGTTGACTGTCATTTTTTTGAGTGATCCAAAGTGGTATTAATAAATTATCTCTAAATTACCGCCGAGGGAGATGTCTGCCAGATTCTTCATCATGATGTTCGCCTCGTTCTTGATGGACACGCAGCCCGACTCCAGCATTCCGAACCCTGGAGGACATTACACCTTTAATTTTTATTTATCTATAAATAGATACGGTCAACGACTTAAAAGCGGAGTTCCACATAGCGGCGCTGCCGCTGCTGTGCATGCACACGTGAGTTTACTATATGAATTTTACCGCAGAATCTCGGCCTAATGCAAAAAAGTCTAGTTAGGCAGGAAAAGCGGGTCTGCAAATAGGCCGGTTTCCAGAAATTTATTACACTAATATGAATGCGACAGTTTGTCAGTGCGTGTTTGATGGTTATTTCTTCCCGCTGGACGGATTTGAGTGAAATTTGGAATGGAGATAACCACGGAAAAAACAGTGGAAGTGGCATGAGCTTCGCTTAGTATCAGACAATACTCAAACTATCATAAAAACAACACGCCACCATGGAAAATGTTTTTAGTGCGGCTATCGTTTTTACATTCCAAAATAGGACAATAAGGCATGCTTTTGGATTTATTTCCTATTTTAGAAACATCGAAATATCAAAATATCGAAATAAGCGATCGCGGCAAAAGTACCTATGGTAGGTTAAGCGGAACTCCGCATAACTATGCCACAAGTTACACGCCCCCTTTGACACTTCTACTGTTTTTTCTGTTCTGTGGTTTAGACCGGTGCACCTTGCGTTCCATAGTCTCTGCCTACCCCATTGGGAGTCAGGCGTGAAGGTATGTATGTATGTACTCGTATGTAAGTAACTCACCAGTCTGCATAGTAAATATGATGAAAGACGAAGTCAGGATCCAGTTGGTGTCTTCCAGGTCTATCTCGAAGTTCTCCTGCAGATTGACGCTGGAGTTGGTCAGGTTGGGCGACCGCAGGCCTACCTTCGGCTCCAACCCGTACGACGACCAATTCGACTCCATTTCGGTTTTGTTCAAGTTAAAGTTCTAGTGAAGTTTTGATCAGAATACGGTTGGATGCGATGAGTTTTTGTTTTTACATTTTCTGATTTTCTTTAAATGACTGGCTGATTTTAGAGATTCGTTTCTTCAAAGTCTTTTTTCAAATTTCGAAATGGTCTTGGCCACAGACCAACTGTCTTGGCACACAGTTTCGTACACTATACTTTGAATTCACGAACTTTTTAACTACTTGTCGTAAATTTTAAAGCACGAAACTTAAATTAGGTAAATTATTTTCTCAACACACCGTCTCACTTTAGCATTTTATGGCCAAAATTGTCAACAGTATTTTTTTAAAAAGGTGTTCTCACAGGGTGTTCTAAAAAAACAGTACCTACTGTGTGTAGGTACAGTACATAAATAAATTTAATGACAAAAAAGAGTAAAACGGCACATGGTCTTTACTACAGTTACCTAATGATAGAGTTAAAAAAACAAAACGCGGCTACAAACAAAATGACGTCATTTCCACCACTAGCTCAAAGCGGACGTAGCAAACACTGATATATATTTTTTCAGTTTATAAGAAAAAAATAATTTACTTATGCTTTTAAAACAAACCACAAATAAGCGTGAATTTTATCAGATCACCTTTTCAAAAAGTCACGTGTCAATTGTCATATTTTAAATCTAGCCAATGTCAAAAGATCACAGATTCTTCACGGCTGTTTGACCACATAGACAGCTGCAGAGCATGTCTAACGGCCGACGGTCACCGTCGGACTGCGGCGCGCTTTAGTAAGCATCGTTACATATATATACTTAATTACTATGCATGTTGCTGCTAAAATCACTGAAAATTGGAAATCATTGAGTATCAATGTACGAGTTTGCTGAACATTCCCAAATGGCAATTTGAGATCGTTCATAATGTTCTTGTATTTTTTTTGCCGTTTTTTGCTCAATATTAATAACGGCAACAGGTAGACACTTGAAATATACACAGAATATTTACTAAATATTCACTTAAAATAAATAAATAACTTAAAATAAAATAAATATAGGCTTCCATACAACAAACGTGATTTTTTGACCACTTTTTGCTAATGTTGTATAGATAATGGTACGGAATCCTCGGTGCGCGAGTCCGACTCGCACTAGACCGGTTTTTAAGCCTCTGGGTACGGAACCCTAAAAAGCAAAGGACAATCTCACACAAATTGACCTAGTCCCAAAACTAAGCTCTATTCTTCTAGGTACCTACTATGATTAGGTACTAGGTAACGATGAACATACTTATATAGATAAATGCATACTTAAATACATAGAAAACATCCAAGACTCAGGAACAAATACTCGTGCTCATCACACAAATATCTGCCCTTACCGGGATTTGGACCCAGGACCGCTAGCTTCGAAGGCAGGGACACTATCAACTAGGCTAACGCGTCATCAACATACATTGTACGACGTAGTTTGATGGAACCAGAGGGCTTATTGTCTAACGTAGGTACTCGCAATAGCAATCGGCTTCAAAGTGGAGCAATTGTTTTCATTTTGTATGCAGACAAGCCTTCATTTTAAAAATGAAAACGATCGTGATTGCGAGTGCGTTAGACAATAAGCCCTCAGTAATGGACAAGGCACCAATAATGGACACTTGATTCTTATTTTACAAAAGATAAGGGTTATTCATTTATTTGCAACAAATCATTTTAGGACCCGTATGAAATTTGAATTAAGAGTGAAGTGTCCATTACTAGTGCCTGTCAGCCAAAAGGGTCCATCATGGTGCCGTTACCCTACGTCGACAATATAAATAATTCAGTTTAACCAAAGTATAAATAGAATATATATACTTTGGTATAACCACGGAATAGAAAAAAGCAGTGGAAGTGGCATGAGCTTCGCTTTTAGTATCAGACCTGTTGTCGCCAATACTCAAACTATCATAAAAACAACACGCCACCATGGAAAATGTTTTTGGTGCGGCCATCGTTTTTACACTCCAAAATAGCACAATTAGGCATGCTTTTGGATTTATTTCCTATTTTAGAAATGTAGAAATATCGAAATAAACGATTGTGGCAAAAGTATAGTAGGTTATGCGGAACTCCGCATAACTATGCCACACGTTACACGCCCACTTGACACTTCTACTGTTTTTTCTGTTCTGTGGGTATAACACCCATCAATCTCCACGTCTGCGCAGCTCCAGGGTACAATAGATCACGTTGAAGTCATTTCGTTTCGGCTGCGACTACATACTTATTTAAATCACGTTTTCTCAAACATGCAACGAAATGTTGGCGTTATTTAAGTTAGGCTTCAAAGTATCTCGTTTCGGGCGGAACAACTCGAGAGAGCTGTAAAGGCATTTCATACAAAATTGAAGGCCTATATAGGCCAGGAAGTAGTTTTTTTTTAAATTTCAATGTAATATTGCACAGTCTTGAGTTTGTCATCGTAAGATTGCACAGTTTTGAGTTTGCCATCGTAAGATGATGATGATGATGATGATGATGATGATGATGATGATGATGATGATGATGATGATGATTATGATTATGATGATGGCAACCCCTACTTCCCGGCCTCTGTAGTAATGTACTATTTTTAGAGGTATCTCTGTTGAAATGAGGTCTTTTAAAATAGTTTTATTGCCTAGAATAAAGTTCAACTGGAAGCAAACACGGAAGAAAGGAAGAAAGGGAAATGTTTGCTGTATTGTTCGTCCCTGTTTGCTCTGAATTGATTTAAGTATTTTTCTTTTTGTACAAAAAGTGCGAATCTACATACATATACATAAACTCACGCCTTCATTCCCAGAGTGGGGTAGGCAGAGCCACAAACTCACCAACAACTCCAAAAACTTGTTGATAATTCTGTGACCACATTTACACAACCAGGCTAAGATGTTATCCAGTGTATTAGTGACAGGTTGCAAACCCATCGCCTAACAGCACTACACAGTCTTTAGTCCCTTAGTCGTCTCTTACGACATCCACGGGAAGACATGGAGTGGCAACATTCTAAACCCGGCACCACACGGGCTAAACGGTGCGAATCTAACATACATTAACCATAAAGCAATCATGGTTTCAATAAGTAGGTACCTACTCAAATTACGAGAAAATCCCCTTGTTTTTCCTTTAACGATAATTGGCATCATAAATACAACTATCTCGTCGACCTTGCTGAAAGTAGGTACATACGTCTATAGGTTTTATAAAAATAAAATAAGACAACTAGGGTCATCTAGCTTTGGGTTGAGATGGGCCCTGTGTACCGCTTCGACCATTGCTGATCTTTTGTGGCAGCCCTTAGTTTAGAGCTCACCGCAAAGGCTCGTTGCGTCCAGGAATTTCCAGATGCTTTGGGCAGTGAGGAGTTGTACCTCTTGTGGGTCCATGATATGTCGCCCTAGGTAGATACTTCTGTTGCACATTACTGGTCCGCAAGAAGAGAGGATGTGCATTGCTGTCTCATCTGTCTCCTGACAGAACCTGCATAGGATCATAGGTCGTAATCCTTCCAAAAATGCTGAAAACTAAAAATAAAATAAATACCAAGATACACTCTAACATAAATAACTATTTTATGAAACTAATTTTGGGTAGAGTTTAATAATATGATTATAATGCCAATTTATACAAAGTGGCTTAGGTGCGTATAAGTTTAACTAGTGTTATCTTCAATTATTTGTGTTACTTAGGAACTGAAGAAGTTATGTCAGACATCATCATCACCATCATCATCATCACCATCATCATCATCATCATCATCATCATCATCATCATCATCATCATCACCATCATCATCACCACCACCATCATCATCATCATCATCATCATCATCATCATCACCATCATCATCACCACCACCATCATCATCATCATCATCATCATCATCATCATCATCATCATCATCATCATCATCATCATCATCATCATCATCATCATCATCAGCCTATACTAGTCCACTGCTGGATAAAACCTTCTCCCGTTGTTCCCCGCTCAGCACGACCTGCCCTTCTTAGAAATAACCGGTCAAGTGCGAGTCGGACTCGCGCACAGAGGGTTCCGTATTTCCGAGATCGAAATTATGCAATGTGTGTTATGTAAAATGAAAATTAGGCCATTTGTTTTTATACTAAACATTACACACCCACTTAAACTAGGTACCTACTCTTGAATTCGTCCTATAATTTCGTCGTCGAATTGACCGAGAATAACAGACATTAAAATTTGTCTTCAAACGATTGAATACGCAAGTCGCACACTTTTTAAATGGTCAATCACGTGCAAAACAATTTATGTGGCTATAAGTAGCATAAATTAGAATAAATAAATAAAAATCCTTTATTTATTACCGAAGGAGTTATTAGAATTGTCTTGATTTAATTATTGTGTCATTGAGTGCCTTTGACAATGACATGTTTTTTATATTTTGGTCTTTAAGGTTCCGTATTCAAACTAGAACCCCTTTAGTTTCGCCATGTCCGTCCGTCCGTCCGTCCGACCGCAGCTTAGCTCAGAGACTCTTTAGTTCTAGAAAGCTGTTATTTGGTATGATATGTTATATTAGTCACGCTGACAAAGATGCAAAATGAAAATCTTGAAATAAAAATAGGGTACCGCACGTATTGTGGTGATCCGTGTCTCAGGTGACCGTAGGGCTGGCTCTTTCCTCGGCCAACGGCTAGCAATAGCTATCCAACGAGGAAATGCAGCCAGCATTATGGGCACCATTCCCAGTGGCAGTGGCCTAGGGGACATTTGTACATAAGTATTATAGTATTAGGGTGGGTTTAGACCAAGCGAACGAACAAGAATTCTATACGTTTACTTTGTAAAAATAAAGACAAAACATGTTCTAGAGCATTCGCTCGTTTGGTCTAAACCCAACCTTACATACATACTATAATAAGTACTCAATACTCAATAGGTACTCAATATTTTATTGCAATCATAATGTTTACAAAGATGGAAATATAATAAATAATAAATGTCTCAATTATGAACCCTGTTCGGCACAGCAAGCATATTTAGAGAGATTATCCTTTAAATAATATGAAAGACTTCAGTAATAGGTATTTGAATTTATTGTATTTTTGTATAATTTAGGTACCTTTAAAGTTTAATTTAACTAATTCGTATTATTATAACTTGTCGTCTAAGTATTCATTTATTGTGTAGTAAGCTTTAGTTATTAGTAACTGTTTGAGATTATTTAAAAAATTACGTTCATTTGTTTCTTGTCTTAATATTTCAGGTAAGTAAATTGTTGTATATTTTTATAGTCATTACGTAAGGGCCGGATGAGATGATTTTAAGGCGGGAAAGTGGCAAGATGATTTTATATTTATGTCGTATTGGGCGTGTAGGAGGCATATCCTCGCGTTTTTAAGTACAAATGTCCCCAACACTTTATTGTACAAAACACAGAAATTCAAATAAAATATTTACCGTATTGGAATGTACAAAGGCGAACTTATAATATCTCTTTAAGGGATCTCTTCCAGCTAACCTTAGAATAAGTTAATTTGTTTTAGTATTTAGTTTTAGTTAGGTTTTTATTGTTTGTGTCTTAATAAACGACAGAGTTAAAAACAATAAGACAACAATTCAAAATCAATCTTGTGTTACCGAGTACAATGAAGCCCCTGGCCACTATATATTCCTTTAGGTATTATAAGAATAATAATCGATAAGTATTAACGTTGACAATTTCAGAAGTGTTAATCAGGAATGCAACTGAAATCTAAGTGGACGCTAAGTGTGGGATCGATGTCAAGGCATAGCCGAAATAATGAAAATCACGCAGTGCTTACACGGTCTTATTGTGATCAGATCTATAATGATCCCAGGTGGCTTTTCTCGCCATATATCTCGATGCCCTTAGTTAAGGTACAGTCAAGGGCTTTAATTGTTATATCACTATGGAACCCTGTCGCATAAAGTTAATCATTAATTTTGGCGTAATTTCTTTCATGTGGTTTGACGCTGTCATTATGACAAGGTTCCATAGTGGCATAACAATTAAAGTCCTTGACTGTCCTGAGGCCCTAGCCAAGATGCACTACGCTAACTAGCGTTCTTATACGTTTCGTTTTTAAACCAATCGCGTCACTGGAAGATCACGTGATACGAAGAGTCACGAGATCAATCAATAAATCAATGGTTGTGCGACGGAAATTAGCCAAGGATATCTACTTTACGTAGCACAACGGAACTTTTTTCGCCTTCGTTGTTTGTATGGTTAACTACCTACCTACGTATTTTCGGCCCTATTTTCGGCCCCCTTCTAAGAGGAGCTGGGTCGTGATTCTTTCAAAAGTAAGGGTGAGCGAACGCAGGAGTGATGTCCAAGCGGCGAGTTTAAGTAGTCCCGTCAAAGCGAACAAAACACATTTCAGCGCGTGTATTCAATTTGGCAGCATGGCTTCTCGAACGTATAAGGCTGCCTAATTGAGAATGCACGCGCTAATATGTGTTTTGCTCGCTCTGACGGGACTACTTAAACTCGCCGCTTGGACTTCACTCCTGCATTCGCTCACCTTTGCTTTTGAGAGAATCAATACCCTGTAAATAACCAATCTAATATTTTTGAAGTTAACTTATTGCGGATTGTCACAGACCTACAAGTAAATTATGAATCTCTATACATATACACCTACCACGTGTACTCGTATGTTATTAATTCAGTTCCGTGACACTTTTCACACCCTTCATCTAATTGGCGATCTGGTTGCCGATCTGGATCAAAGCGGTATATTGCCGTAATACCAAAGAAGGCGGGTAACTCCATAGTAACAGAAGAAGCATTTTACATTTAAATGTGGTTAACAATAGAGTGTAAAATACTTCGAATACATCATAGCACTTAGCCACCTTCTTTCGTATTACGTTATATGCCTAGAGACTGGAGACCACACCGAAACTTTGACAGAGCATAATTATACCTACATAATTGTGTTTTTATTTAGGAGATAAAATAATTTCATAAAGTTTCCTAGGGCCCTAATAAGGCTGCGTTTATCGCGTGACAAAGTTTGGATAAGGCATCTGTCACCTTCTGAGTCGTAAATAAGTACGAGAGTGACGGATCCATATTAAATATGGATCCGTCACTCTCGTACTTATTTACGTATTTGACACGCGATATAGACGCAGCCGTACTAGACCCGCAGAGCCTCTTCTACTCGGTAAAACCATATTGCTTTTAACGTGTTTTTTTATTGTTAACGTTATGATAGCTGTTAAAAACAATAAGATACTTAAGTAACTTGGTTTTAGTTTAGTAAAGACGACGCGCTAGCCTAGTTGGTAGTGACCCTGCCTACGAAGCTAGCGGTCCTGGGTTCAAATCCCGGTAAGGGCAGATATTTGTGTGCGAGCACGAGTATTTGTTTCCGAGTCTTGGATTTTTTCTATGTATTTATGTATTTATTTCTCTATATAAGTAATTATATCGTTGTCTAGTACCCATAGTACAAGCCTAGAGCTTAGTTTGGGACTAGGTCAATTTGTGTGAGATCGTTCCTTGATATTTATTTATTTAAAGGCGATAAGGTTTTGCCCTGTGTTATAGAGGTTAGAGGCCCATTTACAATTTTTACCACCCATAACCACGTCTGCTAATATCACGGGCTATTAATATCATACTTGCCTACTTGTACGTGGGCCAATTGCCTATAGTACTTTTTGCTTATGACATTTTCGAACGCTGCGACTTACTTGCTTCATGGCATCCCAAATAAAAATCCTTCCATTTGTTTCCTTGACTAATAAATAATAATAAGTGGCGTTTAAGTTTGACCCCTTAGTCCACCTGTCTGTGTAATGCGTTTTTTAGGGTTCCGTAGTCAAGCTAGGAACCCTTATAGTTGAGCCATGTCCGTCCGTCCGTCCGTCCGCAGCCTAGCTCAGAGACTCTTAGTACTAGAAAGCTGAGATACATAGACATGAGACTCACGTTATAAACTTTTAACACCCCTCCATTTATTTATGAGTAATGAACCACCTTTTATTCATGTCTTTAAAGAGACGTTGCTAGCTGTAGTCTTATTGTTTATTGGAAAAGTTTAAAAGCGGGAAATAAAAATAAAAAATATATTTAAAAACCCCCGACACAAAACAGTCTGTAAAAAAACCTCTAAATTATTGGCCCTATAAGTTTAATTATAAGTGTTATTAATATTTTAATTCAATCGTCGACACGTCGGGGACCGCTAAGTAGCTGAGGTATTTTATATTATGTCATTTACTTAGCGGTTCCCCAACGTGTCGACGCTTCAATGGCCAATAATAATTAATTTTTACTTTTAGAGGTTTTTTTACAGACTGTTTTGAGTCCGGGGTTTTTTTATAGTGAAAAAAGTCCAATTGTAGGGATTATTCCCTTCGGCCGTCTACAGAACCGGTTTCAGAACTGTTTCCTTAGGAGGCTTTCAAAACTAAAAGACACAGCGAGGTCTGCAATATATCGCAGTTTTAAAATAAGACAAATATATAAAACAATGTGTGACATCACTTGACATTTCATCCATTCCTAAATTGGTCAAATCCAGAAGTGGTCAAATCCAGAAGTGGTCAAATCCAGAAGTGGTCAAATCCAGAAGTGGTCAAATCCAGAAGTGGTCAAATCCGGAAGTGGTCAAATCCGGAAGTGGTCAAATCCGGAAGTGGTCAAATCCAGAAGTGGTCAAATCCAGCAGTGGTCAAATCCAGAAGTGGTCGAATCCAGCAGTGGTCAAATCCAGAAGTGGTCACCGACCGTCAAAAGGCAGTAGTCATGCAAACAAAGGGGTAAAATAAAATCTGGAAAAAAAATATTGGGCTGACATGCTCTTGCCCGCTTTTTTTCCAATTGCCAATGTCGCAATTAGGTATCTAGGTGTTTTGAATTTATTTCTTTCATTCTGAACGGATTGCGATCAGTTGGATTTATACCATATTCAATGTGTTTATTGGTACCTTTTAGACTTTAAATAGCAAAACCACATATTTGTGATATAGTTATATGAGCAAAACTTCACTAGGCATTCCATGAATATTATGGAATAGTACATAAACATTTGAACTATTTGTAAAAATAAAAATATCCAAAAATATCCTACCAAGTACCTATTAGAAGTTTAAAATTTAGGCTTACCATTTAGCTTCAAAATGTCGTTTTTGCTTTTTAAAGATACCTCGGTAGCAAAATTGTATTTTGATTATTAAGTAATTACTTAAATATCTATGATTCTATATGCTAGAATAGAATGAAAAGCGATTTAAATAAAGATAAAAGTATGAATCCTCGCATTCAACATCATCTTTAAAACCGTGATCAAACCAAACGTAAATATATCAACTTAACATAATAATTATATCATAAAGTGCAAGATAAAGCTCCGAATTAAATGATAACTATTACGTACAAATGATAATTTCAATATGATGCGAGACTACCACGTGCGACCGAGACGGCATCATTACGTAATTGACCTCGCGACGCAACAATCAGTTAGTTCGTGTTGACATGTTAGTGTTTATAGTGCTCGCTGTATTACTCTGGCTACTATATTTATTTAGCACAAATGGCTACGATTACTGGGAGAAAAAAGGCGTACGCCATGACAAACCACTGCCTTTCATTGGCAACGCTGGCAGAATCTTTGCTCAAAAGATGAGCATGACACAATTCTTCACAGAACTATACAGAAAATATCCAGAGGAAAAACTGGTAGGGTATTATTTTTCAAGGGAAAAGGCAGTCGTGTTGCGAGATCCAGAATTAATAAAGCATGTTTTGGTGACTGATTTTCAATATTTTTACCCGAGAGGCATTAACTATCATAAGGATGTGACGGAACCGATGATGAGGAACTTGTTTTTTGCTGATGGGGATCTGTGGAAGCTGTTGAGGCAGCGCATGACGCCGGCGTTTACTTCCGGGAAGCTGCGCAGAATGTTTCCGCTGGTGGCCGCGCGCGCAGCCAAGATGGCGGAGCGCGCGGCGGTGGGGGCACAGCTTGGCGAGACCCAGGTAGGGTTGCCAGGACTAAAATATTCCGGAAATGATTAGAAATTTGGTTTTACGTCAGTGCAGTCATGGTCACATACATGCGTCATGTTCGACGATGATGTTAGTACCTTGTCGCAGCCATTGTTATGGTTTACCCTTGAATCACTGACACTTATTTCATAGAAGTCACCCAATAAAAAAGTTGAGCATACTTAGAACCGTGTCATTGTGACTGCCATTGTTATTGTCATACTTGTCATTGGATGTTCAGTTTGAAGTTTATTATTATTAGGTACTAGCTGTGGCCCGGGACTCAGTCCGCGCAGAAAAATAAAACATAGTCTATGTTCATCAAGGATAATGCAGATTTCTAATGGTGAAAGAATTTTTCAAATCGGTCCAGTAGTTTCAGAGCCTATTCAATTCAAACAAACGAACAAACAAACAAACAAACAAACAAACAATCAAATCTTTTCTCTTTATAATATTAGTGTAGATTAGTGTAGATTATTATTATTATCATACAGGAGTCATATTATTTCGGTGGCCACAGGTCTAACCTAACCGAACCTACATAACCCATGCACATGTAGAAATTAGTTTTTGACACTCTTGCCCCAGCTAACCTTAGATACTTACTTTCCTTTAACACATCCATGTCAAAATGTCATATTTTTTGCAAATGTTCACCATTTTCTGATCCGGTACCGTTCCCAGGACGTTCGCGACCTGCTGGCGCGCTACACCACCGACTTCATCGGCGCCGCCGGCTTCGGCCTCGACACGAGCTCGCTCGACGACGAAACCTCCGCCTTCCGCCAACTAGGCAAGCGTATCTTCACCCCAACCGCTCGAGACATCTTTGTCACAGCACTAAAATGGCTCGCACCTGTTCTATTCAAGCATCTGAAGACCATATCACCGGAAGTTGAACGGGAGACTTTAGTCTTAGTCAGAGGAATTATGAAGCAGCGGAATTATCAGCCTTCTGGGAGGAACGACTTCATAGATCTATTGCTAGAGTTGAAGCAGAAAGGGAAGATGGTTGGGGAATCTGTGGAACATAAAAATGCTGATGGGTCGCCAAAGATGGCGGAGTTAGAACTGGATGATTTGCTAATGGCGGCGCAAGTTTTTGTTTTCTTTGCTGCGGGGTTTGAAACCTCTTCATCTGCCACCAGCTTTACGCTGCATCAGCTCGCCTTCCATCCGGAGGTGCAGAAGAAATGCCAGGAGGAGATTGATGAGGTGCTTGGCCGCTATGACAACAAATTGTGCTATGACGCTGTTAATGAGATGAAATATTTGAAGATGTGTTTCTAGTAAGTGGTCTGTGAAAATCCTTAGCGTTATTAGGTGTAAAGTAGTACTATTTGTCGCGTACACTTATCTGTTGTTTTATCTAAATGGTAAAACCTGACCAAAATATGGATGTCATTTAATGCTGTGTAGTTAAATACAGGGTACCTCCGACCTTGGGGCTTTAAATGCATGAATCGTTTCTACTCCTGAAACTGAACTTCTTTTGTTTTGTAAGTTGTTAAAAAGATGTTCAACTTTTTTTTTATATTCGTGGTGTCCCAGAAACCGACGACAACCCGTCTAGGGCTGATAGAGCAGCTAAAAAGCTAACGATTTAACCCCTATGTATATTCAGCTATTTTTGCTAGTTTCGGAGATATTGATCATTTAAATCTGAATTTTTGTAATTTTCCCTTATGTCCATGTCACGAAAAATCATTAATTTAATGTTTTATTTCATTAGTTTTTCAGTGGTATCTTACATAATTAACTAGAATCATTACGAATCAGCAAAGTTTTTAAACCTAGTTGCCCGTTTTTTTGTTTAGTATTTTTTTTAAGAAGGTAATTCAACATTTATCAACATTCATTTTATTTACATATAAGTACATTATTGATTTTATTATTGTACCTATTCCAGCGAAGGCATGCGCCTTTTCCCCTCATTAGGTTTCTTGATAAGGAAACCCGCGATGCCTTATCAGTTTCCGGGGACCAACGTGACCATAGACGAGGGCACCGCCGTCATCGTCCCCGTGCAGGGTCTGCAGACCGACGCGCTGTATTTTGAGGACCCAGAGACATTCAGGCCTGAGAGGTTCCATCCAGAAAATGTGGATAGCATCAGAAAGCACGTGTATTTGCCGTTTGGAGAGGGACCTAGGGCGTGTATTGGTAAGTTGATAATTTCAACATTTTGAACGCCTAAGGCACTGGTCCCACCGCCGGCTACAGACTATAAGCTAGTAGAACTATAAACTACAAAAAGAGTGGGCGATCGGCGAGAAGCGAGTTAAGTTTTGATAGTTTTGACGCTCGGCTATAAAGCGAGTGTTCGCGGACGACTTAGCTGAGCTAGTTTTATAGTCGATAGCTTTTATCGCTGCGGTCAACTAGTAAACAGCGGTCCCACCGCCAGATATCGGCGAGCTCGGCGAGCAACTAGTAAAATTCTGTACTAGAAACAGTTGACAACCGGCGGGAGGCTAGTAAAAATTCTATGGAATTATAGCTTACTCGCCGGGCGTTGGGAGTGTCCTCGCCGGCAGTGTGAACAGCGAGCGATGAACTATAAATATATATCTCTCTCTTTTATTGACACGGAAGCGATTTTCTTTTGTTCGTTTCTTGGGCAAGTCGATAGTTCATATCTCACTCGCCGGCGGTGGGACCAGTGCCTAAGTTGAATACAAAATGTGTAACTCAACACGTTTGTTATGCTATGCAAATTACACCTGATTGATACGAAACAAAGTCTTTTTATAATCTTGAACTTGGCTGTAACCGTCGTGGCGTCAGTGGCACGACTTTCAATTGACGGCTAGAGCTGTCTGTGATGTTCAAAAGGTTTAGAATGACATAATTTTGGGGTTCCTAATTGCGTCATGGAGGAGGCGCCATTGATTTCCACACGTCCTCTCTGTGGTAATTTAATCCTTCAGACTTCAGACAAGCGTCAAGTCAGCCCGCCAATAATACAAAATAATACATTTTAATAACAATCAAATTATACACATCGTCAGAATACTAAAAATACTAATATTTTATTTTTTATTTATTTATATAGGCTTTATTAGATTAGTTTAATGTGTTATGTTCTTCTAAATAAATTTCTACATTTGCTTACTCAATGCACAACCTTTCATTTTTCTCAATCTCTCAAGGGTTAGCTGGAAGAGATCCCTTAAAGGGATAAGTTCGCCTTTGTACATTTTTTTATATATTAATTTATTGTTAATTAGTTTTTCTTTTGTACAATAAAGTGTTTACATACATACATACATACTTCTCTACAGGTGAGAGGCTGGGTCTGATGCAATCCCTGGCGGGTCTCGCCGTGCTGCTCAGCAAGTTCTCGGCGGAACCCTCGGCCGAGACCCAGAGAGTCCTGCACGCAGAGCCCGCGGGGCACGTCATACAGACCGTGCGGGGAGTGCCGCTGCTACTGACTAGCAGGGAGAAGTGATGTGGACGACGATGTTAGCCTAGTTAGTTGGGCTCTGCCTACGAAGCTAGCAGTCCCGGGTTCAGGGTCAGGGAAAATAGTGTGATGAGCGCGAGGATTTGTTTTTGAGTCTTGGGTGTTTTCTATGTATATAAGTATTTTTTCTCTGTATAAGGATGCTGGTTTGGGACATTATGCAGTGATCTGTCCTAAGTAAGGTCCGGGGCCTGTTTTATAAAGCTACAAATTACAATTTACAGGTTACAAGTTTCCATTTGACACCACCTAGACCAATGACGACCAGCCATTTGAGCAGTGTTGCCAGTTTACACCTGTAAAATTGTAACTTGTAGCATTATAAAACGTGCCCCGGGTCTTACGAGGACAGAGGCTCTACTTTGAAATTGCAATAATAGAACATAATGAAGGCAATTTGTTGAATAGCAGATTGTTCAACGAGGGACTAAAACAAGCCATAATGACACGAGATGTTTAGCCATTTCATTTAAAATACTATTTTAGTTTATTTGCGCAAAAAAGGGGTGTTATAAGTTACCGCCGATACCGCTGTGAGTGTGTGCGTGTCTGTGGCACCGTAGCTCTTAAAGACCCAGCCACACCGGATGCGTGCGCGCGTTGCAAGTAGACGTAACGTGCGCGTTCGCTTTCCACTGCGGTGTATAGTATGAATTCTCATACGACATGCCACTATACAACGCAGTGGAAAGCGAACGCGCACGTCACGTCTACGCGCACGCATCCGTTGTGGCTGGGCCTTAAACGGGTTAAACGAATTGGATGCATTTTTTTCATTTGAAAGCAGGTTTTCTAGCGATGGCTCTTAGCTAGATTTGATGGAGATCGGTTCGGCCGTTTAAGAGATATCAGATCTGAAAGGGGTCACCATGTATCCAGGGGTTTTTATCCATCTAAAGTTATAATAACTTGTCACAAGATACTTCAAAATCTAGCTGAAAACCTCACTGATTAAACCTAGCTTTATTAGGGTTCCGTACCCAAAGAGGGCCCTTTGTTTCCCATAATTTTTTTGGTCATAATGTCATTGTTGACATAATTATTGATAGTCATAATTTTTTATGTCGCTGTTACTGTAAGCTTTTCATAATTTATGTAATGTGTAGAAAAGGATAGGTTAGGTTAGGTTTAATTTATAAAAAATCTGAAAACGTAACAGTTTCTTAAAAAAATACGTTATGACTTGCGATGATTATGACCTACATTGACATTTGACTTAAAATAATTATGGCAGACAATATAGACCCGTACCCAAAGGGTAAAAACGGGACCCTATAACGAAATCTCCGCAGCGCTGTCCGTCCGTCTGTCTGCCTGTCACCACGCTGTATCTCATGAACGGTGATAGCTAGACAGTTGAAATTTTCACATGTGATGTATTTCTGTTGCCGCTATAACAACAAATACTAATAAAAACAGAATAAAATAAATATTTAGCGGGGCTTCCATACAACAAACGTGATTTTTTTGCCGTTTTTGGCTACTGTTGCATAGATAATAGTACGGAACCCTTCGTGCGCGAGTCCAACTCGCACTTGGCCGGTTTTTTAAACCCCTTCCAAATCGGTCTATCCATTTGAGAGTTATAAATAGGGAATAACACTTATTCTGACCAGAGTAAACTTAAACAAAAACAATATGTAATTATGAAATAAAACAAACAATTATAATTATTTATTACAATTATTCTCAAACGAATCAACACTTATTCACATACAATTCTAGATAAAAATAAGTCACTTATAGCCACTATGTCTTCAGACATATAAACTATAAGAAATTGAACTTTACGTAAACAAAAACAATAACAATGTGCCAATAACCAAACCACTTAACATGGCAAAAAAAAAAACTAAATTCTAGCCTTAAATGATTTCGCCTATTAAAAAACTAATTAACATAAATACAACAATAATGTCACATTTTGGAATGTATCTATAAATAGAGCCAAGTATAGGTAACCATACATAGGTATAACGTTGTTTTCCAAAAATAGTTTGAATCTATAAGTACCATCGAAGAATATCGAATTTGGAAATATTAAAAAATTGAGCAGTTTTTTCTATCACGTCCAAACCCTCTACCACGGATGCATATTTGGGTCACCCTCCCTAACCTCATTATTCCATACCGGCCCAATCGAACGGCGCATCTTCCACGAACGAGAATTTTATCATAGAATCATAAAAAAAATATGATCTGATATTGTCTGAGATTGATAATGACACTTAAAACTATTTAAAAACAATTTTTTAATCTAATCTAAAATCTTAAAACCCGATTTACACATTTATAAATGCAATTCTAACCTCTTTGTACAGTAAAACACAATATGGCTTACCGATGTACCTGTGCAGAAGACGAATTTTCGAAGCGCGGGACCAATCAGCATGATCCACGCGTTGCACGTCTGTATTCTGTGCTATTATTGGTTACTAGTGACGCCATGTTGACGCGCGCCCGCGTGTCATTCGGTCAGCCGTGAGTGAGATGGAATAAATAGATGTAATTTAATTTGCACCTTATAACTATTAAGTACAAGTCTGATCGTGGCTTCAAGTTAAATTTAATTTGTTATAAATATCAATAAGTGCATTGCTCTTACAATTTTCTATAAATTATAGAGCTTGTTTTTCGCTTTTCAGTTTTTTATTGCAGTCGGGTTTTTAGTTTTTTATTGAGGAACGCTTTTGAGCGCAGATGACGTATCTTAATATAAAATATCATTGGTGTTGTAGATACTCGGATGGAATTTTGATTTGCGCAACTGTTGAATTGTCAACGTTACAATAGCTCCTATTTACTTGACAGTAATGGCGACCGCGTTAAAAACAATTTGATAGCTTGGCAAAGGCAATATTGTTTCAAGGGTTACGCTTATCTGACATAATATAGGTGTTAGAAATGCAGTATGGACTTCAGGGATCCCTTTGAAACGCATAAACTTTTTACGCATAACGTATCTTTACGCATATTTTTTTTTCGCATAAACACCCTTTAGGCTGTCATTTCAAAATTTTATAAACGTCTATTGCGTAGATTAGGTTAGGTTAGATTTTTAAAATAATTAAAATAAAACGTTTTCTATTGTAAAAACCGTTTTAGGTCAAACGATTTTATGCGTAAAGATAGGTTATGCGTAAAAAAAATTATGCGATCCAATAGAGACCCTAGTTAACCTTGTTTTGCAGAGCAAAATAGAGTCCCTGGGCGAAAGAGACATTTATCTCTGCGTGGTGCCTTCTAACACGGGACAGCCTCGCCCATGAATAAAGGACTCACAGCCAAATCGATTTTTAGAATGATGGTGATCGTCAAAACGATTTTAGAGATCAATAAACACTTAAGAACCATTCTAGAGAACACATATACCCTTAATAAGGCCCCGTTTAAGTAAAAATACTAGACCAAAATGAAATACAGTCATGGAATCGCAAGTCTCTAAAGAGTAAAAATAGATGATGTTATATTTCAGGAAAATACAATTAAAATAGTATCATAAAATGTGGGTAGTAAAGTTCAATTTCAGCTTATTGTAATGTGGTCAATATAGAGTAGGGAATGCAAATAACCGGTTATAACCGCTTTTAACCGGTTAGTTTCATACAAAAACGGTTATTAACCGGTTAAATTGCATTCCCTAATATAGAGCCTCTGCCTTATTAAGGGTTAAATACTACCCTAAGGTTTATTCTACATGGCACATTATAAAGGCTACATTTAAATACCAGCTTTAAATTTAAAACCTGTACAGTCTAAATTGTGAAATGGCAACCAACCGCGTTCCCACTACGTCGTGACGACAGGCAGTCGTTCAATTCACTAATCAGTAATCATCCATGTAATAAAGCCGCGTATAGCGTTGAAAATGTCGAAAAAAACATCGGTTTTTTTTCGTTTTTTTTCTGGCTTTTTAGGAAAAATAACAACGAACAATGACAATTTATTCATAGTCAATCACTGTCACTCTCGCTACCTATTTCAATTGCTTCTGCCTTCATGTCGTCGATGTCGCCCTTTTGTAGGTGCAAATAAGACCGAATATAGATTAAAATAACAGCAGAAAATTTCTTTGGTTTTTTTCTATAAAAATCCGAAAAAAACGCGTTGTTTGGAATAAAACGGGATTTTTCCCGTACTTTTTCAACGCTAGCCGCGTAATTTTTTAAAGAAAAGTCGTTTAAACGCCCTAAAATCCTCAAAAAGTAACACGTCAAAAAATAGCTGATTGACCCTAATTAAAAAAACCTAAATGTTCAGGTACATTAGTGAATAATACTGAATTGCGCTTTATCTATACCGAAATATAGACCAAAGTTTTCTTTGGAAATGTACTTGAGCGATTTCTCATCAACCTCTATTATGAACACAATAGAATCACTGCTCGTCTCTGCCATAAGTACCTTCCACTTCCCAGTGTGTAATCCTTCATTATACCGCTCAATATTACGAAACACTTTCTTACGATCTAAAGGTATGAAACTATTGATTTTCATAACCATCTTACGACTTTTACGAACCCAGCAAAAATCGTCGTCATACTTATTAACTTTCAAATCCAAATCATCAACAATATCTTCCAGCCAGGCAATATCATTGTCGTCATGGCAACTATAAACAAGACCTCCATTTTGTACACCAAAGCATTTAAGCAGTGGTAAGAAATTATCACTATTGTCAATACCCTTTAAAATACGCGTTTGAATCTCTTTGACAATATTTAAATCAATTTCTTCATGATTATTAGTCGTAATAATCAAAATATGATCAATTTCAGAAACTTTTGTTCTCTTAGCGTCAGTTACATCGGAATTTTCAGAGCTGCTTCTAGATCTCTTACTAGATGTTTTATCTTCATCATCTTTAGTATCAATGCTTATATCAGCCTCATACATAGCCAATTCAAGATCCTGTATATCCTTATCCAGTTGAGATATATCTATTTCGTTATCACATACGCACAAACTGTCTTCACTACTCTTATCAGTCTCAGGTTTCTTAACAGCCACAGTTACTGTATCATCATTGACATCATCATCCTTATATTCTAAACCACAAATAGATTCAATTTTATCTTTAACATCAGTCAGTTCTTTTTCAGTTTCATTTTCAAGTCCAATCTCTTCTGGATCTTCGATTTCTTTAGTATTATTGTCAACATCTTCAATAGAGTCGTAAAATTCGTTAAGCTCTCTGGCCCAGTCGCTTTGGACTAGATTTTGGTCGTCATTACTCAAATTGTTGTTGTTTTCTACAGATAGCATTGCAGGGTTGGTAAACATTCTACCATACTGGGGCGTGTCACACTTAGATTCAATTTCGGCTTCAACTTCAGTCAGTACTTTTTCAATTTCGTTTTCAATTCTAATCTCTTCTGGATCTTCGATTTCTTTAGTATTATTGTCAGCACCTTCTACATCGTCATAATATTCGTTAAGCTCACTGGCCCAGTCGTTTGGGGCTAAATTTGGGTCGCCATTACGCAGGTTACTGTTGCCTTCCATAGAAGGCATCGCAGAGTTAGTAAACCTTTTACGATACTGGGGTATACTGGGGCGATCCTTCTTTATTAATGTGAATTTTCTAAAACCAAAAAATTAATAATTCATATGAGCAAATTATAACACAAACCCTTAACTCCATTTGTTTAGTGAAGTCGAAGGACGGCAGCTGCTCGGACGACACTATTAATATAGATAGACAGATATATACTCACGTGTCGGAGTCGAAGGTGACAGTCAAGTATATAAGTTCCGTGCCGGCCTGCAGCTCCTGGAACCACGGCAGCTCCTCGGACGTCACGAAGCCACTTTTAGTGCGAAGGTTCGTGCTTAAAACTATGTCCTCTATGAAGGTCATCATTTTTTTCGGCAATGCTTTCTCGAACCTGGAATTTAGCGATCGATCAATAGGAAAAGTCGATCACAGGAAACGTTGAGTTTAATTATAAATATTAAAAAAATATATAAATATCAAGGGACGATCTCACACAAATTGACCTAGTCCCAAACTAAGCTCTTGGTACTAGGCAACGATATAAATACTTATATAGAGAAATAAACACTTAAATCCATAGAAAACATTCAAGACTCAGAAGCAAATACTTGTGCTCATCACACAAATATCTGCCCTTACCGGGATTTGAACCCAGGACCGCTAGCTTCGTAGTCAGGATCACTACCAACTAGGCAAGCGCGTCGTCATTGACAATGTAACTTATGCAATGCTATATAATTATGTATGATATGCAATGGTTTAAGAGGACACGTAATATGATAGCCGGTAGTGTTCCGCGATCTGGATCTCAAAAACCAAAACACGTATGCGTCTGTTCTTTGGATATATTAAACTTGATAATATTTCCTTGAAACTGTTAAACGTGAAAACACGATTGGAAACAAAATCCTCGATAGTTTTATTTTTCAAAAATGACATCTTTTTCACATATTTTTGAGTGAACCTTCAAAAACCTACACACTTTAAAGATGATTTTTAATTTAATCGTTGAGTACCTATTTGTACGCTCTTAATTCTGGTAAACCAGTTTTTAATTATAACTCATGGTAAGAGTTCTGTAAAGCAATATTACTCACCGAAACTCCCTCTCCACCCACTCAGCACTCCTCACAAAAGTGGTGAACCTCATCAGAATCAGTATCTTGACCGCCCTCGCCCTAATAGCCGTTGGAGTCTTACAACTGCTGTTTATCGTCGGAATGACTCTCGTCACTATCCGGTCTATACTATCTTCGGTGATCAATTCATATTCCTTGCTAGTGTTCAGCACTGTCATCACTATAGGAACGTCATTCGCTGGTTTCGTTGCGTCTTTGGGCGGTTTTAAGGCTGCGAGAATGAGGTCATCGAGTTTTGCTTTTCTTGTTCTTGGTTTGAATTTGGCATGCTTTGGTGATTGGTCTTGGGTTGGGTTGGGAGGGTTACCGGTTGATTTTGTTAGGGTTAGTTTTCTGTGAAGAAACAGTTAATAAAGATATTTAAATTTAACAGAAACGTCTGTTTACGAAATTCTAAAGTATATTAAAGCGAAAAAATATCGTCGGTCTTAGGCAGGATTCGAACCTACATCTCCTCTGGCTCTCCGGGCCGATGCAGGCGCATTACCAATTATGCCACCAAGACCCTACTTAAGATCCACGAATCGCTTGCTTTTCATACTCATAGCCAGAGGAGATGTAGGTTCGAATCCTGCCTAAGACCGACGATATTTTTTCGCTTTAATATACTTTAGAAACAGTTTATGTTTAAATAATTTAATGATAACAAACCGGTCAAGTGCAAGTCGGACTCGCGCACCAATTCCGTACGTATTATTATAATCCAATATGAAATCGATTTAAACAAAATATTGCGAGCCCAACTCACACTTGACCATTTTTTAGTTTTTACATTCCCGCGAGTCTTTTTGTTACCTACCTTTATAAAAAGGTAATTAACTTTTAACGTTTCTTGTATATGGAGACCCCGTTAATTATAACTTTCTTTAAAAAAAAAACGCGGTACCGTCAAGTCTGGCAACTTTGCCAACGTCAAGGTCTATCCAAAGTTCAAGATGCATTTTCTACAGACAAATACGACTTCAAACAGTTTCAAGTCGACTTGTCGTTATATAAATATGTCAAAAATTATATCAATACCATAGGAAATGAAATATACAAATGATTTATTAACTAAAAAGATCAAAACAAATTGTGGCAAAGAAGGCACTACCCTGTGGTAACTTTGCCAACTAGATTTGTGTTTATAAAACGACAGTGTTTCTTCTTGCTGTCCATAAATGTAATGTTACTTGTTTCGTATACAATAGACCTAACATCTTGTAAAATATTTTTCTTTTAAAGTACTATGAAAAACAAATAAGTGGCAATGTTGAACACCCTTATATGCAATTTTCATATAATGTCAAAGATTGTCGTCAGGGTTGTCACTAATTGAAACATTTAAAATTATTTTATCAGGATTTTTTATGGCACATCAATCTTGTCTTGACTCGGTTTTAATTAAATGATGAAAGTAATAACAAAAACAGGTCAAGAATATAACGATATGACTATACTATGACTATAATGATGATAAAATTGACAACCCTAGGTCATGTAAAAACGTGGCAAAGTTGACTTCCCATCCTTTCTGCACCGGTATGGTAATATTGCCAATGCAATTTTTGAAGTGTTTAACAAAGAATGGATCAAAATCAATGTAAGTATTTGAATCCCTGGGATATTAAACACGTTGACAAAAAAGTGTACACGCCTATACCCAGTCCTTATGCAGAAATTCGTTGAAAGTTCCAGAACACTAAAAAGTTAGGTTAAGTTACCGGCGAAATTTGGATGTCAACTTAAAGTTTACAATAACCGTAGGGCTGCCATACATAAAACAGTTTTGTCAGTTAATAATCCGATTTTCTACTCAGGATGTCTAACGATGAAAAAATATTGCCGTATTTAAAATATAGGCGTTATCGTTATAGCACACAGCAGGTGGCAAATTTAGTATGCAAAGGCAAAGTTGCCAGACTAGACGGTAATCATAATAACACATTCTGAAATAAAAATCAACTAGCTATCCATTACGGTTCAAAAGATACAGCTCTTTAAAGTTAGGACGGACGGACTTGCTGTTCCTGCTTAGGCAAATATAGTGCTATACTCAAAAATCGCAAGATTTTTTTGTGTTGGAGTAAAATCTTCAACGCTTGAACTAATTTTTTGAATTGCATACGAAAAGAAACTTCACGTGAAAAAACCATCACTCTTTACTGCCTTTTTGTTTATGACAAGGAGAAACGCAAGCTTTTTAAAAAAAAACACATGCTATTCCAGACACATAAAAAAAGTCATGTTTCGAATAAAATATGGATGTATTAGACTTGTGCCCTCATTTTATTATGGCCCCTTTTCATTTAAAAAAAGTTACAAACTAGGTAGTAATGTGATTTGTATGCAACATTGCAGGATGTTTTTTTTTTTCAATTTGAGAATTGTCAGTAAACTATGTTGTTCGCGTCTCAATATGTAGATAGTAATGTCAAGTATTCCGGACATTTTTTTAGAAAAAACAATTGTTCTGTGATACTCACTTCATGTCCGGCGCGATCTCAACAGCGAGCTGGAGCTCAAGATCGCGGTGCATCTCGACCAGGAGGGGCTCCTCCAGGTTGACCTCCTCGTCCCAGTCGCACTTCAAGGCCCTGCGCTTGTTGAGGGCTCTCAGAGTCGCGGAGATCCACCGTCGCTCTTTCTTGGTTAATTCCGTCTATGGGGACAAATGGGGGGAGTGAGAATATCACCTGTATTGAAAATAAATCTAACACCTCACCAGGCCTATTATGGTGATCATTCTGATTATCGATGTGGATAAAACAACTGTCACTTTCTGACCAGAACGTAAGTGCGAGAGTGACGAATCTTTATACACCGCGATAAACGCAACTATAATTCGGGCCCCTAACATCACGTGATGGATGAGCCTAATATTGATATCGTTAACGGTATCGGAATACCCCCTATAGTGAAACCGAAGCGTGAAAACAATTCTATAATGAGCGTTGCCATGGTAACAACAGTTCTGTAATAATTATTATAGCATTGTTATTACCAGACAAATAAAACAAAATAGCAACATAATTCTGGTTATTATTTATTTTAAAAGGATTTTTTAACCTTCACTCATCATCGTCATATTTTTTTTACTCCTAACAAATTCTAATCGTTTATTTTCACAATAGTAACTGGGAGTCATTCTGAAATACACAATAAGGAAAAAAAATACGATGATGATGAGTGAAGGTTAAAAATCTTTTTAAAATAAAGAATAACCAAAATTATGTTGCTATTTTGTTTCATTTGCATACTTTGAATAAAAAAATATTTTTACAAAGAAACCTTGGAATTGAGTTTATCGATATAGGCAATCCCTAGCTGTCGTTTAATTTTGCCCCATATATTCCTAGGTACGCACGACCCTATCTAGTTGTATAAATCAACGGTACATACTGACCTTGAACTCAACATTCTTGGTGTTCGCCTGATGCAGCAGCAGGTCCAGGATATTGTGGAGGACGGATACCCTGAATCTGAACTCGATCGCGTTATTGGCAACCACCTTCGAGGGTTTGGTGGGTTTCGGGGCTTTTGGGGCTTTCGCGGGTTTTGGGGGAGGGACGTGCCCAAGCCCTGCTCCCACCGGCTGGGGGGGAAAAGGGGGAGATTAGCAGTTGTTGCGTATAAATATAATACCTACTACTATATTTCTCTTTTATTTACTCACTCTGTCTCCACATTCACTTACCCTATCTTCCTTCTTATATTCATTAATCTCTGCTTACTTATACTCACTCTCCCTTCTCATATTCACTCTTTCTCCGCATATTGCACTTCGTTAAGGGAGAAGCTAATTGTATTTGTTTTGTTTTTTATTCCAGTGATTTCTTTTGTCATTATTATACAATAAAGAATATACAATACATACAAATTTATACACTTACCTCGTCTACTCATATTCACTCACTCTCTTCCACATTCGTTCTCATATTCATTCACTTTCTTCTTTCTCCTATAGAAGCCACTCCTATCATTATGGTTAGGTGATCAGCTACAGTATTCAAAATCATCATATGTGCCGTTATCTATGAAAAGGGACCTTATTGTCGATGGCGCTTACGCCGCACTGCGTCACGCGACGTTATTAGGGTTCCGTACCAAAATGGTAAAAAAGGAACTCTTATGGTGAGACTTCGTTGTCTGTCTGTCTGTCTGTATGTCACAGCAGGTTTTCTCAGCAACTACAAATGCTATCAACTTGAAATTTGGCATAGTTGTACAACTTGCTTGCCCACATCTGTATATAAATAATTTAAAAGGGGTCTAGAATAAGTGTTCACTATTTACGGTCTTCAAGAAATAACAAAAAAACTAAGAAAATCTGTATTAAAATTTAGGCTTGTCAAAATGGACCTTATTGCCTGGAAAATAAAGCTCATAACAAAATAAGTAATTTGTTTTGCGGTTACCAATCATATTGTCTTCAATACGGAACCCTCGGTGCGCGAGTCCGACTCGCACATAACCGGTTTTTATTTATATCGGAGCATCGTTAATAATGGCGGAAGCGTCATCGACAATAAGGTCCCTTTTCATTGATAACGTCACATATAGTTACCAGTTCTATGGTAGGCACGAGAGGCTCCAGTATCCCGTCGCCGCGCGCGCCTAACGCCCCGCCTTTCCATCCCATAAGCATCATCATCCTGGGACAGACAGAGATACAGTGTGCGAGAAGGAAGATTTATTAAGGCATAGTGAAACATATAAAGTGATGAGGGAGGGAGGGAGAAGGAAGATATAAAGTATTAATCGAGTAATCTTTACTAAGATGCTCGACTTAAGATACATCAAAGTAAACGTCGACAGTCTGGTGAGTTTGGTCACTCTGGTCACTGTCAGTCTAGTCAGTGTGGTCAGTGTGGTCAGTGTGGTCAGTGTGGTCAGTGTGGTCAGTGTGGTCAGTGTGGTCAGTGTGGTCAGTGTGGTCAGTGTGGTCAGTGTGGTCAGTGTGGTCAGTGTGGTCAGTGTGGTCAGTGTGGTCAGTGTGGTCAGTGTGGTCAGTGTGGTCAGTGTGGTCAGTGTGGTCAGTGTGGTCAGTGTGGTCAGTGTGGTCAGTGTGGTCAGTCTGGTCAGTCTGGTCAGTCTGGTCAGTCTGGTCAGTCTGTTCAGTCTGGTCAGTCTGGTCAGTCTGGTCAGTCTAGTCAGACTGCCCACTCTAGTGAATCTCTGGTTTACCTGCGCCCCTTATCGCTCTCTATGGGCGTGGACATGTCCTCCAGTAGCTTCGTCTTCCTCTTGTTCAGCCGCTCGTTGCTAAGGCAGCGCTGTCGCGGCTCGATGGTCTCTTTCCCGGCGCTTTGGGCAGTTTCGTCAGGCTGGGGCAGCTTAAGCTTGTCCTTAGGGAGAAGGAGCTTCCCGCCGCTTTTGAACGAAATTCTTAAAAGAAACGAAGTAAAACACTTAGCTATGGAGTTGTAGGTCATATGGCATTGTGGACGAGTTAAGATGGTGACGAAATAGGACTGTGGAAAAAGTCGTCCTGAGCCCCTCGCCGTGAAAAGGGGTTGCCAGCCTCGTAACTATCCGGCCTGGCTTCGCTCGGCCGTCTATATGAACTCGGCCGGCAACCCCCTACTTCCCGGCCTCTGTAGTAATGTACTATTAAATTATAGTAGCTACTTACTGTCTATTCCTACTGAGCGACCGGTCCCTCACCGATGTAGCGGACGCCACGGATCGACCGCGGGTCACTGAAGCCAGCAGGCGCTCTGCGGGCTCACTACAAATAAATATAACGTCGTAAGGCCCAGTGTGCAATAGGATGTACATAATTAAGGCAATTTAATTTGAACTCCGTTGCAATAAGAATAAGGTTTTGCTATCTTCATAACCTTAAAATGGGATTATCCATCAAACGTAATTAAACTTTATTGCCTTGGTGGTAGATTCAAGCACGGAATAGAAAAAACAGTGGTAGTGGCATGAGCTTCGCTTAGTATCAGACCTGTTGTTGCCAATACTCAAGCTATCATAAAAACAACACGCCACCATGGAAAATGTTTTTGGTGCGGCTATCGTTTTTACACTCCAAAATAGCACAATAAGACATGCTTCTGGATTTATTTCCTATTTACGAAATATAGAAATATCGAATTAAGCGATCGCGGCAAAAGTATGGTAGGTTGTGCGGAACTCCGCATAACTATGCCACACGTTACACGCCCACTTAACACTTCTACTGTTTTTTCTGTTCTGTGGATTCAAGATACAGTCGCGAACCGAGATTGTCGAGCCACTTACCCAATTTTCCAATTTGGCCGTGTAATGCAAATCGAATAGCTGTTAGCCTGTCGGTGACCTCGGTTATTGAATACACGGCTAAATTACGAACAATGGCAAGTGGCAAACAATCCCGGTTCGTGATTGTACATACGAAAAATCCCTATTTGTGTGGTGTTAGTATGGTGGGCCTTACAAGGTAAACACTTTAGTTCATGCAAGACAGCTATGATCAAACACCGGACTGACGGGGGCAAAAATGTACCAGTGCTAGTGATTCATTAAATGTGGCGTTATCTATGAAAGGGGACCTTATTGTCGATGGCGCTTCCGCCATTATTAACGATGCTCCGATATAAATACAACGTCGCGTGACGCAATCCGGCGTAAGCGCCATGGACAATAAGGTCCCTTTTCATAGATAACGCCACAATAATGTCGAAAGCAATAGCTATCTACCTATTTCGATCAGTTTCGACTTAATTACAATGGGAAATTTTGTGAGTGGGGAAAATCCTAAATGGAATATATACGATTGCTAAAAGTTCAAAATGGGAAACAACGCGATCGGAAAAAAAATGCGGGAAAATGCGGCTGGAAAGTTTGCTACGCGGAATAAATCAGTTTGAGGAATGAAAAAGTCAGAAAGAAATGTGGAGTAAAAGAAGATGTAGTGACTAAGATTGAAAAGGGCATGCTTCGATGGTTCGGTCATTTGGAAAGGATGGATGAAAGAAGATTGACGAAAGAGATATACAGAGTGAAAGTGAGTGGAAGGGTCGGAACGGGCCGCCCTAGGCGTACTTTTTCGAATCAAATCGGAGAAATACTGGAAAAGGGCCGAATTTTAAGTACACGAAACCGACGTGCGTGCATGACTCGATGTATGAATGTGGAAGAAGCGAAAGAGATTTGTCAATATCGTAGCAGGTGGAAAAAGTGGTCTCTGCCTATCCCTCTGGGAAACAGGCGTGATTTAATGTATGTATGTATGTCAATTTATTTCATTACAGAAATCAATCTCATTTAGATAAAACTCTGCCAAATATTTAAGTTGCATCTCTTTTGTTCCCTATGTCTAAAGAAAGAGAGGTAACACTAATATTTAGAAACATACCTTACAAGAGGTGACTCCGGTTCAGGCGATCGAAGCACTTTTTTCAACTTTATATATCTGTAAAATCATATTAAAAATAATAAACTACAAGAGTAAGACCAGCACATGACAAATATCACATAAATAGGAACACTTGCGTTTTTAGAGTTTCGTAGTCAACAAGAAGCCTTATAGTTTCATGTCCGTCTATTGGTACAGTCAACAGCATAAATAAGTGATCATTTATGTACCTTGTCGCTTTCAATCCTTTCTCAATTTTGTATAACATTTCAAACACGACGTTAAAGTGACAAGGTACATTAATGATCACTTATTTATGCTGTTGACTGTACCATAAATCTGTAATTTGGCTTACTGCCGCACTCAGAAACGTCAATTAAATTTAACGCTTGTTTAGTGACGTGTTGTCTTATTCTTTTGCTATAGCAAAGAAACTGACAGCAGCTACCTTAATCAATTATTAAATTTAATTGACGTCTCTGAGTGCGGCGGTAAGTTATACATTTAAATTACGCCGATAAAGTTGTAAAATGAAAAATATCCCATAAAAGTAAAGGTATTTTTTTTACATCATCCCATCGAATGAGGTATCGAATGAAAATAACATTATGTAAATGTTATTATATTAATGCTATTAATAATGATTACCGTTAAGGATATATTTAATCCTAAAAGTGTAATTTTCGATCTAGTTACGTGAATATAAATAAACCAGGCAGTGTAGAATCAATTTTGTAGGATTTTTTGTAGAATCTTTTTTTTTTAATGCGTTTCGTGCAGATATTCGAGATATGAGCAAAAACCTGAAAAACCGGACAAGGCGAGTCAGACTGGCCCACCGAGGGTTCCGCACATGACACAATTAAATCAATTCAAAATTTGCACCGCCGCCGTTTCTTGCAAAAAGACCGTTATTTTGTGATTTAATTAAAAATGTTGGGTTTTCAGAGTTTTCCCTATATTTGTAGTATAAGACGGTATAACTTGCCAAATTTTATAGTTCTAGGTGAACGGAAAATACCCTATAAATTTTGATTCACTTGAGAGTGTCGAAATATACGTTTTTTGCGGCATAAACGGCCGTATCTTTTTAGACTTAGAAGTTTGATTTTTTCACAGCTTCAAGGGACTGTAGACTTGAGTATATGGTTTAAATTCCAACTCGATACCTCCACGCCTTCCCGAGATAAAGGGTCTTGACAGACAGACAGACGGACAGACGGAGAACAAAATGATCCTATAAGGGTTCCGTTTTTTCCTTTTGAGGTACGGAACCCTAAAAACACCCACACCCACCCTTAAGCAGTTTTGGAATATTCATCTTCAACTGGACATCTCAAGTTATGTAATAACTGAACAAATTTACAAAACTGCACAAATTATTTCCCCTAATTTTATAAATTTTCTAGAACCACCTAAAGCCCCCAGCCCCCTATTTCACCTTACTGACAATGACAGGTGACAGGTGACATTTCAGTGTACATGCCGCAGCTTATATGAAACCCAGTGATGTATCAGCGTGTTAACTAAGCAATGTATGCCGAATTGTCACCTGTCACGTGTCATTGTCAAGATGGTGAAATAGGCGGCAGGTGAAAGACTGACCTGGCATTAGACCGCTTGTGCTTTTTCTCCTCGATCCGTATCTTGCAGGTTTTCCCCACTTCAGCGATGTTTTTGTTTAGCTGAATGAGACTCTCGCGGAATAGGGCATCGAATACGCCGAAGGATTTCTTGGCTGTAAATATACCATTATAGTAGACTAGTTGTTGCCTGCGACTCCGTGCGTGTAGATAAATAACAACCGGCCAAGTGCGAGTCGGACTCGCGCACCGAGGGTTCCGTATTGAAGATAATATGCTTAGCAACCGCAAAAGAAAATACTCATTTTGTTATGAGCTTTATTTTCCATGCTTTTTTTTCACCTCGGAATGAGAGATAGAGCTGGAAACTCGTATTCACTACACCTTCATTTTGTCATTCTAAAAGTTGTCTCAAATCACATAAAATCTCGTGTCTGTGTCGTAAGTTATCATTATCAAGTTCAAATGCCACAAAAAACGGTTTTTCGCGATTATATAGCTTTCTATAGCTCCAATGATGTTCACATCTATTATAAAATTTTAAACATTAAATTTGCGCCAAATTGGGTACAAACATTTTTTCACGCGCTCATGCACGTCTACTCACTGTGAGTGGGGCTTTGAATCTACCATCAAAGCAATAAAGTTCAATTACGTTTGTTCGATTATGCCATTGTCAGATGATGAAGATAGGGAAATAAAGGATGTCATTCGCGATCCATAATATCGTTTGTCCTAATCGTCATTTGTCATAATTTGTAGTTTGTCCTAAACTAGTTTTCAGCTGAGTCAGACAACTTTTTAAGCTTTCAAAAAAACCTTCTGTTAGGTTAGAGTTGTGTTAAAACAATACTAAAAAGTTTTAAACATCAGGCGGAAATGGCATTTAGGACAAACGATGAATTAAGACTACGCCGAGCGCACAGTGGCGCCCTCATCACTATTATTGTGTTTTCTAATAAAATAAAGTATTTTCTTGAAATCGGACGGTGCATTTCTGTACTACAAATGAAAACACAACTTATAGGACATATCACATAGTTTAATAACAATTGACCTTTGAGTTATCAACTTAACGGAAAAAAGTGGCCACCTTTTCCCGTTAAGCTGACTACTCATAGGGTAATTGTTATCAAAGTTTGTTACGTATCCCATAAATTGTGTTTTTACTTGCTCTACAAAAAAGCATCGTCCGATTTCAAGAAAATACTTTATTTTATTAGAAAACACAATAATAGTGATGAGGGCGCCACTGTGCGCTCGGCGTAGTCTTAAGACAAATGACGATTAGGAGAAACGATATTATGGATTCCGATATAGACATAACACAGTTCAAATTGAATTACGAACGAACTGTATTTTTTTTCTAAAACTGTATTTCGCTGCCAGTAACTCACCAGCCAGCTCCTTCACCCCCCTGATGAATTCCATCTCCTCATCCGACAAGCTTACAAAGACGACCAACTTCTTGTTCTTGCTGCTGGTGAACTTCAGGAGTCTGCCGAGGGTTGTCCTCACGAAGGTTTCAGAGACCCCCTCTAACCTGGTGGATGATGCTGAGGAGGTGCTGCTGCAGGAGACAAACGAGGACGACATTATGCCACGTCATCTTTCAGTATAATAACGCATTTTTATATAATAATACTCGATATCGATAAAAAAGTGTTTCTAACACTAGCTAGACACATCAAGAAAAAACAAAAACTTATGAGCATAACATATGAAAATATAATTCACTAGCTGTGGCCCCACCCTCCAACAGTCACGTGATACATGTCAATATGTCATCATTGGGACCCAAAAAAAGACAAAAATGAATGGGGGATTTTTAATGAAAAAAAAACCTTTCGAAAGCATGCAAGGCGAAAATGTGCTTATTTTTAAACAAACGATACAATAATGATTTTCCAAGAAAACCCGATACTTTTGGCTATAGTCGTCGTAATAAAAATACACCAGGTTACCGAGAACTATAAACTGAGGCATGTTTCATTTTTGTTGTTGGGGGGGATATTTTTGCTTATCGTCCTTTCATCCAGGTCCCTTCAGCCGTTGTGGCGTGATTGAGTACAAAAATCCATCCATCTAAACTTTTGCACTTACAGTAGTAAGATTTAAGTACACTCACGCTAGAGAAATGTCATCCCTGCTGGAATTGTTGGTGGTTGTTCTTGGAATCTTCTCCAATTTCAGACTCCTGAAATATTCAATACAATTTATTACCAAACAACTACTAAATCATAACTAGGTCTCGAGAGTTGAATAGATTCTAGCGGCGGGGTCTTGTGGCGATCTTTTGGGGCGTATGCCGTTTATACTCCTACCCCCTTACTAACAAACGTTGAGTAACAGTGGTATAGCTATACAATGTCTTGTCCTTATCTGCCAAATTCAAATGTCACAATGACAGATAAGGACAAAACATTGTATAGCTATACCACCTTTACTCAACGTTTAAGGGGGCATATATTTAAATAAATGCAAACTAATCAAACTACGTGGCTCTGGTTATTGTCTATGGAATTGGTAGTAGTTTCGTTTTTTTTTTCAGTGTTGTATACGATGAAGTGTTTGTGACAATGCCAAGATTTTCCAATTAAACGGTCCTCCGGATCGTTGTGAAGCGACGATTAAATCGCGTAGCTGTCAAAAAAAATCCATACAAATATAGCTTGGGCGATGACGTTTCAAGCCCCCACCCCCCCTAAATCAAGTCTGATTTCCACGATTTTTTAATTGTAGTTATTATGACAAAATAAGGTTTGTAAGTTTCCGTTTTGGTTTTTTTCTATTTGTTTTTTAAAATATTCCTTGGAAAGGAAAACGTACAGACCGAGTTTTTCATAACACTAGCTAGACAAAAAAAAAAAATGCCAATACCGAAAAAAATATCTATAATTTTAAGGTTTTCTAAGTTTTTAACATAGATCCGGAGGGCTTTTAATTGAAAAAATTGGTAGGTATAGTCATAAGTACTTCATCAGTTCATCAAATACAACATAACAAAATACCAGAACCTCATCCAGTACAAGGCAAGGCAACACCCTCATTGTACGATTTCTATAGATTATTAAACAGCCAATAAAAACTGTTTTGTCGAAATTTTACATATCAATGTTTTGCCACTATTGGGTGACGAACTACGTAACGAAGTTCTTTTTGTTTACATTTATTTAAAAAACTATTAATAAGGCATCGTTCACACCAAACGTATTGGCCTCCGCCGACTGCGAGCATGCTCACTGACTATTGTTTGTTGTAATAGCGTATTGTCAGTTCGGTGTGATCGAGAAGTTAAATGTATGGAAAAGCGATAAACTGTGTAACGCGCGCTCACAGTTGGCGGCGGGCAATACGTTTGGTTTGATCGATGCCTTGCGCCGGGAAATTTGGCAACTCCCAAGGAAATAACAAAAGAGTTATAGAAAGAAAGCTGAAAGCCAAAGCTGTTACAAGTATGAAATAAACAAGGGTAACATAATTAACGCATTCTGTGCCGGCAACGCATATGTGGCGTTATATATGAAAAGGGACCTTATTGTTAGTGGCGCTTACGCCGCACTGCGTCACGCGACGTTGTATTTATATCGGAGCATCGTTAATAACGGCGAAAGCGCCACAACAATATAAGCCTTTCCTGACTTTCACCCAGTAGTGCCTTGGACCTCGTATGTGCGTTATTTTATTTACAGCATGCAAGTTTTTAGAGTTATAGGTAATTCTGCAGCTCTGCCTACGAGCTCTGGGAACAAAGGCGTGAATTTATGTATGTATGTGTGTACGCAAGCTTCATCAAAAAGTAAAGATGCGGGACTTGAGAAGACCTGAGGCGGAGGGAGGAGGTATAAATAGAAAAACCGACAAGTAATGTAATTTTGGCCGAAATACAATTGGCAAAAAGTAGGTATCGTTTCCCAACAGTTTCTTTTGCCAACCCGCTTTTTTCTGTAACTGTACATATATTAGAAATTATTTTAGTACCTATAATATATAATTTAAAATATTCTATAGGTTTGCATATTTTATAGGCATCATACTTTCGATTAGTATGTAATTTGTCTATTAAACAAGCAATTGCAATTTTTGAACAATGCTCATTTTTAATTATGTTTTGATTATATAAATACTGAACTGACATTTTTTTGTCAGCCCATTTGCCATATATAACTTACAATATTAAATTTGATATAAAATACTTTTTATCGAATAAACACCTGCGTGAAGGTCGTCTCCTATTCGGATCTTCGACCACAAGTGAAGTATCATATGGGGCGTTAATTGTATCCCATCTGTCCCTTACACTGAATGGAAGTTGTCAGGTTTAACTTATCTAACAGCCTCTGGGAAAATCACGGCAGCGAATGCGTTAACCATCAGGCTGGATTAAAAAAACGAAAAGCGAGAAAAAAAAACTTACGCTGTCTCACATTTACCAGTCTCAACAAACACAATTTTAAACATATAGTCATCCCCATACGCCTCCATCGCTTCAAACAGAGGCGCAGCCATGGACTTATACCCAAAGCCAACACTTAAGTTCTTTTTAGGATTGACTATCAAAGAATATATGTACTGAGCATCGGACAAAGGCATTTCTGGGTAGAATAAAGTATGTTCATCGTCGTTCTTTATAAAGCGGAGAGTCATATTTAGCAGTTGGATCTTGCTGAAGGGTTGAAGAGTTGAGTTCTGGATTTGTACTTGGATGGATGGTTGGGTGGACTGTGCTTGGACCAAGCGCTGGGATATCCTGCTGTAAAGTGGTAGGTTCATGCAGAAAGGATCCATAAAATATGTTACAATGAACTTGTATCAAATATAAGACTCATTTTCTCAAAATCATTTATTTCCTAAAGCGTTAGTTTGCTTTCGCATTTTTCCCTATTCATGGATATTACCACACTCATTTATTCTTCTCCTTCTTTTTTCAATCGAAAATTTTCCCCGTTTATAAATTTAAACCACGCGTTAATAACTTTCTAGCTTTTTCAGAGTCGTACGTTTGCCCATTTATGAATTTTACAGGACGGTAGGTAGGTTGAGGTTTTTAGTTTTGCAATAGGCCCGAAGAGCTAAGGTAACCGGAAATAGCATCTCCGCCATAGCGGATCTCCGTCGACCTTTTAAAATATATATTTGATATAGACGAACATGCGACTCGGAAAAAGCTACAATGTAAAACATGCGTGTTGTAAAGTTATGAATGGGGAAAAATACAAATAGGAAAGGAAGGAGAAGAATAAAGCGTGTGGTAAAATGTACGAACGGGGAAAAATGCGTTTGGAAAATACGCTTCAGGAAATAAATGATTTTGAGAAAATGACCTAATCAGTATGCGAGACGAGAGCGGGCGACACGTGAATTGAATTGATCAATTTCCACCAAAAATTTACATGGCGGGCCATCGCGAGCTCCCGATTTATACCAATAGAAATGACAAGCTAGCTCCCGCGACTGTTCCCGTTGCTGAGTTAATAAACACTATGTATCGGTAATAAGGTTTAATGTTAGAACAAATATTTGAATTTTCGTTGCACACCTCCATGTTGTCAAGTCAAGGTCTTTCAATACTAGGTGACACATATTTTATGGATATAAAAGACGAAAAAGGTCAAACAGTGCATAGTTTAATATGAAAAAAGCATAGCACAGGCAGCAAGATCACAATCAAATTTAAAACTAAAATATTGTAATCCGACGTAATTCTTAAGGTTCTAAATTCCAGACAATTAACCTAAAACTACTAAAGAGCAAAACACACTGAACGCAGGCCCGGTTTGAGTCGCGATTTATGTTGTATTCGAGCGTTTCAACCGGGTGTCATTCGCGATCCATAATATCGTTTGTCCTAATCGTCATTTGTCCTAATTTATCGTTTGTCCTAAACTGGTTTTCAGCTGAGTCAGACTACTTTTTAAGCTTTCCAAAAATACCTGCGGTTAGGTTAGGTTAGAGTTGTGACATAACAACACTAAAATCTTTTAAACGTCAGGCGGAAATGGCTTTTAGGACAAATGATGAATTAGGACAAATGACGATTAGGATAAACGATATTATGGATTCCGATATAGACCCGTTTCAACCGCTTCACTTTTGTGGACATATTTTTGAAGAATTGGGCGTAAATTTGATGCCGTTATTGGGTATTTGTTATGTCCAGTAAACTTACATACCTAACCAGAAACGAAATCTAAATCTGCAGCCACTTCTACAAAAATGTGACCACGTATGTGATTCGGAACAAACGCTTAAATAATGACCCAGACATAGGCGAATAGAATCGCCGTACTCCAAACCTGACCCGCGCCCGCGTTTTGCTTGTCCTTAAAATGTTGGATTCAGTCTATGTTTCATAGATCCCACTTACAAACAGTGGCCCGTTTCACAAAGCTACAAGTTACAAATTACAAGCGGAAGTCTCTTTCTAACTCCTTTTGCTAAAAAGAGAGTTCCACTTGTAATTTGTAACTTGTAGCTTCGTGAAACGGGCCTCAGGTGGCCTGTGCGCTTGTTTGCCTTTTACAATCTACATACCATAAAAAAGCTAAAAAGAAGATAAATCTATCTATATAGATAAAAGGCAAAACTGACTGACTGACATATCAACGCACAGCCCAAACTACTGTACCTAGAAACTTGAAATTTGGTACAGGGGTTCCTTTCATGATGTAAGTGAGCACTAAGAAAGGATTTTCCGAAAATCGACCCCCAACGGGAAGAAATGGGGGGAGTAGCGGGAAACTAATTCTACGCGTACGAAGTCGCGGGCGTCCTCTAGTGTAGGTATAAAACATTCTTACCTTGGTTTTTTGAACTCTGCAGGTTTCTTATTTATTTTTTTGGTAAATATTTTCTGGTACACCAAAATGTCACTACCAACTTTTAGACTGAAATTTAAAAAAATAAGTAAGTAAACTCTTTATTGCACAAAAAGAAATCGTTTCACAAAAAACACTTATATGAATATAAATAATGTACAAAGGCGAACTTATCTCTTTAAGGGACTCTTCCAGCTAACCTAATTAACTAGGTGATTAAATTAATTAGTTAGCTATTACTTTGTTTTTTTTTTATAATAACTAAATCTTAATTTAATACAAAACATAATTTGTCTATATCTATACTAATATCATAAATAGGCAAAATTGAAAACAGGATTTTTAGAAAAGGTCTTCTAGTAAAATAATGTTTGAAAGTAAAAAGTTTGTCTCAAAAAAATACTATTTTTTTTATTGGTTTTTTTTACCAAAAATTTTGTTTTGAATATTATCTAAATTGAGTATTTGCAGCAGGTTAGTTTAGTAGCAGGTTAGGTTAGGTTAGTTTTTAAATCACCCCGACTAGAGGAGGGATGCGTAAATGCATTTCTCAAACGAAAATAATAAACAAAACTATCAAATTCATTTCTGGAATGGTAAAAATGCGTCAGGAAAAATAGAGCCAGTGAAAAAACACGACTGTGGAAAATTAAGTTCGGGGAAAATTGGGAATGGAAATTCTGCAACCAAACCAATAAAAGATTTTCGGAAATTATGGGGCCACACAAGAATCCTTTAATATCATAGGTTTAACAGCAAGCATTTTTGAAGCAAAGTAAAAAAAAAAAACAGTTTTGTTATAAATTTTCAAGATATTGCCAATCTTTGGATAGTTAATGGCATTAAAACTCGCAGGGCAGCAAAAAAGGCACTTAAACAATTCAGAGAAATTTGTAAATGTACAGTCTAATCTATTTACTAATGCTATGGATGCATATTCCAAAAAATAATTATTATTTTGATATCACAAACTGCGTAGATATATTGATAAAATGTAGATTAAGTGTAGAACAAATTCTTCCCAAAACATCCATAGAAATATTATAAATACCAATAATACACTTTAAGACATGGTAAGTTGATCGACGCAAGGTTCATCTTACAATGTCTTAAAGTGTATTATTTGCCATATTTTGTAATTCCAATCACTATACTCAGAAATAATGCAGAATAGAAGTGTCCAAACAATATTATGACCAATACAATTCTGTATTGGTCATAATAACACATTAAAAGAAGATTGTGACCAATGCAGCATACCGTGAAAATGGATTCAATCTTAAATATACAATCTCTACAAAAAATTAAATAACAATGCCTTCTTAATTTAATATTTGGGATTGTGTCGATATATAAATTAGTATACATAATGTTCAACTAATACTTTAAGATCATGCAAAATATTAAATTATTCTTACTTCTTGTTTGTTTTTCCATTTTCATATGTATAGGTCCATCTATAGACATCCCTATTCATTTCCAAAGTTTCTATAATGTCCAAAACCAGTTCCCTATTCTCAGGGTCATTGTTCATGGATTTGTTACTCAAATTCCTGGTATCGTTTACCAAATTGACCAAAAACGCCTCATCAACCACCGAAATATTCGGGAAAAATAACTCACGATTGTCCTTTTTTAAATAATCTGAGATCTTGTATAAGTAGTCTGTTACTTGCATTTGGTCCAAGTGTTTTAAGGCCTTGGAGAACTCCATCAGATCTTTCGGTGCCATCCTGCTTGCAGTCATTTTTTATAATTTAATATCTATTACTTGGCCCTACTTCTCTTCGTCCCCTGCGTCATGTCACCGTGGTGGCAACAAGTGTTTTTCCAATTGCAATTTACAATCAGCTTATGTTTATTTTCTCCAGATTTAGCAAAATAAGCTACGGTGGCATAAAAGGCCTGAAATAATACCTAGCCGACAGTGGCTAGCCGGTCAAAACACAAGTTATACCTACTTTAGTAATTCCCCGGCAAACCAACTAAACATGTGGTATCATGTCTACCCACCATACGAAAGGAATAACGAAAATAATCTATAATGAAATAGTGTTAAATATTCATTGTGTTTGTAGAAACAAGAACTAAATTAGACTGGTTAAGTAAAATGTTTATTTTTCGCAACCGAAACGCACAACAACGGCACCGAAAAACGTCAGACAGAAAGAAAATTTTAAAATTGTATTGTAGAAATTGCGTTTTGTTCCATTTAAATAGAGATGAGTTATAATATAACATATAAACTTAAAACATTCAAGAATTAGATTGCGGGTTACTAATACAATGTAGTATAAGATAGTTTTGAAAAAATATTTCATATTATGAAAGAGATGGAACATCGCTGAGTTTGATAATTTCACTGCAATAACAAAACGTGTCTATTTTCACGCTATTTGAGATATTAAATAAACTGCCGGTGGGCAGCATAAATCGGAAAATCCATCAACATTTATTTTTTCTTATGGCATCCTATGATTAGGGCCACAATGATAAAAAAACTAGGTTAGTAAAGGGGGACGCCCCGACCAGTTACCTACATACAAGATGGCCAGCGTAAAGGACGGAGTGTTTAAAGTACTTAAGTACAATTCGTCCCAAATTTTCTATTTCCAATATTTAGGTGCCCTCCATGTGGCGTTCGATTTTTTGTAATACTATCTATTTAAAGATAATAAATGTACTTACTTAGGTACCTATTACCTAAATAATATTAAATATCTTTGTAATATCTATTGCAAATCAAACGAACTTATCAATGTATTACTTAATCATAGGTATTTACATAATCATATCAAATTGAGGCATTTACCATAAATAGTTAAGATAAATGATCTGATAACAGTCACCAGACTGGCTTTCTTCAATAGATAAGTATAGCAAGTAGCATAACTAGATAGTAGATAAAAACCTCCGACATAATGGTGACCTCTTCTCTCAGAGCTGATATCTCTTAAACGGCCCAACCGATTTTCATGAAACCCAGCTAAGAACTACCGCTAGATAACCTGCATTCAAATAAAAAAAAACTCATCCAAATCAGTGCAGCCGTTTAGGAGCTACGATGACACAGATACACACGTCCAACTTATAACACCTCTCTTTTTGCGTCGGTGGTTAAAAAATAGTTATACACACGTTTCTTTAACTATAGTTCGTTCGTTTAAATAATGTGCATTCCCATTGAAGTCGCCGACACCGCTTTGTGCACCGCGGTGGCTTCTTTGTACCTATTATCAAAACATGCAAACTAACTTATAATCATCACACACACGCAAAATAGTCGTCGAGTTGCGGAAACCAGGGTAGTGATTCTCTTAAAAGCAAAGGTGAGCGAATGCAGGAGTGAATGTCCAAGCGGCGAGTTTAAGTAGTCCCGTCAGAGCGAGCAAAACACATTTTAGCGCGTGCATTCTCAATTAGGCAGCCTTATACGTTCGAGAAGCCATGCTGCCAAATTGAATACACGCGCTGAAATGTGTTTTGTTCGCTTTGACGGGACTACTTAAACTCGCCGCTTGGATATTCACTCCTACGTTCGCTCACCTTTGCTTTTGAAAGAATCACTACCCAGCCCGCTTACAAATACAAATACAATCATCAAACGTAGCAAACCTACAATCTTGGGCTCTACTTTGAAATCAGTAATTCGAACTTCGGATCGCCCCGTCACTTTCTTGCGAATTAGTGACGCGTCGAGAGCAAAAGGGATAGCAATAGACGAAGTTCGAATTACGGATTTCAAAGTAGAGCCTCTTATCTTTGACGGCAATAAATGGGCAATGGATGATAATTTTAAAAGTGCTTGAATATTTTTATATCAGTTGGAATAACGTTCCTTATTAACAGGAAAAAATTACAGATTTTTAGGTATCGTTTATCATTAATAAATAAATAATTCGTTTGAACTCGACCAATTTGTCTCCTATAAGTACGTAAGTATGGTTTAAACTGTGGTCCAATAATAATTTAAAAAAAAATACATTGACACTTGACAGTTTTGACAGTATAACAACGGCAGCTCTTTTTTTTAATTATTATTGGACCACAGTTTAAACCATACTTACGTATAGGAGACAAATTGGTCGAGATCAAACGAATTATTTATTTATTAATGATATACGATACCTAAAAATCTGTAATTTTTTCCTGTTAATAAGGAACGTTATTCCTACTGATATAAAAATATTCAAGCACTTTTAAAATAATCATCCATTGCCCATTGGCCTTCCTAGAATAGGTACATAAGACAACTATCTCTTGATAAAGCGCTCAGCAACTACATCTCTACAAATTGTAAAGTCTAGTCGCTTCCCGCCGTCTGTCACTCTGTATGTATAGTGTGGGTCAATAGAATAAATAATAAATAAATAAATAAATAATAAATAAAAAACAAAACTATTTGTGTTTTTTTAATATATTTAACCTCCAAGGATTAATAAAATAATCCTTTATTTTTATTATATAATTATATAAAAAATCTAGTTAAAAAATAACCATTAAATAAAAATAAAATTTAAACATAACAAACCAAAAGGGCGTTACGGCCTTTTTTAAATTCCACTAAGTTATCTTAATAAAGATATCTCAATATCTATGCTGTTATCTCAATATCTATTTGTGATTTGAACCATTGCACTAAAAACGACACTCGAAAGTATATCGACAGTATACTTGATAAAATTTCATCTATTTTATTCGCACAAAAATTACAGTCGAAAACAACTTTATATCTACATGATACAGGCCTTTTTTGCGCTGTTAACACTGACGGATTTATCCGTCACTGTCGTTGAACCAGAGGCGCGGATATATCCGCTGATAGATAGGAAAGGTTAACGGGATGTGGCACATCTCAATTCACAAAAAAGTTGACATCTTATCTTGTCGAATAAAACCAACGATTAATTCCTATATAATTTCTATCTCGTCACTTGACGCTGTCATTATGACAAGTTTCTATGGTGGATCAATTAAAGTCCTTGATGGTACGTGTGATGATTAGCTACTTAACTTAAGGTCTATGGCTGGCTGTCATTCTGAAAACATTTAATTTTTTGTAAATTACTTTATCGTTGATTTTTGTGGGACAACTTGTAACATTGATGATTGATGAAGAACTTGCATTGAATAAAATAACAGTGAAAAGATGGTTCCAAATGAGTAAGCGGTCAAGATCACACCAAACCATTGAAGTGGATGCTCACCATCTTCAAGGGTCATATCATATCATAAGGGTCGACAGGACAGGATTCACCGTACAACGTTGCTTATATATACTTGACATTGGCTAAATTACGTTATTATGTAGACGCCATCAAAGAAAAAAAAACTTAACTTAAATTTAAACAATAAAACCACGTGATAAGCAGAGCATGAGAACACGATACGTCAAAGCTCGCTAAGTTCGTTTACATAAAGACTAAAGGCAAAGAAACCGTACTAAATACCTAAGCAGAAAATACATTATGGTTGACTTCTTTACTTATGGTTTTCATAGCGAGTTGGAAAGAGATGCATCTATAGCTGTTCTTTCGTTATTTGGTACGTCGTCACAAGGCGTGATTTGGACCTATAAGCACCAGTGTGGAAGAAAGTAAGGCCAAAGAAGTCCAGTCAAATTTGACGTTTCTTCACCTTGCTTCTGACCATGACAGATGAAGAAGAAAAGACACCTAGTTTTTGTTTCGTTTCCTCTTATCAATACGTAATCTTTAAAGTAGAGACAAGTAGCTGGTTCAACGTTCATCTTATTGCACGGCTTCTATGCCTTTGGTCTTTATTCTGTGAAAAAGACTTTAAAAAAAAAACCGGTCCTATTTTGAATATGGACCACAGAGGAAGCAGTAGGTCTTACAACCTCCACAGTATTATCAGGCTTTAAGTAATACCTATAATTTTAGTCGTCCTGAATACTGTCTTTCAGCGCAGTAGCCTCCTGATCCTGCTCCGCCATATTATCCTGGACCTCCTCCAAGGTCTTGTCCTTCGTCTCCGGAACAAAGAAGTAAATGAAGAACAGCCCCAAATACCCAACGCACGCGAAAGACCAAAACACAGCAGAGTGTCCCAGCTCTTTCCTAATTTCATAGTAACATTTCGTTATAGCAAAATTCATGGCACATGCCATGATTGTGGCTAAGCTAGATGCAGCAGTTTTCACGTTTATAGGGAATAGCTCTGCTTGCATTACATACGGCAACATTCCTATACCAACGGAATAGAATATGTTGAAACCGAAAACGCCTATTAAAGGCAAGAAAGAGAGAGTTACAAGGATGTCGCGAGAAAACTCGAGGGTGTCCTGAAGGTAGAAATAGATTGCTAGAGCTGTGAGGGAGATAGCAACTCCTAAGCTTGATATAAACATGAGGATACGTCGACCGAAGTAGCCCGCTAGTATAGCCCCTCCGACCCCTGAAATAGAAAGGTTAGGTTAGGTTAGGTTAGGTTAATAGAAAGGCTCTTCAGTCTTGTCGTGACCGCGATCATTGAAATACGCCCGAAACGTCGAGGCAATTATTAATTATTATTATTTTACGCAGTTAAGTACCTACCGTTTAACTACAAATATGAAGAAAGGTTAAGTCAGACATGAGATGTATTTGTTTTACTTAAATGTAATTTATGGTAATTGTCATGCTGTGTAATTTATGCTGTAAGTACCATTACATTTAGCCACGGCTAAGGGGCAACGTGGGGCAATGCTCTACCTTAAAAAAATATCTTAAAAAAAACATTAACTAAGGCAACATTGTTTCTTTAGGCTCTTATTTAAAAGAATCTCATTGAATCTCAAGCGCGTAAGAAAAATAATGGAATACATTTTTTACATTCGCCCTCGGCCCTACGTGAAATCATCGGTACCTTAAATTAATCTCTAGTTGCTCTACAGCCATGCAGTGAGCAATAAATAATCTGAATCTGATTGGAATCGGTAAACGTTAAACATCTTGGTATAGTTTGGGCAGTCGAAATAAAGTTACTGAAATGCAGTGTAGTTTTCAGGTAGCCATATTTTGCAGAAATTGCTAATAATCTATATCTATATATATAAAAGGCAATGTCCCGGGTGACATATCAACGCCCAGCCTAAACCGCTAAAGATACAAATTTGGAATTTTGAGGGGAAGTTGATTTTGTATTGGAGGCGTCGTTTAAGAAGGGATTTTTCGAAATTCAACCCCTAAAGGTGTGAAAGGGGGTTGCAAAGTTTGTATGGGAAAAAATATTTTTATTGTCTAATTTACTTGATACTTGGTAGGAATGCTCTTCAATGCAAATAATGAGACACGTATTTCAGCGATTACTAAAATTCAACCCCTAGAGGGATGAAAAGGGGTTGCAAAGCGTATATAGATAAAATATTTTTATGATCAAATTTACTTGAAACTTGGCAGGAATGATCTTCAATGCAAATAATGAGACACGTATTTTGGCGATTACTAAAATTCAACCCCTAGAGGGATGAAAGGGGGTTGCAAAATTTGTATGGGAAAAAATACTTTTATGGTCAAATTTACTTGAAACTCGGTAGAAATGCTCTTCAATGCAAATAATGAGACACGTATTTTAGCGATTACTAAAATTCAACCCCTAGAGGGATGAAAAGGGGTTGCAAAGTGTGTAAGATAAAATATTTTTATGATCAAATTACTTGAAACTTGGTAGGAATTCTCTTAAATGCAAATAAAGAGACACGTATAAAAGGCAATGTCCCGGGTGAGATATCAACGCCCAGCCTAAACCGCTAAAGATACAAATTTGGAATTTTGAGGGGAAGTTCATTTTGTATTGGAGGCGTCGTTTAAGAAGGGATTTTTCGAAATTCAACCCCTAAAGGTGTGAAAGGGGGTTGCAAAGTTTGTATGGGAAAAAATATTTTTATTGTCTAATTTACTTGAAACTTGGTAGGAATGCTCTTCAATGCAAATAATGAGACACGTATTTCAGCGATTACTAAAATTCAACCCCTAGAGGGATGAAAAGGGGTTGCAAAGTGTATACAGATAAAATATTTTTATGATCAAATTTACTTGAAACTTGGCAGGAATGATCTTCAATGCAAATAATGAGACACGTATTTCGGCGATTACTAAAATTCAACCCCTAGAGGGATGAAAGGGGGTTGCAAAATTTGTATGGGAAAAAATACTTTTATGGTCAAATTTACTTGAAACTCGGTAAAAATGCTCTTCAATGCAAATAATGAGACACGTATTTCAGCGATTACTAAAATTCAACCCCTAGAGGGATGAAAAGGGGTTGCAAAGTGTGTAAGATAAAATATTTTTATGATCAAATTACTTGAAACTTGATAGGAATTCTCTTAAATGCAAATAATGAGACACGTATTTCGGCGATTACTAAAATTCAACCCCTAGAGGGATGAAAGGGGGTTTCAAAGTGTTTACAGATAAAATATTTTTATGATCAAATTACTTGAAACTTGGTAGGAATGCTCTTCAATGCAAATAATGAGACACGAATTTCGGCGATTACTAAAATTCAACCCCTAGAGGGATGAAAGGGGGTTGCAAAGTGTTTAAAGATAAAAAAAAAATATGGTCAAATTACTAAAATTCAACCCCTAGAGGGATGAAAGGGGGTTGCAAAGTGTTTAAAGATAAAAAAAAATTATGGTCAAATTTACTTGAAACTTGGTAAGAATACTCTTAAATGCAAATAAGGAGACACGTATTTCAGCGATTACTAAAACTCAACCCCTAGAGGGATGAAAGGGGGTTGCAATGTTTGTATGGGAAAAAATAGGTACTTTTATGGTCAAATTTACTTGAAACTCGGGAGAAATGCTGTTCAATGCAAGTAATGAGCAGTAATCGGAAATAGGTGAGCTAATTCACCTAAACTTGATGCATGTTCATTCAATAATGTATTCCCATCTCACTCACGCTTGAATGAATAAGCATCAAGTTTAGGTAGATTAGCTCACCTATTTCCGATCACTGGTAATGAGACACGCATTTCAGCGATTTCTAAATTTCAACCCCTAGGGACAAAAGGCGGATGCAAAGTTTGTTTAGGAAAAAATATTTGGTATGCTCAAATTTACTTTAAACTTGGTAGAAATGCTCTGAAATTAAAATAATGAGTCACGTATATCAGTGATAACTAAAATTCAACCCCTAGAGAGATGAAAGGGGATTGCAAAATTTAAATGGAAAAAATACTTTTGTGGTCAAATTTACATGAAACTTGGTATAAATGCTCTTCAATACAATTAATGAGACATATATTTGAGCGATTACTAAAATTCAATCCCTAGAGGGATGAAAGGGGGGTTGCAGTTTGAATGGAAAAAAATACTTTTATGGACAAATTTACTTGAAACTTGGTAGAAACGCTCTTCAATGCAAATAATGAGACACGTATTTCAGCGATTACTAAAATTTAACCCCTAGAAGGATGAAAGGGGGTTGAAAAGTTCGTTTAGGAAAAAATATTTGGTATGCTCAAATTTACTTGAAACTTGGTAGAAATGCTCTTCAATGCAAATAATGTGAAACGTATTTCAGCAATTACTAAAATTCAACCCCTAGAGGGATGAAAAGGGGTTGCAAAGTGTATACAGATAAAATATTTTTATGATCAAATTTACTTGAAACTTGGCAGGAATGATCTTCAATGCAAATAATGAGACACGTATTTCGGCGATTACTAAAATTCAACCCCTAGAGGGATGAAAGAGGGTTGCAAAATTTGTATGGGAAAAAATACTTTTATGGTCAAATTTACTTGAAACTCGGTAAAAATGCTCTTCAATGCAAATAATGAGACACGTATTTCAGCGATTACTAAAATTCAACCCCTAGAGGGATGAAAAGGGGTTGCAAAGTGTGTAAGATAAAATATTTGGTATGCTTAAATTTACTTTAAACTTGGTAGAAATGCTTGCTCTGCAATGAAAACAATGAGTCACGTGATAACTAAAATTCAAACCCTTGGGGGATGAAAGGGGGTTGCAAAGTTTCTACAGGAACGAATACTTTTATGTTCTGATTTACTTACTTGAAACTTGGTAGAAAGGCTCGATTCAGGAAAAACTACCTCTAAGGAGGTAAAACAGGGGGTAGAAAATTGTATGGTATATTTATAAGTGAGAAACGTGGATAAAAGGTGGTACCTAATAGTTAGTTAAGAGCAAATCCAAAAAAACTTGGGATCTAAGACTACTGACTGTAAAGTTTGTACCGAAATTATGTAATATTCAAAGTTACATACCTTCAAGATATGAAAATGGGTATTATTATTACATACAGAAAATATTCAGTTTCGGTGTTTATCGAAAATCTTCTGCTAAGTGGGTTAATTGTTTGTATAGAAATGTGGCAAATTTATCTAGACTCGTATAAAAAAACGTAATGGTGAAAGAGAGGCAGTGAATTTATTTTGTATGTAGCGCCATAAAATTAAAGTTGTTTATGTGGACTGCTTACTTAAAATTCACGCACTAGACTTTTTTTTTAAAACCCTTATAATGTGATGTAAACTATAACTGTACTTTCAACAGAAGTTCTGACTCTCCGCAGACGAAGTCGCGGGCGGAAAGCTAGTATGTATATAAAAGGCAATGTCCCGGGTGACATATCAACGCCCAGCCCAAACCGATAAAGATAAAAAGTTGGAATTTTGACGGGTAGTTGGTTTTGTAATGGAGGCGTCGTTTAAGAAGGGATTTTTCGAAATTCAACCCCTAAAGGTATGAAAGGGGGTTGCAAAGTTTGTATGGGAAAAAACATTTTTATGGTCCAATTTACTTGAAACTTGGTAGAAATGCTCTTCAATGCAAATAATGAGACACGTATTTCAGCGATTACTAAAATTTAACCCCTAGAGGGATGAAAAGGGGTTGCAAAGTGTGTATAGATAAAATATTTTTATGATCAAATTTACTTGAAACTTAGTAGAAATACTCTCCAATGCAAATAATGAAACACGTATTTCAACCCCTAGAGGGTTTCTACCCCCGTTTTACCTCCTCAGAGGTATTTTTTCCTGAATCGAACATTTCTACCAAAGTTCAAGTTAATCAGAACATAAAAGTATTCGTTCCTATAGAAACTTTGCAACCCCCTTTCATCCCCCAAGGGTTTGAATTTTAGTTATCACGTGACTCATTGTTTTCATTGCAGAGCAAGCATTTCTATCAAGTTTAAAGTAAATTTAAGCATAAAAAGAAACTTGGTAAAAATACTCTTTAATGCAAATAATGAGACGCGTATTTCAGCGATTACTAAAAGTGACACCCCTGAGGAATGAAAGGGGGTTGCAGTTTGAATGGAAAAAAATACTTTTATAGACAAATTTACTTGAAACTTGGTAGAAACGCTCTTCAATGCAAATAATGAGATACGTATTTCAGCGATTACTAAAATTTAACCCCTTGGGGGATGAAAGTGGGTTGCAAAGTTTCTATAGGAACGAATACTTGTATGTTCTGATTAACTTGAAACTTGGTAGAAATGCTCTTCAATGCAAATAATGAGACAAGTATTTCAGCGATTACTAAAATTCAACCCCTATGGATAAAAGGGGGTTGCAAAGTTTGTTTAGGAAAAAATAATTTGGTATGCTTAAATTTACTTTAAACTTGATAGAAATGCTTCTTCTGCAATGAAAACAATGAGTCACGTGATAACTAAAATTCAAACCCTTGGGGGATGAAAGGGGGTTGCAAAGTTTCTATAGGAACGAATACTTTTATGTTCTGATTAACTTGAAACTTGGTAGAAATGCTCGATTCAGAAAAAATTACCTCTGAGGAGGTAAAACGGGGGTAGAAAATTGTATGGTAGATTTTTGAAGTGAGAAACGTGGAAAATGTTGTAACGGCTACATTAGTTATAAATTAAAAATATTGCTTTCGGCGATTTTCGAAAAACTTACGGGTAAATTGGCGGTAGAACTTTGTAAGGGATTATGATAATTTTTGAAGGAAAAAATGTGGAAATGTGTATTTACGCTACTGTTTTTATAAACAAAAAAAAGTTATTTTCGGCGATTTAGAAAAAACTATCCCAAAGGTGGTTAAATGGGGGTAGTAGTTTGGTAGAAAGTTGGTCATTTTTGAAGTGAGAAATTTGGGGTATTAAGATAACCTAATGTTTACCTAGCTATAAAAAAACCTACCTACCTACAAATTAAAATTATGACTGAAGTTAGATACATGAAACTCGGTATCAACACCAATATAAATTAAATAATAACCATTTTTTAAAACAATCCCTTAACAGTGTGAAAAGAGGATGAAAGTTTGAATAGGAGTTTGTTTTTTTGATTTGTTGATTGATTGATTGATTGAATCTTCAGTGTTTATAGTTAGTTAAGAGCAAATCCATTATCAATAAACAATAACTAAAGGGAAAAACTTGGGATCTAAGACTACTGACTGTAAGGTTTGTATCGAAATTATGTAATATTCAAAGTTACATACCTGCAAAATATGAAAATGGGTATTAGACTACGATTACATACCTACAGAAAATTTTCAGCTTCGGTGTTTTTCGAAAATCTTCTGCTAAGTGGGTTAATTGTTTGTATAGAATATATGGCAAATTTATCTAGAATCGTATAAAAAAACTTAATGGTGAAAGAGAGGCAGTGAATTTATTTTACATTGTATGTCAATTTTGTTGTTTTAAAGGTTAGAGCCATAAAATTTAAGTTGTTTATGTGGACCGCTTACTTAAAATTCACGCTCTAGACTTTTTTTTAAAAGCTTTTTTAAGGTGATGTGAACTATAACTGTACCTACTTTTAACAGAAGTTCTGACTATCCGCAGACGAAGTCGCGGGCGGAAAGCTAGTAGGTATATAAAAAAAAACATACATAAACTCACGCCTGTATTCCCAGAGAGGGGTAGGCAGAGTTACAGAATGACCAGCAACTAAAAAAAAATGATAATTCTATAACCACATTTTGAACAATTAGGCTAAGATGTTTACCAGAGTATTAGTGACAGGTTGCAAGCCCATCGCCTAACAGTACTACAAGCCTTTATTCCCTTAGTCGCCTCTTACGACATCCACGGGAAGACATGGAGTGGCACTATGCTAACCCGGCAACCACACGGGAAAAAATATATTTGCAAAGATCGCCCGGGACCACTAGCTTCATACACAGCTCTATACCAACCGTATGATGTCAACTAAAGTTACGCCCACACCAATGCTTAAAAACGGTGACGGTGCGGAATCGCAGTGACGCGTCGTATCCATACCGTTTTGATCGCATGCCTACCACACCGCTGCTTAACAGTGCGTATATTACGGTACGTCAAAAACAGCGCCATGTTGTTACTATGACCCCGTCTTTTGTTTACGCAACGACACCGTTTTTAAGCAGCGGTGTGGGGAGCGTGCGTCAAAAACAGTGCTGATACGACGCGTCACTGCGATTCCGTACCGTCACCGTTTTTTAAGCATTGGTGTGTGGAGCTTGCGTCAAAAACGGTGCTGAAGTGCTGATACGACGCGTCACTGCGATTCCGTACCGTCACCGTATTTTAAGCACCGGTGTGGTCGCAGCTTAACACGTCAAATCTCACCTGTAAGTAATTGCGCGAATCCATAGACGATGCTGACTAGAGGGCCGGAGATGGAAGTGCTGTGCAAGAAGATCAACTGGAGGTACGCTTGGATAGCGATGCCCCCAGTCATGTACTGCAGCATCTTCAGACCTGGCATGATTAGGGTCTCTATTGGATCGCACATTTTTTTTACGCATAACGTATCTTTACGCATAAAATCGTTTGACCTAAAACGGTTTTTACAATAGAAAACGTTTTATTTTAATTATTTTAAAAATCTAACCTAACCTAACCTAATACACAATAGACGTTTATTACATTTTGAAATGTAAACCTAAAGGGTGTTTATGCGAAAAAAAATATGCGTAAAGATACGTTATGCGTAAAAAGTTTATGCGTTTCAAAGGGCATGATTATAGTATAGAGATTTAACCGATACAAGTCAATTTTAATCGTATAAGTGGTCACATAATAAATAAATTGCCTACAAATATGACTTTTCAACTTTGACAACCAATCAAAAATTCTTAACAAATTACAATTGTTTGTTCTTCACACTTATAGTTAACTTAGGTTTAACCCGAAAAGAAGCCCGTAGTCTGTAAGCATGCATGCGTCAGGATTCCCACACCACGACTCACATAGATATAAGTCTCCCCCCCATCCCAACCCCCACTCCTATCCCCCCTTTTTGGAAAAACCCCGCGGAAGGACTTTCTCCTCCGGCCTTTCAGCACTGGCTGGGGTAGTATCCGCGGGAGTCTAAATTCTAGTTGGTAATAGGGGCATTGGTGTTTTACAAAGCTACAAATTACAATTTACAGGTTACATGTTTTCATTTGACACAACCTCGACCAATGACGACCAGCCATTTGAGTAGTGTTGCCAGTTTAGACCTGTAAAATTGTTACTTGTAGCTTTATAAAACGTGCCCCGGTTTTGTAGAATGGTGGGCCCTACGAAGATATAGGGCCCTACCACCACTAAACCTCTCCCTCCTACGGTCCTACCCAAGTAACATTCCGGGTTCTATATAAGATGTCTAGTCGTTCACATGTACTCCACATGCTGTGCAAGTCAGCTGTATAAGAGCTGTATAGCTTGCTATAATGCTCTTATAGAACCAGTTTGGGCACAAATTAGACAGCCTTAAGTTCACTATGGCTGTACATTAGCAGTATAATAGCATTATAATAGCAGTTTAAGTAGTAACATCGGACTTAAGGCTGACTTACGGCACTATATGGGACGCAGTGTGAACCATACAACGTACATGAGTGTAATAAAGAGTAACAAGTGGCTAAATACACAGCCTTCACAGTTATAAAATCCGACAAAAGTACTCTAGTGCAACCTAAAGTTCACGTGTGTCCTAAATTATTTCTTTATTTTATTATTTTCATGTTTATATATATAGAGTGCTAAAAGGTTATCAAGAAAGACAATTTACAACTCCGGCGGATATCATTTGGATATAAATTTATGATGAATACTTAATCATGTTAATGCTATGGGAATGCAACTTTATCGTGAAATGTATACATATTTACAGCTAAAATATTCATGCGCCTCTGTAAAAACGCGATATTCATTTTAAAATATTTAAAACTGGTTGAGAGGAAATCTAAAATTTTCAGTTTTTGATATTATATTGTCATTATAATTATACTACGGTAATTAATTATAACATGAAACCAAAACTCAAACGGTCTATCTGCTTATTTTGTGATAAATCTGCATGATAATTTTGGAGATTATTTGGTAAATATTTTAGGTTACGAGAACAAAATGGTGGAAATGAAATACGGCTATGTGAACTGTTATAACTCCAATTTAATGCCGTGAAGCGTATATAGGTTCACATGTGTTCTGTTAGAATGCTAAGTGTAATAGAATATCACATGCACATTCATGTTCAGCTTACAGCAAATAAGAGTAGAACTTGTGGACAAATAAACTGCTATTGATGTTAATGGACAACACATATAGTCCTTTTAACAGCCTACAGTGCACATGTGAACCATTTAAACACTTCTGTACAGTAGTAAAAAAAGGTTATTTTATTGATCACAAACAAGTCCTACTACAGCTACTAGCTGTATAACAGTCTAAAAGAAGTAAACATACAGCCTTTGACTTTATTAATGACCACGTGTGTTCTATTAAAATGCTAGCTCTGTAACATCGTACAAGTAGGCCGTTAAACAGCGGTTGCCGTATCTCTACCCTCCTATAATGCTCTTAGTCAGACGGCTGACTAAAGGATAGTTGTAGAGTATTATAACACCAACAATCGTATAAAAGTATAACTCTACACTCATATAAGTCCCTTATACAGGTATAGGCGTTATTAATCGCAATAATGCAGCTTATACATCACGAGTGAACTGTAATAATGCTTCAAGTACACCTGGGAACTAAATGTGTACTCTTAAATGGAGTAAAATGCTACTTGGGTACCACTCTCTTGATCCCTTTTTCACAAACGAGTGATAGCCCGAGAGCAACAGGATCTCACCTGCTACGATGTATAACGCTTTCCTATATTTCTTATTGGACAGAAGCTCCCATAGCGTGGTCTTGTTCTCCATGCTTTCTCTGACGTGGGCCCTTATTATGCCCATCTGTTCGTCCACCCACTGAAATATTCACGAAAATGAGTCAGTTACAAGTAGGGAATGCAAATAACCGGTTATAACCGGTTTTAACCGGTTATTTTCTTACAAAAACTAGTTACAAGTCGACAGTTCGACACACGTAAAAAGAGTTACACACAAATTACGGACCAAATTGGTGGGTGCGACGGGGGGAGCGTAAACCGCTCCGCTTTGCTGCCACGCTATTGGTTCCCAGTAATACACTCTTATCTATGATTGGTTTGTCAGTAAACAACATGCGCAAACATATCCCCTCCACTAGCCGCTCGGAGCTCTTTTTACGTGTGTCGACCTTTTCATTTAAACTAACGTGTGAATTTATTTAATCAATACGAGTATTATCATTTTTTACCTTTTTAAGCTATTTTGAAACTAATTATTTTATGGAGCCACCATATTAACTAAACCTTTAATAATAATGAATATTCAAAGATTATTATTATTTTATTATGATTTTCATTTTGTTAAATATTACATAGTTACAATGTTTTAAATCGTATCAAACTACAAAGTATTATGGTTGGCACTTTTGCTCTTGATATATTTTATCTGTTCACAAATAACGCCTAACCAAACATAACAAGCATATCTATGCAAGTATTTATTTACATTGAAGAGATTCCACTAATATTATAAATGCGAAAGTTTGTGTGCTACTTTGTTACTTATTCGGGCTGCAAAGGCTGGACAGATTTCGATGGAATTTGCATAGGAGGTAGCTTAATACCCTGAAAAAATATCAAAATGCATATGTACGCGTCTATTTAAAAAAAAACTTGCTGCGTCCTGGATACATTTGCAAGTGTTCTTGACTGCGGTTTCAAATAAAAAGTTATTAATATAAATATGCCCTTCATTTTAATTTGAACCTCGTTATCTATAGCTCAAATTTTGCGGCCACACTTTACAATAGATAACAATGGCTATCAGGTAAGTCGCTTAAGTTCTACTCGTTACAACCACATTGCTTTTTACATTTGATTAAAAATTGGATTTTCTAAATCAATTTACACGCCAATGACAGTTGAATACAAAATATGAAGGCATCTTCTGCGCTGTCAACCGTGACGGATTAATCCGTCATGAACAGTGAACCCGTGGTGCGGATATATCCGTCAATGGCGTTGAAAAGGTTAAATGTATTAAAAAACAAAAAAACCGCCTTCAAAAACGCAAAAAATAACTTCTACTACTAGGTACTTAGTAGTAGGTACCTATCCTATTAGGTTAGTCCAACTGAAGTCGGCGACCACAATATTTTCAACAAAAAGCCGACTACCTAGTAGTAGAAGTTATTTTTTGCGTTTTTGAAGGCGGTTTTTTTGTTTTTTAAAACATTTATTTTATTTTACACTTTTTAGTGATCATAATAAGCTTATGTAGTCCCACTTCTTAGTTGATATATGAAACTTTAAGACATTTCAAGCTCGCCGCAAGCAACGCCGCGGGAAAATCATAGTCATTTTAAAACAATTAAATGTGCTTCGTTGTAGTCGCTCAACTATCTTAATCGAGATATCTTATCGCCACCCTTGAAATCGGTACCGTTGAGGAGTTCCGGTGGCCATCTGTGGTCTTCATCATCAGTTCCGCTTCACCAAGTGACACTTTCTGAATGCAAATGCTACACTTGTTACTAAAAATACTAAAATCGCTATATGTTTGCATACAATATTTGAGGAGTTCCCTCAATTCCTCACTGATCCCTTCATCAGATTCAGATTTGCTGACAATGGGACCACCTCGGAAGTATACTCTATCAAACCAAAAAAGAATTTTTAAAATCGGTACACAATTGACGGAGTAATAGGTGAACATAAAAAAAAATAAAAAAAAAAAATACATACAGTGGAACGTATAACGTCCTCCTTTTTTGAAATCGGTTAAAAATGAGGTATCATGCTTTGTGAAAAACTTACGTGTCTTATTCTAGTTATAAGGATACAGTCAAATTGATTTAAATGCCACTAGGAACTACATCTAAGTGACGCTTTTAAAGTCCCAGATAGACCGGCGAGTAAGTTCGCCGTACTTATGGCTCGGTGCGAACTTCTAAAGGTAAACACGGGCGAAAAGGGTCGTCAAGCTTTACGTACGCGTACTTACTCGCCCGTCTATCTGGGACTTAAGTCAAATCGTATAAAGTTTCTTGGGATTTTGATTGATAGTCTATTTGATGTTGTTCCATAGTTATCCAGAATTTAATTGGTTTAACTGTGTGTCATACCTTTATTTATGGTCATACTGAGTACACGCATCTAAAATATCTTTGGATCAAAAGGAGAACATTCATACTTCATACATTTTTGGGCTTTCTTTTTAAAATGCCGGGCAAAAAAAAATGTTGGTGTTCATTGCTAGAATTATTTATGTTGAACAACTTTTATTATTGCACGAAAACTGTCGGATCATTGCCTGACTTTTTATAGAGGTTCAAAAGATCGACTTTTTCATAGCACGGGACTTTAATTGATGAGCCGTCTTACTTAGAACCCATAAAATAAAAAGTCAAAGAATGACCCAACAGCTTTCATGCCATAATTTAATTAATTCTAGCGACCAATACCAATTTTTTTTTTGGCCTGCCCTTTCGCAATAGGCCCAACGGCCCAATATGAATGATCTCCTTTGTTGCGTAGTTGAAAATAGTTGCAACTTAAAAAAAAATACCCGTTCATCATTGCTTCCCTTGATCCTCATAAACTCCTTCCTAGCCGCGTCTATCCTGCCATCTTTCATGTGGTAATACGGCGACTCAGGTATCCACAGACACAGCAAGAGATTCACTACAGGTATAGTCAACACCAGGGCGTTCAGAGTGTTGTACGAGACAAACGGGCCTATGGCGTATACTATAAGGCTCCCTAGGTTGTTGGTCACTTGGACAGACATGCCGAGAGCTCCACGGATCTCTTTGTCGGCTATTTCTGTTATGTAAATCATAACAACCTGAAAAAAAAGATAATTGGTATCAAATGGCGTTTATTCAAAGTTAATACATCTATATATATAAAAGGCAAACCTGACTGACTTATATATCAACGCACAGCCGAAACTACTGTACCTAGAAACTTGAAATTTGGTAAAGGGGTTCCTTTCATGATGTAAGTGAGCACTAAGAAAGGATTTTCCGAAAATCGACCCCCAAAGGGAAGAAATGGGGGAGTAGCGGGAAACTAATTCTACGCATACGAAGTCGCGGGCGTCCTCTAGTCTTGTATAAAATGTATTGTGTTTATCTATTTATTTATTTATTTAATAGGATCACCAACAGCAGATACAACTTTCTTTAAACTAGTTAAAATATAACAAATTAGTTTATATAATAATTGCATAACTAATTACAGGTGAACACAGCTTGCGTTTATCAAGTAACAGGCAGTTTAGCTAACTACTAACTACTAGAATTAAAATTAAAGTTTTATCTGCAACTACAACAATTTAGAATTTAAAAAGAAAAAAACAATACACGATAGATTAAATGGATGGGTGGGTGTTCTTGCAATAAACGTCTTTGTCTTTGTCTTAGAAATAGAAATAGAAGCCACGACGCTGATCCTGAATGGCTATCACATTTTGTCTTCTCTCGCTTGACTAGACTCAGTGCGTCTATCTCGTCTTCATCATCTCGTCTTGTGCTAGCCGGCCAGTATTCAATATGACATTCTTGCATTATTTGATATTGATAATATAAATAGCCAGCACGGCTAGCACACGTTGTCCGCGACTTGTTTCTCACTCGGATCTCGCTTTCTATACGATAGAGACGCACTGAGCGACAAGCGAGAAAATACAACTTGTGCTACCCGTGCAGAGCAACTTAGGTTAGATATGGGCAAGTCAATTCCGTTATTCGAAATACACTCAACTTACCACAGCGGTCATCCCCAATGAAATTCCGCTCATAATTCTTGAAAGATACATTAGCCCAACTGTTTTCGAGAACATGATGATTGCCTGAAAGCAACGATTCATATTAATATAAATAACAGACATACCATAGTTTGGTCAAATATGTGACCTGAGGCTCTACTTTGAAAATCTTAGTTCGAAGTTACGTTAGATCCATCCCTTTCTCTTGATTTAGTCCCGAATGAAGAGTGACAAGGATGAAGCTAACGTAACTTCGAACTTCGATTTTCAAAGTAGGTTCTCTGAACAATGTGATGAGATATGATAAGAGCTCTGAAAGTCGATAAAATTGTGTACCTTCTTTCTTCTAATTATCCAACGGCTATTATAAAAAAAACCGGTTGCCGGGTTAGAATAGTGCCACTCCATGTCTTCCCGTGGAAGTCGTAAGAGGTGACTGAGGGAATAAAGGCTTGTAGTATTGCTAGGCGATGGGCTTGCCACCTGTCACTAATATACACTGGTAAACATCTTAGCCTGATTATGCAAAATGTGGTTACACAATGTCACAATTAACAACAAGTTTTTAGTTGTTGGTGATTCTGTAGCCTGCCTAACCCACTCTGGAAATGAAGGCGTGAGTTTATGTATGTATTATAAAAAACACAAGCTAGTACCTCTTGAAACGGGCCTAGATAAGACACATAACGCTTTTTTTTGACATGAGCCGCCGAAGCGATCAGTCGATAGCTACGGCAACCCTATACATTTTGTCAATTCTTAAAAATCAACATCTAACATTTGCGTTATGAATCTACTCCTGGCCCCCCAGGTACTTTCAATGAAACTTGCTGTGAAAGAGATACAGGAACAAATTGTTTCCTGACTCTTTAAAAATTCTCTGACAATACCTTGATTTTTCCCTAATTTCCGATATTCATCACTATCACATTAGAGATACAGTATTTATTCACATACCGCACCTACTATTCCCGGCAGGGTCCCAACGCACACGGCCATGCGGCGGCCCCCTCGATCCACCACCGAATGGCCGCAGAAGCACCCGATTATAGCGCCAATGGCAAACAAGGACGCGATCCATGATATTTGATACTGAAACAAAAAACCGGTCAAGTGCGAGACGGACTCGCGCACGCAGGGTTCCGTACCATTATCTATACAACAATCGCCAAAAACGGCAAAATAACACGATAGTTGTATGGGAGCCCCCTTTAAATATTTATTTTATTCTGTTTTAAGTATTTGTTGTTATAGCGGCAACAGAAATACATCATCTGTGAAAATTTCAACTGTCTAGCTATCGCGGTTCATGAGATACATCCTGGTGACAGACAGACAGACGGACAGCGGAGTCTTAGTAATAGGGTCCCATTTTTACCCTTTGGGTACGGAACTCTAAAAACAGGGGACCTCAAACCAATTAAAATAGTGCCTAAGCTTTAGGCTTGGACTATGGGTACTAGATAACGATAAACATAATTACATATGAGATATTAATACTACAAATACAAAGAAAAAGATTCACAACTCGGTAACAAATACCTGCTCATCACACAAACAAATAAATAAATATCAGTGGACAATGTCACACCAATTGACCTAGTCCCAAACTAAGCTCTAGGCTTGTACTATGGGTACTAGACAACAATATAAATACTTATATAAAAAATATCCATGACTCAGGAACAAATATTCGCGTTCATCACACAAATATCTGCCCTTACCGTGATTTGAACCCAGGACCGCTAGCTTCGTAGGCAGGGTCATTGGCAAGGCAACTTGACTCGCTCGCTACTGGCCGATCGGTTTACATTACTGTACTATCCACTGTCTTGACCAATGTAATTCGGGCTTAACTGCTTAGTAATAGTACAAGCTATTTTTAATTTAATATGGTTATCAATAGAGTATAAAATGGTTCGACTACAATATTGCAGTTCGACGCCTTTTTTGTATTACGGCTGTAAAGCCAATCTCCTTCAATATACAACTTCAAACATTATCTAGGTACCAGTACATTTAGATTACATTAAAATACTGGTTGTGTACTACAAAACATCGACCAGTAAACTTGGATATTTGATCTCAACTTGTTATTACACACACAATGGTCGCTAAATTACTGGTTACTACTAACTAAAGGCCAATATACCTTGCTATCTGATCTCAAACATTATCTACAAATACAAGTCTCTAAATAGAATGGTTGAAGAAATAACACCACTGACTCACCTCGTTAATTTTCACATTAGCTTCTCCACTTTGGAACTTCGGAATGGCGGGTGAAGGCCAGGATATTGTAGCGCCAGTGAACATGAAATTTGAGGAGACTGGAATTTATTTTTGCATAATGTTATTCAAAATGCTTGTCGTAGATTACTTTCAAACCCGTTAACCTTATTAACCCTATAGGCTAGAAGTTCAAATTTGTACAGTCGAATTAATACATATGTATACACTTTAGTATCTAGTCACTTTAATCGTTGTGACAATTCATATATGGCAGTTTAAACATAACATTAAATAGACAAGGTACTAAAGTGTATACATATTTATTTACTCGACTGTACATTATTGTTCTATACATTAAAACTCATAATAAATTAAAATCAAACAAATCTGCCTATATATAATGGGTTAATACCATGTCAAATTGAAAAGCACCGCAAATAATATAAGATACAATGTCGACTGTGACGGATAAATCCGTCGTTTGCGGTGAACCTGTGGTGCGGATATATCCGTCAACGGCGTGTAAAAGGTTAAAAATTAAATTGAACTTTTTTTATACGTCGTAAAGGTACGCCCACACCAATGCTTAAAAAACGGTGACGGTACGGAATCGCAGTGACGCATCGTATGCGTACCGTTTTTGATGCACACCGCTGCTTAAAAAACGGTGTCGTTGCGTAAACAAAAGACGGGGTCATAGTAACAACATGGCGCCGTTTTTGACGAACCGTAATACACGCACCGTTAAGCAGCGGTGTGGAGGGCATGCGATAAAAAGATAAAAACGGTACGGATACGATGCGTCACTGCGATTCCGTACCGTCACCGTACGGAACGGGCGTACCTTTAAGACGTATAAAAAAAGTTCAATGTAATTTTTAACCTTTTACACGCCGTTGACGGATATATCCGCGCCACAGGTTCACCGCAAACGACGGATTTATCCGTCTCAGTGTACCTTATATTATATTACTGGCGTGTTTTTCAACTGTCATTGGCGTGTAAATGTAGACTTTTGTATTTGACATGGTACCGTCTCCGTATTTTAAGCAGCGGTAAGAAATAAAGTGTGAAAGCACATACAGTCAAAGTCAATATTCACGTTCCGCAGACGTCAGAGATACCTACACGCCGCTATAATAAAATGATAATAAGGTATTTGTACACTTTATATGTTTGTAGCGATAGCTATATACATAATATTAGTTTATGTGACTGTTGCATAATAAGGGGCATTAAAATTCATCTCACGAGTATTTTAATGCTTATTATGTACAGTTACATACACTGCTTTATCTACACACATATCATCAAAGCTCTCTATGATGTGTTCAGAAATCGCATATAATGACCGGCATTGCAGCATTGATTGGAGCTATTAGTAAAATAATGCAAAAAATAAATGGGATAACAGAGACAATTATTTATTGTAATAATTATTATTTACAGTTTTAAAATGTGCGGTGTAAATGCCTACTACGCTGTCCGTCCGTCCGTCCTAACTTTAAAGAGCTGTATCTTTTGAACCGTCTTAGTCTTATTACGGCAGATTTACTAACAAATAAAAATAATTAAAGAAAGAGAAATAATAAAGGTCCTCATACAAGAAGAAAAAACCAACGTATTTTTTCTTTTAAGGTTAAACATACAAGCGTCAAATTTGCTATGATTATAATAGTACAGTCGAGTTCAAAAAGATGTATACACTTTAGTACCTTGTCTATTTAATGTCATGTTTAAACAGCCATATATGAAAGTACAACGATTAAAGTGACAAGGTACTAAAGCGTATACATCTTTTTGAACTCGACTGTTCAAACCCTGAAGAAAAATAACAAATACTTAAAAAATGGTCAAGTGTGAGTTGGACTGGCGTTGATTCGGTTCAAAATTGAAATAAAATCGGAATATAATAATACCTACTGTGCGGCGCTACGGAACCCTCAGCGCGCGAGTCCGACTGGCACTTGACCGGTTTTGACGTCATCGGCACCAAAAGCTTGACCTCTGGATAATGACTAGGATTCTACGGTATAACTGAGATTTGACAGTGCACGATAGTCGAGTCGATAGCGTCGATACTAAAACATCGACATTTTCTTATCACTATAAAACTACTATTATTAAGTATTTTTGCTCCATTTTTTATTTTTATTTGCCATGGTTTTAGTTTTAATTTGTAATTTTTGTTACATTGTTTTATATTTAAAATTATCACTATTAAATTACCTAGGCCTACATTCATACACCATCCAAATATTATATGGCCAATACTATCCAAAAACAGCCACACTGAACATTTTTTAAACTCATACAATTTGTCACACATACCCTTATAATCTCTGTTAAAACCTACAAATACACATGAAGGTTAAAGCCGTAAACGAACTTGTAATTTTTTTTAATATCAGCTTAGAGGACATCTTATACAAATTGAATGACTTAATCCCAAACTAAGCTCTAGGCTTGTTCTATCAATCACTAGACAACGATAAACATATTTAAATAGAGATAAAATCCGGTCTATATTGTCTGCCATAATTATTTTTAGTCATAATGTGTGTTAGGTCATAATCATCGCAAGTCATAACGTATTTTTTAAGAAACTGTTACTTTTCAGGATTTTTATAAATTAAACATAACCTAACATAGCCTTGTCTACACGTTAGATATTTCAGAAATTCTGAAAAGTTTACTACAAAAAATTATGACTACCAATAATTATGTCAACAATGACATTATGACTAAAAAAAATATGAGAAACAAAGGGCTCCCGATATTATCACTTAGATACATTGGAAACATCCCAGATTCAAAAACTATTACTCGTACCTACTCATCACAATAGGTATTTGTTGTTTCTAGGGATTGGGCCCGGGGTCGTTGCCTTCGTAGACAAAGTCGTTACCAACTCGGCTAACCGCGTCAGCATACATATTTAAATAAGTTTTCTAACCTACATTACATTCAAACCAAAACAACTCTGAAAAAATCTCAACCAAAAACCTGATCAAAAATATAGTCTCAGACCATAATTTGTTTTTAAAATATGAATTATTTTTTAAATAAAAGAAAATCAAATAAAGTTTTTTTCACCATTCGCTGTTAAAACAAAAGAATGAGGCAAATGAGCATTGTAAACAGTTAATTAATTAATATTGGCGAGCTTGATTGATTAAATAATAATATCATTATTTATAAAATGAATGAAATAAAGTACCCATAGCAAATACAACTAGAAAACTTAATGCAAAGTTTTCTTTAAAAATAAGTAGTTTTTAAAACATATTTAAACGTAAACAAGGATTAGCAAAACCAAACACCAAAGAGATAACTTTTCTGAATTACTAATTAAATAGGTACTCGGAAATAACATTCTTTGAATAATAAGGAAAAGAAAAAAATGCACGAGGCATCTATTACCTACCTAATTAACAATAACTCTGATTTTTTCACAAATAATAAAAACACAAAATAAAATTATCGAACGCATTTGAAATTTCCCGCCAACTCACCGCATAGCCCCGCTAAATATTGTATCTTTCTATTCGACTGCTGACTCATAGTGACGAAACAAAGCACTGACGCGATTCGATATTTGAATTTATTTTATTTTATTTTTAGAACGTGGCGTGAGCGCTGACTCCCCGTCGTCATAACGCCACAGAGCGAACAGTACTAAACTAATACGTTGTTACTATGAACGTAATTTTCTCCAACAAACATCTTATCAGAGTAAGGTGTCATCGCGCGACCATTTACATTATCACTAAAAGGTCCTTGAAGCGTCTGTCTATCTATACAAATAAATGCGAATTCTGTAATTAAAAATGTTCTAAATAAGTAGCTCAATAAACTCAATTGCGACTGCGCTGCGAATCACAAGTTAACAAGGACTCTCGTTTTAATACCGTTAATACGCCTGTTGGATTTCATTAGCATTGGTATTTCAATTCGCTCCATCGTTTTTTCCAGGCACTTTTAGTCAAATACGTCAAAAACACAAGCTGCTTTTTGAAGCATGCTTAGAAAAATACTAGAGACGAGAGATGTGGCCTCCCCGTTCCCCTGACCTATTCCCTGTTACCTTTAGGTCTTATTGCTTTTTGTATTTCAGCCATAGATATTTATATCTATAAAGATATTATCTATACTTTAAGTTTTAAAGATGCTATCACAATGCTATCACCAATCTGTACAACTTCCTGTGCCAATTGTGCCATGTAATAACAAAACAATAAATTAATTAATATGAATATTAAGCGGCTGCTACACGGTGAGCAACCAAGGTGAACTTGCTGGTTTGCGACCGTGTAGAAGGTGGTTTGCAACCAAATTTCGTTTGACCTTTCATTGCCCTTGGTTGACGGGCGTGCGCTGGCAACCGCGGTTGGATACCGCCGTTGTACACCGTGTTTACGCTTGTTGCCAACCATGAGAGCGCAGTTGTGTCTCTGCAGGCAGAGAGTGCGCACGGCCTCACGCAACAACAACAATGAGTACAAGATGGCGAACGAGCGCGCAGTTATCGCTAACATGATAGATTTGCACAAAGATTTACCATGCCTTTGGGACTTATCATCCGAGTCGTATAAGGACAGAACACAAAAAAAATGCGTGGCAAATTCTTGTTACCAAATTACAAGAAATTTATCCTGACGCCAATGAAGCAGTCGTACGATGCGAGCTGCACGAGCTGAGGCCCTACTTTGAAAATCGTAGTTTGAAGTTACGTTAGCTCTATCACTTTCTCTCGATTTAGTCTCGGATGACGGGTGACAGAGATGGAGCTATCTTAACTTTGAACTTCGATTTTCAAAGTAGGGCCTCAGTAGACACAATGCTGTTGGCAACCGTGTAGACGGAAACGCGACGGCGTTAGCAACCAAACCAAGGTCACCTTGGTGGAGAGCTTGGTTGCTCACCGTGTAGCAGCCGCTTAAATAATAATCACAAGACTGCAAATGCGTTGCCTTGCCAACCCTGGGGCTCTACTTTGAAATCAGTAATTCGAACTTCGGATCGCTCCGTCACTTTCTAGCGAATTAGTGACGCGTCGAGAGCAAAAGGGATAGCAATAGACGAAGTTCGAATTACGGATTTCAAAGTAGAGCCCCTGAGGACTAACTAATATAGAGATTGCACGACCTTTAAAATTTATTTTGCCAATTAACCGGCCTCTATGTGGTCTTCTTGTACCACAAGGCTCATAGTGTCCATATTTTTCCAAAGGGGTCTGAAATATAATAGTACTAAAATAAGGTAAGTATTTCTTATGGGTTCATGGTCTATTGCTCCTTTTGCAGTTTTCTCTCTCTTGGCAGCTCTTGGCCGAAGCCGCACGTTGTCTAGAAAGTATAGGTACATATATGCAATAAAAACCGGGCAAGAGCATGTCGCATCATGCTCAGTGTAGGGTTCCGAAGCTGTTAGTTACAAACAAATTAGACCTCGCGACAGACTTAACTTTGCCGTTGGAAAACCGTTATCCCCATACATCGACACAGGTCGCGGTCAGTTTACCAACACCGCAAATAATCTTCGGTAGGTATAAACATTTAAACCGTTTGTAACTCAAGAACCAATGAAGTCTACTTAGTCGTCATAGTTTTCCTATTGAATTTATTATATGTGCTCGCATTTAAGATATTTTTCAGGTTTTTAGTACCTATATGTAGTTTTGGATGTAGGTGGGGGGGACACGACTCTAACAAAAATTTGCGCATTAAAGCTTAATATTTCATAAACGGATACCGTAATCGAAAAATTGTTTTCACAAACCCGCAATATTTTTGAATGACCTATCCAACGACACCCCACGCTATGGGGTAGACGCCGTAGACGAGAAAAAAAGCCATCCCCACGTTACGTGTAGGGGAGGTACACTAAAAAAAAACGTTTTTCAAGAATTTATCACTTTGTTGGCGTGACTAGTCTCTGAGCTAGGCTGCGGACGGACGGACGGACGGACGGACACAGTTTGGTTACGGAACCCTAAAAACCAGCATTGATGGATGAAACAAGACGCAGCTGCAGCGCACTGTTTGAGAGTCTGATTAAACTGCTCGCTGGAGGCTGGAAACTATCTCTTTTTTTAACTAGTCTGTGGTCAATCACACCTCGCCTAGATGGTCACCTCACAATCACAAGTAAAAAAAAAAACAAGCAACAAGCTGTCAGTTCATGCATAATGGACACACGAAATAATTAATTGGAAATTTTGCGCATTTCTAACAAACATCACATTACTGTTAAGTTAATTAACTAATAAAATGTCTATCGATGTCAATTGGGATGTTGAGAAATACCGGGAAGACCATGAATGCGAAGAACACTGGGAATTACGAAAAGCGTTCATCGAACGATGGAAACAAGATTATTCGGAAGAAAGACTAATTTGTCTGGCTAAAGTCTTCTCAAACATAGAGTTTATGGGTTGCAGATACCCTGCGGAAGTCATGAAAGAGGTCGCAAGGCTCTCTCATGAGGTAACCTGATGTAAAAAGTTGTTGTCATTGAGCGTAAGCTTACTTGATAATTAATCTTCATTTGTAGGCTTACAAGTTTGAGTATTTGTAATGTAATACACTCGTCGGTCTTAAATATCGTCGTATCATATGTTTCAGGTAGCAAAGGACTATAGACAATCTAGAAAGCACAAGCTCAAACGAACGTTCGTATCGGCTTCGGACGCGGCAGAAGATCGTGCAAAGGGCACTAAGCGTGAGGGCGGTATCGTTGTAGATGCGCCTACAGCCAAATCTAGTCGAATACAGTTTGTAAAACCAGGACAGATAATAGAGAGTAATCCAGATAAGGAAGAAACAAATGAACCTGTAGTTCCAAATAGCAGTAGATCTAACGAGGATGTAAAGTCATCACATGCACAAGATGCTAGTGAATATTTGAACGAGTTGACAGCGATGCAGTGTTTGGACCCAAGGATGTTTGATGACAGCTTGTTCTTCACGAGATTTGGACAGTTGGTGCTTTTGGTTCGACCGTGGGCAGGCAAATTGTGGAATATACAGGGTAAGGCACATTTGATGCCAATTAATCTCTTTTGTAACTGGGGTAAAGTACAATTTTCATTGTTGAAACAAATTGAAAATGGTATTTGAAAGCAACGGTTATTGAACTCTGAAAGGTTGTTTCCTTGATGGTTGGTTCGAAATCCTACTTACAAAAATCTATTTGTTTTTGTATAGTACGCCTCACAAGGTTAAAATTGCCGCTCATTTCCAAAATACCAGCATTTTAAAATACTAAATTACTCATTTTACAAGGTTCTCAAAAAACCCGTTTCGAAATTATGGGTGAAGGTAATAAACAATATGTATTGATAATCTGTTATTTTAAAATACTGGTATTTCGGGAATGAGCGAAAATTGTGTGACCATACCATACATACATTTGAAGTTTTTTAAATTGAAACTCATACAAATTCAAACTACATTATTCGACAAATACTCACTGCAACAAAACAGGCCCTCTATTCAACACAATAAAACCAACGTCAAGTATATTTACTGAGCTTTATAGAGCTGTTAAAACGTTGACAATATGATAAATATTTAAGGTACTTTCCCTCTAAATTCAAGGTTTACTGTTCTTGATCACCTCGCAGGTAAAATGTCCCTGTGAAATGATCTGTCTTTTTGAGAGAATATAATTTTAGTTAGCAACCTTGCTCTGTTTAAATTTCAAGGTGCCTTAAATACCTTTTTTTGTTTTTTTTTTATATACTTTTGCAATCACCTGGCTCAATTTTAGGCCCTAACTAACTAGACTAATTGGCTCTTTAAATTTAACCTCTTAGATATTTAATTCTTCTCAGATAAGCACTTTTATGCGAAAATAATTCTCTTTTTAAACATTACCTCAAAAACCTATTCAAAAATGGTTAATGATAAGGGCTCTTCTTTGATAATAATTAGAGATGGGCCGACTAGTCGACGATTAGTCGGGAAAGCCGACTATTCGGCATAATTTCTAGTCGGTGATTAGTCGGCGACTAGTCGGCAAAAAATGCCGAATATTCGGCACTTTATTGCCTATAGGGAATAGAAATTAAACCATTTTTTAATCTATGAAATTTAATTCTTATGGAACAATTAACATACAGGAACTCAAATCAAAAATCAGTTACATCCACATACCGCTGTAGATAGGTAGAACTAGAAAATTGGGAATGCATGATAGGGGTAGGTAACAATTAGCGAACGTTTCCGAGTTCACCCGAACTTAGCAAAATCCTACAATCGGCATTGCCGACTAGTCGGCAAATTGAAATCCGATCAATCGGCCGACTGGCCAGTCGGCAAAATCCGTAGTCGGCCCATCTATAATAATAATGTATGTATACAATGAGATTTTTATTTTTTTATCTATGTAATAGTTCTTTTGAACATACTTGTTTTGTTCCAGCCAGTTGCCAAGCTTGTGGTGTGCCGATCTCATACTCGTTTGAGAATGGTCTGATGCGCCTGCTTTTGAGTGGAATCATGGTGGCACAGGCCTCCGGCTGCACCAAGAGTGCAGCCAAGACTAATTTGGAGAGGCTTGCGTGGAATGTAAGTGCCTTTTACCACAAAAAAAACTTTTATTATTGAGTGCCAACCTTATTATGATGAAAAATGTTTACCGGTGAAAGGTTATGTTTTCATCTTTCCGAGCTTTATGGCTTTTGCAGCCTAAAATACAACAATTCAGATGACGGATGTCTATGAAACCTACAAAAACACAAACAACAATAAAATAGTTAAAACTAAAAGCAACAATTCACTCCATTGTTTGGCACCAACTATATTTTGGAGGTTATATTTGGTAATGTGTTGACAGCTGTCAAATCGGGCCTCCTAAAACGGCGCGACTATAGTCGCCAGTTCGGTTCTGCCCCGCTGAGACAAAAGGCGGTACCTCAGACAAAACTCCTGTAGCAAATGCAACCTTATTACTAATCAGAGAGGATTGAATCTGCTCTGGCTATTGAATTTGACATACTGCCTATTGGGCAGGGTTCTACTTTTTCAAATAAATCTCAATGTCTCGTTCTAGATACTTCGGCAGGAAGTGATAACGGTGCTCGTAAAGGAGGCGTGGATAGCGCAGGGCTCCACGATCACCGTCGACGAGGTCTCGGGCCGCAGCCGGAGGGCTGACGAGTTCGGCACGCCCGTCGAAACCAGCGTTGCCACCAAGTATGTACACCACAAACGTCTTCAACCCCTGTTTCGGACCCACTTACATAACTGGTCAATCAACCCATACACGGTGCTGTTGTCAAAACTAGTCATTGGCAGAAATGGTTGCAACCAATAGCGACCGATTGCCATAAATCAAAAAAAATATATGAAGTATGTACACTGAACTGGTAGGAGTACAACTTTTGAGTCATGAGGTGACGCGGTCAGTACCATTGCCTTCTCCCCGCACTTCATGCATTCCCATAATCTCAATTAAGTTGTACGCCTATAGACAGAAAGAAAGATAGAAAAACATTTAGTCGTGACAATCAACAACAAAGTACAGAGAAATACGCACAAGAAGAATGTAGCCACGAAATGGTCCCAACTCAGCATAATGCTGGCATTTAAGTCAGCGCTGATCTCCAGTGGAACCATCAGGTGAAACCACGAAAGGTTACACAGACATAATTATTTAAACGCAAAAACAAATTATAGCTAAGAGAAAAGTATGTGGTAGTAAAGTAAGTGGTATGTTTGTTGATAGGATGATGAAAATGATGGGGTGGAAGGGCGGCGGCCTGGGCGCCGACGCGCAGGGCATCGAGGAACCTATCAAACCGCATCTGCAAATGGTATGTTTACTATGATTCACTAACGACCTGTTCTGGGAATCGAACCCGGGACTGCTTAAAAACGAAATAAGGAGCATTTTAAGGTTATTAATACTGCAACGAGCGTGCCACATTATTATTATTGTGTTTTCGTATTGTTTTGAAATCGAAAAGTGTTTTTTTTACACTATAGGGCACGTAATTTAATAACAAATTGACCAATGAGTGAGTAGCTTAACGGACAAAAGTGGCCACCAACCATAAATGCAGGATTTATTTTTGTCAAAAATAAAAGAAAGTCTCCTTCGCCTAGAATTTGCTATTTCCAATATTTAAGGTAGTTGCCGTGCATGTGGCGTTCGTTCCACTAAAGTCGCCGTCAATAGAATTTGCGAACTATGTAAACAAACGCTAACAAACCAATTCACCATGTTTACTCGATAATCACATACTTTTAAAGATCAAGTGAGGTCTTTGCAACGATTTATACACTAAATCATTATTTTCATATCAAGTTTAAGATGAAATAACTACTCATTATAAGTTATTTTTAATAAAAACACGCTTTTTGAATATTTGAGGTTATGTGTCAAACAGTACTAATTTGTTTACATAGTTCGCAAATTCTATTGACGGCGACTTTAAAAGTACCCTTCCAGGTGAACCGGCAAGGCCTAGGCAGCACAGCGAGCGGCACGCAGGACCTGCGGCGCTCCGCCGGCGCCCTGATGCGGCGCTACCTCGCCTCGGACTCCCTCGACGTCGACCTGGTCTTCTGCCGCGACTTCTCCAAGGACGAGAGGGCCACGCTGCACCAGCTCGCGCAGAAGATGGGCCTGGCCACGAAGAGCTACGGGAGCAATGAGGAGAGGTGAGGAGTCTAGGAGATCGAGAGCCTCACAAACAGTTTAGGACAATCGATAATTCGAAGAAACGAAGTTTTATGGATTCCGAGGAAAACTCGGCAGTGGATTTATATTGAAATCCCTAATAAATGACGATTAACTGATAAAAACAAAACCAATATTAGGTATTTCAGATGTAGGTACCTATATTTATCTTGTCAAGAGCACTTTCGGCATTATAATATAAACATTCGGTCATTTGAAAATAGATATTTAAAGCTTCGGCATAACAGGTACCGGCATCTAAGTTTGGGCATCATTGTGTTGTAAATGGAGACCTGGCAATGAAGAATTATGGAAGCAATGATAACAGCCTACCGCCAAGCAGTAGTTGGAGTTTTGTTCCGGTGTGGGGACAAGACATACGGTGAAATTACTAGCATAGAGGAATTCCATCTTAGTCCTCAGGGTTGACAACGCATAGGCAGTCTTAAGATTAGAATCTTATGACTAGTCTTTAAATTGTAAAGTCGAGTTCATAAATATGTATACAATTTAGTACCATACATGAATTGTCACAGCGATTAACGTGACAAGGTATTAGAGTGTATACTTATTTATGGTCTTAGGTCTTATTCCACTTACATATTTATTCCAGTGGCCTGTTTTATAAAGCTAAAAATTACAATTTACAGGTTACCTCGACCAATGACGACCAGCTATTTGAGCAGTGTTGCCAGTTTAGACCTGTAAAATTGTGACTACGGTTTGGGGCCTGTTTTATAAAGCTACAAATTACAATTTACAGGTTACAAGTTTCCATTTGACACAACCTCGACCAATGACGACCAGCCATTTGAGCAGTGTTGCCAGTTTAGACCTGTAAAGTTGTAACTTGTAGCTTTATAAAACGTACCCCTGTATTGTGTTCTCTATGCAATTAAAAAAAAACCATTTTATTTGTTGCAGGTTTCTAGTTGTTAAGAAGAAGTTGGACCCTTTCTCGCTCGCTCGTGCCGTGATAGAAAAGGGCGGCAATACTCCCAAGTACCAAGTGTTCATACCGTGCAGTATCAACCAACAAAATAGATAATTCGTATATAGTTGACTAAATAATGTATGTTAATAAATGATTCCATTGATTGATTGATTGATTGATCTCCTCCTGGGAAGCGCTGGTAGATTTTTGACGTGTAAAGGTGCCCGTGCGTCTACTTACTGAATAAACATCTTTTTATTGTTATGATTTGTATGTCTTTCCCAATCACGGAACTATGGGAGTCCCGGACCTTTGGAAGGCGTACATGGAGCCGACAGCCAACTCGCAGAGGCCCTTTACATAAGTTTAATTCAGGGCTGATTTTTCAATCCCCAGATAACCTATCTATCAGGTAAATTGTAGCTATGTCCTTATCTTTCTTATGGAGAAAAGGACAGCTACAATTTACCCGACAGATAGTGTTATCTGAAGATTGAAAAATCAGCCCTCAGTAAAGTGTCCCTGAGTTCACACTATAGAAGAATATTAAAAAACTAATTGTTAACTATAAAATATTGAGTATTGAGTATGTTCCCACTACATGGTCAAAGATGATAATATATGGTTTTTACCGCCTAGAATATAATTAATTTGAGTATTTATTATTGGTGGCCACATAATTAGGAACGCTTGCGATTTTCCCATACAATTGCCTACAAATATAACTTCAATTTTTTACAACCAATCAAAAAGTCCTTAACCAATTTAATTTTTAGTCACGTTTATCGTTAACTAATAAACTAAGGTTTAAATGTATGTACAATTGATCGCTAATATAAACGAATATCTAATTTTATTAGGATTTGAAATAGTACATTACTGCAAAGACCAGTAAGTGAGCCTTCCTGGACGAGTATGAGGTAAAAGCCCGAGCCGCCAGGCGAGGGCTTTTATACATACGAGTCCAGGATGGCTCTTTAATGGTCGAAGCATGTATAGTGCTTTACTCAAAAATAGAACACGTAGAATGATTTAAAAAAAATATGTTAAAATATTGATGACCACATGTGCACAACCCTCAGGGCGCTGGTCCGACTCTTAGCCGGTCGCTTAACCGGTTTTTTATTTTTTTTTAACGATTCACAACTCGTCATACCGGCCGAGATGTACTAGGCGCACATAAAACTGAGATGGTGCGGAGCAAGCGATGCTGAAATGAAGAGAAATCGCGCGATGTCTGCTCTGAACGAGATAACGCTTTTGGTTTATGATGCCCTGGTACTTTTGGAGCTGAATGATCAGCTTTTCATGTAGTATAAGTAGCCTTTTTGAAGGCTGTCACAGTCTTTACAGATAGTTCCAAATTAAATATGTTATGGAATTTCCATACTTACTTACTGGACACTTTTTGATTCCAAATTCGAAATTCCTCAACTTTACTGGACACTTTTCCAGTTGTCCAGGAACGTCAACCTACTGGCTCCTTTTTACTGGTGTTATGGCAAGATTACATAGCATTTTTGAGTAAATAAGTTTTTTTGGCGTTCGAATACAAAATTGACGGGTAAGCACTGAGTTTTTATCCCTAACCCTAAAAACCACTGGGCGTACCAGTATAATTCCGAACAAATACCTAAAGCATTTTAAAATGGCGCAAACCGTTGATGTAGGTAATTGATATGTATCAATTAACAACCCCCTATTGATGCGAGATAATTCTGCTTAAAATTCTGATCAAAGCACTGAATTAGATAAAAATCTTCAACTGATAATGCGGGAGAGATCGAAACAGTTCAGTATAAAACTTCACGACAACTTCCAAACACCATCACAAACTTTTTAGCAGTCCAACCTTAGACCTAACGTTCCCGCCAAATTTTTGACAGCTTACATTTTTAAAATGCATTTCAAGTTAAGTTTCGGCATCGTGGTTTTTTGCCTTTTTTATTTTTTTATTGTAACTCAAGGGTCGTTTATTAAGGGTAAGAACATTCCGAGGGTCGGGAGAAGCAATGAAGCGGATGGTCCCTTCGGCTTCGATCAGAGCTCCATGGGTTACGTCATCAAGACGACTCCGGCTAAGAACATACCGCGTATGGGCAGGAGGAACTACGATTCGGTAAGGTTTTTAGCCTTTTAGGCCGGCCGCATACATTCATTTTTCGTATACGGTTTCCGAATAAGTTTTTCGCATTCGGACATCCGCGGCCGGCCACATACATGTTTTCCGTAAGTATACGTTTTACGAATGCGGAAACCGTATTTGGAAAACGTATGTATGCGGCCGGCCTTAAGATACTATAACGGTCAACGGACACTGGACTCTACAGGACTTTGTCGCAGAAACTCAATAATTGACTATAATTTAATTTTGCTCTTGTTATTACTTCTTGTCATTAGGATAAAGTTCTTATAACGACGGCGCGAATTGCTTAGTTGGTTGTTACCATAGTTAGTATTTTATACTATGTTGTTACCATGCCGATGCTAGCGGTCCCGGGTTCGATTCCCGGTAAGGGCAAATATTTGTGTGATGGATGAGTGAGGGCGAGTATTTGTTTCTGAATCTTGAATGTTATCAATGTATTTAAATACATTAATTACGTTTATTTCTCGTACGTAAACAAGGACTCAAAGAAGTTTGGGACAAGGTCAGTCTTTTCCTAGATCGAGTCCTGATTGACCCTGACCGTACTATATAGTGTTTGCTACAAATATAATCGTGAAAGAACTAACAGTTTATAAATGCCTCCATTTGTGTGATCAATCCAGACTGATATTTTTCTTTTCCTTTTCAGCAAAACCGTTACGATATTCCGAAGTTTTATCAATTACCTGCGGAAAATATTGAATACTATGGAGGTCAGTAATAAGCATTATTAAGTATACCTAACTGTCTTTTGTTTAAGGTTTTGCAATTGTTTTTCAAATTCGCATGGTCCTTCGAAGCCGGATTCTCAGATCAAATTAAATTAAAATATTCTCTTTTATTGCAGATGAAAGCCAGCCAAGTATTAATCATGAGCAGATGGAAGCTTATTACACTAACCAATTGGAAAATATGAAGAAATAAAGATATTATAACGTTATGCTTAAAACAATTTCAAGATTCGAAGAAACGAATTTCTATTTTATTTGCTTTGTACTAACATATTATTTAACGATTCATTTGATGAATAAATAAATGCAGCTCATACTTGGTTTATTATTTTATAATAAAAACCCTTGGTTTTGTACAATAAATACATCAATACAAACAAAATTTTAAAGCAAAGAGCGTTGAACGAAACGTAAGATCTGCAATGACAACGTCAAAAATAACTCCAACAAATTAAGAAGTCGTGGATTCTATTGAATAATATTTCTCACTCTTTCGCACTTGCTATAAAGTCAATACCTTGTCTCGGTCATAGAAACTCTTAAGCTCCATGTAATTTAGTCGTATTACTCACTCAGATTTCTTCCACGGACTTTGTGGAAGAAATAACGCTATAATTTTCGATAATTACTATTTAAATTACCAGTGCCACTTTAAACAAACAATATGGTATTAACTGCAGACGTCCATTTGCCTGAAGAGTCAGAATTGACCGTACAAGAGGTCAATGTATCGGGTTCTACTTTGACGGCAGCTTCTTTCCATCTCGGAAAATATTGTGAACAAGTTAATAATGTAAGAAATCTTGTTAATTTACGAAGAAATTAATCAAATCCTTAATTAATTGATTAAGCATGCCTTAGTTATTGTTTTAGGATGTTTTATGATTGCATAATCACAGAAAATAGGTTATGTTTTGATCTGATTTGCAGTGTTATAATTTCTATTTAGAGGCAATTTATTTAAATATTCCATAACTTGTCAATTTATTTATTTACCAAACACTCCTCACAAAAGATATTTGTAAACAATATCAAACATTTCTTTAAAATATATTTTCCACAGATAAACAATTCCTACATTGATTATTATGCCTAAACATAGTAGAAGTATTAAAAAAAAACTACCAATGTTTGCAGGAGTTTATGCTCTGTCGCTTTGAAGAGAACGACCCCCGGAAGTGCCTCCAGGAGGGTAAGGCGGTCACCGCATGCACTTTGGAGTTCTTCCGTAAGGTGAAGCGCTCCTGCCTTAGTGAGTTCAATCAGTATGCTAACTGCATTGACAAGAGTTCCGGTGACTATAGCATGGAATTGTGAGTATTGCGTTTAAAGGGCCTTTTACGGTCACCGAAGATTATTGTCTCAATATAATTTGCTTTATCTATACTGCCCTGCTAAAATAAATCGCAGTATCTCACAAAACTCCTGTAGCAAGCGCAGTCCTATTAATAAAGGAAGAGCATTGAATTTGCTTTGGCTATTGAATTGGAGATACCACTATTTAGCTTTTGAGGGCAGTATATTGCGAGCCCTACATCCCAGCAGGGGATGGTAGGAATTGATGCTTTATAGTTTTACTTTCTTTTAACCCCCAAATGTAAATAGAGGAGTATTGAAAGTTTAATATGTGTATTTGTGTGTCTCTTAGTGGTGTTGTAGCTCCCAAACGGATGGATTGGCTAGGATCTGTGTTTTTTTTAAATTAGAAAGCTAGTTCAATCTCGTAAGGCCCAACATCCTATATTTAGGACATTTGTCAAAGTGACTTTTTACTTTAGTTTACCGACACAAGATTCTTCTCGAACTAACGAAATTTGACGTGGGCTTACGAGGATAATTCTAGCTAGGTTTCATGAAAATCGGTCGAGTTATTAGTTATTAAAGTGGGGGTCAACATTATATCAGGGGTTTTTCTGTATTTTAAAGTAATTTTTCTACTAGTTGGTGGTGCTAGCTACCACCATTGCAACCTTGAACTTACCGCATTGTGGTCCGGTTTGGGGATAGACATCACGTGAAATTCCTATCATAGAGGCATTCCTATCAGGTTGGCAACGCCTTTGCAGTCTTAGGATTGCAGTCTTGAGAATGCAAAGGTCTGCGTGTCATAGATCCCACTTATCATCAGGGGCCTGTTTAATAAAGCTAAAAATTACAATTTACAGGTTACAAGTTTCCATTTGACACAACCTCGACCAATGACAACCAGCCGTTTGAGCAGTGCTGCCAGTTTAGACCTGTAAAATTGTAACTTGTAGCTTTATAAAACGTGCCCCAGGTGGCCTGTGCCTTTGCCTTGTCCATGCTATAAAAAAGTATATTAATAAGTGTTTGTTGTCCTCAGTTGCCGTACCACCCAAGGTGTTCTGGACAAGTGTATGGTGGACAAGATGAACCTGGAGCGCCCGCCCTTCGGGTACTTCTGCCAGGCTCGCGTGCACAACACCAAGAGGTACTTTTACGTACTCTCCGGAGTCCCTGTGGTCTTCTCAACAAACAAGTTGTCTTCATTAAGTTCGGAAGTTCTGCATGCAACATGTCAATGACTGAACATTCTCTTAAAAGACTTTTTATCCAACTGCTTAAGATGGAGGGTAATGCTTTTGACCTGTATGTATTATGTATGTATGTGTTACGACTGAAGGTCCTAGAATCCATGGTCAAGAAATTAAAAAAAAAAACGTATTTATGTGTGTAAGGTTCTTTGTTCCCCCTGAACAAATGGCCCGATTTCCTGTGGTTAATACAGGTTAAATTAGCCCGAAATAGTCGCTCATAAACGCCATTAGATCATTTTTAATTCTGTTAACATGATTTGTCAGTGCAAAATAATTCACTACTCGACTCAACACTGATCACCGATGTTCCAGACCAAAGCCTCTGGAAGAGCCAAAGGCGGTGTACCCAGACGCCACGCCGGGGCTTCCGGCCGACGCCGAGCTCCCGCCGGCGCGCTTTGGTGCCCGCAACTACTGGACCACAGAGTAGACATGCATACGTCGCGATACGTCACTCAGCAACTAGATGCAGGCTGAATAAGCCATCGCAGCGATCCTATAGCCTATGCCTATAGCTTACTCACCATTAGTTGTCTCTGTCACTCGCGCACAATGAAATGCCGTCGCGCTTGCACAGACATTGACAGATGTCATCGTGGATTGTAAACCTTTTCTCGATAGTAATACGACGCTCTACAAAGGTCAATGTACGAAATTCTTCGTCGTCGGTGTCCGTGGCAAGGGACGTCAAGGGACCGTATAGCAAAGCATGGCAAAAAACAAAACGTAGAATTAACTGTTTTTGAGTAAAATTTGGATCATGTTGCCAATTTCGCTCAAACAGTGGTCCTATTTTTTACTATTTATTTTTTGCCAAGCTATACATATAACGCAAGGTACGCGTTAGAGCGAGAATGACTGTTCGTCCATAGTTTGACCGCGCTCCGTAAGGTTCACCAGGAGCTCTACTTTGAAATCCGTAATTCGAACTTCGTCTATTGCTATCCCTTTTGCTCTCGACGCGTCACTAATTCGCAAGAAAGTGATGGGGCGATCCGATGTTCGAATTACACATTTCAAAGTAGAGCCCTGGTCAGATCGTCGGTGGATATGAAGCTCCTGTAAAATTGACACTTCCAAAAAATATTGCTGTCAACAAGAAGATTATTATAAATAACTAAAAGAGTACGTAAACTCAAAACATGGCTAAAGGACCTGCCTCCAAAATCGTCAAACTTATGGTATGAAAAAAAATGTGAGTGACGTATCTAGATATATATATATTCTTTTCCGGTTCCTAAATCAATTTTCAAAATGTAATTTTATGATTGATTTGACTTGAAATCCCTTACATCATAATAAGGTTGGTCTAATAAGAAATTTTGAAAGTTATACCTTTTACTCTACTGTAACTATACGCTGAAAGAGCGGAACGCTTAACGTTGGTTAATTTAAACTTCGTTTTTGAAAGTTTGGGCCAGTGTAACCGGATGTAGAAAATACACATAGGACAAAAATTAAGGCCTTTAGATCAAATTGTGTGGGAACCGGAAACGCTCGTCAAGATTCAAAAGTTTTGCAACAGCTTTTTAAAAACAATGTTTATGGTTTAAAAATAATTATTCTTATTTGTATTGTATAACTTTTGTATTTTGACTTTGTAGTGATTTTTTTGTGTAAAGTAAGGCATTTGATTTTTTAATTGTTTATTTAAGATCAATTTTGTTGGATGAAAAAACAGATAAATCATGATTATAATGTTTAAGTGCAACCTTTTCTAATGTTTTACTTTATGCAATAAAGATAGGTGTACAAATGATGTAGAGTAATAAAGTTGTTAAAAAAATGTTTTATTCTTTGCTTATGAACTATCTGTGAGGTTTTTTTGCCAAATCTGTAGCCATTTACGCGTTAATGAGGAACTAACGATCAGACAAACTTAATCTCGAAATTTTACATCCTCTAGGTTTCCGTAGATACCGAATAACAACAAATATTAAAAAATGGCCAAGTGCGAGTTGGGCTCGCGCTAGTTTGATTGGAAATCGAATTCAATTCGGAATGTAATAAATACCTACTGTGTACTGTCCGACTCGCACTTGACCGGTTTTTAAATACTAATTTACATTTAAATAAACACCTCATGTCCCCTTACAATTTATTATACACGTCAAAAATGTCCAGGGGCCTGTTTTATCAAGCTACAAATTACAATTTACAGGTTACAAGTTTCCATTTGACACAACCTCGACCAATGACGACCAGAGGCCCGTTTCACGAAGCTACAAGTTACAAATTACAAGCGGAACTCTCTTTTTAGCAAAAGGAGTTAGTAAGAGACTTCCGCTTGTAATTTGTAACTTGTAGCTTCGTGAAACGGGCCTCAGCCATTTGAGCAGTGTTGCCAGTTTAGACCTGTAAAATTGTTACTTGTAGCTTTATAAAACATGCCCCAGGGGCCTGTTTTATAAAGTTACGAATTATAATTTACAGGTTACAAGTTTCCATTTGACACAACCTCGACCAATGACGACCAGCCATTTGAGCAGTGTTGCCAGTTTAGACCTGTAAAATTGTAACTTGTAGCTTTATAAAACATGCCCCTGGAATATAATTTTATTCCTTAATTATACAAATTTTATTAACTGAGGTGCCTGATAAATGATGTGTAACGCAACACTATTTAATAATATTACTAGGGAAACCTTATTATGTCTAATGCCACAAGCTAGCAACCCCAAAGCACGGATCAATACAACGCGCCCCCCGGCGACGCCCCCTTCTAGTACGGTCAATAGGCGCTCTAAGAATCATGGTTGGCAAGCGCCTCCCTGTAAAATAAAACTTATAGTAACTGATCAAATTATGGCCCACGCATACTGTGCAGTGTTTAAATGTCCATCTTCATCAAGAAGACATAAAGAGGTAAAATTTCATAAGTTTCCGCGCGATCCGGAAAGGTAAGGTTGTCGATTTTTGCGTTTTGGTTTGTTTTTTTCTTAGACAGAGTCTGTCTATGGCTTAGTTATTGTATTGACGTTAATTTTCACAGACTGTACAGACAAGTTGCTTTTTACCTCAGGAAACAATGGGCTTAGTAGCGCCCCCTTCTGGATGTAGAACGCGCTGTTGCCACATTTGTTTTTTAATTCGATAGTAACCATGTGTATTCTGTTGCGTAATATTTGTACTTTACTTTGACGCTTTTTTGCTTTAATGTAAGATAAAATGGTTTTAGTTTATAACAAACTATGATCAGATACAGATTTGTAAAAAAAGGCTGAAGTCTAAACTTTGTAGTTAAGCGTTATCTTTCCCTCTAGTGCCATCACATCACACACGTATTTTGCAATAATACTTTGTAAGTAGATGCCCAGTATTTTAACAACTTCATTATTCCAGGCGTGAGTGCTGGGTGGAAGCATGTCGAAGACCAGAGTTGAAGAAGAAAACTGTTAATCAAGTGTGTAACATGCACGTGTGTGGGTTACATTTTGAAGATTACATGTACGGAAAGAACCAGTTGAAAGATACTGCTATTCCAACTGTCAATTTGCCGTTGGCCTCAACACATTCTGTGTACACCCAGACAGAATCTTACTTTGTAAATACACAAGTGAAAGAAGAAACTGATAAAGTCGAAGGTATGAAAATAAAAAAAGAGTATGAAGAAAACGGAATGGAATATTGTCATCATGATAGGTTTTACATGGAAGAACCCCGCCCTAAAATAATAAAAACAGAACACATTTTAGATACTGATGTATCTGAAAATAGTCTTGCACTTGTGACGCTTGCGCAATTTCAACAAGGCTGCGAATTATATTTGTCACCTGAGCTATGTCAATATGTGAAAACGCAAGTTAGAATACCGGATTGACGTTCGGTTTTGATTTTTACCGATTTTGATATCTTGATTACAGTACGAATTGCTTGGATTATTTATTATTTCACCTAATTAATATTATTGTACGTGTAAAAAAGTCAGTCAGCGTGAATAATACTATGATAAAAACGAAAATGCAAATTTAATTTGTCTTAACTCTCAGTCTTTCACCCGTTCCTGACATTATTAGTTCCAATTTCCACCACGTCCTAGAATAGCTTTGGCGCTTGTTTGGCGCACATCATTATAATCCTACATACATTATACTATGCCGTCATTAAACATATTTCTTTATAATCTGTTCTGTTATGAAGGAAGGAGCGGAGGAGCGGAGCTTAAACTTAAAAGCTTATCAGTGACTAAAAAATAACAACAAAAAGCCCGAATGCAAGATAAATATTGTTAAAGTATTAAATTTGAGCGTATTTCGATCAAGACGGTCACGTTCAGTGTTTAATGTAGGTACCAAGTCAATTTCTACTTTACATCTTACATCTTTCATTCAAGTATTTTTTGCATTAACTTCATAAGATACGATTTTTAATTCTTCTTAAAACTGCCCTGATGTAAATTATGTCAGCTAACGAGGCCTTTGTTAAGGACGAGGTTTTCTCTGACGACGACGACGGCGCCAGTGAGAGAGTAAGCACTACAATGGACCAGTCTTTTCACTTGTCCGAAAACGACACCAGTCAATGTTTAGAGCATTCTACAGACACAATGGCCAATGGTAAGTTTTCAAACTAATTTATGTGTTGTCTCAAAGGCCAACGCGTCTGCGATTCTTTTCCTGTGGCCCGTTTCACGAAGCTACAAGTTACAAATTACAAGCAGAAGTCTCTTTCTAAATCGTACTGCTAGAAAGAGGGTTCCGCTTGTAATTTGTAACTTGTAGCTTCGTGAAACGGGCCTCTGGTGGTGCAGGTGTCCTTGGGTGGCGGTGATCACCAGGGATCGGAAATTAGGATAGATATTTACCTAAACTTTTGGCGGCGTTGTTGTTCGTTTGTATGGAAGCAGGAATTTTAATTTATGAATATAAATATCCCGGGATTTCTGAATAAACAAATTACGCCAACATAAATTCATATTGTATATACATTAACTGTTTGAAGTTTTGTTTTCACATAGGTATAGATTTATTACTTGTAACACATTGAACTAACAAAGTTTGAGCAAATTGACGTAAAGTTTTATCCGGGAATCCTGGAACTTATATTATTAAAATAATATTTTTAATAAATCAACACCATATTTGCTTCCCTTTTGACATGATTTTGCCAAATTCACTAGCTCTTTTGCCTCCTCTATCATAATAAAAATGTCCTACTCCTGGATAAGGGCCTTTCTCTGTTTCTTACTAGTAGCCCTGTCTTGACCCCTATGCTAGGGTAGGCTTACTGTAATGTAGTAGTCAAACCATGCTATACCCTGTTGGTAACCAAATTAAATTTAAAGTCCTTCGGTAGGACGGCAGTATGTAGGACATTCTGCTACCAGTCTTTATCAAAGGTCTCAATGAATTCATGACCCGTTTGGTACATCACTTGGCCTACCCAAGCTGTTTAGTTTTTACATTTTAAATATTAAAACATTGAATTATGGGTGAATACCAAAAGGTTGGACCCAATTATCAGATAGTCTAGCGAAGTTGACCATACAAACAACAAAGATATTTTTGTGCCCTTAGAATTGTATTGGTAAATTTTTGACGCACAATAGAAAGTGTCATGGAAAATTTTAATTGCATTACTAATGCCCGGTTCCAATATTCAAGAAACGAATGGTTTTCCTTACATCTCGTTAAAATTTGACATTTGCTACGTACAAAATATGTCAAATTTCAACGAGACGTAAGGAAAACCATTCATTTCTTGAATATTGGAACCGGGCATTAGTAGGCTCAACCTTTTGGTCCTCACCCTTATGCATTAGTCCTTTAGTGGTTAATATAATGTCCTTTTATTTTTAGATACAATGAACAACTTGCGATTTCAACGCACCACTCATAACCAATTCTGTCTTATGGTAGAATTTATGGAAACGTATGTATTATTTATATTGTGCCTTTGCCTATAATATTGTCTGCATGTGCGCTGTATTGTGATTAAGTTGATGTCTGCATGAGTGCTTAATTGTGATAGAGTCGCAAACATACAAGTAGAAATTACTTTTTAGAGTTGGTATTTAGATATTTTACTTTTTTTATAATAATTTTGGGTTTTTAAAGCACATATGACCAAAGCAAGATATGGAGTCCATAAATGTTTTAATTTTAACTCTGTCATGCTCATACTAATTTTTTTATTGAATTCTGCTATTTTTATTAATTGTAAACATATAGAATTTAAGCGGCTGAACGGATCTGGATGAAACACAGAGACTGATTTTAGCCTGGAATAACATACTATACTAGTTTTTATTCTGGAAAACAAATGGTTACCGAGGGAAGAGTGATTAACGACTCTACACAGACGAAGTGGCAGGCAACAACTAGTTTTACAATTATTTCAGAGACAAAATTACTTTTACAAATTAGATCTCAAATTAATTACGAATGAAGAATGCCATTTAGATTTAAAATATGAAAGATGAAACTGAAATAATAATTAGTGATTTACAATATTACTTTCACTTGTGACATGTGAAGGAATAGTAAGTTTAGCATTCTATTACTGCTGTCAACATGCTGGAATCTTCATAGTTGTGCAACCAGACCGATCGATCGCCGATCGACGGCATCGATTGACGTCGATCGAAGTCGATCGATTGGTCTGGTAGGAACTATCGATCGACGGATATCGTTCGACTAACCAATCGATCGATTGCCGGTCGATGTTGATCGACTGGTCTGATAGCTTTAATTGATGAAGGAACTATCGATCGACGTTGACTAATCAATTCTACCATCGATTGATGCCGTCGATCGACGATCGATCGATCGGTCTGGTAACACCCTTATCTGCCTTGTATTGTAATTATTTTTTTAGATCTCCCCTGTCTCATAACTGAACTCACTACTTCAGCTTCACTTGCAAATTCTCTCCTGCAAACAAACATTATACATTACTTCACCTTTCTATATATGAGCTCCTAAAACACTTTCTCGGTTTTTTTATAGACACGGTGACCTTAGCAGGCCAGGGGTGGACCGGCAAGAGGTTGAACGGAAGTGGAAACAGCTTGCAAAAAAGCTGAATGTAAATGTACCAGCGAAGAAACCTTGGGACCGGTGGAGAAAAGTATGAATGATGATGATGAGTATACGTGGTTTTTGAAGTTCCTAGGAAGCTAGTGGTCACTCGCCGGTAACGAAAGAAATTCTGAAAAAAAAATGGCTTACAGAGGTTTATTTCAAAGGCATATTAAGTATATTCTTTTGTCATTATTTACTGACCCCCTTACTAATAAACGTTGAGTAACGGTGGTATAGCTATACAATGTTTTGTCCTTATCCGTCATTGTGACATTTGGATTTGACAGATAAGGACCAAACATTGTATAGCTATACCACCGTTACTCAACGTTTATTAGTAAGGGGTTGAGAAAATAAACAAATTTCTGCAAATTGCACAGTTAAACGCCACATGGTTTTTTCTACGTCACAGCAGGTGCTACGTAACGCGGTAATATTCAATATTTTGTTTCGCAGTTATTGTAACCAAATACATATTATAATTGAATAAAAAAACTATGCTTTTTGAAACAAACCTCTATACTTAAGCATGATTTTTTCAGAACACCTTTTCAAAAAAAAACCTATTGTCAATTGTTAAATTATGATATGTCATATGTACCCTATAATTAATTTTGTATTCATTTGTACAACAAAAAACCACTTTGATTTCATAACAACACTTTAGTTTATAAGAAAACACAATATTAGTAGGCAATGATGGCGCCACTGGACGCTTAGTGCAGTGAGCAGTGCAGCCTTAAATTATATAGATAGGGCTTGGACTCCGGATTTTGTCTCATGCCGGCACCACACTTCGCTATTCGCTATTCGTTATTCGGCTTATGCGCCTGCATTCGACGAAGTGTGGAGGGTTTATTCGTCTATATTTGCTTTATTCGCACGCATAACGCATAAGCGCGAATAGCGAATACGCGTATCCGTCGACTTGTCGGTTTTTTGGCACACATCAAAGGAAACGAATACCTAAGTCAAATAGCGCATCGTCTACCCACACTTCGTTCACTCATTCATTCGCTCCCTTATTATAATCTGTGGTGTTTCTACGTGATTTTTCCAAGTTTTATCCGTCGTATTTGAATCTGATTGAAGTTTGTTCAGCGGGTTAATATTAATAAGAAAATGGAGTGGACGAACGAAAAAGTAATTTCAACACGTCCATCGCTACCACAGATAAGGGTAGATATCGCTGCGCAAACTACACACATATTTGGCATATTCGCCGTACCGCCACGAAGTGCGGTGGGCATGTTTGTTGTTCGCGCATATAACAAATACGGCGCAGCTACATAACGAATAGCGAATAGCGAAGTGTGGTGCCGGCATCAGAGTTATTCCATCCCTATACTCCTTTTGAAATGGTCGCAAAATCGCTTTCCGCAAAGCTTGAGGAACCGGGAAGATCGGTATAATCGGGAACCAACTTGGAGTATCTGATACTGGACGACCCTCTTATGGTTTATTATTATTACATTACGCTACTGTTTTATGATGTTTGTATGGATCAAAACAAATGACTCAATCAATATTATAAACAGACATAAGTAGTGATTTCGCAAATCGATAAAATCACTTATCGATATTTGACACGTCGACTAGTTATTAGTGCGAGTTTCGTTTGTTAAAATACATTATAATTATGATTGTAATTGTAAATAATTTATTAAAATAAAATGTTATTTAGCTTCTTGGGATGAATTTAATTAATCAATTAAAAGGATTTATTCAAAATGTTATACCTATATTCTTGATCTTAAGTTTTATATTATGATGGGTGCGAATTGCGATTTTAAGGTGACGAGCATGAAGCATCGATGTGGGTTTCTTATTGTATGGTTGAAAATGTTTTTTTCAATTGACCCAAAAAAAAATCTATTATAATCAAAAAAACTAACCTACCTTAACTATTTTACAAAATAGATGTTTATTTAATTCAGCGTAAAGGCGAAAAGATTTTACACCAATCAATACATTATGACAAACAATTTAATGCGTTTCAAAGGGCTAAGTTATGTTGTTGTTCTAATAATTTCATTAATTCAGGTTTGGGCGGATTGGAAGGCTAAAACTAGGAAGAAGGCTGTGACCTCAATAAATGATCCTGCAAGTAAAATCTTACTAACCCCTCTGGAACAAAGGGTGCTGGCTTTTCACTATGGCGTGAGTAACATTATACCCAAGGATGCAAAGCGGAATCTGCAGGTGAGGAATATTTATTTATTTATTTGTTAAAAGACATTAACGAAACGGGTCTACATTGTTTTGTCTTTAATCATTTGGTCTAAACTCACATTATTTGATTTTATATGATCTAAAATCACTATGCTATGATAATTTATCTGCTCTAAAGTTCACTTCATGTAACTCATCATATTGTATAATTCCATAAGTAATCGCTAACATTAAAATTATATAAAATCATGTATGACGGGATATAGGTATATCCTAATTTGGTCTAAAATCAAATGCTATAATTAGATCCTACTAATATTATAAATGTGAAGGTTTGTGTTTGTTTGTTACTCCTTCAAGCTGCAACGGCTGGGCGGATTTGGATTAAATTTGTAATGCAGACAGCTTATACTCCGGAATAACACAGGCTACTTTTCATCTCGCATATAACTAAACTTACCATTGTAATATTAACCTATTGTGTTTGCAATTAAGTAAATTTTCTAATTTAATTGTCAGAAATAAAATTAGGAGAAATTCTGCTTTATCTCCTTTGCAATGGATCTTTATTGCAATGGCCGTATCATGTACAATTTTTAAAATGCAGGCGGCGGGCAGACAGTTCTGGCGTGATTGAGTATCAAACATCAGCATTTATAATATTAGTAAGATAATATTATTTATACCCATTTATACGCAAGGCCCATACTCTCCTTTGTTTTCTATAGTATTATAATATTTATAATATTTAACTCGATATCGTTAATATAATTAGCATACTTATTACCTTTTAGAAGCTGGAACATATCGCACGTGCAGCAACTGTAAAACAGGAAAATGAAAACAGTAACGAGACTACATACTTCGTCGTAGTAGAGGAAGAAGATAGTACAGGTAAATATAAATTATATGTCACTGTAGTTTATTCACTGTAATAATTTAATTTGCGTCACCTAGCCTATAACCGCTCAGGTTCACTTTGTCCATATTCCCATCTCGTCCACATTCTCATCTCGGCCACATTCCCATCTCATCCACATACCCATTTCGTCCACATTCCCATTTCGTTCACATTCCCATCTCGTCCACATTACCATCTCGTCCATATTTCCATTTCGTTCACATTCCCAACAACTAGTGAACAACTGAGTGATATAATTGATATCGAACAACCCTACAGTCCTAAGTTAGGTTGCAGATGAGTTAGGAATGAGGACGAGTTGGGAATGTGTACTAATCGGGAATGCGGACGAATTAGGAATGAGGACGAGTTGAGAATATGGACGAGATAGGAAGTGGCCAATTTGGGATTGGTATGTAGACGAGTTGGGAATGTGGCCGAGATGAGAATGTGGACGAAATGGGAATATGGACAAGGTGAACCTGAGCGCCTATAACCAGCGGACAATCAAGATGCTTCCAACGATACCTCGTTTGTCAAATGATTACAAGTAATTTAGAAGTTACGAGGGAACATTAACCGATGAGCATATACATACAAACATATCGGTCAACATCATAACCCTCTTTTTTGATTCGCCGTATTTCCTTTGTCCTTTTTTAGGGTTCCGTAGTCAATAGGGAACCATTAAGGTGTCATTCCACAAGTGACCGAAAACGGCAAGTGACGAGTGCCGTTGCCGTCTGCGGTCTGCTGCGGAATGACATCTTTATAGTTTCGCTAGTGTTGTCGTTCCGTTTCTGTACGTCTGGCCGCGGTTTAATTTGGATACTACAAAGCTGTTAATTGTCTAAAAGTGTAATTCGTTCGTCGTACCCCCCCCCCCCCCTTCTACAGCTAAATCTACAAGAAATAAAAGCCTGAAAAATATCTAAAAGGAAAACCAATTCGACTAAGTAGACTTAATTTGTTCCTGAAACACAGGCGACTAAAATGTTTATACCTACTAAAAGCATCTAAGAAAATTCTTAAATATACCTTTTGTTTGACGAGATATTTTTTCCTGTTTGTTGTGGCATCGGAATCACACTTATTATACTTTTTCATCATTTCATGTTTTTTTTTCAGACCATCTGTCCCATTCGCGGTCGCTTCATAGAAAATCCCCTGCACCACCGTCACCCCGGCCACCTACTAATCGATTATCTTCACCTACTGAGCAACTACCTTCCCCTTCATATCAACCACATTCCCCTTCATATCATCCAACTTCCCCTACATATCAACCACCTACCCCTTCATATCAACCAACTTCCCCTACATATCTACCACCTTCCCCTTCATATCAACCAACTTCCCCTACATATCAACCACCTTCCCCTTCATATCAACCCACTTCCCCTACATACCAACCACCTTCCCCTTCATATCAACCAACTTCCCCTACATACCAACAAGCATTACCTACGTGTCAACCAGCATTACCTACTTCTCTACCAGCTTCGCCTCGTCATCAATCCCCCCCTCCTGAACCTGCCACTGAGGCCCCCTCACACCGCGCCGAGCCAGCCCCCCTCGCACCCACTCGTCTGCGCCCACATGCCACCCCCCGACGCCGCCGCGGTCTGTGCTGCCAACAATCAAACCTTTTCATAGCTCTAGAACACCGCCGTCTTAGGCTGGAGGAGTTAAGAGTAAAGAACCAGCATGAGCGCGAGCGGGAGCGGGAGCAGAATCTCCACGAGCGAGAAACTGAGCGACTGAAGTTAGATGCAATACGTTTAGAACTGGAGGCGAAGAGGTTGGAGCTGCATGCTGAAGAAAGTACTGTGATGCGACGTTTGAATGCCTGGTTGGACCGCGGGCCCAAGTTATAGCCATTTAGGTTTTATAATAGTGGGTAGGTGCCGCGACCACTTTCAGTATCATTTGTGTTCCTTGGCTAGCGTGCCTTTTCGAATAGGTTTCATTTCGACTATTTTATTTCGGCGTTATTCGGTTGTAATGAATCCTACTGGCCTTTTCGTGCTACCAATCTTGGTGGAAAACTGGGAAACTAGCTTCAATAACGTATTACGAAACTAGTCCGACTAATTCGCGCACGAGCGCCCTGCGGGGGACCGACGTTGGGGGAGGGGAGGGTAGTGACAGTACGCGGCGCTTCACATACCCGTTACACAGCGCGCCCTCGCTACCGCCTACGGTCGCGCTTGAACTTGTCGGTATATAATATTTATACGAATCAGTGGGTAGTTTGTGAGACTGGCATAGAAAATCACTGAAGGGTAGCCGAGCCTGAACCAGTACCGTATTCGTAATATTTTCAACTCAGGTTGACGTAGTGTTTTAATTGCTAAGTACATTCAATGTTGTCGTAAAAGATACACTATTAATAGTTTGTAAATAAAAGTATTTTAGAACTTAAGTGTTTTTTATTTCATAGTGTAAGTGCTTGCATTACAGCTTGGTGCGGGCGGTGCGGCGGCTGACATATGGATAACAATAACTGTTATCATTACGAGACTAGTGACGGACAGTGTGTAGTGACTAGTGTGGCCCTAGTATGTTTGCATGTATCGCGTGACAATATGTGAAAAAAGAATCTGTCCCTCTTTTACTTATATACGTGTCAAAAAGTGACGGATGTTTCATCCAAATTTTGTCACGTGGTAAACGCAGCCATATTAGGACCACTGGATTCAAACTGATTAAGGCCGTAAACCCATGCAACATAGTTTAAACAATTTAGAACCTTAAAATATTCATTATAATAGTCACACTTCGTTAATACTGTCATTGCATGCAGTGAACAAAAGTGTACAAAGTGGGATAGCACAATATCCACGGAATTTCTGACCTTATTACGCCGTATCGTGCATATAATCGCTTTATGTTAGAGGTAAGTAATGTTTATGACCAACAACATCACAAAGACACTGGTACGTCGAGCCATTCGATATAAAGCTTCATTCATGATAAAATGTCAACTTACTACATTTTAGTACCTAAACAAAATAGCATGTAACTACTTATGGTAAGACCTAAAAATTATCTATTTATGACGTTGACTATGGTTCGTTTTAGGTCTATATTCAATATCGACATATCTATCGTTGCACCATGTCCCATCACTAAAAGCGTTACGTGACACGCAAACCACGGTGCGACGCCTATTTTTATTTTTGAATTTATTTTTATGTAACTTAATGGTAGGTAAGGTAATTGTTTCGTACATATTTTTTTTTAAAGAATCAATTATTTCACGTTATTAATATTTATTTAACACGTATAATATCACCCCATGTTTTTCGGTCGCGGCAACTGCCACAAGTATAAAGGAACGTTATGCCAAATGTTCTAGGCACCATAACTTCATTTTCTCAGGAACTATCCAAGATTCCTATGCAAAATTATCTTGAGTTTTTATCTAGGACAATCTTTCTATATTGCTGTCTATAATAAATAATTTATTATCAATTTTTGTTTTCGACACAGATTATACAGAGATTTTTTTACTGTGGTTTTTATAGTCTAATCTGTGGTTAAAAAACAAAAAAAAAACAAAAATCAATCAAAACAATGAGCCGGCCGAGCGCGAGATAGAAAATAAATTAAATTGTTACTACTACTTCTCAGTGTTGATTAGTTTGTTATTAAATTCGTGCTTATTTCGGCCATGAAGTTTACGTTTAGTAATGTTAAACGCACCTAACTCTTCATTTTAGCGATAATGCGCCTCATTTGGTTTTTATCGTAAAAGTATTATTTTCATTATATCGCTGTGATTTCTGGTTGAAAATGTCGGCTAACCATAAAGAGAAAAGAAGAAGAAGACGAAGGAGAATGTTGGTTGAAGTGCACGAGGCTACTGAAACTACACCACTGGCGGAAAATAATAATATCAGTAGATCTACAGAACTTCCTGAAAGCTCGGTCGACGGCAAGTTTTTAAACTACTATATTTACTGAATAAGATTACTTACTACTTAGATTCTCCGTCGCAATGACCCAACCCAAACTACCCAATATGTTTGCCTCCGATGTGAGTGTGAGTATGAGTACACGCCACTGGTCTCATTCTTACTCTGTTTTTCGCTAGTCACCTCACAGTTAGTTTTTTTTTTAAATTAAAACCTCGGGCTAAGTCATTAGCACTGATCAGTGCTCAATTTTCATACATTCTTTGTGTTTTTTTTTCTTAGCAATTTTTTGAATAGAATATTAATCTAAAGAGACTGGATCTTGTAACTTTTTTCCCTCCAGCATACTAAAGGGTGATGACCTGCTACTAGGCAAAGGCCTCTCACCCTTTCTTTCAAGTGTCCTTGCATTGATCAATCTCCTACCAGTTTTGATTGAAGGCGTTCAGTTCACCTCGCTAATCTCGCCTTGGTTTATTGCAACTAGGGTTACCGCTGAGGAATTTGAAAAGTCCTGACAAAAAGCCTGACATTTCAATAATAGTCCAGACTTTTTAGTCACAAAATGGAAACATTAATCACATGTTAATAAAGATTAAAGGCTTACATGACTCAATATTTAGTTTTATTTATTATATTCCAAGTAATAAAAAAAAAATCTGGACAAATTAAAGAGCCAGACCAAGTCCGGACTAGAGTCTAACAGTCTGGACATGTCCGGACTAATCCAGACGGATGGTAACCCTAATTGCAACCAATTTGGTGCCTCATTGCCTGTAATTCTTTGGCGTGCAAGATTTATGAGTTGGGCAGTTTATTGGACTAAAATAACTTTCTAGTTGTATCCTACCAATCCTGTTACAATGTTGGAACATTTATCTGCACTCGGCAGACTGTTTACTGTTAATGCAATTCATAAATGAGAATAAATTAATCAGTTGTAACATACCATAGACCAAAGTAATGTTAGTACAGTCGAGTTCACAAATATGTTTACACTTTAGTACCTTGTCTATTTAATGTCATGTTGAAACTGCCATAATACGAATTATCACACCGATTAAATTGACAAGGTACTAAAGTGTGTACATATTTATGAACTCGACTGTACTATTAATTTAATAAAAGGGATACTAATTAATCTTGATAGTGCCATAAGCATGTAGCTGGCAAAAATATTGCATTATTTTTAACAAGAGGGGCATTTTCATTTATGAATTTAAGTAGTGTAGTGTAGTGCCCTTAATTCTGACTTGTATAAATAAATATGTAATGATTACGTAAAATAATATATTGTAATCTGTAGTCTAAAACTTTTGACATCATTTTAACAACGTGTGCATTGCATTGTGTGCATGGTGTGTGTACATAGGGCAGTTTAGGGCAAAAACCATTATGTGCACGATGTGCATATATGGTGGTCTACGGGTTAAATGTTATCGTTTGGCTGACCTGTTTTGGCAACATAAAATATAGGCCTCAACGCATACAGTTCGTATTTACTACAAGCCCTGCACTGTAAGGCCTGTGCATAACATATTTTACACTTAATAATTGTAAGTTTTGTTTTTAGGTTTACCGCTACAAATGCGCCTTCAACGCACCCAGTGTCAACAGTACAATACCATGTTAAAATTTATGGAAAGGTATGTTTTTTAAATAATGTTATCATATCATTCAATAAAAGCTGATTCATGTAACAAACAGTTGAGAAAATATTTTTTGAATAACTGTAAAAACAACCAATCTATAAGCCAACAAATAATGATTAGATTATCTCTTTCTAGCAAAACAGAATTTAACATGGAGTTTATATGGGCGGCCTGTTACATGACGTCACACGACACGGCGTATCGGATCTCTCTGTCTAATCACTGTCTAAAATTAGCAATTTAAAATGCATGTATTTTCCGTATAATTTCAGACAGACATGTCTATAAGGGTGTTACCCAGTACAATCGATCGATCGTCGATCGACGGCATCGATCGATGGTACAATTGATTAGACGACGTCGATCGATAGTTCCTACCAGACCAATCGATCGATCGTCGATCGATGGCAGAATGGATTAGTCAACGTCGATCGATAGTTCCTTCATCAATTAAAGCTATCAGACCAGCCGATCAACGTCGTCAACGTCGACCGGCAATCGATCGATTGGTTAGTCGAACAATATCCGTCGATCGATAGTTCCTACCAGACCAATCGATCGACTTCGATCGACGTCAATCGATGCCGTCGATCGGCGATCGATCGATTGGTCTGGTAACACCATAGGTAACACCCTTAGTTACCTACCCCCACGGACGTAACAATATTAGCTACTGTGCCTCTATTCTAGTTGGTAAAATCCAAATAGTATTTGACCTGTTACGGTATTGTTTTTAACTCGGCCGCCATTACTGTCAAGTAAGTAAGAGCTATCAAAACGGTGACAATACGATAACAGGTGAAAAACGATATGGTTTTTACCGTGTTGAATAGAGGTCCTGAAGTACTGCTGTGCCTCTATTCCCAACGGTAAAAACGATATCGTAGTTGACCTGTTATGGTATTGTTATGACATCAGACGCCATTACTGTCAAGTAAATAAGAGCTATCAAAACGGTGACAATACGATAACAGATCAAAAACGATATTGTTTTTACCGTGTTGAATAGAGGCCCTGAACGCATGTTATTTGATATTGTATTTAATTTAATATTTATAGCTTTATATAATGCTAGACTATAGTCTGTACTTTTAGGTATTTAAAAAATGACAACAATCCAAACCACGTGGTATTGTTGAACAGCCAAACAAAACCGTTTAATCGAACTTTGACGTATCAGTGCTCTACTTCTATTGGCTGACGAACTATATCACGTGGGTTTTTTGTTTACATTTTTTTAAATACCTAAAAGTACAGACTATAAGTAGTACCATTGTGATAAGAAATATGTTTAATAAAGACTGACTGCTGAGTTTCTTGCGGCGTTTCTTCTCAGCAGTGGTCTCCTCTTGCGAAGCGCTGGTAGATTCTTGACGTGTAAAAGTGCCCGTGTAGCCTACTTACTGAATAAATGTCTTTATCTTTACTTCCCTGGATTTGTTATAGGCACGGTGACCTCAGCAGGCCTAGGAAAGGAGTCGCGGGCCGACGCGAGGCTGACTTTAGGTGGTTAGAGCTTGCAGCCATATTGAATGAAAACGAAGTGAAGAAACCTTGCGAAAGGTGGAAAAAAGTACGTATGATGATGATTTCAAGCTCGCCGTAAGCAACGCCGCGGGAAAGTCATAGCCATATATTTAAACCTAAATGTGCCTCGTCATAGTCGCTCAACTACCTTAATCGAGATATCTTATCGCAACCCTTGAAATAGTTACCGTTAAGGAGTTCCGGTGGCCATGTGTGGTCTTCATCATCAGTTTCACTTCACCAAATAGTGCTTTCCGTGAGCAAATGCACAAAGAAAAAAAAACAAATCGCTATAGGTACGTCTATAATATTTGAGGAGTTCCCTTGATTGCTCCAAAATCTCATCATCATCAATACATATAGCAATTTCAGTATTTTTAGTAACAAGTCCAGCATTTGCATTCAGAAAGTATCATTTGGTGAAGTGGAACTGATGAAGAGACCACAGGTGGCCAACCGAACTCCTCAACGGTACCTATTTCAAGGGTGGCGATAAGATATCTCGATTAAGATAGTAGAGCGACTATAACGTAGAACATTTAATTGTTTAAATATGACTATGACTTACCCGCGGCGTTACTTGCGGTGAACTTGAAATGTCTTGAAGTTTCATATCAGCAGAGAAGTGGGACTACATAACATGCTTATTATGATCACTAAAATGTATAAAATAAAATAAATGTTTTTAAAACATTTATTTTTAATTTTACTGTTTTAGGTTTGGGCAGACTGGAAGACCAACACGAAGAGGAAGTATTGGAAAACAAAATCTGATCCTCATAATAGACCTGTCCTAAAACCTATGGAGAAGAGATTGATGGCTATTCGTAGCATGGCCAATGTAGTTTCCCAGGAATTCAAAGGCAGAAAGCAGAAAAATCCAGTAAGTATTACCCCGTTATCTTGTCATAAAAAATAAGAAATACTTTCTTAACTTTTCATGATTAAAGCGTATAATGTTACTTGTCATAACAATAAAGATGTTATACAAGCATTTCAATTATCTATCGTTTGCTACTATGCGTACTACTATGGTAGTACTAGGGAAAAAGGTTATAAGTCGACTTAACTCGTAACAAAATGGGCATAATTATACTTATACGGAGTATACTAAACTTAAGCCCTTTTTCGCTGGATCTTCAGGAGACTTATACCCTTTTTAACTAGGACTCCAGTTAACGTTAGAATTATTAAGAAGGTTCTCTCCAACCAGCCGCCGCACACCATGGGCTCGTCAGATGCGGAGCGTGTGCTTCCAAAAAATCACTACGCCGACTGTGTCATATCACAGTCGAGCAGCTGCATGAGCAAAGACCCCCCTCGCACTACGGTAGACTGGACCTGCAAAAAGACCCCCAAGGTAATCATAATGAAAATATTCATGTTTTTTTTTACAGCTTCAATAAAAGCTGATTCATCATGATTCATGTAACAAACACTTGACAAAAATAATTTTTGAATAGCTATAAAAACCGGCCAAGTGCGAGTCGGACTCGGGCACGAAGGGTTCCGTACCATTATCTATACAACTTTGGCCAAAAACGGCAAAAAAATCACGTTTCTTGTATCCTTTAATATTTATTTTATTCTGTTTTTAGTATTTGTTTCAACGATGTCTAGCTCTCACGGTTCATGAGATAAAGCCTGGTGATAGACAAACGGACAGACGGACAGCGGAGTCTTAGTAAGGTTTATTTCCACCTGTTACCACCAATTTGTTACCACTGGTAACAGCTGGGAATTTTTTTCTCATCTTCTCAACTAATGGGAATAAAAATTCCCAACTGTTACTACTAACTACTGGGTTTTTTTTTTCCCAGTAGTTATCACCAAATATTTTAGTGGTAACAAATGGGAAAAATATTCCCAGTTGTTACCACCGAGTCCTTAGTGGTAAAAGATGAGAAAAATATTCCCAGCTGTTACCAGTGGTAACAAGTTGGTGGGAACAGGTGGGAATAACCCCTTAGTAATAGGGTCCCGTTTTTAAGATATAACCCAACAAAGATTTGTTCCTATCTCTTTCTAGCAAAACAGAATTTAACAAGGAGTTTATTTGACTTGAAAACTGTAAACGGGAAACGTTACTAATAGTTTTTACAACGTTTCAGACTGTTGTTCCACAAGAACCGGCTCCTGCAAATACTCTAGAGGAAAATAATGGTGATGTTAACTACGTTTTGGCAGTCATAGTAGATGGTTCGTTTTTCTAACACGATAATATTATTAAATAACTTATAATTGTCAAAGGTCGCTCCAAAAAGCGGTATTTTTTGTCCTTATATTGGTATTTTTTTTAAGTGAATACAATCAAGTTTTGGTGATGAAACTTCTGTACCCTTAGGGTATTACCAGACCAATCGATCGATCGTCGATCGACGGCATCGATCGATGGCAGAATGGATTAGTCGATCGATAGTTCCTTCATCAATTAAAGCTATCAGACTAGTCGATCAACGTCGACCGGCAGTCGATCGATTGGTTAGTCGAACGATATCCGTCGATCGATAGTTCCTACCAGACCAATCGATCGACTTCGATCGACGTCAATCGATGCCGTCGATCGGCGATCGATCGATTGGTCTGGTAACACCCTTACCATGAGTTACAATTAACGTACTCGCTAGCGAATCGAATGCTCCGTCCCTCGCAGACCTCTCAGCATTCTTATAGAGTGCGAGAGACGGAGCACTCGACTCCCTAGCGAGTACGGTAATAGGCTAAGTAACTCTAAGCTCTCACTGTATACTACTGAAAGACTACAAAAAAAAAACCGTTGCTTCTATACCTATCTGTCATTGTCAAGTCGAAGGCAACAAGCTTGTCGGTCATTAAAGTTTACAAATGTCAACATCATAACTAAAAAAAATATTTCTAAAATATTAGAGGAAGTAAAAATAAAAGAGCCTTGATATTCAGGATGACGACTATCGAAAAAAAAATAGTTTACATCTCTTCCAAAAACTTTACTTAGCCTATTGTAAGTCATGGTAAGGGTACTGATAATTTTTCGTTTTTACAGAACCAACCGATTCCGAATTGTTCGAAGAAAAACATAAACCGCCGCCCGCGCCGATCTCGGCGCCTCCCGCGCCCCCCACTCCGCCCCCCGCGCCGCCCCCCCGCCAGGTGCCCCCTGCCGCCCCCCGCCGCCGCCGGCGCCACTGCTGCCAACGCCCAAACGCTTTTATAACTCTAGAACACCACCGGCTAAGTCTAGAGGAACTAAAAGTGCGGAACCAGCACGAGCGCGAGCGGGAGCGGGAGCGGACCCTCCACGAGCGGGAAACTGAGCGGTTGAGGTTAGATGCGAAGCGTTTGCAGCTGGAGGCGAGGAAGTTGGAGTTGCACGCCGAGGAGAGTGCTGTGATGCGGCGATTCAATGCCTGGTTGGACACTTTAGACAAGTCTCAGTGATTAAGTGATGAAGCATTAATAGAATTTGCCAGACTGAACGATTGACGGTGACCATTTTTAACTTCTAACGTCATTTTTGACTTCAAATAATGGTAGGTTTAGTTTTTAGTAGGTTTTCAATTCGTCGGGATCTTTTTGTGCAAGACCACAGATGGCCGCCGAAACTCCTCAATGGTACCTACCTATTTCGAGGGTGGCGATAAGATCTTTAGATTAAAATAGTTGAGCGACTATCACCCGTATTCACAAACAATACTTACGGGATCCTTCACTGAGTAAAAGCACTGCGTTCAACACAGCTTTGTGATTGGTCCTTTTTGACCGACCTTTTGTTTATGAGACGATTTGAACCACCTTGTGCGTTCGTGAGCACTGTGAGACCTCATAGTGACGTTTGTGAATACGGGTGTTATGACAAAGCACATTAAAATGGTTTAAATACATGCACCATGACTTTAACGCAGCGTTTCTTGCGTCGAGCTAGAAGTGTCCTATAGTTTCTTATTAATTGAGAAGTGGAATTACATAACAGCATATTATGATCAAAGTGTAAAAAAAATGTTTAGTGAAACGCCTTCAAAAACGCAAAAAATAACTTCATTTAAAATGATAATAGGTCAGTCAAACTTAAGTCGGCGTCCCACAATATTTTTAACAGAAAGCCTACTTCAGTTTGACTGACCTATTAACATTATTAATGAAGTTATTTTTTTGCTTTTGTAAAGGCGGTATTTTTACATTTATTTATAAGATATAATGTTTGGGGAGCAAGAGTGCGCTTTGCATGTGGCTGATGTCACCAACCTTGCTTATTATAAGGGCCGGTACAGATGGACTGCATTTGAACTGCAACCCAGCCGCAAAATGGCGTTTCGAGGGCAGTTCTGATGCAGTTGATGTAACTGCAAAACTACTGCGCAGTCCGCTCGCAGTTGGCGTGCAGTATTCCTAAGCGGACTGCGCAGTTGGTTTGCAGTTTTTATGCAGTTACATCAACTGCATCAGAACTGCCCTCGAACTGCCATTTTGCAGCTGGGTTGCAGTTCAAATGCAGTCCCTAATGTATGCGTAGGTAACAATACTCCGACAAGTTCGATCACGACCGTCCCGCGGGGGGTGTGGCGTTGGGGGAGGGGAAGCTTCCCCACCCCGCTGCACCGCACACCCCCGTTGACGCCTAGGTGTTTCTTCGTTTCCCTAGCGATAATATAATTTGGCAATGCATTAATACATCGGCGCTCCACCCCGCATTTTATAATAGTCAGTGCAACTGATGTAAATATAGTAAGTAATAAATATCGTACAGCCGAATTTTGAGTGTAAAAATAAAGTAGGTATAATGCAAATGCAAAAGTGTAGCCATTTAGTGTAGCTGAACCTTTGAATCAGTATCTACTAAGTACATGAACTTAATTACTAATAATTAATTACTAATAATAAGTACATGAAATTAATTATAAATCAATTTATCCCTTTTTGGCATGGTGTTTAAAATTATTTGCTGACAATAAAAATGATATTTTAACAAGTGTATTTGTTTTATTATTCCCTCCAGAGGCCCGTTTCACGAAGCTACAAGTTACAAATTACAAGCGGAAGTCTCTTTCTAACTCCTTTTGCTAGAAATAGAGTTCCGCTTGTAATTTGTAACTTAAAGCTTTGTGAAACGGGCCCCAGAACTATCCTTGATCCCAGAGGCCCGTTTCACGAAGCAACAAGTTACAAATTACAAGCGGAACTCTCTTTCTATCACAAGGAGTTAGAAAGAGACTTCCGCTTGTAATTTGTAACTTGTAGCTTCGTGAAACGGGCCTCAGAAATAAACTACATCAATCTACCCTTTGAACGCCTTTGACTCTTGACGACTTGACACAAACGTCGTCCTCACACGCCAACCAGTGACAGCTAATGTCAACCTTACGTCTCAAATACTCGGGTCTATTTTGCACTTTATCTGTGACTACTAAATCGGTTGATGGCGTACTCTCTATATAAAATAGTTACTTTGTAAGCAAGTCGGTTAATATGGACTTGACTTGTGTATGTAATAAAAGCTAAGAATAAAAGACCTCACCTATATCCTTGGACTAAGTATACCTATATGATGCACACTTCATTTGGCTGCAATTTGTCAAAAGCAAGTAATTGCGTCTGTATTATTTGATAATCAAATTTTTCGTATATTTAGAGCTCTGCCGAAAAACGCTGTAGAATGTATTTTTCTACTCTGGTAACATCGTCTCCTACCGTCACTGTGACATGACATCTATGTATGTTGTCTGTGTTTTTTTCTGACTGTTATTTATCGTACGTCGCAGCTCAAATAAATATTGAATGAAAATCAAAATAAGGAAGCTTAACACGACTAAACTTAACGTAAAAGAAATGACATGCTCACCCTATTTATTTAAAAGTAGTGTTTCTATGGCAAATCGTTTCAATTTTCCTCTAACGGACACCTGAACCCGAAAAACCTTCCGAGTTATATTTGTGTATAAATTACCATTTTCTTATGTAAACAATAATGGAAAACTGTTGGGGAGAACCACCGCAGAGCTCCGGGGACTGTTATCCCCATTACAGTCTTTTTCAGAGCTCTTTATTTTATGATACTGACAATATCCGAATAGCTTCTTTGACATGTAAATATGATACTTTGAACACTGAATCAGGAATTAGGACTTTTGAGTACCGAAAATCGTCAGCTGAGCTTGATGACTGCCGCACTGAGTCGGAGCCTAAGTGTTCTGAAGACCTGGCAGGCAACGCAGAGCCTATGGACAAAGAAGACATAGAAGGACATAGAAGATGGTACTCTCGGTGTGGGCCTAGATGCTGCGAGGGCCTGACACACAGCATAGAGGCTGTAGAGAGATGCCACACTGTGTCTAAACCTATGTTGCCTGTGGACATGGCATGCAACGCAAAGCCTCCAGACAAGGATATAGTGGGAGGGTACACTCTGTTTAGGCCTAATTGGTCTGACAACCTGGAACGCTGCATAGAGCCTCCGAATAAAAAGGACATAGAGAGCTGTTGTACTGTATCTGGGCCTAATTGGTCTAAGGACCTGGTACGCAACTCAGAGCCTCTGGACGAAGAGGATATAGAGGGAGAGTACACTCTGTTTGGGCCTACGTGGTCTGAGGAGCCAGTACGCAGCGTAGAGCCTCTGGAAAAAGAGGACATAGAGAGATGCCGGACTGTGTCTGGGCCTACGTGGCCTGTGGACCTGGCATGCAGTGCTGAGCGTCCAGAGAAAGAGGATATAGAGGGCGGGTACACTCTGTTTAGGCCCAAGTGGTCTGACAACCTGGTACGCAGCATAGAGCGTCCGAACAAAAAGGACATAGAGAGCTGTGGTACTGTATCTGGGCCTTCGAGGTCTAAGTCCCTGGTAAGCAACGCAGAGCCTCTGGACAAAGAGGATATAGAGGGAGAGTACACTCTGTTTGGGCCTACGTGGTCTGAGCCTCTGGAAAAAGAGGACAAAGAGAGATGCCGCACTGTGTCTAGGCTTGAGCGCTCTGAAGACCTGGCATGCAGTGCCGAGCTTCTGAACAAAGAGGTCAAAGAGAATGAGGAGAATGTGGAACCTGATCCGGAGAAACGAATTATAACCAAGAAAGAGTTGTACAGAGACCCCGATCTCTTCCAGAGCAGGAGCGAATATGTGTAAGTATTTTTATATTTTTTATAGTAGAGAAAACATAAAATAAACATATAATTTGTAGGTAAGTAGCAGAACACAAAACTGACAAATGTAGAGATCCTTAAGGAAGGCCTGTGTCCAGCGATGAAAAAAGATAAAAGATGTTTATTCAGTAAGTACGCCGCACGGGCACTTTTACACGTCAAAAATCTACCAGTGCTTCGCAAGAGACCACTGCTGAGAAGAAACGCCGCAAGAAACTCAACAGTCAGTCATTTTTTAAACATTGCTTATGATATGATATTATACAATTAAAAAACTTAACCTAGCATTATATAAAACAATGAATGTAACAAAAAATATGTATATATATCATGCGTAGTTGAGCAGGAAAATGTGTCAAAACTCAGAATTTCCACAAGAACTCATAAATAGTAAATATAAAAAAGAAATAAAAATTATACTTACCTATGACGGTGCAAAACAACCACATAAAAAGTTTCGATACATTTTCCTGCAGAAACCGTGTCCCCTATATACAATGTTTACATATTTGTATGACTAAGTTATTATTAAGTTGTTAGATGGAAGTTGCTCGCAGAAATGACAATGATAATGATTGGCAGCAAGCGGCCTTTTTGGTATTGTGGTAGCTTTGGGCTATTAGGGGCTGTATTAATGGCTTAATCTTTGACCAGCCTTAATGAGAGTACCCAAGTTATCTATCATGTTATGTAAGATATGTATTGTTTTTTTTAAATTTCTGAATTTGTTCCTTGGCAAGTTGTATAATTTTGTAACGGCGGCACCAATGTTGGCCATTTTTAGCTGAAGGCACCAATATCTCTTAATTGAAAGGTCATAAGCAGGGATCGGAAATTCGGATCGATATTTACCTAAACTTTCGCGGCGGCGTTGTTGTTCAGTTGTATGGAGGCGGACTCAATCATATTACTCATTTATAAAACACCCGGGATTTCTAAATAAATAAATTAACCCAGCATAAATTAACAATTAAGTATTTATATTAACTATTTGAAGTTTTTTTCCACGTATACATTTACCAAATGTTGTTTAATTTACCTATAACTCATTTGCCTAACGAACCTATAGGATCAAAACGGAACGTTTTATCCTTTATGTAAAACAATTATTATTAACGTTTTGTACAATCCCGGAATCCCGGAACTTATATTATTAAAGTTATATTTTTAAGAAGACGACGCCATGTTCGCCTATCTTTTTCCGGAATTTTGCCAACTTTAGGTAAATATCGATCCGAATTTCCGATCCCTGGTCATAAGGTTATAAATTGATTGTCACAAAATAAAAGACTAATCCTTATGAAACCGGAATGGTAGCGTCTTGTGCGGTCTCTCTGGAGTCTATGGCATAAACTTAACCCATTCATTGCCGAAGACGCGAATTAGCGACCCATGTATGTGTAATCGTAATGCCGAGGACGCGATTTCGCGTCCTCGAGTAATTTGTTTTTTTTTTGCTAGAAAACAACTGTACTTAAAGGCTGATAATAAAAAAAAATGTTGCGTGGAAGGCGGCGGCACTGCGTGATGAGTAAAAATATGAGGCGTCGGCAATGAATGGGTTAAATGAAACTCAAAAGTAACTAGAAGTTGCAGTTTCGTTGCTGTTGAGTTTCACCGTCTGTTCTGGACCTTATGCTTAAAGTTATAATATAATGCCTTATACAATTATTAAAAAATAAAAAAATAACTACCAAACAATGCCCTGTAATGAAACATTGTTTTAGTGAGCCAATCGCCCCACAACCGAAGAAACCAAAGCCCTGGGGCTACTACGACTGGACCCGGCAGATCTGGGTCCACAAGGACACCGGGAAACGCGTACCGATGAATAGGAGGGAGGAGCTGGATGAGGAGCAGAGGCAGGCGTGGGGGGAGGCGTGGAGGGAGGAACGTAGGGGGGAATGGAGGGCGATGCGCGGGGGCAGCCAGCCGGGCCACCCGTTGACGGAACCGCCCAGGATCCAGAGTGGCGTGGCAGAGAAGCAAGTGGAATTTTCACGATTTTTTTATTATGCTTAAGGAGGCAAACTGATGTATAGTGATCACCGCTGCCCATGGACATGCCCGCTGCGTTGGCCTGGTTGGTCGTGACTAAGCTAGCGGTCCTGGGTTCAAATCCCGGTAAGGGCAGATATTTGTGATTAGCGCGAATATTTGTTCCTGAGTCATGGATGTTTTCTATGTATTTAAGTATATATTTATCTATATAAGTATTTATTTCGTTGTCTAGTACCCATAGTACAAGCCTGGAGCTTAGTTTGGGACTAGGTCAATTGGTGTGACATTGTCCCGTGATGTTGATTCATTTATCAAAAAAAAACACCAAGAGACGAATCGCAGATGCGTTGACGGCCATGTAGAAAAGAGTATGCTCGTCTCTTGAACCCGTTTACCCGTACCCGTACCCGTGTACCCGTGTACCAGTGTACCCGTGTTTTGTATGAACATTTTTAACTTCACAATCCTCGTAAGTTCTATTACCATTCTGAATGTGGACTGATGACATGTGTATGTCCTTCGCAGCATGACGCAGAGGGTGGGTTGGCACGGAGGTGACCCCGCCCCTCGCCTCATGACGCAGAGGATGGGGTGGCAGGGAGGTGCCCTGGGAAGGGTCGGCGACGGCATCCACCATACTATGACTAAGGACCCGAACAACGTGAGTCTACCCATCTAAAAGGTGTTGAGCACCCATGCGTTTTTCATATAAAAGTGAAACTATTAAAAGGGCAATTATCTTTAATTATATGTAGAAAGTTGGAAAGTCGGAAAGATTAGTCATATTTATTGACGTTAAGGGAGATTTCGTGACAAAAAATACGCTTGCCTTGCAGTGTGGATAGATAAAGTGCATTGGAAGCTATTTTAAAAAAATTGTTGGAACTATTCTAACGACATTTTATAAACTTTTTGAGTGATAATCAGGGATCGGAAATTCGGATCGATATTTACCTAAACTTTCGCGGCGGCGTTGTTGTTCAGTTGTATGGAGGTGGACTCAATCATATTACTCATAAATAAAACACCCGGGATTTCTAAATAAATAAATTACGCCAGCATAAGTTAACAATTAAGTATTTATATTAACTATTTGAAGTTATTTTCCACGTATAGATTTACCAAATTTACCTATAACTCATTTGCCTAGCGAATTTATAGGAGCAAAACGGAACGTTTTATCCTTTATGTAAAACAATTATTATTAACGTTTTGTAGAATCCCGGAATCCCGGAACTTATACTATTAAAATTATATTTTTAACAAGCCGACGCCATGCTCGCCTATCTTTTTCCGGGATTTTGCAAACTTTAGGTAAATATCGATCCGAATTTCCGATCCCTGGTGATAATATATGTGGAACAACGGAAATCACGAAATTACTCTTTATTCATACAATTATTCAATTCAATACATATAATTCTATTTTTTTTTAAATAGCCCTCAATGCTCTTTATCTATCCACACAGAAAAATGAAAACTTTTAGTATTCCCATAAGTAGGTTTTCTCTGGCTACGCGACTAAGTAAAGGCGACTCGGAAAGAACGATTATTGTAACGTTCGTACTCGTTACAGAACCCTTAAAAAACCTTGTGATGTTGTTTAGGCGTCCCATAACGCCGGTTTCGGCAAGCGCACCCCGGCCAAGCCGAGGCCGAAGAAGCTCTCGGCGCGCGACGTGTTCCGCACCAACGTGCTGCTGTTCATCATGGAGTTCGTCAAGGACGACACCGAGGTAACTGGCTTCGTAATTGACAATAGAAACTTTTTTAAACGCGTAAGTATCGATATAATTATGAAACGTGTCGATCGGCACACCTCTATTACAAACCTCCAAACCATTTATTACAATTCTCTCAACGTTCAGGTACAACTACAGTTTGACTCGGCGCTCAAACAGTGTGAGCGCCGTCAAATAAAAACAATGGTCAGCCACATCATCACGGCTGGCAACATTGAGCTACTTGGAACATTCGGCCAGTACGACCTGGTACTGGATATCCAAAGTCGCAACCAGTATCAGATCTCCGTCGTGTCAGAGGGGGACGAGGTCACACGGTAAGCATTAAATAGGGAAATGTGCATGGATTTTTAAATTTATTTATTTAATCGTATGGCATACATGTCGCATAAAAAACAAAAAATTTGAAACTATAATTTAACATCTAGCTCCTTCACCCATCGGGATGCGTTTATTTTTTAAATCGCATTATTCAACAAAATATGAAAATACCGTAAAAAAAAACCACCAAAAGTGAAATCTTAATTGAAGTCGGCCAAGAAGTATGGATGATACAAGCTGCTATTTTTAACTGCTAAAGATCCGATATGCACCGTGACGTCATGTAGCACGTCGGCTATATACTCCATGTTAAATTCTGTTTTGCTAGACAAATCGTTGTTGCCTTATATGTTGATTATTTTTATAGCTATTCAAAAAATGATATTTCTCAACTTTTACATGAATCAGCTTTTATTGAAGCTGTGAAAAAAAGTCATAATTTTTTCTTATTATACACCTAGCCCTTACAGCCCAGAATGATACAATCGTGCGGGTTCAAAGTAAACCTTTTCCCCGTGACTTAAAAATAAGAAAAAAAACATTAATAAAAATCAGGGTCGCATTTATTTTGGGGGTTTCTATCTTAACCTCGTGCCTACCAGGGGTACTTTTTTAGGGTTCCGTACCCAAAGGGTAAAAAACGGGACCCTATTACTAAGACTCCGCTGTCCGTCTGTCTGTCACCAGGGGCACGTTTCATAAAGCTACAAGTTACAATTTTACAGGCCTAAACTGGCAACACTGCTCGAATGGCTGGTCGTCATTGGTCGAGGTTGTGTCAAATGGAAAATTGTAACCTGTAAATTGTAATTTGTAGCTTTATAAAACAGGCCCCAGGCTGTATCTCATGGACCGTGATAGCTAGACAGTTGAAATTTTCACAGAAGATGTATTTCTGTTGCCACTATAACAACAAATACTAAAAACAGAATAAAATAAATATTTAAGGGGGCTCCCATACAACAAACGTGATTTTTTTGCCGGTTTTTTTGCTGATGTATAGATAATTGTAGGGTTCGTGCTAAGGAATGCAATTTAACCGGTTATAAGATGTTTTTGTATGAAAATAACCGGTAAAAACCGATTATAACCGGTTATTTGCATTCCCTAGTTCGTGCGCGAGTCCGACTCGCACTTGGCCGGTTTTTTTCCTATATGATGACTTATGTGACCATACAAATCCCTTTTTCTTTCAGTTGGTTAAGTATATTCAAAGAAGCCCCAGGACATGTGTACTTAGTGACGCCAGATGATTTCCTACCGAAGGAAGAAGACGACGAAGCAGACGAACAGTCGGAGAACTCAATCAATCAAGAATCAAGGGACCCCGATGACGACGACAACCCATTTTTAAGAAGCATAGAGAAAGGCTTGAGGAAAAACATTGAAAAACAATGCAACGTCAGTGAAACAAAGAAACGTAGAGAATCAACTCCCGAGGAGAAGATGTTGGAGTTTTTCTTGGAATTTGTTGACTCAGTTTATTTTACTGAGATGTGGTTTTTGGGTAAATTTACCGAGAAACAGGTGCAGGTCATCAACGAGCTGTTGAACGATCTGTCGACGTGTATCGACGACTTGGACAGCTTCGCCGGCGATAAGGAGATGGCGAAGGTTTTCAAGAGTGGGGTGCAGTTCGAGCTGAAGGAAGGCAGCAATGGGACAACCGAGTAAGTGATATTTGAGAAGGGTACGGTGAAGTCTTGTAATTGCAACTATCTGGTTATTGCAACTAACTTAAATAACTCCTTCTAGGATCACTGTTTTGAACAACGACAGGCGTGATATCGTTCTTTCTTACTAAGAAATACAATATCACGCCTGTCGTTGTTCAAAACAGTGATCCTAGAAGGAGTTATTTAAGTTAGTTGCAATAACCAGATAGTTGCAATTACAAGACTTCACCTTAATGGGTTTATCAGCCTTTATACAGGGTGGGAACGGGTAACCCGCAAAAAATTAACCATCGATTCTAGAGCCTATTTGGAGTATTTAATGTGGTATAACATGTAGTCCAATAAAGCATAATTTCGGAGATTTTCATTATTTAAAAAACAATTTCATAGTTAATTTAATTTGAACTCTGTCACCTTAACCTAAAGAATTTTTTACTAAGAAAGATTCATGTTGTAACTAGTAATATCATCAACGTACATCATAAATTAATTTAATCAATTTCTTAGTAAATAAGCTTTAAGTTAAGGTGACAGAGTTCAAATTAAATTAACTATGAAATTGTTTTTTAAATAATAAAAATCTCGGAAATTATGCGTTATTGGACTACATGTTATACCACATTAAATACTCCAAATAGGCTCTAGAATCGATGGTTAAAATTTTGCGGGTTACTCGTTCCCACCCTGTATATATGTATGTATGTATGTTTGTATGTTTGTATGTTTTTTCCTTTGTGACGCGCTAGAAACTAAACGCGTAGGCCGCTTTTGATGATTCTTATGTCAATATCAATCGATTTATCTTAAACTTGTGAGTCCTCTAGTTTTTAATATATTTCTTTCAGAATACACAAAGTATCGGCCAATCCACCAACCGAGGAGCAGGTCGCCCAACCAGGCCCCCAAGCAAGCCCGTAATTATAAGGTAAACTAGTAGAAAAAAGGGAGGCGATAACATAAATGTAAAAAACTTAGTACCAATTTCACCAAACGATGTTAACTACTTAACAGATGATTAGAGCGTTAACAGCTGTCAAAATGTATGAACTGTACTTTTAGGTATTAAAAAAAATGTAAACAATCCAAACCACGTGGCATTGTTGAACAGCCAATCAAAACCGTTTAATCGAACTTTGACGTATCAGTGCTCTACTTCTATTGGCTGACGAAATATATCACGTGGGTTTTTTGTTTACATTTTTTTTAATACCTACAAGTACAGACTATAACAATCAATAAACATTGATTAAAGTTGTTAACTTTGGTGAAATTGGTGCTTAACATTGCTAAGTTATATTTATAAATACTTAAATTTTAGAAGCATTTGGTGATTACACAAGCCTTGACACACTGGCAATTATTTTTTTAAATATTTGACAGTGTGACAGGACACTTATCTTTTAAATACTTTATAAGAGCCTTCTATGGAAAGATCCATATGTATTTTGTCTAATGGTGCGTTTAGACCAAACGAATGACTAGGACATGTTTTGTGTCTATTTTGCGTAATGAAATGCGTTGAATTGTTGTTCGTTCGCTTTGTCTAAATGCAGCCTAGTATGTAACATTTTTGAGCATTTGATAGCTGTCACAAATATTGCTAGCTTTAAGAATTGATAAAAAAAAAACCATTTCAAAATTTACAACTTGATAAATTTTAGTCTGTTAGAATTGTGTTCTTATGAAGTTAGTTGTACTGTTTTTTAGGATCTGTCCCTAGTTGAAATTAAAACTATAGGCCTTACAGCCGGTAGTACAGGTACTAAAATGTACCGGTATTGCGTATTATTTTAAATACCGGTACACGAGTGCTACCTGATAGCTTTACAGTTAGTCGTCGAGTATTATTGTACAATTTTGTACCACTTTCTATTTTTAAGAAGTAGAACCTCGTGACTAGTTTTATTTTAATTAATGTGAGTTTAACATGTATGTGTGTAAGTATGTATGTAATGTATGTCCGTATGTAAGACATACATTGAATAAATATTAAAATTACTGAAATTAAATTAGTACAGAGGCGAATTTATCCCCTTAATGGGATCTATTTCAGTCTTAATGTCTACCAGCGAAACAAAAAGATAAGGCTGGTTACATGATACGCGATTGTGTCAATTCAAACGCGCCATTGACAAAACTTTTTTTTTGCAAAGATTTTCTTGTAAATATCATGCCTACAGAGGTTTGTCTAAAAGCCATTTTTTTTGTTATTATTTACAGAGAAAACAAATAATGAACATTATCAGTGTTTGCTACGTCAGTTTTGGACTAGTGGGTTGTTTTTTTAAGTCTAGCCTAAGCAGTGACGTTGAAACGACCATGTGGCGTTTAATACCTTCACAGTCCAGTGTCCCATATATGGGTCACGACGAACTAACTCCACAAGTCCGTGCCCCGCATATGGGTCACTAAAATCAACCAAGTGCGTACTTACGACATGCGACAGGCTTGCGAGGAAATTGAAACATTTTTTATAGGGTCTATTAAAGTAAGTAAGTAAGTGTTTTTTGTGGGGTGTGTTTAATTATTAACACGCAAATTTGTTTATTTTCTCAGTAAATAATAACGCGTATGGTGTGCCGAAGCTTACAGTCGCGCGTGTGTAAAGATAGACAATAACGGCTGTTTCGCTGCTGGATTGCGACTGAATCGCTCTAATTTGTTTAATACCGGTACATGCAGATGTAGTGGTAGTCTAAGAGCCCAACACTAAAGCTGAGGGGCTAGACAAGATGCATTACGCTAACCAGCATTTCTATTCGTTTCTTTTGTAAACCAATCGCGTCACTGGTAGATCACGTGACTTTTCGTATCACGTCATCTACAAGTGACACGATTGGTTTAAAAACGTAACGAATAGAAACGCTAGCTAGCGTAATGCACCTTGTCTAGCCCCTCTAGTTCGATAAGACTACCAGATGATATATATAATTAGTCACGTCATTAATGGGGGAACACGAAATGGCGATGCTGCAATGCGAAAAACCTGGCTGCGCGGAGGGAGACCTTCAGTCGCTGCAGCAACCACTTTCTCCACTGTTTGTAAAATGCAGCAGTGGTTTTTCTTACATAGAAATTGATGACCTACTGATGAGCTTTGGTTTTTTGAGGAGATCAATCATACAATACTCGGCCCGGGGAACCTTGATCCCTATGATAGTTCACGTTAGTGATGGGTCGTGTCGATGCAACTTAACTTTTTTATAGGCAAAGGCGTGACTTGCAGTCAGCCACGTTGGTAATCATGTTTTTAAAAATATAATCTGCATTTCTAATGTTTGTTATGTTGTTGTTGTAATGTCACACATGAAAACTGATACTAATAAAACCTAATCTTAAACAAAACAAAAACTGGTGTCCCCAGAAATATCCATAATTTGAGTGAAATAAAAACAATTTCATGTAACTTTATTAACATTCAGCACCTATAACTTAAATGATTATATAAATCGTACACTGAACAGCGTTCTATGGTAACCTATTTTGTACACTCGTTTCCATTATCGACATTTGTTTATCAATACTTTTCCGCACTAGTCGATATCTTCCAAACGAAGTGAGTTTTGCAGGACGTAAACGTAAAGTCGGATTGAGATTATTTCTTGTAAATGTTAAGAATTGTTATAATTCCAACAGAATATCATTGTAATTTCATATATCTACCTAAAATTAATAAATGTCATTTTTAGACGCCTCCGATTCGATTCTTATGTAACGGTGACGCCACTACGAGGTTATGTCGTGGGAATAACTGTCAGTGTCATAGGGATCAAGGTTTCCCGGGCCGACTATAAATACTTAAGTACGAGGCGTCGTTTATCATGCTGCTGCCACTGATTAGGATAATCGTGGGGGGCTTGCAGCACTGCATTGTCGTATAGTCTTACCCCTCCCATGTCCCGAGGAACAAACGAAACTTGAGAGTTTTATCATACTAGACATGGGACGTATAATAAAAAAAAAATACAAGTTTTTTGCATTGCAGGCATTGCAAGCATTGCCATTTCGTGTTCCCCCATTAATCACGTAACTAATTATATATATGTCATCTTGTAGTCTTATCGAACTAGGTTTAGTGTCGTGGGCTCCCCTGCTACGGATAATCGTACGACATCGTTTTTGGTCAGTCAGGTTATCGATAAGTTAATCGATAAAGCAAGAACGAATTTATCGACAAAAAACGACGTCGTACGATGATGACAACCGGTGGAATGGGTTTGCCCTGGAATCACCGACACTCAAATTTAAATCTATAAGTAAATCTATATATATAAAAGGCAAACCTGACTGACTTATATATCAACGCACAGCCGAAACTACTGAACCTAGAAACTTGAAATTTGGTACAGGGGTTCCTTTCATGATGTAAGTGAGCACTAAGAAAGGATTTTCCGAAAATTGATCCCCAACGGGAAGAAATGGGGGGAGTAGCGGGAACCTAATTCTACGCGTACGAAGTCGGGGGCGTCCTCCCCTCCCTCCCCTAACCCATGCTTAAGATAACCTAAAAACAATAAGGTTTCAGCAGAAATTAGCTTTTGATGAAATGAAATATTCGATCAAATGAGTGCCGGTGACTCGAGGGGATCCTCGGTGGTATTACTAGCATAGAGGCATTCCATCTTAGTCCTCAGGGTTGGCAACGCATTTGCGGTCTTAGGTTTATAGAATTAAGAATGCAAATGTCTATGGGTCCTATCCTACTTACCACCAGGGGCACGTTTTATAAAGCTACAAGTTACAATTTTACAGGTCTAAACTGGCAACACTGCTCAAATGGCTGGTCGTCATTGGTCGAGGTTGTGTCAGATGGAAACTTATAACCTGTAAATTTTAATTTGTAGTTTTATAAAACAGGCCCCAGGTGTGCGTTCGCTAAGCTTTTCTATGCTATAAAAAAAAACTACGTCTGTATTTGTATTAAAGAAGCATGTCTCATTCTAGTACTGGTATAGTTCAGGAAATATGGTTTGGCCGTCTGTTGTCCAGGGATAGCATAACTGGAAAATAAAGGTACCGTTTTAAAACAGTATGACGTCATACCGTTCCGGAATATAACGGTACCGTTATTTTTTTTCGATACCTGAACCGTTTTATAAAGGTATACCTAAAATAATACCGGTTGACTACCGTTTTAATAAAGGTTTATGTACACCTATGAAAAATAGCGATACCGTTATTTTATACCGGTAGCGTGCCTTTATATTTCAACCGGTATAGTTCTACATTTATAACGAAGCGGTATCGATATCCGTTACCGAGCTAGAGTCTCCCCAGACCTATCGACGCGGAATCGGCTTAAGTAAGAAAAAGTTTTATGTCCGTGCAGTAAGAGTGTAAAAGGCGTCGCTCGGCTCGGCTTGGCTCGATTCGGCGTTGCGAACGGAACGACGTCGTTTTCGCTCTTATTGTACATAAAACTTTTTCTTAAAGCCGATTCCGCGTCGGTAGGTCTGGGGAGACCCTTACCGGACCTAACCTTAACTTTAACATTTCAACCCACTGTGCTGTTTGAAGAACTAGGGCAGTTTTACGATTACCTTTTGTTTAATATTAACAAAAAGATCTTACTGCCGCACTCAGAGACGTCAATTAAATTTAATGCTTGTTTAGTGACGCGTTGTCTTGTTCTTTTGTTGTAGCAAAGAAAGTGACAGCAGCAACTTTAATCAAGCATTACATTAAATTGACGTCTCTGAGTGCGGCAGTTAGTAAAGATTATTGACGGCCAATTAATATTTCCCGAACTATACATTAAAAAATACGGGTGTTGTCATTTTAAATGATACGTGTGTTTTAGTTGGATTTTTTTTAGTCTAAATGGTTGTTTTAATTGTTTGAAAAGTAATTTAATATATTTATTTAGTCAAATTTATTGTAGAAAGAGGTCGACTGGCAATAACTTGTCTTTCTCTTGGCTTATAAAATTATTTTAATTTAAATTTTTAATAAAAATGTGTAATAGGTATATAGGCGCCATGGGTATATTTTTTAATGTATTTTTTAAATTTTAATCTTAACATATTTATTATATTAATTTAAGAAAATCCAATTGAGATTGGTTTTTGTTAAATTAATTCATATTTTATATTTTTATGTAGCCTAATCTTAAACTTTTGTACAGTCGGACCATTTTATCTCTTAACAAAAATAGTGTTCACATAGCTTTGGTTTAGTGATACAGAAGACCTGATAATAATGACGAGATACAATACATTCATTTTTAAATCTTTCATCCTACTAGTATTATAAACGCGAAAGTTTGTGTGTTATGTTTCTTACTCTTTCCCGCTGCTAGTTATTATTATAGTAAGACGGTCTTCTATATCACTAACATAATGTCGAGCTAATCTCTCGTTACTAAGAAAGTTTAGTTAGATATAGTTTTCGCTGTACTAAAAAGCTCAGCTAAAACTATGTAGGACTAGATAAGTTACATTCGGTCAATTTTAAGTCTGCACCAAGCGTCCAGTGGCGCTCTCATTATTATTTTGGTGTTCTTAAATCGAATGATGGTTTTTAGGGTTCCGTACAAAACATGAAAAAACGGAACCCTTATAGGATCACTTGTGCGTCTGTCTGTCTGTCTGTCCGTCCGTCTGTCACAGCCAATTTGCTCCGAATCTACTGGTTCAAATCAGGTGAAATTTGGTAGGATGGTGTAATCCTATGACCCAAACACAGAGGAGCAAAGTATTTTTTTTTTTAAATAAATGACCACATTTTCGGGTGACAAATTAGGAAATTAAAAAAAAAGTTTTGCATACCTTAACCGTAGTAAGGAAAACCATTCGTTTCTTGAATATAAGAACCGGGCCTTACACAGAATATAACTTGTCTAGCCTAAGTGAAGCGCTTCTTTTTTTAAGTCAGACAACTACCTCTTTAATAAAAGATTTATTGTTAATACATCTTTGGCCTCCATAATCGTCATTTGCTTGTATTTGTGACGCACCGGGTTCGTCATGGGCTGTGGACGGGGTATGCAATGATTTGCATTTATATTCATTTTGCATAATTTCTGTATCAAATGATATAAGAATTAAAAGTGCATAATTTCCACAATACCTCTGCATAATTTCTCGAAACATAATGATCAGAAAGTAGACAATTTTGACGACTTTAATTTCTAGTTGCCGAGTTTCTAGAGCCGGTTCTTCTCGGGGCAAAGGTTTTATTTTTCGAATCGGTGGTATGCTTTTTGACATACATAGGTGCATAATATTATGATTATGACTAAATTGAAGAATAAATAACTTTGACTTGATGTTGTCACATTCATGGCATATACAAATCGAAAATAAGCATAAAACAATGCATAATAAACGGTAAATTTTAGTCTTTCCCTCTTACTCATAAACGCGCAATAGCTAAAGTGTGCTCGAAATATGCTCTGTCCTTATCTGTATTATGAAATCTGAATTTGACAGAAAGATATAGAGACAAAAATTTAACTAAAATAGGTTTATTGTGCGTTTTTAAATAAGGGGGAAAGTATTTAGTTGCTCTTAAATTTAGTGTTTATATTTTCACAACTTTTTGTCAACAACGCTGCTTTTTTTTTCCTACTCGAAGTTTCTTGTTCCTTTAAGTATGCACCATGTATGACGCATACGGTGCGTCATGAATACAAACAAATTATGATGACGGGAGTAAAACAGGTGCTCTTCCATATCTAAGCTAAACCAAATAGCTTTTCTATCAAAATGGCTCTATCTTGTATTTTCTCGTTTAACCTTTCAATACTAAATTTGTGCAGATTTCTCTTTGCCGACCTTTTTTAAGGTATGACTTAAAAATTCTAAAAAAATATTTATTTTGTACCATTATTAAAAAGAAAAATCTCCACGAATTTAGTATGGAAATACCCTTCGCTATAAATGCGACAAATTTTAATTTATATTGTTTTATTCCATAGTTTAACCTTTTTAATAAGTTTATATAGCTTTAAAATATACGTGTAATATATAAGACACTTATAGGAGTTATTTAAGTGGTGCATTTTATTTATACATTACTACTATAGTAACACATTAGGTGTTCAATACATATTATAGTCCAACAATTTCGAGCGCGACCGTCCCCCGCGGAGACAGGAGCGGGGGACGGGGGGATGTGTTAGCAGGTTGTATAACGTTACAATAATCCCGGAAATCAGGACTTTTCGCTGTACTCTAGCCCCCTTATAAACGTGGAATAAGCTTGGAATAGTTTATACCATGCTTTGTCCTTGTCTGTAATTGTGACATTTGCATCTGACAGAAAGTGATAAAGCATGGCACTACTATTCCACGTTTATAAGTAAGGGGGGAGAGGTTTTGAAGACAATCGATTCGTTCCTTTTTCGAACTTGTGTATGACGTCAATAAGGGACGACTTGGTCGTCATTAACTGACTCGAGTGCGGCTGTATGGGTGGTTAAGGGTTAACTGGCTACGTCGCATTTTTTTTAATTGATTTTTTTGGCTTTTCAACAGAGCCTTGGTTTGTTTATATTTAGTCGCATTCATCGCCAATGACGCATATATGCGTTCACTGTCATACAAGGTTGTTCCTAGGCCACGCCCCCTGGCAGTGAATGCGTTAAATACCTAAACAAATGGAGTTTAGAGAGTGTTCAATAGGATGTACATAATCAACGTTTAATTTGAACTATGTTGCAATGGAAATACGGTATATTTTCCTATCTTTATAAACTGAAAATGGCATTAGCGAATAAACGTAATTGAACTTTATTGCGTTGATGGTAGATTCAAAGTCCTACTCACAAAAAACTGCCTATTTGTAGTATGGTACTAGGTCAAAGCATCAGATATTGCTGGTGGACTTGCTTTCTGAACGAAACAATGTATAATTACTAAACCTCGGAATATACGGGGCACAATTAAATGACAGCTAGGGATTGCCTATATCGATAAACTCAATTATCGATGCTTTTCCCATATACTAGTGATCGCTCCAAGTTTTGTTTGTAATTTTTTATTTATTTAAAGTATGCAAATGAAACAAAATAGCAACATAATTCTAGTTACTCATTATTTTAAAAGGATTTTTGAACCTTCACTCATCATCAACATTTTTTTTTCCTCATAACAAATTCTGATAATTTATTTTAACAATAGTAAATTGGATAGTAATTCTGAAATACACAATAAAGAAAAAAATATGAAGATGATGAGCGAAGGTTCAAAAATCCTTTAAAAATGAAAGAATAACCAGAATTATGTTGCTATTTGGTTTAATTTGCATACTTTCAATAAAATTTCATTTTTACAAACAAAAGTTGGAGCGATGACATCAATTCGTAATACCCACTTTCTGACAATAAATTATCTTATCTTAACTTATCTTTTCTTATCACTAGTAGGAAAAGCATCGATAATTGTGTTTATAGATATAGGCGATCCCTAGCTGTCATTTAATTTTGCCCCGTATATTCCGAGGTCTGTTAATTACTACTCCAGGTCGGCTAGTTAACCATTCGTTAGAAACGCTTGGTGAACACCAAAAATCGCGGTTTGTTTAAACACTTGTGAAATGTTAACGGAGCGATTAAGTAATCAATGATTTGACGACGCGATAGCCTAGTCGGTAGTGACCCTGCCTACGAAGCTAGCGGTCCCGGGTTCGATTCCCGGTATGGACAAATATTTGTGTGTTGAGCACGAGTATTTGTTTCTGAGTCATGGATGTTTTCTATGTATTTAAGTATTTATTTCTCAAGTATTTATATCGTTGTCTAGTACCTATAGTACAAGCCTAGAGCTTAGTTTGGGACTAGGTCAATTTGTGTGAGATCGTCCCTTGATATTTATTATGTTGTAATTTGTGAACTCGACCCTAAAAGGCTAATAAAAAACAATGCGAAGTGGCCGGTTAAGCACAGACTATGTAATAATAAGCTTATATTGTTAGGAATTTTAAATTATGAATGTGTTAGGTTAGGAGATATATTGGGAGGTCCTCTAGCACCTCCCCTTTGGCCAGCAGCGCTTTTTTAAAGTGCTTGTGTTCATTTTAACCTTGTTGGATACTTGTTTTATTATAGAAAAATACAGCTGTCTTTATGCATTTAAAACGATATTGTGTTTTAACTTGCAGTACATTAAGTTGCCCGTTTTACAAAGCTACAAGTTACAAATTCTGCTAGAAAGACAGTTCCGCTTGTGAGTTGTAACTTGTAGCTTCATGAAACGGGCCGAAGATGTTTAAGAGCTTTCTACAGTCGAGTTCATAAATATGTGTACACTTTAGTACCTTGTCTATTTAATGTCATGTTTAAACTACCATTACATGAATTGTCACAGCGATTAAAGTGACAAGCAACTAAAGTGTACACGTTTTCATGAACTCGACTGTACTATTTATAAACTGACAATATATGTTTTGTAAAATTTAGACTATCAGGAGCTATATTTTATTCGGTGTGACTGTATTAAAAGATAAAACAGAAAGATATTCATTCAGTAAGTAGGCCGCAAGCCGCAACAAAAATCTACCAGCGCTTCGCAAGGTTACTGCTGAGAAGAAACGCCGCAAGAAACTCAGCAGTTAGTCCTTTTTTTGCTTTTGACATGTATTGTTTAGCGCCTCTATTCCCGACGGTAAAAACGATATCGTAGTTGACCTGTTATGATATTGTTATGACGTCAGACGCCATTACTGTCAAGTAAATAAGAGCTGTCAAAACGGTGACAATACGATAACAGATCAAAAACGATATTTTTTTTACCGTCTTGAATAGAGGCCCTGGCCACATCACCACGGCGCGACGTCATTAAGAGGAATGTGAAGCGCCTCTAAAAACGCGTGGCTGTCAAAAAAATCCATACAACTTTAGCTCCGGGCGATAACGTTTCTCATCCCCTAAATCAAGTCAGATTTCCACGATTTTTGAATACGTTGTAGTTATTATAAAGAACTAGGCCTGTACGTTTCTATTTTGAAGTGATAACTGGGTCAAAATCTTTTTCGATGCATTGAAATTTGTCCCCGGGAAATGTGACAGAGTGGTTGTTTTTGTAGGAAGTAATGTTTTATTTTGTTTGACGATGTTTGACAATACTGTGCTGATTCAAATAAAATAAACATTTATTTAGATTAAAAAAACATTACTACTTAAAGAAAAAAAATACGATCGTGTCAGAGTGGAAAATTTCAATGCATCGAAAAAGATTTTGACCCAACTTCTTATGGGAGGGTAAACCGCTTCGTTACGTAACGCGTTACGGCGCCAGTCTGTCTGGCTTCCCTTTCTCTTACGCATTCGGCTGCGGTAGGCAGGCTCCTCTCTCACTCTAACCCACAGATTTAGATTAGTTTAAGTTATCACTTCTTTCGGGCGTCCACGTTTTTTTTATTTTTGTTTTTTCTTTCTCAGAAATATTTTCTTGGAAAGGAAAACATACAGACATGGTTTTTCGTGATATCTACATCATATTCAAAAATCGTAAAAATCGAACCAGGTTTAAGGGGAGAGAAACGTTATAGCATTTTGTATGGAAATTTTTAGCTTCCTCTTAACGTGCAATGGCGCGGCGCCGTAGAAAGGCACGTTGTCGCATCGTGCAGATACACGGTACCGAAATATTAAGTCGAATGCCCATAACTATTTCACATAAACAAGTCAGTTTTGGCTCAAATATTGAGACTTGCGAGAATTTCATAAACACACCTCAAACGGTTATTTAGATATTAACGTCCAAAAATCGTCATTTTGCCGCACCGTCACGTTAACGACGCCGTGTCGTGATGTGGCCAGGCCCTAAGAGCTATAATAGCGTTGACAATAGGATAACATGTCAAAAGCGATATGGTTTTACCGAATAGAATAGAGCCCCTGTCCGCGATCAGAAACTGAATGGAGGTTAAACGTCAATTGGACGGAATATAAATTGACGTGTAACGTGTAGACTTCTCAGTACTCTGTCATTTTTAAGTGGAAACAAGGAAAGGAGTATGTTCATATAATAAAATAAATAAATAAACTAAAATGTTCATTATTTTCTTATAAATCGTAAGCTCATCTTTCATCAGGGTGTGTAATGAATTGTATAAAAACGAACTTATTTTCATTTTACATAACACAAAGACATTTCTCTAACGTCTTTGATCAAGTACTACTAATGTGGTCACAGTTCTAACCTAACCTAACCTAACCTAGTAAGAAGAAATCGACTTACCGCCTGTTTCACATTCGACAAGTAAAGCATATTTGACAGATAAATTTAGTTCTCTTTCTTACACTTAAAAATAGACAAGGAGAGAGCCAACTTTAAATGGCAGATAAGTTAAGATACTTATCGATTGCGAAACTTGCCCTAAAAATGCATAATAACAAGAAAATGATCGTTATGATAAATGGGTGTTATGTTATTTGATCGTATGCCTAATCAAATTATACAATTTGTTATTATATTATGCTATTCGTAGTGAGTTAAATGAAATTGGGCAAAATGTCTTTAGACTGATTGAAGCGTACCCCTTTTATCAAAAAGTTATCATCAAAGTTTAAATTAGTATCAATGTTTGAAATTTTATTGAAGTAAAAATATCAAACTTTGATACCATAAATCTTGATATCAGCGACTTGTAAAAGAAAAGTTTAGATGGCAGCTAGTTTAGATGGCAGCTAGTTTAGAACAGTAGTGTTAATGCAAATAGGTTTTAACAACAACTGAAAGTTTAGAGGTTCAGATCGAAGGTCATCTGCCCATGGTAACCATAGTTAAGGAATCTAAGTATAGGCCTAAAGATTTAAATAGTTTGCATTTTTCTTAGCGATTGTGGAAAACGAGATCATAGTATTACAGGTTAAAGGTTATGTGAAATTTATAAAAGCGCGTCAACATTTTAAACGTAGGCCAGATGATTGAGGATACTAGTAATATACGGCTAATCATAGTAAAATGCACCTAAATTCCTTAAAACTTATCATATAAAGATTAAGATATTAGTAGCGCAAATCTCTTTTAGCGCGTTTCTTATCATCAAACCTATGATTGACATATAGCTAAAGTATTCAATACCGACCCGCAATCCCTTATCACTAATAAAATTATCAGTTGTATCTCGCACCGCGATCAAACATGTTGTTCATAATCCTCGTGCTTGGCCTAGCAATACTGCTCTATCTATACAGCACTAGACGTTTCCAATACTGGGAGCAAAAAGGCGTGAAACATGCCAAACCTCTACCACTCTTTGGCAACGCGCTGTCCAAATTCCTGCAAAGAATCAGCCTTTCCGACATGTATTCAGAAGTGTACAGGAAATATCCTGATGAGAAATACGTGGGGTTCTATCTAGCCAGTGATCGGAAGCTGATACTCAGAGACCCTGAGCTCATACGGCATGTGCTTGTGACAGATTTTCATCACTTCCATCCGAGGGGATTGCTGCCAAAGAAGATTATACCAGAGCCGATGTTTAGAAATCTCTTTGCTACTGACGGTGACCTTTGGAAGCTGCTGAGACAGGGACTGACCTCGGCGTTTACGTCTGTGAAACTTAAGGCTATGTTCCCCTTGATAGTTGAACGAGCTGAGAAACTGCAGAATATAGCAGCTGTGGCGGCTGAAACTGGGGCTGAAGTTGATGTTAGAGACTTGATGGCGAGGTATACCACAGATTTTATAGGAGCTTGCGGCTTCGGTGTTGATACAGACAGTTTGAACGATGAAAACTCTATATTTCGGCGATTAGGAAAGCGGCTTTTTACCCGAACCAGACGGGATGGATTTGTGGCCATGTTGAAGTTCATCGCGCCAGGTTTGTTCAATAATTTAAACTTTTTGGCGCCTGAAATTGAAGCTAATACTCTGTCGCTGGTGAGGAGTATCTTTCAACAGCGGAACTATCAGCCGTCAGGGCGGAATGACTTCATAGATTTGCTGTTAGAGCTGAAGCTGAAGGGGGCGCTGGTGGGGGAGTCATTAGAAAAGAAGAATAGCGACGGTTCTCCACAAAAGGTGGAGATAGAGTTGGATGAGGTCTTGCTGGCGGCGCAAGTGCTGGTCTTCTTCGCAGCAGGGTATGAGACGTCTTCGTCAGCGTCCAGCTACACGCTGCATCAGCTCGCCTTCCATCCGGAGGCGCAGCGGAAATGCCAGGAGGAGATTGATGAGGTGCTCGGCCGCTATGACAACAAGCTCAGCTATGAAGCTGTTAAGGAGATGAAGTACTTGGGAATGTGTTTCAGGTAAGCGATTTTATTGAGATGTTGATATATAAAGATTCGCCATCATCATTATCATTTTATCCGAAACACGTCCACTGCTGTTCGTAGGCCTTTCCTAAAGATGTAAATGGAACTAATTTGATTTCCGATAATTTAGAACGCAAAGGAATTCATTTGTTTGTAATAACAACGACGGCGAACGCCCCGTCACGGTAGCAAAACCAGAAGCCTTCGCAGCCACAGAAAAACTAGGTAAGACGGTGAAAGAGAAACAAGAGCAGCACCTTTACAAACCGATACTTTGCCGATGTGTACCTACAGGCGTCGGAGCCAGACTGCTGTAATTTGTCTGGAGACTTCCAACCAGACAGACCAACAGTTTGACTGACAGGCATGATATAGATGCAGCTGTCTGTCTGTAACAATGAGCGACGTATTAAACTTTCTCATTCGAACCAATAGCAGTGCATCTCTATTAGCTACGGCATCCAGTATCGGATAATTTTCAATTCCGGACTGTTTTTCGATATTGAGCTCCTAATTGCGGATTTCATATTTTTGTGATGTTAAATTCAGCCTGTCAGTCCGACAGGAAGGTGGCCTGTTTGCTCGTTTGCCGTCTCCATGCCATAAAAAAGCCCTATGCCCTATTTACACTCACGGTTTTGGACTCCAGGTAAATGATTTCTGACGAAAGCGAAAAGAAGAGGGACAAAAAGTAATTGGACCACTAAACGAGGCCGTCTTAAACTATGCTGGGGCCCTTGGGCACACAAGAATTTGGGGCCCGGGTGGTTACTTCATACATACACATATGTACATACCTTCACGCCTGTAATCCCAGAGTGGAGTAGGCAGAGCTACAGAATTATTTACAACTTTAAAAACTTGATGATAATTCAGTAACCACATTTTGCACAAATAGGCTAAGATGTTTACCAGCGTATTAGCGACAGGTTGCAAGCCCATCGCCTAACAGTACTACAAGCCTTTATTCCCTTAGTCGCCTCTTACAACATCCACGGGAAGACATGGAGTGGCACTATTTTAACCCGGCAACCTCACTGTTACTGTACCCGACAAAAATGTTTTGAGAATAAATGTGAGACAATTGTCGGTTCCTCGGGGCCCCCTGAGGATGGGGGCACGGTCCCCGTTTTCCCTTATGGTAAAGACGGTATAGCAACTAAACCTAACCTATCTTATCTCTCAGAGAAGCCTTACGCATGTACCCGTCTCCTGGCTTCCTGATCCGTCGCTGCGTGACCCAATACACCCTCCCAGGGTCCGCCGTGACCCTGGACCGTGGCGTGGGCGTGGTGGTGCCGCTGGCCGCGCTGCAGACTGATGCGCGGTTCTTCGAGGAGCCGGAGCAGTTCCGTCCTGAGCGCTTCAGCGTTGAGCGTAGCGTGCCCAAGCATGTGTACCTGCCGTTTGGAGAGGGACCTAGAGCTTGCATAGGTAAGAACAGTCAAAAGCATTAATCTGTACGGTCATCGCGCCCAATAGTGTAGACCTTATTATCAGTGGCATAGGGGTGTGTAGATTTCACCTCGGGTACGTGTATTTATGACCATAAAGTAGGAACTATATTATATGCCTAGTGCAACAATTCCGAGCAGATGTGGGCGGAGACGAGACATCTAAATAGCGTAGGCGAATTAGTTTTCGCCCAACCCCCCCCACCCTACAATTCTAGAGCTGCCACTGTGTTAGTCAGTTTAGTCCAATACCCCCACCTTTTTAGAAATTACTTTCGGTGACCTTCAACCGCTGCAGCAACCACTTTCTCCACTGTTTGGAAAATGCAGCAGTGGTTTTCTTACACAGAAATTGATGTTTCAGATGAGCTTTGGTTTTGTGAGGAGATCGATCATACTAGATACTTAAGTACGAGGCGTCGTTTATCATGCTGCTGCCACTGATTAGGCCAATCAGGGGGGCTTGCAGCAATGCATTGTTGTACCCCTCCCTTGTTCCGAGAAACAAACGAAATTTAGGAATCTTATCATACTGGACAACAGACTTATAATTAAAGCAAAAAATATATATTTGCCAGGTTATCATCTAGTAGTCTTATCAAACTAGGTTTAGTGTCGTGGGATACTATATAGCTTAATAGCCAACTAAGGCGACAAGGCCAACTCTCGTACTGGGAGAGAAGGAGCACGATGCAATGCGCGGGCGCGGCGTACACGACTTCTTCCCAACCCCCAATTCCTCGGAACTCGCGCATGACTCTTCATACCCCCTTATATTTCAGGCGAGCGGCTGGGCCTGATGCAGTCCCTGGCTGGTCTGGCGGCGCTGCTCGGCCGGGTCTCCGTGCGGCCCTCAGCCAGCACCCTGAGGGTCCCGCTCACGGACCCCAGCTCCACCTTCACCCAGGTCATCCAGGGAGGCCTGCCGTTAAGGCTTGTCGGTAGATCTAATAAAGATTGATATTGATTTTTTTCATGTTGTTTAATTATATACTTACTGTTTTCTTCATGATTTAGCGAAAGATGGCAAAACAAAAAATATTGTATACTCAAATGTATTAGTAAGTTAGATGACGTTATCCAATTCAACTTCTTTTTAAATTTCAAGCTCAATATTACAGTGTTTAAAAGATAATTCTGACCAGGGAGGACGTCAAACTATATAATTACCTAATACTATTATTTTACTTAATTGCGATAAACGAGTTCTGAAAATTAAAATTGAAAATTTGAAAGTTCCCTACAGAATAACGATAATCGAAATCTACGCGGACGGAATCGCGGGCTGACGCTAGTTATCGATATGCCTTTGAACACTAGATATCAAAATTAGAACTTTAGGATAAGTACCTATGTTTAACATTATGGATAAACTAGAGGACGCCCATGACTTCGTACGCGTAGAATTAGTTTCCCGCTACTCCCCCCATTTCTTCCCGTTGGGGGTCGATTTTCGGGAAATCCTTTCTTAGTGCTCACTTACATCATGAAAGGAACCCCTGTACCAAATTTCAAGTTTCTAGGTACAGTAGTTTCGGCTGTGCGTTGATATATAAGTCAGAGTGAGTCAGGTTTGTCTTTTATATCTATACATATAATAAAGTTGTAGAAGGGAAAAAATCTGTACATTCGAGATATTTACTCAAAAATACTATAGGGGCCCTCAGAATGAGCAGCAGAACACGTTTCTACAATTTTTAGAGTTGGTGTCTGTTTGTCTGTTTGTCTGTTTGTCTGTTTGTCTGTTTGTCTGCTTAATTTTGTTTCTCCTCGCATCAATTGAAAACCACTGAACCAATTTTAATGCGGTTTTCACTAAAACATTTCAGTAAACGGTGACCAGGTTTATATATAATAAAAAATTAAGATATGACAATCAAAGTGGGGGAAAAGAGGGGTTAAAGTTAGTATGGAAAAAAGTTACCGGATTGAGCTGGTTACTTGAAACTTTGTATAATTACTCTTCGTAACAAATTAAACAATACCTGTTTCAGGATTTCTCGATTAAAGTTAAAACAACTAGGAAATTATCAAATTAGGCCAATTACATGTATTTCTTTAAAACCCTATTCGAGGGCCGTCGATCACTTTACGTGATTACAAATATCAACATTTTATTCTCCGTTTATTACATAGAAACTAAATTCAAGGATTTTTTATAATTCAATGTACAAAATGTTATAAAAAGACAAAATAAATTATTCCAATACGTTGTTGTAACAAATGAGACGCCATGATGACGTGCATCAAAGAAAAGGACAACCATATCCCTCCCATAACTGGAGAGATCAAGACAGAAAAGCACGCGATCATAGATAAACGTTATAGAAGCGAAGTTGCGATTGAAATTTACATTGTCGCGTTGATACTTGAAAACATTGTTTTAATGTGTAATAACGAAAGATCAAGTTCGAATACATATTTAAGACAATATTTGGACAACCAAACTCCTATTTTTAACCGCCGGAAAAAAAGGAGGAGATTTTACGTTCCACTGTATGTAATTTTTTTATGTATGTTCAACGATTTCTCCGTCAATTATGGTCCGATTTCAAAAATTCTTTTTTGTTTATAGAATATACTTCCGAAGTGGTCTCATTGTCACCAAATTGTAATCTGATGAGGGGATCCATGAGGAATTGAGGGAACTCCTCAAATATTATAGGTAGTATTTTTACTAACAAGTCCAGCATTTGCATTCAGATAATATCATTTGGTGAACTGAAACTGATGATGAAGACCACAGATGGTCAACGGAACTCCTCAATGGTACCTATTTCAAGGGTGGCGATAGTTAAGATACCTCGATTAAGATAGTTGAGCGACTATAACGTAGAACATTTAATTTTTGAAATATGACTATGACTTTCCCGTGGACTTGCGGTGAATTTGAAATGTCTTAAAGTTTCATATCAACTAAAAAGTGGGACTACATGACAGCTTACTATGATCACTAAAAAGTATAAAATAAAATAAACGTTTTAAAAAACACAAAACCACGTTCAAAAACGCGTAAAACATATTTTTTTCAAATGGTAGGTAACTTATAGGTCAGTGACTTACAATATTTTTAACTAAAAGCCGACTTCAGTTTGACTGACCTATATGTACCTACCATTTTAAAAGAAGTTATTTTTTGCGTTTTTGAAGGTGGTTTTTTTATTAACTTAGCTTGGGTTTAACAATTTCGATCATTAATTATTCTCTTCTTTGGGTTCCGCAGCATTATAGCGAAAAGAGAAACCGTACAATTTCGTCATGTTCATGTTTATCTAAAACATACATATATGTCACATATACCTACATTTTTTTGGTTATAAACATTAGTAGTATTATTCAATATCAATCAGATTATGAAATATAAAAAAATAATTTCGTTAGTAGTAAAAAAACAGTACCTACTGAATAAACTAACTCTAATAGCGCAAACTTGCAATGCATTTATTTCAGGATCATAGAGTTCCATAGTTTATTAGTAACATTAAATCTTATTCTCTATTAGTAATTATTTGTCAAAAATGTACAATTGATTAACTTATTTTCTCCTATGGCTTCTGCCACCCAGTGTGACAACCCATGTTGTACATTCTGTTTTGTTAGTCTATGTCAAAATGAGCGATGTCAGATTGACGTTGACATATCCGGATTTTATATTTTTTTCCGCCATTTTCAAGACTTCGTCTCCTGACATTGCTGGAATCATCGATAGTATCGATGGAGCTACAAACGAAAAATTGAATTGAAAATTGTCCGGACTTCGTCAAGGCTTCTCAATATTACCATTTTTACAGTACTCCTTCTTCTTAGTAGCTCTGGGCCGGTTATGGCTATCACACTTGCACTCGCATCTGACAATATGTCACTTTTTTTTATAGAAAAACGAAGATTGCCGAGTGCTATTAAGAAAATGGTCGTACTGTACAGTTGTTATTTAAATATTAGGGCGGTTAATATGATCATTTGATTTTTTTACGGGTAGTCACATAATTTTTGGCGGTTGATTAACTACTGTGCTACTATGAAAAATATGAGGGTAGTTTTGCGTGCGGAAATTAGCGTTAGTTTTAGTTATAGGTTTAAACGATTACACGTTGTAAAATCAAGTTTTAAGGAAACGAGCCGGGGGGTGCGGGGCCAAAGTGATAAATAGGGGGCTCGGAGGCGCAGCCCCCGCCTTAAAGAAAGGACCTTACCGACATCCTTAATAAGATAGATAGGTAAGTTTTTTAGTTTTCATGTTTTCTCTAGAGCAGATAATAGGAGCTCTGATGATTTTTCGTTCGTTTCGTTTTGCGTGCGGAAATCAGCGTTAATTTGAGTTAAGTATTCGAGTCTAAACGATTAGATATTACATTAGGCATTGTGAATATTGGGTAAAGTCAAGGTAAAGGTTTACACAGGAGGGGCTCGAGGCCGTAGCCCCCTCCTTTAGAAATACACCGTACCGACATATTTATATGTTACTAGAGGACGCCCGCGAATTCGTATACTTAGAATTAGTTTCCCACTACTCCCCCCATTTCTTCCCGTTGGGGGTCGATTTTCGGGAAATCCTTTCTTAGTGCTCACTTACATCATGAAAGGAACCCCTGTACCAAATTTCAAGTTTCTAGGTACAGTAGTTTCGGCTGTGCGTTGATATATAAGTCAGTCAGGTTTGCCTTTTATATATATAAGAAGATAGAAGATAGATAAGATAGGTAGATTTGAGCTTTCTTTTGTCTTTCAAAGTAGAAAATAGGAGTTCCGTTGAGTTGTCTTTAGAACACTTAATTGGGCCCGGTTTGACGGATCTTACCATAATATTATAAACTGGCCAGAACCACGACTTCGTCTGCGTTGATTTCGATTATCGTTATTCCCTCCGGAACTTTTAAATTTTCCGGGATAAAAAGAAGCCTATGTTTTAATCCATTGTATAAGCCATCTCCATTTCAAATTTCATCCAATTCGGTCTAGCTGTTGCAAGAGTGCATAATGTACACATACTATGAATTTTGCGCTTATAATTATTACTTAGTAAGGATGAGAAAGTTTGGAAGTTTGTTAATTACGCTTCAACCACTGAACGTACCCAGATTAAACTTGGCACACATATAGGTTAGGTTCTGGAATAGGACTTAGGATAGTTTTTATTCAATAAAACGTCTCATTCCTACGGGAAATCAAATTAATCGTTAAAAGATGTGAATTTGCTCACAAAGTTTACATGGACGAGTATAAAAATTAAAAAGGTGAAATCTCAGGTAGCCATGTGTTAGTAGTGTGTTTTTATTTCTGTTTACGTTTGTCATCCTGTAATCCTTTCAGTTGTATCCACTGATGTGTGCGTACACGGAAGTTTGTAAAGAAACACACTTTTAGTATATGGATACGAACTAGATGGCGCTAGCTGGGTATCGCATTGTTGCTTTGGTGTGGTTAAAGTCGCTTCCCGGGGTGTTTGAGCGATTTTCCCTATACAGCGCAATTATATTAGGCTAAACTATATTATTCATCCTGAGGCCCGTTTCATGAAGCTACAAGTTACAAATTACAAGTGGAAGTCTCTTTCTAACTCCTTTTCCTAGAAAGAGACTTCCGCTTTTAATTTGTAACTTTTCGCTTCGTGAAACGGGCCTCTGGTAACATCAAATTCTGAAGTCCACGCAGACGAAGTCGCGGGCAGAAGCTAGTATATAGATAAAGTTATCTGTCGTTAGATTATATAGTCAGCCTCACGAGTGTATGTATGTGAAATAGTTTATTGTACAAACAGGCAAATAACAAACAACACAAAAGGTATGTAGGTACAGTCAAAAGCACTAATATCTATAAGTACGGCTATCGCGCCAAATACTATGTGTTCGGAAAAAGGTCTGACAAACTTCAGGGACTAACTCTGTAGGTCATTCTCATCAACTTTTATTATGGGACCAACATCCAAATCGCGAAAAAAAACCAGCTGTTCCATACAAACTTTAAGAGCTAAAGAGCCGAAATGTATGGAACAGCTGTTTTTTTTTTTCGCAATTTGGATGTTGGTCCCATAGTAAAAGTTGATGAGTGACCAACAGAGTTAGTCCCTGAAGTTTGTCGGACCTTCTGCCGAACACCCTGTATATGTGAACATAGGCAGGGGCGTGTAGATATTTTTGACGCTTTGGGACGAGGGTAAAACACCTAGTAACTGGCAGGGCCGTAAAACCCCGCATCGGCTAGGGGCCTCGCGCACCGGAATAAAATGTTTTTTTTTTAGTGTAGGTAATATGGAGCCCCCAGAATGACATTGCAATCGGGGCCCTGACATGGTTATTCCGGCCCTGGTAACTGGCCTCTAAAATACCAGTTACTGGCACAAAGTGATTGTTGAATTATACTCTATTACCTTATGTTAAAGTTCATGGGGCCAACAATAGGTTTGTTTACCCTATATATATTTATGACTTGGACTGTACACTGGGTACTTAGTTTAATTATCAAAATATGCTAAAATAGGACCACAGGTCATTGCGTCCGGGCGACGAGCGCCAAAGGCAGCCCGGCCAGGACCATCTGGGTAACGGTGGAGCTGGGGTCCGTGACGGGGGTCCCCAGGGTGCTGGCTGAGGGCTGCACGGAGAACTGGCTGAGCAGCGCCGCCAGACCAGCCAGGGACTGCATCAGGCCCAGCCGCTCGCCTGGGACAACCAACAGGAGAGATCTTAAAGCACAGCACAGCACAGCAGTTCAATACCAACCGACACTGTCGCCTGCAGCCGATCGTCTACATACATACATAGTACTTACATCGACATCGTGGTAACCATCACTTTAAGGGCCTGTTTCACAATCGACATTTAAAGTTGAATCTGTCATGGTCTATTCTCAAGTGTAAGAAAGAGAAAGGGCTAAATTTATCCGCCAAATACGCTTTACTTGTCGATTGTGAAACAGGCGCGCGGTAAGGGTTTTGGAACAAACTTGGTACACATACCGCCAATTGTAACTCTGAACAGCACCTATATTATTTCCACTCAATACTTAATCTCAAACCTTCTATTCTATCACAAACTTAAAAGTGCTGAAAGGACCTGCCTGAACCAGCGTGGTTACCTATACAAGCTCTAGGCCCCTCTCCAAACGGCAGGTACACATGCTTGGGGACGCCGCCGCGCTCGGTGCTGAACCGCTCGGGGCGGAACTGCTCCGGCTCCTTGAAGAACCGCGCGTCATTGTGCAGCGCGGCCAGCGGCACCACCACGCTCACGCCGCGGTCCAGGGTCACGGCAGACCCTGGGAGGGTGTAAGGGGACACGCAGCGTCGGACCAGGAAGCCCAGGGAGGGGTACATTCGCATGCCTTCCCTGAAACACATTTTTATTGTCTTTAGTAACTTTTTAATGGCACAAATAAGCATAGAATGCTATTCTATTGGGAACTGTGAGGTAAGTTTATGGGTTCTGATTTACTTTGACGCTTTTTACCTGAAACACATCTCCAAAAACTTCATCTCTCTAACAGCTTCATAGCTGAGCTTGTTATTATAGCGGCCGAGGACCTCATCAATCTCCTCCTGGCATTTCCGCTGCGCCTCTAAGTGGAAGGCGAGCTGATGCAGCGTGTAGCTGGACGCAGACGAAGACGTCTCTAACCCTGCTGCGAAGAAGACCAGCACTTGCGCCGCCATCAAGACCTCATCCAACTCCATCTCCACCTTTTGCGGAGAACCGTCGCTATTCTTCTTTTCTAATGACTCCCCCACCATCGCCCCCTTCTGCTTCAGCTCTAACAGCAAATCTATGAAGTCATTCCGCCCCGAAGGCTGATAATTCCGCTGCTCAAAGATACTCCTCACCAGCGACATAGTGTACGTTTCAATTTCAGGCACTAAAAACTGGAGATTCTTGAACAAACCCGGCGCTACAAATTTTAACATCCCCACAACACCGTCCCGTGTTGTTCTGGTAAAAGATCGCTTCCCTAGTCGCCGGAAAGTGTTGTTTTCATCGTTCAAACTATTAGACTCGATACCGAAGCCACAAGCTCCAATAAAATCTGTGGTATACCTGGCCATCAAGTCCCTTACATCCACTTCTGCCCCAGTTTCAGCGGCCACAGCTGCTATATTCTGCAGTTTCTCAGCTCGTTCAACTATCAAGGGGAACATAGCCTTAAGTTTACCAGACGTGAACGCTGGGGTAAGCCTCTGCCTCAACAGCTTCCACAGATCCCCGTCAGCGAAGAAGAGGTTCCTCAACATTGGCTCTAGAACGTTCTCCACTGGCATTAGTCCCCTCGGGTGGAAGTGTTGAAAATCCGTTACAAGTACATGTTTTATTAGCTCCGGGTCTCTGAGAATCAGCCTCAGATCATTGGCAAGATAGAACCCCACGAATCTTTCATCAGGGTACTTTCTGTAGACTTCTGAATACATGTCGCTAATGCTGATTCTTTGTAGGAACTTGGGCAGAGCGTTTCCAAAGATTGGTACAGGCTTTTCATGTTTCACGCCTCTCTGCGCCCAGTATTTTAAGTTTCTAGTGCTGTATATGTAGAGTAGTGTCGCTATGCCGAGAGCTAGCGCTATCAGCAACATGTTAACTAACAGTGAAGAGATCGTTGCATTGCGGTTTGTGTCCACAATTGATAATGGCTACCTAATGGGCTGATAGTGGTTGGAGATAGCAAGCTGTTGAATGCACGCTTGTTTGGTAGTTGGTTCCGTAGACATACATATGACCATAAAGTTGTTGTGCATATAGCTAACCTCATGTATTGTAACAGTAAGGTCCTCACGTCCTCTTTAATTATATTCCAACTTCACAATAGTTATTTGTTATACAAGGGGGGAGAGTTGTATTTTACCTGCGAGTGTTCATTTGAAACACAAGCTAGCGAAAGGATTGACCACGAGCGGAGCGAGTGGTTCAAAAATAGAATCCTGAGCGTAGCGAGTGTTTCAAAACACGAGACATAAAATAACTTTTCACCCGTGTATAAAACAAAACTTTTTACCTCACTACAGCGACGAAAATAAGAAAAAGGGTTTGTACTCATCGAAATATAATAAGTATGGAAGAGTAATCGACGCTCAAAATCTGCCCCACTGACTTAGTGCCGGCGGGGGTGGAGCTATTAATGAGTGCCGAACTGTCTATCAGTCGACTTTCTGACGTAGTGTCAAACAGTTGTTTACAATCACAAAAGAAAAAATCGATATTAATGATTACCGGATTTAAATGACGCTGCAACCATGCCAAGTTGCATTGTAAATTGGTGCAGTACCCACACAGATGCAAAACAAAGCGATATTTATTTTCATTAGTAAGTTATTTAATTTTTAATATTCCATACCAAAATGTCATGGCCGATGTTATGCAATATATCTTTGAAAAATGTGAATTACAAGCAACTACTTCGAATGAATAGGAAATTAAATTTTATGTCATCTTTACTATCGTTAGTTTATGTACATAATAAAAAAAACGAAATATGACCTTTTCCTTTCGAAGTGCGGAACCCTAAAAAGCAATAGGCTTAATATTAATTCATACTTGTACAATAACTGAGTTGGTAAAGCTAAGATTGTAAGGGCCTGTTTCACAATCGACAAGTAAATTTATCTTAGCGATGTTACGAGTCGAATTTATTCCAACTCGGATAACTCGAGTTGACTCGGCTGCTAACTCGAATCGCAACTCGAGTTGACTCGACTCATATCAACCGGATGGGATCCGCGTTCGTGCAGCAGCCAAGCGGATCGTGTCGAGTCGAGTTTTGGTTTCGAGTTGGCGAATCGCTGACTCGCGTGCACTCGCACTCCCATAACTCGCATCGCGCGCATTCGTTATCTGCTCACTTGTCCGGCCGTATCAATTCTAGCTAGAGAGTTAGGTATGCGAGTTGATTCGAGTTGCGAATGAACTCGATTCGAATCAACTCGTTTATACTCTGGTTCGAGTTATTCGAATCAGACAACTCGACTCGCCCATCGCTAATTTATCTGCCATTTAAAGTTGGCTCTCTCCTTGTCTATTTTCAAGTGTAAGAAAGAGAAAGGCCTAAATTTATCTGTCAAATACGCTTTACTTGTCGATTGTGAAACAGGCGGTTAATATAAATTATACTCTATTGTATATGATCTAACTTAAGAGTTGGCTTCACATCTCTAACTGTAGAATAGAAACAGTGCCAAATGGATTATTTGTGATGTTTTCGTCTTACTACTCGTATAAAGTAAATTTTTGTCATGTTTTTTCGGCAGCATCAAATAGGCTGTACCATCCAAAGCGACTATATACCTATACATATATAGGTATTATACTGTCACGTATCTTTATGCCTATAAGAATAAAAAAGGGGTTGCAATACCTATATTTGGCACTTTAGATGCTAAAGACTATTTGACGCTGACTACTCTTACAACATAATATCTTCTGATATACTATTTTACAACTTTATAATAGTGTAACATAAGTAAGTATGTTAAATGATTCAAGGGGAACAATCATTCAATAATATAAAAAAATATTAATAAAATTTGTTATTCAATTACTGTGTTGTTTTTGTATTAAACCATCCACGTCAAATGTTGAAAGACATGGCCGCGTTCAAGTAACCCTTATGAATAAAAATATTGACCAATGGAAATCTTGTGTCAGAGAGCTTGTAACCAATTGCAGATTTTTGTCTTTCAAACGGTATAAAACCTTACTGAAATTACTGTCTACTCAAACGTTATACCAGCATCTGACATAAATGACTTCATACCTTAACTCAATTAATATTTAGTTGATTATTGAAACCACTCGATACATAAGATCTTTTCATTTCAAAAAGTGGGCGTTTTGGAGCGGATTTGTCAGTCGTTTTTGTTAGACGTTACTCTTCCATACTTATTATATTTCGATGTTTGTACTATCAATTATTATTTATTTTTTACTCGATGCAATTTTTTTTAAAGATTTTATTTTTCCACATTGTTGGCGTGACTAATATGTATATTCATGCCAAATTACAGCTTTCTAGTACTAAAAGTCTCTGAGCTAGACTGCGGACAGACGGACGGACGGACGGACGGATATGGCGAAACTATAAGAGTTTTAGTCTAGTATACTCCGTTGTGTTTTAGTACGAGTTTAGTCGATTTATACCCTTTTTCACTGGACCCCAGAATTAGGGGTGTATCATAGGTTTTTTAATCTATTTAATGCAGATATATGTTATTTATGATTTCATTTAGAGAGCCATAAAATACCGTAAGCAGATCCGCTTTGTTAGATTAATAATAAGCGGGATAATTGCATAAATGCGATAAATGCAGATAGAAATGACTTGAGCACGATAAGATTAGCTTTAACACTCAATGTAGGTAAATAGTGCAATGTACTGCACGTTGCTGGGTGGTCATTCACGATCAAGCCAAGGCCCCTCCAATCGTAGTGAATAAAAAAAATATAATGACAATAAAAAAAACCGGTCAAGTGCGAGTCGGACTCGCGCACCGAGGGTTCCGTATTGAAGATAATATACTTGGTAACCGCAAAAGAAAATACTCATTTTGTTATAAGCTTTATTTTCCAGGCAATAAGATCGAATTTGACTAGCCTAAATTTTAATACAGATTTTCTTAGTTTTTTTGCTATTTCTCAAAAACTGTAAATAATGAACACTTTATTTTATTTTTCCCAGAAAATATAAGTAATTATCTATAGGTCAGGATTTTTTTCAGAATTTTTCATTAATAAACTTCGGAGATAAGGGGGGGGAACGGTCATTTTTTGTAAATTTTTGGCTATAAATCAAAAAGTACAAGACAGAAAATTTTCAAAAAAATAGTTTTTAAATGTGCAGATTAAGACCTTTCAAATAACACCCAACTTGCTATAATCGAACCACTTTCATTTTTGAACCCCCCATTCTAGACCCCTTTTCAATTATTAATAAAATTAATTTCATATTTTTTTTACTACAAATAGATGCGGGCAAGCAAGTTGTACAACTATACCAAATTTCAAGTTGATAGCATTTGTAGTTGCTGAGAAAACCTGCTGTGACATACAGACAGACAGACAGACAGACAACGAAGTCTCACCATAAGGGTTCCTTTTGTACCATTTTGGTACGGAACCCTAAAAACGTGTGCGTCTCGGGACGCCCGACAGAAGTGATAACTTAAACTAATCTAACACCCGTATTCACAAACAATACGGGATCCTTCACTGAGTAAACGCATTGCGTTCAATACCTTGAAATAGTCCAATGATTTTATGAACCTGAGGCTGAGGATTTTGTAAACTTTACTCATCCTTCATCGTCATGTTATTTCCTTATTATTTCAGAATGACTGTCCCATTTACTATTGTTTAAAATAAACGATCAGAATTTATTACGAATAAATAAAATATGATGATGATGAGTGAAGGTTAAAAAATCCTTTTAAAACAAACAATAATCAGAATTGTTGCTATTTTGTTTCATTTACATACTTTCAAAAAAAAAAAATACAAACAGAACGTGGAGCGATCACTAGTATATGGGAAAAACATCGATAATGGAGCGCCCGCTCTATGTTTAAAGGGAGCGCTCCGATCTCGGTCAATCGGTCTTTTAGTTCCTTTAGCTCCGGAGCTAATTTTGAGATCTGAGCAGGACACGCTTTGAAATGGGTACTATTTGTCTCGTTCACATCGAGCGCCGGCGCCGTGCCGTGTGCTCTTCGTTCGCTCTTACGTACATTAAACCTGATATATATTATTATACTCTTTGCGTTGTAGCGCTAAACAATTGGGATAGACCAAAAAATATAACTTATGGTTTTTACATTATAATTCGAAAGAATGGGTAATTTTAAGAGACCGATTTCATTAAATTTGTATTTGACCCAATAGTTTTGTTTTAATATCTTTATTTATTTAGCAGACATTTTATGGATGACATGATTATTTTAAATTTGGGATGGCATTTTCTAATAAATTACAACAATTAAATGATATCTAATGATAAAAAGTGATTGTAATAGTGTATTAAAACATACAATTTCAAGCGGTTTTCACCTAAACCGTAAGATACACCAAGGAAGGCTTAAAGCCGAAAACGAAAGTCAAACAAAGGTTAAACTTTTGTCGAAATATCAGAAATAGCAAAATATTTCAAAAATTTAATAATGCAGAAGGGCTTTAAAACCCCATTCCTGGAAATGGATTCCGAATTAGAGTAATTGTAAAAATATGAACAATCCCAATTGCTACTGACCTAAAGGACCGAGACCGATTAAGATAGTTTAAGAAGAACTAGTTCGTTTCGGTCTGTGACAGGAATTCGTTCCTTTTAGTTCTTAGTTCCTGATCGACTGAAGCCCCCTCATTCATTATTAGCGATCCAACCTAATACATGTCTTTCAAGTATTTCCTTTTTTATTTTGCCGCCATTGTCCATCGATGGCTCGATGTATGAATGTGGAAGAAGCGAAAGAGATTAGTCAGGATCGTAGCAGGTGGAAAGAAGTGGTCTGTGCCTCCCCTCTGGGAAACAGGCGTGATTTAATGTATGTATGTATGTATGTCCATCATTAACGAGCATTTCTCTTCTTTTTGCCACTATGAGTGACATTTCCAGACTTAAAAAAAATTGCAGGTAGGTAGAGAACATCGAACTATGCAATAATTAAATAATATTCTAATGTGTCCCGAAATATTTGTATGGAAAGTTCCATTTGTGTTACCGATATTCATACGTTTTTAGTAACACAGAAGGAACTTTCCATACAAATATTTTGCTCTAACAACAATTTTAATACATTTTCTTGAGTTTGAGTTCGCAATTAAAACACCAAATAAAAACAAGTTAATTTATTGAGAGTTAAACATTAAGCTTATACGATATAGTTTGTAACTACACTACGTCCGCTAGGCGGCGCCGCCGCGCGGCAGCAGGTTGCGGATGCTCAGGTCGTAGACGACCTCCTCGATCTTCTTCACGTCGTACTTGAGCGCGTCGAAGCGCTTGCGCAGGTGGTCGTTCTTAAGGTTCAAAAGCCTGGAACAAAACAATCAATATAATAAATTCTAAAATCAAAAAAACCCGGCTGTGTATAATAACTGTGTAACTTGTACAGTTGAGTTCATAAATATGTGTACAATTTAGTACCTTGTCTTTTTAATGTCATGTTTGCTTCCATTTATGAAATTGTCATAGCGGTTTAAGTGACAAGCTACAAAAGTGTAGCTATATTTATGAACTAGACCGTATAGTAACATCCCAGCCCACTATCAAGACCACAGAACAGAAAAAACAGTAGAAGTGTCAAGTGGGCGTGTAACGTGTGGCATAGTTATGCGGAGTTCCGCGCAACCTACCATACTTTTGCCGCGATCGCTCATTTCAATATTTCGATGTTTCTAAAATAGGAAATAAATCCAGAAGCATGCCTTATTGGGCTATTTTGGAGTGTAAAAACGATAGCCGCACCAAAATTTCCATGGTGGCGTGTTGTTTTTATGATCGTTTGAGTATTGTCGACAACAGGTCTGATACTAAGCGAAGTTCATGCCACTTCCACTGTTTTTTCTATTCCGTGATCAAGACGTTTAAATCGTTATAAATCCTAAATGATCACTCAAAATGAAAAAGAATAAAAGAAACTTAAAGTTGATTTTTAAATACCTACTTAATACCCCACTTGTCATAGTTCGTCGACTTTTTTTTTCTTTTTTACAATATTGCGTCTGGTTGCCGCCATATTGAATTTTGATTACTGTCATATCTTTAGTGACTCCCACAACATTAAGACAAATCGATTGACATAAGAATCATCGAAATCGGTCCACGCGTTTAGTTTCTAGAGCGCCACAAAGGAACAAACATACATACATATGTAGGCTGATAAACACTTTACTCTCCTTCGCGTCGCGCAGTCGGCTAAAGACTCGACTCGTCTCAAATTGTGCAGTGAGTATTCGACAACGTTTTTAGGGTTCCGCACCTCAAAAGGAAAAAACAGAACCCTTATAGGATCACTTTGTTGTCCGTCTGTCCGTGTGTCAAGACCCTTTATCTCGGGAACGCATGGAGTTGAAATTTAAACCATATACTCAAGTTTTTCCCTTGAAGCTGTGAAAAAATCAAACTTCTAACTTAATGTAAAAAAAAGATACGGCCGTTTATGCCGCTAAAAACGTATATTTCGACACTCAAGAGAATCAAAATTCATAGGGTATTTTCCGTTGACCTAGAACTATGAAATTTGGCAAGTAATACCGTCCCATACTACAAATATAGGAAAAAATCTGAATACCCAACATTTTTAATTAAATCACGAAAAAAAACAGGGTCTTTATGCAAGGAACGGCGGCGGTACAAATTTTGAATCGATGTTAATTGCTGTAATCGTGCAGGTCAATCGTACACTGACTTAAATCTAACATTGCTTATTATAATTCAAACTGACCCGTGCAGTTGGCGGGTCATTGACCGTAATTGGAGTTAGTGTAAAATGCAAACACAATGTACATGCTTGTACAAACCTGAACCCAGCGTTGAGCTCCATCACGAACTTGGATATCTGCAGCGGGCGCGCGTAGTCGCCGCGCGTTACCGAGTTCACCGCCAGCCGGGACTGCGAAACAAACAGACAACACAATTACTCAATTATCTTACTAATATACTTGGGAGCAAAGAAATTGAGCCACTTTCTATGGAAATTCAGTACTAAGTGGTTCGATTTCTTTGCTCCCAAGTGTATGTGGCGTTATCTATGAAAAGGGATCTTACTGTCGATGGCGTTTCCGCCATTATTAACGCGGCGATGCTCCGATATAAATAGAAAGTCGCGTGACGCAGTGCGGCGTAAGCGCCATCGACAATAAGGTCCCTTTTCATAGATAACGCCACGTCAGGAATTTAGAACTTGACAGAAGCGCGTGGAGCTAACCCCATGTGCTTCTGTTTAGTCCACCAGAGTAAATCTCTTTAACCGAACAATTGTCCTCGCGTGTGATATCCATGGACTTGTTTCTCTAATAAGTCCATGGCGATTGTCTAAAACTCGATACTGGCGAAATACACCTTGTTAAAACAAGGAGTGAAAGCCATTAAGAAAAAAAAAGGTCCCTTTTCATAGATAACGCCACATGTTGTAAACGCGAAAGTTTGTGTGTTAGTTTCTTACTCCTTCAATTGGACGCAACGGGCCTTTGGCGTGAGCTCTAAACAAAGGGCTGCCACAAAAGATCAGCAATGGTCGAAGCGGTACACAAGGCTCATCTCAACCCCCTAATAATACTTCACGCTGCAGCGGCTGGACGGATTAGGATGAAATTTGGAATGGAGATAGCTTATACCCTGGATTGACACATAGGCTACTTTTCATCCCGGAAAATTCACAATTCCCCGAGGAAATAACGATAGTCGAATTCGCGAACGGACGGGGACGAAGTCGTGGGCAGAAGCCAGTGTATTTATGTATTAATGCCTTCAATCGTACTTCCAAATTAAAAAAGATAAAAAATTAAGCATAATTAAGGTGTTCCTGCCACCATAATGTTGTTCCTCATGGCAACCTATCCATGGGTTTTAGAGCTGTGTGCTTGTTTATCTTTTGTCTTTGATGCCAAAGTATTGTTTAAGTTAGTATGTAGCACGTACCAGTTCCGTGCACATCTGCAGCAGACCCACGAGGTAGTCTTCCACATCCAGGTGGAAACCTTCCTTCTCCTCCACAGCGCTGACTGGATACAGAGGATTAATAAATTTTAATCAACATAACTATGAGAGTGTCGGTGGCCTAGCACCATAGGGGTTGACGACTCGTGATCGTAAGGTACCGAGTTCGAACCTCTCCGGTCACCATGTACCAATGAGTATGAGTATGAATGAGTTTTTCTGATTGACCCAATGCTTTTACGGTGAAGGAAAAACATCGTGAGGAAACCTGCACATTCGAACAGCTGAGTGTGTAAGAGGGTAATTGCATAAAAGATCCTAAAGTCGCCGTCAATAGAATTAGCTAACTATGTAAACAAAATCAAACGAACCAATTCACCATGATTACTCGATAATCACATACTTTTAAAGATCAAGTGAGGTCTTTGCAACGATTTATACACTAAATCATTATTTTCATATTAAGTTTAAGATGAAATAACTATTCATTATACGCTATTTTTAATAAAAACACGCTTGGTCAATATTTGAGGTTATGTGTCAAACAGTACTAATTTGTTTACATAGTTAGCAAATTCTATTGACGGCGACTTTAAAGGGTCAAAGTGTATACGAAAGGGCCCATCTGCAAGATAAGATCAACATAAGTATATGCAACAGTGGGTGAATACTGGGTTGTATTCTACACCGTAAATCCATATTGTTTCTGACACATTTTGAACATCACTTGGCCAATGTATTGTCTGTGAATGAACATGGTATACAAAGAATTTGAATGGAATTCTTTATTATTCTAATTTGACGTTGGCAAGGGCAGGCCGGATTGGTTATCCAGTCATTCTACCAAGTTATTGTGATTTCTGACTTACTGCCCAGGACTTCAGCAACAGTCTCGTGCAGGGCGAGGATCCCCTGCTCCAGCCAGATGGTCAGCGCTATCAGGGAGCAGTACCGCTGCGTCATGAAGCGCCAGTGGTCGTGGTACCTAGAAACATATTTTTTTTATGGGGTGGAGAAGGCAACAACATGCCACCTGAGGCCCGTTTTACGAAGCTACAAGTAACAAATTACAAGCGGAAGTCTCTTTCTAGCAGGAGGAGATAGAAAGAGACTTCCGCTTGTAATTTGTAACTTGTAGCTTCGTGAAACGGGCCACTGATGGTAAGTGGGATCTGTGACCCATAGACATTTGAATTCTTAAGACTTATAATCTTAAGACTGGAATCCTAAGACCGCAAATGCATTGCCAACTTTGAGGACTAAGATGGAATGCCACTTTGCTAGTTCACCAGTTGTCTTATCCCCACACCAGAACACAACAATGCGAGCACTGTTGCTTGGCGGTAGGTTAAACGATAAGATGATGGTAGCGATCCGGATGGACCTTGTATAGAGTCCTACTAACATTGAAGTATTTTAATGCAAATTAAATGTGTGTGAATTTTAGCAAATATTCATAAGAGATAGTACAGTCCCCAGCAATAATAAATTATCCAACATTGGGCGCAAAAACATCTGACATGCTCTTATACCTCCAGTAATAAAGATGTGTCAGATATTTTTGCACACAATGTTGGGTAATATATTATTGGTGGTATAGCTATCTCTTTTGAATATTTGCTAAAATGGCAACACTCTTCACAACACAACCTTTTCACATTATCCCTCCTTGCACAGTGGAGTTAAACTTCGGTATTCATTCATCCATTAAACCGCAGAACCAATTTGAATGAATTTTGGTGGTGGATTCCTTCGAAAGCATAACAAACAAACAAATAAAAATGTTGTTAGTTTATTTTGAATTGTGACAATATTAGCTCAAAAATTAAAAAAGGTATAAAAATTATAAAATTGCAACTCCATGGTTTTTTAGAACTACTGTGTGCTACCAGATGTTTTAACCCCTATTATGATTTAAGAAAATATTGCAATATTGATTCTATTCTATTCTACTCTAAATCAAAATAGTAAATAAATAAAAAGGATGTTCGTTAATTTCATGACCAAGGGTTGTTTAATAAAAAAATAGTGATCTGATCTTACTTCAAGTGTTTTGACATGACGGACAGACAGGCAGACAGGTTAGGCTTATTGATAGGGTAGAGTCAGTGGCGTAGCTAGCATGAGTGGCGGATATTTTAGGTGTCACCCCAAAACTCAATTAGGAACATTATTTTATTGGTGGCAGTTATGCAATCTGCCAGTTTTATGAATTGTTATAGATGGCACTCACTACTGATGTCCACGGTCGGGTCGGGTGTCACCCCTAAGCGGGTGACCCCCGGTGCGGGCCTTCCCTGCCGCCCCCCCCTAGCTACGCCACTGGGTAGAGTTATGGTATAGTATGCAATATTATGTCTATGTCTTACTTGTAATAATCCGTCGCAGGCACAGCATCCTTGAGCTTACCATAGCCATCCCGCGCCTTCTCAAAAAGCTCCCTGGCACGGACGCAAGCTGGTGCAACTTGAATTTGAAACAGCAATTCTTACTAAGATGGCTCAGTTTGATATCCATATAAAAGTAATGTGCATGCATATTAGTATTTTATAGTGTAAACACATAAGATAAACTAGCGGTACTGCTGTCATACTTGACTTTACACTTTTAAACTTGAGTTCAACATGTTCAATAAACAAAAGTAAGTAATTTACTTTTGTTCATATTATTTTTGATATGGCATGAAAGTCATGAAAAGAGTACAAAATAAATTCTAAGCCATTATTCAGTTAAACACGATTTAATTTTATGTCGGTAGTTACATTACCTGTAATTAGTGATATAATAATTTAACTTACTGCCGGCCTCGTTGTGGTGAATAACCTGCAGAACAGTCACCGCCTCTCGAGAGTTCTGATCGATCTCCTTGCATACTGCGCGGATAACCTAAAAATTGAAAATTATTTTATAGCCCTCCATGACTCGTGTTTACAGTAAAAGAACGTTAACAACTAATACAACTATATAAATTCGAGGATAGACTACTTAAAGCCCAGTTGGCAGTTGAAATTACAGTTTTATATTGAATTAATAATTCACAAGTAAATCGATCGGTTCGTGTTTTAGAGTTTACCTCTCTCAATTCTTGTTCTTCGTGCAAACCCTTCTGAAACTCTGTGAATATAGACGTTATTAAGTGATTATCACCCATTATACAAATATTGTTAAACGCCTTCTCTGATATTCTCAATCGGTTGTCGGTTGGTTTTAGATTAGATGTAAATAAACAAATTGTATGTATGTATACGCGACGCAGCCGGGCGGAAATCGGAAGAACGCGCGGGGCGGTGCGGGGAAAAAAAGGATATGCAAGTGACGTTTACGTTTCGTTACACGGAACGCTTGTTTTCTGCTAACATTGTAAGTCTTGCAGTTTAATTAATCTTGAATTAAGATTAATTAAACTGTAATGCTTATATAGATTTTTCTTCTTCAAATACGGCGTTACTTGCGGCGGAGCCCGCGAATGGCATCGCCGCGTCAATAACGGCGACGCGACACCCGCCACTCTCTATGCCCCGTCTCTCGTCAGAAGAATCGTACCATTCGTACATTACCGTATGTTTCTCGTGATCCTGCTATATCTGTCCTATTGCACGAAAAGTGCACCTAGATTTGATCACAAAAATCTTCAGATGCCCGAAGGGCAAGCCACCCAGAAATGTTGCACTTTATAGTGAAACGGCAGTGTATCGCACGACGCGGCAACGTGCCATTTCTAGGGCGCCACGCAGTTTCACGTTAACGACGCCGTGCCGTGGCGATGTGGACAGGGTCTTAGGCCTACTGTAAAAATGTTACCTGTTCAGACAGCCTGGTACACTTATCCATACGAGCTATCTCTACTGGTAGGGTTAATTGCACATTTTTGTAGATTTATTTCTATCGGTACTACCGATTCGGTAAGGATAGATGCACTGTCCATTTCCACTATTCCCTACTCTACCAAAGCTCTGTAGGGAAAAGTGTACTAGCTGCTTCAGACTTGCAAAATTAGATGAAACCAAGAGGTCAATCAAACAAACTCGTTGAACACCAAAGGTTTATTACATAATTAGCCTGGAGGCCATTTCAGCTGGCGTCCTCCCAGGATGTGGATGTGCAGGTGAAACACGCTCTGGGCGCCGTTCTTGCCGTCGTTGATGACGAGACGGAAGCCAGACTTGTCCAAGCCTTCCTGCGCTGCCACTTTGCGGGCTACGGTCAACAGATGACCTGTAAAAGAAGGTCAAATTTGAATATTAATTTTTTATAGATATAAAGGTCTAATAATTTTAAACTTAAACAATAATTATGTGGGTATTAAGTCTACTTTAGTTTATTAGAAAACATAATAATAGTAAACATAACAAGAGCCCATCTGTGGCCCGTTTCACGAAGAAACAAGTTACAAATTACAAGCGGAACTCCCTTTCTAGCAAAAGGCGTTAGAAAGAGACTTCTGCTTGTAATTTGTAACTTGTAGCTTCGTGAAACGGGCCTCTGGACGCTCGGCGTAGTTTTAAATGAATAATAACACTATTGCCTCATGTACTCCTAACTTCTAAGACTAATATACAGATATCTCAAAGACCAGTTTTATTGGTCCAAACTCAGCCGATCTAATACTAGCTATTGAGGGGTTACTATGGCCACCTTCCATCCTCATAATCGTACCAGCTCAATAGTATCATATTATATTATCATTTGAATTTCATAACTATGCAAAATTTCAAATTAATTTCACAATTACAAGCAGGTTATAATCAACATTCAAGATGATATTACATTTTCATTAGTTAAAAGTGAATAAAAAAAATAAAAACTAAATTTTTCAGACACCAAATTCATTTAGAACAGCATCCTCATTTTTCCCAAGGGTTATAAAACATTATTGATAAAAAAAAGGAATAATTTGGTGATGAGTGTGATGACTTTTACAATTTACCTAGTAGCTGCTCATCTGAATCTTCAGCCTTGGACAACTGAGTAATGGGTTTCCTCGGGATTATCAAGATGTGAGTCGGAGCTTGCGGCGCCACGTCGTGAAAAGCTACGCACTGAAAAATAACAAGATTATTATTTTATCTAAATATCTAAATGTACGAGAAAATAAAAAGTTGGCAACATTTACTATCTAACCTATAAAAGAATATCTTTGTTGTGCAACACGTTTAACTACCCGAAACTTTGTACTTTGTCTTTTGTTGTCTAAAAATCTTTCAATCATAATTAATCTTATCGTGATTTTTATAAATTTGTGCGAAATTCTTGCTAAAACAGCTGACTGATAATATGTCACCAGCCGGTACCAAATTAATCGTCAAAAGTAAAAAACCGTTTTATATCATTACCTCTTCATCCTCGTAGACAAATTTAGCAGGAATTTCTTTTCTCAGTATCTTTCCGAAGATAGTATCGCCGCCAGGGACTGCAGTTTGCGCTAGCTCTACCTCTCCGCCCGCCATTTTTTTCACGTTTGACATTTACTGATTTGACAGCTAAGCTTAAGCTATGGTGTGTTGTTTGTTTTTTTCTATGACAGCGAAATATGGCAAACGCATGGCAAACGAGCATGTTGATGTTGGTTGGTGCATTACGTTCCGATTTACGTTATTAAATGTTATAAATTAACAACAAGTATAATAAAGAATCGTACATACATACATACATGAACCCTGAAAACATTACACTCCTTTTTATGGGCAGCCGTGTAAAAAGATTAAAAGTAAAAAAGGATTTTTACAAAATCCAAAGTTTTGTTATCTCTTTCTCTTGATTTCGTCTAGAATGGGGAACGCGTTAATGGTTACCACCCAATAATATCCTTTAAAATACTCAATACATGAAAAATGCTACTCGCCAACAGATGGCGCTTTCTTTTACATTATTATCCGTTAGATGTCGCTTCAAAACCGAAATGTACTAGTTTTTTTTCTATCGTAAATTGTATAAAGTTACAAGTTTCTTCTATAAAGTCATAGTTACCAAACTTTGACTGTTTTATATATACCAGTAGCTGGTGCCCGCGACTCAGTTCACGTAGAAGTCGTATATCGCTATTCCCTCAGGAACTGTACTATTTTCCGGGATGAGGAGTAGGTACACTATGTCCTTCCCGGGACTCAAGTTATCTCTATACCAAGTTTTATCAAAATTGGTTCAACAGATATACAGAGTTACTTTCGCATTTATAATAACCACGAGCACGAAGCCGTGGGTAACTTAGCAGTACTATATTCAATAACGGTAACCTAAGACGGTAACAGTAACAACACCATACATTGTTTTTTTTTAAATAACTGATGAGTAATGTAATGACTAAACGAGGTGACCATTACAGAGATAACGTTTTATCACGTTATCAACGCGAATCACGATTACTTACCTTTCTACACCTTTTTAATCATTCCACAAAAACATTAGTTATTGACAACAATGGCCGTCGTTGTGAATAATTTAAATGAAATTAACTTTTTCGGTGTCAGACCTGCGGATTACATTTATGAAGACGAACAGGTAAGAACAATTTTTATTATAAACCTACTAAAGGACACTCACGATTTCGTTCGTATAGAATTAGTTTTCCGCTATTTCTTTATGTCGGGGGTCGATTTTCGAAAAATCCTTTCTTGTGCATCCTTACGTTACCGTTATGGAATATATTCCCTCCCAAATTTTGTATTTCTATTCTAATTCCAGCGGTTTAGACGTTGTCTGTCAATCATGAAATAGTTTAATATTTTATTGAGAGTCGAAAGAGTTTTTTTACGTTTTTATTTAACCTAACACGCCGCGGGTGGTATACAAGCATTATTATTATAATTACATTTTTTTGTTCGCTGTCGCGTTCTCGAACACAGCTCTAACGATATTCCTGAAAAATTACAGATTTTTCAGGAATTATCAGGTCAATAATTTATCTGTCAAGTTTCCCTTGGGGATCCCCTCTCTATAGTACAAATATAAAAAAAAAAGAATTTGGGCGCTAAAATATCTCGCGAGAATAGGTGCCTTTCATCCCGTGGTTAACAATCTACTATTTTTTCAGTGTTTTGTTTTCGACGAATTCGACAATCCACTAGCTCCCGTGCATTATGTAGTGGTTTCCAAAACACCACTTCCGAGGTTGTGTGAAGCCAAGGAAGAAGACGAAAAGACAATAGGTAAGTTTTTATAAATGTGTTTATGCGTCTTACATCACAGAACAGAAAAAACAGTAGAAGTGTCAAGTGGGCGTGTAACGTGTGGCATAGGTAGTTATGCGGAGTTCCGCATAACCTACCATACTTTTGCCGCGAACGCTTATTTCGATATTTCTGAAATAGGAAATAAATCCAGAAGCATGCCTTATTGTGCTATTTTGGATTGTAAAAACGATAGCCGCGCCAAAAACATTTTCCATGGTGGCGTGTTGTTTTTATGATAAGTAGTTTGAGTATTGGCGACAACAGGTCTGATACTAAGCGAAGCTCATGCCACTTCCACTGTTTTTTCTATTCCGTGAGGCAACCGGTGACATTACTAGCATAGAGGCATTCCATCTTAGTCCTCGGGGTTGGCAACGCATTTGAGGTACTCGGATTGCAGTCTTGAGATTGTAGTCTTGAAAATGTCTATGGTCTCAGATCCCACTTACTATGAGGTGGCCTGAGTGCTCGTGTGCCTTTTCCTTTCTTTTTTTAGGGTTCCGTACCAAAATGGTAAAAAAGGAACCGTTGTCCGTCTGTCTGTCTGTCTGTCTGTATATCACAGCAGGTTTTCTCAGCAACTACAAATGCGATCAACTTGAAATTTGGCATAGTTGTATAACTCGCTTGCCCGCATCTGTTTTTAGTATTAAAAATATGAAATTAATTTTATGAATAATTTAAAAATTGGGAGGTTGAAAAATGAAAGTGGTTTGATTATATTACTTATAGCAAATAGGGTGTCATATGAAAGGTCTTAATTTGCACATTTCAAAACTATTTTTTTTTTATTTTCTGTTATGTACTTTATGATTTATAGCCAAAAATGTAAAAAAAAATGACCGTTCCCCCCCTTATCTCACAAGTTTATCAATCAAAAAGTCTGAAAAAAATCCTGACGTATAGATAATTACTTATATTTTATGGAGAAAATAAAATGAAGTATTCATTATTTACAGTTTTTGAGAAATAACAAAAAACCTAAGAAAACCTGTATTAAAATTTAGGCTAGTCAAAATGGACCTTATTGCCTAAAAAATAAAGCTCATAACAAAATGAGTATTTTCTTTTGCAGTTACCAAGCATATTATCTTCAATACAGAACCCTCGGTGCGCGAGTCCGACTCTCACTTGACCGGTTTTTTTATATAACCTTCTGGTTCCAGGACATCTACTACTGGTAGCCAAGGATCTGGCGGTAGCCAGGGGTATCCACGACACTGGGTACCACGTGATGGTGCACGAAGATCATCGGTCTTCGAGGATGAGGGGCATCCACGTGTTCGGGCGAGCCCTGCAGCATATGCTGTGGCCGGTGGGCCCTGGCGCCAGGCTTTAGGGGTACAAATAAGGGGTTTATACTAAGGAATGCAAATAACCGGTTATAACCGGTTATTTTCATATAAAAACGGTTAATAACCGGTTAAATTGCATTCCCTAGTTTATACGTTATCTGAGTAGGTGAGGTAGTTAGTTATACTTACTTTTCCCTTTCAGTTAGATAATTACTTAGTCTCGGAAGATTTTTGTGCATTATAAATTCTGGTTTATGTAGGTACGGTTTTTACAGAAAACTTACATAAACTGAAGAGAAACGAGGGTTAGCTAGTTAGTAGAAGGTTGTTAATGTAATGTTAATGATTAAATAATATCAATGGACCTTTTAGAATTCGCCTAAATGGAAATTTATCATAACATAAAAGAAGAAGAAGAAATACATTTATTCACTACACAGAAAACACACAAATATACATAAATAAAAAAAAATAAAAAAAACATGGTTAGGTACCCAAAGATAGGTAACCATTCGAATTTGTCCTAATTTTTGTAAGTCATAATTTGTATTCTTACTAAAATCGTTTTTCTTTTCAGCATAGACATAAACCAAAAAAAAGTAAATTCACACACGAAACGGTTAGGTAGAAAACAAAACTTCTGATTTGGTATATCTTGCCGTATACAGTCATACATATAATTTGAACTTGGAGACTGACAGCTTTTGTTACTTTGAACATTGTTTCATCTTAATTTTAAATCTGCATATCTACCAAATTGTAGTTATAGTACTAATTTTATTAAAATATCCACTGTTAATGTCGGTTAAAATAAAATAAAATTAAGAGAAATACAGTGGTATTAAGTTTTGCATGAAAATTTGAAATCCCTTGTAACTTTCACCACATATTGATTAATATAATAACCAAGTTCATCTATTCTCGTCTTTACCTTGACTACTACCGCCATCTCTACGCGCTGCGGCGGCAACTTTCACGATCACCGAAATCAAAGAAAATTATAATGTTGGAAAATTACATTACTTTTTTAGCAAACAAAAACGATCATTTAATAATTCGTCCATTTTTTGTTGGTAATCGCCTGAAGGGCCAAAGAAAAGCCCTTGCGTTTATTTACTGTTGTTAATTACTTTTAGAAAAAGAAAAAGGGGCAAAGTTGAACATTCCTTCCGGAGACCAGTGGGCCTATTGCCTAACGCACTCGCAAGCGCAATCGACTTCAAAGAGGAACAATTGTTTTCATTTTGTATGCAGAGGGCTTTTTGTCTAATGCACTCGCAATCACGATCGTTATTATTTTGCAAATCGAAGGCTTGTCTGCATACAAAATGAAAACAATTGCTCCACTTTGAAGCCGATTGCGATTGCGTGTGCATTAGACAATAAGCCCTCAGATTCGATTTTCAAAATGAAAACGATTGTAACTTAATGGCACCAGTGTTCGACACTTTAAGCTGACATGCACCAATGATCGAGACTTAACTCTTAATTAAAACATCATACGGTCATAAATTGAGTGTTACAAAACAAATGAATGAAATGAATGACCCTTATCTTCTGTAAAATAAGAATCAGTGTCGATCATTGGTCCTTGTCGATTACTGGTTCCATTACGTTAATTGCAAGTGCGTTAGAGAATAAGCCCTCTGGGAATGGAGGGCCCAGGTACTGCCGGGCTCGCACCGGCTAAAAACACCAATGCCCCTATTACTATAATAGGGGCATTGGTGTTTTTTACCCTTATAGTAAGACTACGAGGAATAGGTCTCCCTCGTTGTCTAATAGGACCACGAGAAAACGGGGCAAAGGGCCCGACGGACGACGGACATATGCTACTAGGGTTCCTTGCTGACTACGGAACTCTAAAAAGGATTAAAACTGACAATAAAACGCAGAACAACAATCACAAACATTATATTACAATGACATAACATGAGCTCACTGCAGCGTACATTACGGCTGGGAATATTTGCCGATCACAGTCTTACATAGGTTATAGAACGCGACAAAACATACGAAATACTTATAACGAGTTAAGTTACGCCCACACCAATGCTTAAAAAACGGTGACGGTACGGAATCGCAGTGACGCGTCGTATCAGCACCGTTTTTGACGCACGCTCCCCACACCGCTGCTTAAAAAACGGTGTCGTTGCTTAAACAAAAGACGGGGTCATAGTAACAACATGGCGCCGTTTTTGACGTACCGTAATATACGCACCGTTAAGCATTGGTGTGGAGGGCATGCGTCAAAAACGGTGCTGATACGACGCGTCACTGCGATTCCGTACCGTCACCGTATTTTAAGCACCGGTGTGGTCGCAGCTTTAGTGCACCCCTCAGATATCCAAGCAATATTCCCTCCAAATTTCAAGTCTCTAGGTCCAGCGGTTTGGGCTGTGCGTTCAATCAGCCGGTATTTTTTTTTTTATATTTATAGATTTGTATCTTTGGAATTCTAATGAACCTCATAGTTTTAGTACCACCAGTATACTATTATTAATTATAAAAATACACTAAAATCCTTAAAAAATACACTGACAACGTCAGTTTGGCATACATATCCAATTTTTAAGGAGATGTTGGCCTAATTCTTGTGACTCATGTTTAATTTTTTCCAATCATGTTATATGTTCTTATAGCTAGATCAATGTAGGAGGACCCCTGTGGCAGCGCATATAAACACTCTTGTATGTTTGACTTTTCATAAATACTTGATACAAAGCTTACGACGACGTTCAGAAAATTAAATTAAACTATTTAAAATTACGAAATGGCTGTCACACAGACACAATCCCACTTACAAATTGTGTATAAATTGGCATCAAACTTTTACCTACAGTTAACATAAAACATTTTGTATTTGCTAGGAATTCTTACGTATTTGTATTAATAAGAAATCTTATTTGTAATGGTCCATTGTATTTACACAATGGCGTTTACTAGCGCCATCTATCGTCAATCGATTTTTGAGTTTCAACCGATCGATATGTCAATAAAGAGCACGCAAATTTTACCCAAGCGACAAAATCTAAAAAAGGCGTTCTGTTATTATTTCAATCATTTCAGTAGGTGTGTTTATTTGGGTTGAATCTTTCAGCTTTTAAAGGAATTTGTCGCTAGCGTTTTTTTTCTGAGATACCTATGTTATTCATACATATATACGATGATAATATAATATGATCGTGTCCAAAAGCTGATCTGATGATGTAGCCGGAAGATGACTAGAGCTCCTTGAGGCCTTCGAAACGAAACTATCAAGTTTAAACGTGAAATTGATCTCGATAGTGCAAAATTACAAAAAGCAAGCTTTAAACAACCCAAATATTAAAAAAAAACGTTGCTAACCAACTTTAAATCGTTATAAATACTAAATGGTCATTCAAAATGAAAATGATGAAAGAAAACTAAAGATCATTTAATAGCAATTTAATGATAACTTGTCATAGTTAGTCGAACTTATTTTTTTCCTTTTTTACAATATGGCGCCTTATGTTGCCGCCAAATTCAATAAAATACAATCGGGATTTTTAAAGTTTGCTTTTTATTTATTAACCTTTCGTATGCCAAAAGCTTCACATACTTTCACTCATTGAATACAAATCGGACACATTCCAAAATAATTTGCTCTTGCATTGACAATCTTATACGAATAGCTTCTAAATTTAAAATGCAACACTGACTGATTTTGGAATGTGTCCGTTTTGTATTCAATGAACGTTTTAATCCTATCGTCTGCCAGGCTATGACGTCATCGGTGTCACGTGACCGAGGTAAATTGCTTGCTCGAAAGTGATTTGACGTTTCGAGCAACTGAATGCTATAAATTGAATTTTTCCGTTTTTTTTTACAGTCAAATTAGAACCCATCTTGAAGCTAGTAAAATTCAATTTCAAATAACCCGATTAAGCCCCTTAGGGACGGATACGACACTAGGCATACGAAAGGCTAACCCCAGAGTAAAATTAAAAGCATAACACACTTTTTTGACATATGGATTGACCAAAAGTAAAGTTTTTTGTTTTGACAAAACCTTCCTTCGAAATATGGACCGAAGTTCCAAAATTCAACAAATGGGTTAAACTTAAGCCTCTTTTCAACTCGACAAAACCATTTTCCCTTTGACGTGTTTATGTTAATGTTTTAAACTCGGCCGCCATTACTGTCAAGTAAACAAGAGCTATCAAAACGTTGACATCACGGAAATACGTCAAAAACATACATAAACTCACGCCTTCATTCCCAGGGAGGGGAGGAGCAGAGCTACAGAATTACCAACAACCCTAAAAAAACTTGTTGACAATTCTGTAACCATATTTTGCACAGTCAGGCTAACATATTTATGTTTACCAGCAGATTTCGGAATATACGGGGCAAAATGAAATGACAGCTAGGGATAGCCTACATCGATAAATTCAATTATCGATGCTTTTCCCATATACTAGTGATTGCTCCAAGTTTTGTTTGTAAAAATATTTTTTAAAATAGCAACATTATTTTGGTTATTCTTTATTTTAAAAAGATTTTTGAACCTTCACTCATGATCATCATATTTTTTTTTTGTATTTCAGAATTACTGTCCCATTTACTATTGTTAAAATAAACGATCAGAATTTGTTACAAATTTTCGGGCTAACTTCTCCGTCTCGACTGAGGAATCCATTTCAGGTGGCTAAAAGACTTTTAAATTTCTGTGGAAGTATAGTAGGGACAAAAAGAATTTAAATAATACACACTTACAATGCTGGGGGCGATCACTAGTATACGGGAAAAGCGTCGATAATTGAGTTTATCGATAAAGGCGATCCCTAGCTGACATTTCATTTTGCTCCGTAAGTATATTCCGAGGTCTGTTTACCAGCGTGTTAGTGACAGGTTGCAAGCCCATCGCCTAACAGTACTACACAAGCCTTTATTCCCTTATTCGCCTCTTCACGTCAAAAACAGTAAGGTTTTACAGTATAGACTCTAGAATCACTGCCTGCATTGTCTTCTGCACCAGCAGTAGGTAGCTCGTGCTGAGTCTGATCCCTTTGCTACAGCTTATGTTATAGTGTAATATTTAGTTAACCCGGCGACACTCGCTACGGTTAAAAAATACCACACAGTAGGTGAATTTGAGTTTTAAAATTATACTATCAAGATATAGCGAAATACCGCAAAATACCTAGCGAGCAACGCCGAGTTAAGAACAATTTTACAGCTGTACACGAAAGGCAATAAAACATTTTTCTTTTATTTTTATGAGACAAATACTTGGTCTTGTCTTCAATATATGTATTTACAACTTACGCTATTTATTTATACAAAATGGGTGAATTTGTATAAAATTGTAAAATCTTACATTAAAATGAACGACTGTGATATTTAAATTAAATAAAATACACTGAAAATAAATTAAAATATAGTTTTGCTAAATTAAATTAAATTAACGACACTATTTTCGAGCAGTTTTTCTTTAAATTTAGGGACTAAATAAATTGCCAAAACTGAAATTAACATGTTTTGACAAAAAAAACTAACTATATAAGAGAAACAATAAAACAAGATTTGAATGCATGTTACTTAACTGATATACAAATTTACATATTTTTTGGCTAAACCGTGTTTTATAAACACTTCCAAAACATTAATATTTACCATTTCATTTTATATCTAATTTAATATACATTTTACATATTTACTTGGCCGGTCTATATCTAAATTACAATTATTTAGCCTATTAGGACGTTTATACAAACTGACAATAGATGGCGCGGTTGACACGTAAAAGATTGTTTCGTAGCGACATCTAGCGGCAACGGAGCCACAACCATTTAGAATGTGCTATTGTATGTGCTATTCGAAGAACTATGTTTAGTTAAAAAAGTAGAAAAGCTATCCGTATAGTATAGTACAAAACGTATTATAATATAAAAGCTTCAAAGGGCCACTTACAGCAAAAACAAAAGTATAGTTTTAGACTTATGTACAGTGCAACCATTTTCTTAATAGCGAACGGCAATCTTCGTTTTTATATGACACACGAGTGACAAAATATACTGTCAGTTGCGAGTGCAAGCGTGATAGTGATAGGCAGCCGAAACCTAATAAGTAGCTGGGAATACTGTAGTGTCATGTTCAAATATATCGTACCTTATCTTTCCCAAGCTCGTGTCTGATCGAATAGTTGAGATAGGAAAAGCACTCATGTTCCCTAAAGAATAAAGACTACTTTCCTATCTAACTATTCGATCGGTTACGAGGTTGAGAAAGTAAAGGGACGATATGGCACTGGGGCTCTATTCTCCTCGGTAAAAACATATTGCTTTAGACATGTTATAGTGTTTTCAACTCCGCCGCTATTGTCAAGGAAATAAGAGCTATCAAAACGTTTTATTATTGCCATCGACGGATAAACAGACGGACCCACCTAATGGGAAGTGGTCACCGCCGCCCATGGACATTTGCAACGCCAGAGGCGTCACCAACACGTTGATAACACGATAACATTTCACAAGTCATATGATTTTACTGAGTGTAATAGAGCGCGTGTGAGACTTAAATTTAACGTCACCTCCTAAGGCCCAAGGTCCTACCCATAGTACTTATTGACTTTGTCATTCAGACCCAGCTCCTACGACAGTTGTGTAGTCAAAGCGTACCACGGTCCTACCAGTAGAACTTAATAGAAAACCCGCCAATAGCGTACGACGGTCCTACCAGTAGGACTTAATAGAAAACCCGCTATTTTGTCTTCTAAGTACTTGGGCCTGAATGAGTATAAGACAATAGTACTACTAATAGGACTACGGACCCTAGTGACTACATGCTGAATTTTTCGTTGGGCCTTAGGAGGCTATAGAAAAAGTTTAATAAATTATATCAGAGATTTTAGTACAAATCTAACAATAATTTTTTCATTAAATATGAAGTGATTTACAGTTTTTGATCGACAAGTGCACCCACAGAACCTTTATAACTTTGTGCAACGGCTGGACGGATTTTATTATACCAGATGTTTTTCTTTTTATACTTTACAATATACCTCATACAGTAGTTAAAAAAAAATACTACACTCTAAGGTCAACTGTCTTTGGACGTTAAAAGGTCATATTCATATGTGAAACATATACTAAGTTGAAGGGTCGACCTTGGCGATTTTTTTTATGAGAAGCTATTCCAAAAATAACACTACATTTTTGATGACTGTACAGTATGTCTTATAATTTATTAAACTAAACACACGGTTGCGGAAATTTAAATGGTTACACAGCGCCATCTATTATCCGCTTTTGTATCCATACACCGCCATCTATCGTCAGTAACGCCTCACTAACGCCCGTTTCCAATATACGAACCGCGGATAGATTTGCTCAGTAAATGTTTAAGTAACCAATTGAGAAAGACCACAGATCTTATTTTTAAAGGGCGGCTGACGGATGAAATATGGTGAGGAAAGCATAATATGGATAAGACTTTTATTAAATTTCGTCTACTATTTATTTTTAAAATATATAGCGTTTTTGTTATAAATCAATACATATTTTGTATACGAATACGCCCCTCTTACGTCTGTAGATGTATAGATCATTTTCCCTATATAATTAGATAGTGAACTATAAAAGGAATGGACTGAAAATACCTAATATAGATTATAGAAAGAAATAAGATTATTTACTTCAACCAAAAAATCTATAACATTTTTGGAATGATGCTCGGATGTTCGACATTATTTTGACGTTATTTGCATCAGTTACTTATCTTACAGATGGCACTGGATACACTTCAACCCTTTAGGATCTTTTGTGCAACTACCCTCTTAAACACTAAGCTATTCGAATGTGCAGGTTTCCTCACGATGTTTCTTCCCCGTAAAAGCATCGTGTAATGTGCTTAAGTAAAAAAAAGTTATTGGTGTATCATGACCGTAGGGGTTCGAACTCGGTACTGTCGAGGTCAAAGATATGTACACACTTTGTACTCGACTGTACCTTACGATCACGAGTCTACATCATAAGCCACTATGTTACCCACAGAACAGAAAAAACAGTAGAAGTGTCAAGTGGGCGTGTAACGTGTGGCATAGTTATGCGGAGTTCCGCACAACCTACCAACTTTCGCTGCGATCGCTTATTTCGATATTTCGATATTTCTTAAATAGGAAATATATCAAAAAGCATGCCTTATTGTGCTATTTTGGAGTGTAAAAACGATAGCCGCACCAAAAACAATTTCCATGGTGGCGTGTTGTTTTTATGATAGTTTGAGTATTGGCGACAACAGGTCTGATACTAAGCGAAGCTCATGCCACTTCCAGTTTTTTCTATTCCGTGATGTTACCAACGCTCTAAAGAGACCTTAAAGATTATCTTTCTTTGTGTTTAATATTTTGTTTCTTCTTGGTTGATTAGTGTATTGAGTCACGTGGTTTTGTTTGTTTACGTTTGGTTAGCTATTTAATCAGACAAAGTATATCCGCGGTTGAAATTAGAATATTAGTGCTTTTACACAGAGCAAGTAGCTTACACATATTAAGGCACTTGGGTTGGTTATAAACAGCCCCCCCTGTTTGACCCACTTGTTTGGTAGATTTTTTTAAATGTATATGGCATAATACTCGCAACTTTTAGCATAAGTGTCAATAAGCAGCACTTATATAGCATAGTATTGTTTCGCAGAAATCATTACGCAATAATTAAGTTGGTAGAATAATCTTTTTGCATAACTTTGATGAGTCGAATGTAAATAAAAAAAAAAAAAATATATCAGGGGACAATGTCACACCAATTGACTTAGTCCCAAACTAAGCTCTAGGCTTGTACTATTGGTACTAGACGACGATATAAATACTTACATAGAGAAATATATACTTAAATACATAGAAAACATCCATGACTCAGGAACAAATATTCGCGCGCAGCACACAAATATCTGCCCTTATCGGGGGGATGTTCGTAATTTTTTTTCATATTTCAGTATTTCTTCAACATAGTAAAGACAGTAGCGTGAAAGCAAGGCAGCAATATGTGCCTGAGGGGCTATTGTCTAACGCACTCGCAATCACGATCGTTTTCAAAGTGGAGCAATTGTTTTCATTTTGTATGCAGACAAGCCTTCGATTTTCAAAATGAAAACAATTGCGATTGCGAGTGCGTTAGACAATAGCCCGTCTGGTCTATTAAAAAAAGCCCTAACAATCGTTACTACCCGAGTCGCTTCTGCCCGACCCATGTCGCTCGGTTGCTTCGCTCGCTCCCATCCTGCGATATGACCTTTATACTAAATTATTCTGCGATATGACCTTTATACTAAATTATTCAGCGATATGACCTTTATACCAAATTATTCTGCGATATGACCATTATACTAAACGAAATTACTCGTAATGAAATTCGATCTCCTCAATAGTATATTTAAAAATCGACCAAACAATCATTCGAATATTTACCAATTATACTAAATATTTTATGCCAAATACGTTTCGGACGATAATATAATATCGTCGGTGAAACTGCAAAACCGCGTAAGTAACATTTTTAATAAGGAGCAAAATGCAACTTTTTAAGAGCGTTGCCCATAATTTCCGAAAATCGAATTTCCGTTCCCATTTTTTCCTGATTTTATTTTTTCCCAATCGCGTATTTTCCTATCCGAATTTCTCCCAATTGCAATTTTTCCACTTGTAATTAGGTCAAAAAAGGAAGGTAGGTTTAGGTTATGTTAGTTTTGCAGCAGGCCCGAAGGACCCAACCGCACAGAAATAGGAGCTCCGTCGACACTATCAAATTAATTTCTGGAATGGAAAAAATGCGTCAGGGAAAAACGAGACAGTGAAAAAACACGATAGTGAAAAATTAAGATCGGGAAAAAATGGGAATCGAAATTCTGCAACCAATAAAATTTGATTTTCAGAAATTATGAGACACACTCCTTTTTAATAAGACACTAAGGTTTATTTTGCTCTATCATAAATTGATTAATTACGCGGTTTAGCAGTATCACCGACGATACGCCAAATACACGGCACTCAGCTAGCATACTGCTCGCGCAAGTATCTCGCGCCTACGCTCCAGCTACACGCTCCGTGTAAAAGCACCATTAGGCTCGGGTAGAGTAAGTGCACCTACGAGCGCCAGTCGGGGTTGTACTCCGTCCACGCGAAGTCCGGCGCGAGGTAGATGCGGCGGCCTTTGATGAAGCACTGCACTATGCCGCGGTATGCTGTCCGGGGCACTCCGCTCTGGAATATAATACTGTATATGACGAGAAAATCTCACACAAATTGACCTGTATGATTATTTTTTGCAGACCTCGCTAACACCCTAAGGGTGCGGCTCCACTGAGGCGGAGACGAGCGGAGCAGAGAGGAGACGTGTAGGTATTGACCAATCATATTAGTTGAAATCCACATCTCGTCCCCGCTCCGCTTCAGTGGAAACAGTCAAGCGGAGACGAGTGGAGCGGAGAGGAGACTTAATTGCATTACTACATTGTATCACTCCACTCAGCTCCGCTCGTCTCCGCCTCAGTGGAATCACTTAGCTCTTTTCACAGCTCTGCTCCACTCAGCTCCGCTCGTCTCCGCCTCAGTGGAGCCGCAGCCTAACTCTTTCTATTGTAAAAATTGAAAATGTCTAGTTTCAAGGTGAATGGATAATATTTAGAGGTTGCACAAATTGACTATTCAGGAGCAGATTTTCAATGTTTATTATTTTCACAAAAGCAACAAACAATAACTCTCCTCTCTTCTCCTTTCCTGTCAACTTATGTTAAACGCTGATGTTGTTGACCATCATCACCATTTTTTTCGGCCGGTTGCGAGTTTAGAGATACGATCAAATTCATAAAAAAATTCAATCTGTCAAAAATTAAACACCCCATTGACCTAGTCAGAAACAAACCCCCTTATTCAAAAGGCGCAATAAACCTATTTTAGTCAAATTTACCTAGTCCCAAACAGATCTCCTTATTCAAAACCACAGAACAGAAAAAACAGTAAAAGTGTCAAGTGGGCGTGTAACGTGTGGCACGGTTATGCGGAGTTCCGCATAACCTACCATACTTTTGCCGCGATCGCTTATTTCAATATTTCGATATTTCAATATTTCTAAAATAGGAAATAAATCCAAAAGCATTCCTTATTGTGCTATTTTGGAATGTAAAAACGATAGCCGCACCAAAAACATTTGGTGGCGTGTTGTTTTTATGATAGTTTGAGTATTGGCGACAACAGGTCTGATACTAAGCGAAGCTCATGCCACTTCCACTGTTTTTTTCTATTCCGTGGTCGCGCTCACCCGGAAGTCCTTCATGAGGCCGAGCTTCTTGGCGGCGCGCTCGTAGTTGTGCGCCGTGCTGTAGGCCACGCGCGCCGCGCCCGCGCCGCCCGCCTGCGCCTGCGCCGCCGTCTCCTCGGGCAGCCCGTACACGTACGACTGGAACTCGCGGTCGTACTGCTCCTGGGGACCACGTTACACTATGTTATAAACCGAGATCGGACAAGCTGGCGTTACTATTCGCAATAATGTGGACATGACTCCAAAGATTATACAAGGTGTTACAAAAATACCCGTAAAGCCGAAAGGGGGTTAAATGGTGCCTTATAACAAGTCCATTTACAATATTTGAGAACCGCACTATCACCGTATGACTTACAAGCAAAAAAAATAATCATTATTGTTTTAATTGATGTGCAAACGCTATTTCAGTAAAATTAAAGATTAAACTACGCAGAATGTTTATGTACATTTTTACCTAATTCGTGAAACGATCAAGAGACATTAATAAAATGTACAGAATTCTATTAGATAGATATTACAAGTCGAGTTTTGGAGTCGTAATATTCTGAGTTAGAAAACATCGTCATTTTGGAAAAAAACACGAAACAATTGTAGAGTATCGATAAGAAAATTTGAAATTAACAACATAACATTTTTTCTGTCTTGACGTTTTTTGAAGCCAGTACTTAAGCATAATAACATCATAGTATTGAACCTTTGTGAATGAAAACCAGAAAAACCATTAAAGTTGACAATTATTAAATTGGTAGGTTGGCCTTTCTGTTAAATAATCTATGCTAACTCCGGTTCCCTGACATGACAGCTTACTAGGGTTGACAATATTTTTGGCTTTGATAATTTATTATATTTTTTACGGGGTATTTTGTAACACCCCAATTAATAATTAATTGATTTCTTACCTGAAATTAAATTTTGATCCTTTGCAAGACAGTTAAAAAGAGAAAATGGAAAATACCCTCGGAATCCTATTGGCATGACCATATTCCCATTAAGCTTTTTAAGTTTGCTCTATTAACATCAGAGAATTGCGAAAGGAGTTTCTCAGCTCATAAATTTATTTTAGACGTGAAAAGAAATAAACTATCCACGAAAAAAATCTAAAAATAGCAACAAATACAAATAATATATTTCCAAATATAGTTACATACAAACTGTTTAAATACTTTAAGAAACCTAAACAATAACAAGTCTTTTTATTAATTACTTATTACTGTCCTGCAAAGGATCAAAATTAATTTCAGGTAAAAAATAAATAAATTTAATTATTTGAATTTAAATAAATCTGAGTCGTGTCCACACTAATCGTGTCCACGCGAGTAATGACACCAAATTGTCCGATCCCTGATTATAAATGAGAAATGCTTATGTATATAAAGTTCAAAATAAATAATGGGTCATAAACATAATGTTTTTTCTGAAACCGTTAACTTTTCAGGATTGTTATGAAACAAACCTAACCTAAGCTAATAGGTTCTTTCTATAACTATAAAACCGGCCAAGTGCGAGTCGGACTCGCGGACGGAGGCTTCCGTACCATTATCTATACAACATTAGCAAAAAACATTGTATAGGAGCTCCCCCTAAATATTTATTATATTTTTATTTAATTACTTATTTTTTAAGCGAATATACAACTTAATATTCTGTGAATATTTCAAGCGTCTACTTGTTGCCGTTATTAACATCGAGCAAAAAAGGGAAAAAAATCACGTTTGTCGTATAGGAGCCCCCTTAAATATTTATTTTATTCTGTTTTTAGTTTTTAGCAGCAGAAAAACATCTGTGAAAATTTCAACTGTCTAGCTATCACCTGCCAGCCTGGTGACAGACAGACGGACAGACGGACAGCGGAGTCTTAGTAATAGGGTCCCGTTTATACCCTTTGGGTACGGAACCCTAAAAACGATACGGATGATATGATGCGTCACTGCGATTCCGTACCGTCTTCGTATTTTAAGCAGCGTTGGGTTCGCACCTTAATATTATAAATGCAAATGGGTGATTCTTTGAGCGTTTCAACCGCCTGATTACAGTGGACATATTTTTAAAGAATTGGGCGTATATTTTGATGCCGTTTTTGGATATTTGTTAGATGTCCGGTAAACTTAGATACCTAACCAGAAACGAAATCGGGATCTGCAGCCACTTCTACAAAAATGTGTCCCGAAAAATGAGGCGGTTGAAACGCTCGAAGAATCACCCAAATGTTTGTGTGAGAGTGTTAGTCGTGATATTATCTTTTTTATTTCGTTAAACAAGGATGCTTTTTTTTGGAGAAACACTTTTTCAAATTAAATTGTCCTGTTTTGTTACCCAGAACAAAATTTTATATTTTAGAACACTATTTTTTTTGTTATTGGTAACAAAAAAAGAGCTTCCAAATGTGTTACCTAAATAACATGGTAACAGGTTATAACATTAAATTGAAAATGCCAATAGTATTACTATGGAGTTAGCCACTTTCTTTGATGTTACCTAAAGTCGTCGTCAACAGAACTTGCAAAAGATGTAAACAAAACCAAACGAACCAATTCACCATGATTACTGCATAATCACGTACTTTTAAGATCAAGTGAGGTCTTTGCAATGATAAACACTAGATCATTATTTTCATATTAAGTTTAAGATGAAATAATTATTAATTATACATTATTTTTAATAAAAACACGCTTGGTGAATATTTGAGGTTATGTGTCAAACAGTACTAATTTGTTTATATCGTTCACAAGTTCTATTGACGGCGACTTTAGGGTGTTACCAGACCAATCGATCGATCGCCGATCGACAGCATCGATTGACGTCGATCGAAGTCGATCGATTGGTCTGGTAGGAACTATCGATCGACGGATATCGTTCGACTAACCAATCGATCGATCGCCGGTCGACGTTGATCGACTGGTCTGATAGCTTTAATTGATGAAGGAACTATCGATCGACGTTGACTAATCAATTCTACCATCGATCGATGCCGTCGATCGACGATCGATCGATTGGTCTGGTATTCCCAGTGTGTTACCGAAAGCAAGTAGCTGAGGTTGAGTTTCGAGAACTGCACGAACTGCATGTTTAGCTGCATGTAGCGGAGATGCACGTCGAAATAGAGACCCTTGCTCACGCCCACCTGCAAGACAAACAATCAAAGCTGTAACTATTAAATAACGTTCATTGAATACAAAAAGTGTTGCATTTTAAATTTAGAAGCTGTTGGTATAAGATTTTCAATGCAAGAGCAAATTATTTTGGAATGTGTCCGTTTTGTAGTAAAGTGCGTGTCGGACTCGCGCATCGAGCGATCCGTACGGCTTTTACGATACAACCAAAATAAAAATATGTGGAAAAATAACGTTTCTTGTTGGGACCCACTTTATTATATCACAACACATATTGTGAAAACAAAAACTTGCTCTACTACGGTTCCATTATAAAAACACGTCCAACCAGGTCTATCTCTTTGAGATACGATGCCATAGACAGCTATTGAAGTGTCCTACGTTACCAATACAGACGCGGGGTGCGGGCGGCGCGACGCGGCGCGAAACGAAGCGAACGCGATCAAACAGTATGATATTTTTCTCAAAAATGTCCTGAAATGCTGACATTACCATCTAAATATTGAGACGCGAAGTACATAGTTTACTGGCAGTTCTCAAATTAAAAAAAAAACATTGCGTGCTCGCTACACAAGCCCGCAATGTTGCATATAAATTCAATTATTATCTAACTTGTAACTTTTTAAAAAGTGAAAAGGGCCATAATAAAATGAGGGCACAAGTCTTATACATCCATATTTTATTCGAAACATAAGATTTTTATCTGTGTCTGGAATAGCTTGTGTTTTTTTTAAACTAAGCTTGCGTTTCTCCTTGTCATAAACAAAAAGGCTGTAAAGAGTGATGGTTTTTTCAAGTGTAATTTCTGCTTGTATGCAATTTAAAAAAATGAGTTCAAGCAATGAAGATTTTACTCCAATACAAAAATTTACTTGCGATTATTTGAGAAAAGCACTATATTTGCCTTGGCAGGAACAGCAATTGCGGGCTTCGCAAGCTCGTCCGTTTAAACCCTGGCATGTAAAAATATTTCGCGACCCCCCGTCCTTTGCTTTTTGATCATGAATGTTATTTTGTTATAAATATTCATTCCATACAACGTTTTCATTTATTTTACTGAGGTAGTTCTCTCGACCTCTTGCGACCCCCCTACAGAAACTTCGCGACCCCCCAGGGGGTCGCGACCCACAGTTTAAAAAACACTGGTTTAAACCAATACTCGGCCCGCAATTGCCTACTTCCCTGCCTAGGCAATAATGTACTATTTCGCGCGAAGCGACGCGGCGTCGGTTGTCGGCAGCGGAGGTAGGTCCCGCGGCGGGCGCTTTAAGCGCACGTAGGACAAGGCCGCCGCGTCGCACCGCTTCGCATTGAAATCGCGTGTCACCGCATCGGATCGCTTCGCAATTCCGTTCGCTTTGAATCGCCCACGTAGGATGTAGCCTTGGCCCACCCGCTATCGTTAGACAAAACTGTAAGGTCGCCGTCAATAGAACTTGCGAACTATGTAAACAAATTAGTACTGTTTGACACATAACCTCAAATATTCACCAAGGGTGTTTTTATTAAAAATAACGTATAATTAATCGTTATTTCATCTTAAAATTAATATGAAAATAATGATTTAGTGTATAAATCATTGCAAAGACCTCACTTGATCTTTAAAAGTACGTGATTATTGAGTAATCATGGTGAATTGGTTCGTTTGGGTTTGTTTACATAGTTCGCAAATTCTATTGACGGCGACCTTAGCAAGTCATACCTTTCCAAAGGAGTATGTCCTTGAGATCTCCGGTCGGATGCACGCGCGGCCGTGAATGTTCTGGGGGTCGCGGAGCCAGTCGTCGAAGAATCTAGAAACGCCAATAAATATCACGAGACAAACTTATACAGATTGATCTAGTCCCAAACCAAGGTCTTTTTTTATTGCAAGGAATGGCTGGCGTCCTACCTAAAGTCGGATTTTTATTCCTACAGAATAAATGTAAACAAAGGTGTGGCATATATTTTTTTAGTTTTATCATTCTCTTATTTTAGAAGTTACAGGGGGGGACCCACATTTGACCACTTTGGAAGTGTCTCTTGCGCAAACTATTCAGTTTGGAAAAAATATATATTAGAAACCTCAATATCATTTTTGAAGACCTATCCACAGATACCAGACACGTATGGGTTTGATGAAAAAAAATTTTGAGTTTCAGTTCTTATAATACGAGCTACTTACCAAGTTTCAACAGTAGGTATAGTTCTTATATTTTCGGAAAAAAGTGGCTGTGACATACGGACGGACAGACAGATATGACGAATCCATAAGGGTTCCGTTTTTTGCCATTTGGCTATGGAACCCTAAAAAGATGTCCAATATGTACTCACGCCTTGGGCCAGCGCGGCCGCAGCTCCAGCCAGGTTTCACGGCGCAGCATCCAGCCGAGCCCCGGGAAAAAGTCTGTCCGGTGCAAGAGTTCCGGCCTGGACATGTCGATCAGCCCCTTCTTGCCGTTGTCGTTCCACGCAGATACGCACCTGGACAGGAGAGGTGCACGGTTAACATTAGTGTCCGGCCGAAACACGTGCTTTTTTTGCCGAAACCGAAACTTTTATAGATGTGTTAAATTCGTTGAATATTATGAATAAAAATATTAATGGATTATTTCTAGACACATTTACAATAAACCAGTTTTAAGTCCTGTAGGTATGAAATGACCTTCTGCTGGAGTTTCTTGCGGCGCTTCTTCTCCGCAATGATGGTCTTGTCCGAAGCGCTGGTAGATTCACTCATGTTACCGACGTGTAAAAGAGCCCTCATGTGGCCTATTTACTGAATAAATATTTTGAATTTTGAATGAAACAAGTTCACTTATAAAAGTTGAAAAATGATGTAGGTAGGTATTCCGAGTTTTAATTTTAACAAATCACTCTCAGCCAGCCTCAAAATACTAGGTAGGTACTCATAACTTATGATCATAAGTTCTTTTATTTATTTGTCAAATAAAAATAAAATCAATTATGAAGTAAGTTTCGGCGCGACCGAAAGGTTCGGCACGTTTTTGACCGAAACCCAACCTTCGGCCGAAACATGTTTTTTATGCCGAAACCGAAACTGTAACTTCGGTCGGACACTAGTTAACTTTGACAAGCTATAGGCATTAAACATTTATTGGTCGTGTCGTTAAAGACACCGTATACATTGGGGCGAATTCGGATTGCGTTCTGTAATTTTTTACCGAGTTGTCGCACTGTATGTATTTTTTTTATATGTATGTTCATCGATTTCTCTGTCAATTATGGATCAATTTAAAAAAGTTTTTTTGTTTCGATAGAGTATACTTCCAAAGTGGTCCCAATTTCAACAAATCTGATGAGGGGATCTGTGAGGAAATATAGAGATTTTAGTATTTTTAGAAACAAGTCCAGCATTTGCATTCAGAAAGTATCATTTGATGAAGTGGAACTGATGATGATCACCACAGATAGCCACCGGACTCCTCAACGGTACCTATTTCAAGGGTAGGTAAGGGTATCAAGATATCTCGATTAAGATAGTTGAGCGACTATAACGAAAATTTTGTGTATGCCATTTTTAACTTTTATAAAATTCAAAGGAACGGAATTGTCTTGATTGTGTACTTTACCGGAGGTTTCCGTGGTAGGGGTGAGAGAGTAACCACTTTGTCAGTCAGTTAAAATCTAATTTAATTCATCAAAACGTGAATCCCGGAATACCGGCACATGTACCTAAGGCGTGAAATACAGAGTAGCGGCGCGGCGCTGGTAAGTAGACAGGTGGAAGCAGGCAAGAACGCGTTAAGGCGTGGAAAAGTCGCAGACGCGATGCTAAATTATACAGAAGAGGCGAGGACGCGGCGAGGACGGGGCGAAGGCATGCCTTTAGCGGCCTTTACACGTAAAGTTCGGAGTGCGGGAAACGCCACGCGCCATTCCAATTTTCCAATCTTCGTACCGAACCGTACATTTTATACTATTTTACTATTACAGTTGCATTTACACGTACGGTTCGGAACGAAGATTGGAACGGCGCGTGGCGTTTCCCGCGGTCCGAACTTTACGTGTAAAGGCCGCTTTTTCCGCGCCTACAGGAGGTGGCGCGCCTTTTGTGTGTATTTCATTACTTGGCGCTTTCTTACATTTTGTATGAAAAAGGTTTGGGGCGCGGCACATGCCTGCGCCTTGCCTGCGCCGCACCGCTTCTGTGTATTTCACGCCTTATATACCGGATCGAGGCTAGCAATAAATATTTTACTTCGCGTATCCACAACTGAGTTTATTTTTAATAACCTTTGACCTTTTATCTTATCAGTCATTGATATAAGTTATAACTTACCATAGCGTAGGGTCCTTGAGCAGAAGCGGGTACGTGCCGAGGAAATACTCGTAGAAATCCGGCGAAATGTCGAGATCATCTGGAAAACAAGGTTCAGATGACCTTTTGACTTGACCTTGACATTGACCTTGTAACGATATGCGGCATCGAAATCGTTAAGAATTTAACAATCTTTTGTTAGAAAAAATATTTTAATTAGCCAAGATATTAAGTATATTTAAATTCAATTTTGCTGAGTTTCTTGCGGCGTTTCTTCTCGGCAGTGGTCTCCTCTTGGGAAGCGCTGATAGACTCCTGACGTGTAAAAGTGCCCGTGCGGCCTACTTACTAAATAAATGTCTTTTATCTTTTTTTTTTTATCTTTTAATATGAAAATATTGATTTTCTAAGTGACACATCACTAAGAAGACTAAAGGGTGGGACCACTTAGGACAGTGATCCCCAAAGTGGTCTATATCGACCCCCAGGGGTCGAGGATGACCTACAAGGGGTCCATGTGAGCGGAAAAATAACAGAGGGTCCGTGGAAGAAAATGAGGGTCCACGACAGTGGATCCCATTTAAGTACGTCGTGACTTTAATTTTGGCTTTTCATTAATGGAATGATCCATATTCATACACAGATAATAGGTACCTGGTAACCCATCATTATATCGAATTTCGCTTCATCGATTGTATCATTTCATCGAATTTCATTTCATCGATCGGTTAGGTTAGGTTAGGTGTAAAAGTGTATATTACTTGTCTCCCAAAAAAATTTAACTCATGTGGCAAGAAATGCCTTTCGATGAAATGAAAATTCTGCGTCATGATATGTTCGTTGAAAGGTGTTTCGATACAATAATAGGTACCCCGAAGCAACGGCGGGTCGCTAGTAATCAATAAATAAAATAATCAAAAGTTAAACCCGGTCATTTTTCAATCGGCCATCTTCCCTCGCTAGCGGTTTCCTACAATACACTCGTTGTTTTGGATCATATAGGAAAACATATCGAATATTATTTATGTACGTACTGGCCTCACACCTATTTATATTATTTTCAAGTTGTTATCACTTAAACATGTTTTCCTGCAGAGCTCCGTATTGTTGTTTAAAGTTCTGAGGTTAAGGATTATCATTGTTATAAGAAACAAATATTTATAAAAATATACAGGGTGTTAGGCAGAAGGTTGAACAAACTTCAGGGACTAAGTCTGTAGGTCATAATCATCAACTTTTATTCAAATCGCGAAAAAAAAACAGCTGTTCCATACATTTCGGCTGTTTAGCTCTCAAAGTTTGTATAGAACAGCTGTTTTTTTTTCGCGATTTGGATGTTGGTCCCATAATAAAAAGTTGATGAGTATGACCTACAGAGTCACTGAAGTTTGTCCAACCTTCTGCCTAACACCCTGTATAGAATGTGCGAGTTCTAAGCGGTACTTCTTCTCGACAGTGGTATCCTATTAGAAAAGGCTGGTAGGGACGAAATTTGAAAAAAGTGCCTACTTATGAAATTATTATTTCATCCATTTACTGTTTCAACTGAACTTAAAATTGGATCTGGCTGACCTTGACCTACAACTACAACCATAGCCTAGGCTCTTCCTCCCACTTAAACCCCTTCTACACAGTCGGAAAAACCACTAGTAGTTTCGGAGATCATGGGGGGAATGGTCAATTTTCGTCTTCTCTCACGAATAAAATCAAAATTATTTATTTTACAATAATAACAAAAATATATTTGAGATCTTCATAACGAGCCCTTTCATTAGATATATGACACAGTAAGGTTTTCAAAACTTTTTTTTTATTTCCTTATTTGTCCCCCAAAAATTACCATTAAAAAAACTTTGCTCATCTATGTTTGGGCCATAGGATTACACAATCCTACCAAATTTCACCTGATTTGGTCCAGTAGATTCGGAGCAAATTGGCTGTGACTGTGACATACGGACGGACAGACAGACAGACGCACGAGTGATCCTATAAGGGTTCCGTTTTTTTTTCATTTAAATCACTTGACCTTGACCTTTGAACTCACTGACCTTCAACAATGACCACAGCCTCGTGCTCCAGCGTTTCTAGCACGTGCGTGAGCGCGAACTTGAAATGCCGCGCGATCTTGTAGTAGCCCGCCATCTTGACAGGGATCTCGGAGAGATCTGGCTGTTGGATGAGCGTGATGGACGGGTCCTTGTCGGTGAACGCTTTGATTGTGTGGTAGGTTGCATTGTGACCGCAGTCCTGAAAGTTTAAGGATTGTAGAGTTTTAAAAGAAATACAGGGTGCCTCTGACCTTGGGGCTTTAAATGCAACGATCGATTCTACTCTCTAAACTGATCTACTTTTGTTCTGCAACATTAAAAAATAACTTAAGTTTAGATAACTAATTGATGTTAAAGTCTAATTGTAAAATCAGTGTATTAAATCATGGCTATATAATCACCTCTCTCATCTCATGGTACGGGGGCGACATTTCCTTAGTACGGGGGCTAAAGGAAAATGGAGAATTGGATCGCGTACATTGAAAATTACATTTAGTTTTATGAAAAACAAAAAAAAAACGTCGTTTTTAAAAAGTTGCAGAACTAAAGATGCTCAGTTTTGCGAGTATAATCGATCCTTGCATTTAAAGCCCCATGGTCAGAGGCACCCTGTATATGTATATCGAATTACTTAAAACATAGTTAAGTCAGGATCGTGGCAGTATTACTTAAAACATTGTACTTCGGGGCAAATTAAGGTAGTCGTAAAAATTTAAACATGGCACTTATTCTAAAGATACAACATTCGCACTTTATAAAAAAAGGAAAAAAATAACGGGAAGTTTGTCAAATGTAATTACTTATGCCAAATTGCACCGAGTACACCTTTTTTCCCCTGGTTAGTTATGACTATTGCATGGTTTTCAACCAATTGCACCCATTTTCTAGGGGGCGAATTTATTAAGGGATATATAAAGTTCAATTTTGAACCCATATAAAGCAATCAGAAAGGTTTTTATCAGTTCTTAGAATTATTTCCAGACTTTAGTGAAATTTCATCTAATTTGCCCGTAAGTACTACCAATCAATCAGTGAATGATAGATGCCGTTTTCCGTGTTTCAGTTGTTTGCATTTTGCTTGGCCGTTACATTCGATTAGGTATCTCTTTTATTTATAAGGATAATGTTTCTGCCTAATAAAAACAACTAGAGGACGCCCGCAACTTCGTACGCGTAGAATTAGTTTCCCGCTACTCCCACCATTTATTCCCGTTGGGGGTCAATTTTCGGAAAATCCTTTCTTAGTGCTCACTTACATCATGAAAGGAACCCCTGTACCAAATTTCAAGTTTCTAGGTTCAGTAGTTTCGGCTGTGCGTTGATACATCAGTCAGTCAGTTTAGCCTTTTATATATATACTAGAGGACGCCCGCGACTTCGTACGCGTAGAATTAGTTTCCCGCTGCTCCCCCCATTTCTTCCCGTTGGGGGTCGATTTTACATCTTACATCCTATTCATTTACATCATGATAAGAACCCCTTTACAAAATTTCAAGTTTCTAGGTAAGTACAGTAGTTTCGGCTGTGCGTTGATATGTCAGTCAGTCAGTTTAGCCTTTTATATATATAGATATAGATAGATTTGTCATGATTGATAAATAATAATCACTTAAAAAATGAACTTGTATTTTTAGTTTTAAAAACATTAAAAACGACGTCGTGAGTGAAGATACACTGATACAGCGATACATTCTGATTTGAACGGATACAAAGAGTGATTGATGAAAACGGATTGATTCATATATTTTTTATATATCTCTCCTGAGTTACCCATCTCTATTTCAATGCCAAAGCATCATATTCTTTGGACGTGTTCACATGCTCAGGATATTATTTATGGCGTTTAATTAATATAGATTTTATGTATTTTTTTATTATCATTATTAATTGGAGAAAAAACAGATATAGACAACGAACAGAATTTAGAATAATATGCTAAAGTCGCCGTCAATAGAATTTGCGAACTATGTAAACAAAACCAAACGAACCAATTCACCATGATTATGATTACTCGATAATCACTTACTTTTAAAGATCAAGTGAGGTCTTTGCAACGATTTATACACTAGATCATTATTTGCATATTAATTTTAAGATGAAATAACTATTCATTATACGTTATTTTTAATAAAAACACGCTTGGTGAATATTTGAGGTTATGTGTAAAACAGTACTAATTTGTTTACATAGTTAGCAAATTCTATTGACGGCGACTTTACAGAGAAGTATTAGGATTTAGTTTACTAATTCCATTTGAAGTCTCGAGATTGTAATCTATGGCCTCAAAGCACACTTAAGATCAGATTACTAAGGTTGTTTTTCGCCTATTGTAATCATATCGTTTACGACTTAGTTTTACTGCCAAGAAAGAGCTGTCGCAACATTAGCGTAACGATAAACAATGCACGTAAATCCTAACAATATTATTGAATGAGCTGTTTGCCCATGGATGTCGAGCCAGTGATGGGCAAAAATTAATCGACTAACGATGATTAACCTATTTAATCTAAAAAAAAATCGATTGATCAATCTTAGTCGATAATTTCGATTGATTTAGTCCCGATTAATTTAATCGTCGACTAATTATCAGCGACTAAATTTTTAATCGATTGATTAATTATATTAATTTTGTGTCGACTAATATTAGGAATAAGTAAGTTTCTTTTGTAAGTCTATGTTTCGAGTTCCGTTGACAGATTGCTACAGCTTAAGGAACAGGAATATAGTGTTTAGTTTATAGACATATTGATTTTTTGTAACGTGTTAATTCAAATTTTTAATCGAGATTTAATCGTGAAATTTAGTCGATTAAAATGACGATTGATCAATCGTTAATCGAAAACTCCGTCGATTAATTTAGTCGCGATTAAATTTTAATTTTGGACGATTGTTTAATCGATTAATTAGTTGATTAAAAAAATAATCGATTAATGCCCATGTCTGTGTTGAGCCTTTATAAGGTAAAGGCGATTTAGCGACCACATATAACGAATATGATACTTTTACGTTGTTTTTGCACGAAAAATTATTTGCTTTTGATTCTTCAGGAAGTGTCAAACATGAAACTGTATTTATTTATTTATTTAATAGGATCACCAACAGCATACAACTTTCTTAAAGCTAGTTACAATATAACAAATTAGTTTATACGGGGTGTTCGGCAGAAGGTTGGACAAACTTCAGGGACTAACTCTGTAGGTCATACTCATCAACTTTTATTATAGGACCAACATCCAAATCGAGAAAAAAAAAACAGCTGTTCCATACAAACTTTGAGAGCTAAACAGCCGAAATGTATGGAACAGCTGACTTTACTGACTCTAAATTTAAATCTGTCATAACATAAAACAAAAACCAATTTCCCGAGCATATTATAAAGTAAACGATTATAATTATCATGGATAGGGATGTTTGGCAGTGAGTCGTGCATCCTGCATGAGTAATCTACGCTTAAATATACCTACGCTTAAAAAAGGTAAACCTACTGAGCAAAAATACTGTGATATTGTAAACTTAGGTATATGATGTAAACTTTATAAAAATATAATTCCTTGCCGACTTGAAATTTGGTACAGGGGTTCCTTTCATGATGTAAGTGAGCACTAAGAAAGGATTTTCCGAAAATTGACCCCCAACGGAAAGAAATGGGGGAGTAGCGGGAAACTAATTCTACGCGTACGAAGTGGCGGGCGCCCTCTAATTATATATACACGGTGGGAACGAGTAACCCACCAAATTTTAACCATCGATTCTAGAGCCTATTTAAAGTACCTATATAATGTGATATAACATGAAGTCCAATAAAGCACAATTTCTTAATAGTTAATTTAATTTGAACTTTGTGACCTATACGTAAAGCAAGCATGATATTGCTACTTACAACATGAATCTTTCTTAGTAAATAATGCTTTATGTTATGGTGACAGCGCTCAAATTAAATTAACTATGGAATTGTTATTTAAATAATAAAAATCTCGGAAATTATGCTTTATTGGACTTCATGTTATACCACATTATATACTCCAAATAGGCTCTAGAATCATTGATTAAAAGGCGGGTTACTCATTCCCACCCTGTATAACAACTAAAACTTTAGTTAACCTAACATCCTGTAAACTAACACTGTGGAATGCAATAAATGATTGAGCATTCCCATTCATTCCATCCATCCATCCATCCAACCATCAATCCTTCCATCAATCCACCCATCCATCCATTAGGGTAAATCGTCAATTATTAGCCACCTTCAGTAACTGGCCACTTTGCAATAATCTGTTTGAAGCAAAAGATATGCTGATATTTGTGCGATTAAACTAAAATACCTAGATCCAGAGTTGTTATCCGGACTACTGCCAAAGTATCTTTACGAACGGCGTCTGTATATATAATGGGTGGCTAGTAACTAAATGTCATTTTCTCAAGTGGCCAGTTATTGAAGATTTACCCTACCTCAGACCTCTACTTAAACCCAGTCCCTCCGACACCACGGCCCAATAGAACCTGGTGAGGCTCACCTGGCTGACGATGATCGGGAACGTCTCCGAGCTGGGCCTGAACTTGATCAGGTTGTCCAAGCACCGCTTGACGGTGACCCGGTCGCACGCGATCACCAGGATCGGCAGCACCACCGGCCTCGGGGGCGCTGTTGAAGTTCTGGCGCGGACAGGAGTCTCTGCAACCGACGAATTAATATTAGGAAAACGTGGGGCTCCCATACACACAGAACAGAAAAAACAGTAGAAGTGTCAAGTGGGCGTGTAACGTGTGGTATAGTTATGCGGAGTTCCGCATAACCTACCATACTTTTGCCGCGATTGCTTATTTAGATTATTTGATATTTTGATATTTGTAAAATAGGAAATAAATCCAGAAGCATGCCTTATTGTGCTATTTTGGAGTGTAAAAACGACAGCCGCACCAAAAACATTTTCCATGGTGGCGTGTTGTTTTTATGATAGTTTGAGTATTGGCGACAATAGGTCTGATACTAAGCGAAGCTCATGCCACTTCCACTGTTTTTTCTATTCCGTGCCCATACATGATCAGTTTGGTTCTCCTATGGAATCCCTAATCGTCATTTGTCCTAATGCATCGTTTGTCCGAATTTTCGTTTATCCTAAAGCCATTTCCGGTTAAATTTTAAAACTTTTTAGTGTTGTTATAATACAACCCTAACCTAACCGAACCGCAGATATAATTGGAAAACTTAAAAAGTTGCTTGACTCATCTGAAAACCAGTTTAGGGCAAATGAAAATTCGGACAAACGATGTGTTAGGACAAATGTTGTTAGTAATTATAGGGGACATCCCTGATTTTTTTGTGATTTAATTAAAAAATTTACTCTGTGGAGATCTAAATATAGATCGATTAAAAGCCAATGCTGTTAATAATGAATTTGAAAGAATTCTAATGAATTATAACTTTAAATTACAAATTGAATTACCTACACGAATAACTGCCCGCTCTAAAACGTGTATAGACAACATTGCCACAAATTTCAATACAAAATGTGAATGCAAAGTTCACGATCTTAATCTCTCTGACCACACTGCTCAAACAATCTCAGTGCCAATTAAGCCTCTTGAGAGTGTGAATCACTGGTATGAATGGAAAAGAGATTTATCACTTGAAAATCGTGACAAATTTAAAGACGCTATCAATAACCTGTCATTCTCGGATATTTTATCCTGCACCAGTTCAAATGCTGCGTTCAATGACTTTCACGATCTTATAACTCTATTCTTTAAACTATGCTTTCCTCTAACCAAGGTGAAGATTAAAACAATATTCAAACCAAAATGGATAACAAAAGGAATTAAAAGAGCTACAATCAATAAAAGAAAATTATTCTATAAATACTTACATTCATCTAACATAATTAATAAAGAAAAATATAAAAAATACTCGGTATTACTAAAAAAATGCATTAGAAGATCCCATAGACTGCAAAATCACAATTTCATAAACAAAGCTGACAACGTCGTAAAAGCAACTTGGACAATAATAAACAGCCATCTTTGCAATCGTCAACCCAAACAGTTCACAGACAAAATGATTTTTAACGGTCAGGTATGCACTGACACCAACGAAATAGCAAATAAACTAAATGACCAATTTACTACTATCGATGATCGTAACTTTAACACAAATACCGCATTTCAACATGAGAAAGGAAATCTTAATGCAACGATATACCTACATCCAACTTGTCCAGATGAAGTCTTTAGAGTTATCATGGGACTAAGAAACTCTCGAGCCACTGGATACGATGAACTGCCTATAGTGATCTTAAAAGAAAATGCTAAAATACTTTCTTATCCTCTTAGCCATCTCATCAACCTATCAATGAGTGACGGTGTGTTCCCTGAAAAATTAAAGATTACTGTAACTAAACCTATATTTAAAAAAGGAGAACAGACTGATCCCCTTAACTATAGACCTATAGCTCTTATTTCAGGGATATCCAAGGTTTATGAGAAGATTATTTACAAAAGACTGATCGATTTTTTAGAAAAACATAATCTTCTAGTAGAAAATCAATTTGGATTCCGTAAAAATAAATCTACCGCGTTAGCTATATTTGATGTAATAAAGGATATTCTAAACTGTAGAGATAATAAAATTCCAGTCCTAGCCATTTTTATGGACATGTCAAAGGCTTTTGACCGTGTATCACACAGCATTCTACTAGGAAAATTATATCGTTATGGAATCAGAGGTAACTGTTATGATTGGTTAAAAACATATTTGAGCCAAAGAATTCAATGTACAGAGATCCCTAAATATGATGCTAAAACAAAATCTTTGATAAATTATAGGTCAGATTTTCGAATCTCCGCTTTCGGTGTCCCCCAGGGGAGCGTACTAGGGCCATTGCTATTTCTCGTTTATATTAACGACTTACCCTCTATTTGTAAAGCCAAAGTAACCCTTTTCGCAGATGACTGTTCTATAATCGTAAAAGGGAGTGACTTACAAAATTATGAAAGTAAAGCTAATACAGTATTTGGTGAAGTCAATTTATGGTTAAAAAATAATAACTTGAAAGTCAACCTCTCAAAAACAAAATTCATGGAGTTCCATGCACAGCAAGGAAACCCAATAAATATAGATTTAAAATATGACGGTAACACAATTGATCGCGTTACAACAATTCGCTTCTTAGGTTTAATTCTTGACAGTCACACAAGTTGGATAGAGCATACTGAGTTTTTAATAGCTAAATTAAGCAGATTTGTATTTGCCTTACGGCGACTTTCGCAATTATCGTCTCAAAAATCTGCTCTTCTGGCTTTTAATGGGCATGTAATGTCGACTATGCGATATGGTTTAATACTGTGGGGTAATTGCAGTAATATCCAAAACGTATTTCTACTGCAAAAGAAATGCGTCAGGGCCGTCTGCGGAGCTCAGCAAACGGACTCCTGCCAACCGCTCTTTCGAAAGTTAGGAATAATGACGTTACCTTCGTTATACATCTACGAAATTTGTCTATTTGTTAAAAATAACATGAGCTTTTTTAAGGTTAGGGCATCAAGTTCGAGGTCTCGTAGAGCAAATGATCTAATCTTAACTTATCCTTCTCGTTTTAGGACCTCTTGTGCTCGGAAAAATGTTCTGTATATGACTATTAAATTATTTAATAACTTACCAAATTGTATAAAACTATCTGACATGCCTGAATTTAAAACCAAAATACGTAAATTCCTTTTAGAAAAATGTTATTATAGTGTTAATGACTATCTAAACTCTAATATTGAATAATTTTATATAATGTCTAAATAAGTAAGTTTCGATAATCTTATTTAAAATAATGTACTTTTCAAACGTATTTAGCGATAAGATACAAATTTTGCATGCTTTTTTAAGTAGAATGTACGCACATCTCATGTTTTCCACCTGTATCATTTCACTACATTCCTGCAAATAAACATTCTTATTCTTATTCTTATTCTTATTCTTATGAGCGGAGTGGAGCGGAGAGCTGTGCCAATATTAACCCATAGAATCTAAACTAACGTGCACAAGGCGCGCTCGACGTGACCGCATGCGCCTTCTAATGGGTAATATTGGCACAGCCCTGCTCCGCTCCGCTCATCTCCGCCTCAGTGGAGCGGCAGCCTTAAGGTTTGCCAGAGAGCCTTGGAGCGTTAGTATTCTGAACGCTAAGCTTACAAATCGCGTTCTATATATAACCTAAACTCCCGTGATTCCTTAAGATTATTATTTAAAGAAATTAATATTTTGACAGTAGCATCACAATTTATTTATGAGAATATTATTTATGTCATTAAAAATCAAGACTCTTTTATTAAGAATTGTGACATACATAATTTGAATACAAGAAATAAGAATAAAATTGCTATTAAAAAATTTCGTGTCCGTAAGGTATATAAATCATTTGTAGGTCAATGCATTCATTTCTATAATAAATTACCTGACGAAGTTTTAAAGTTACCATTTCCAGTACTTAAAAATTACTTGAAAAAGTCGTTGATGTCTAAAGCTTACTATAGGGTCGAAGACTATCTAACAGATAAAAATGCATGGCCTAAATTAAACACCTAAATATCTTAATAATAACCTAATCATACCAATATATAAACATTGTGTATTGTCTAGGGGACACGGTTTCTGTAGGAGAATGTATCGAAACTAATTATGTGTTGTTTTGCACCGTCATAGGTAAGTATAATTTTTAATTTTTATTTATTTCTTATATTTACTATTTATGAGTTCTTGTAGAAATTTTGAGTTTTGACACATTTTCCTGCTCAACTACGCATGATATATATAGACATATTTTTGTTACATTCATTGTTTTATATAATACTAGGTTAAGTTTTATTTTTCGTTGTATAATATCATATCATAAGAAATGTTTAAAAAACGACTGACTGTTGAGTTTCTTGCGGCGTTTCTTCTCAGCAGTGGTCTTTTGCGAAGCGCTGGTAGATTATTGACGTGTAAAAGTGCCCGTGCGGTCTACTTACTGAATAAACATCTTTTATCTTTTTTTTTTATCTTTTTTTATCTTGAATACGCTCCAAAACCCAAATTGCTGACGTAGCTCAATCAGCCGCCAGACTCAAGTGGGCCGGACATATTTGTCCCATGCCGGATACCAATTGGGCAAAAACAACCACAAACTGGATCCCACGCGACATAATTCGGCGTCGCGGACGCGGACCAGACCTAGGCGCAGAGAGATCAGCTTGACGCTTTCAGAAGGGACTGGCAGGAGGCTGCACAAGACAGGGATGGGTGGAAGGACGAGAGGGAGGCCTATGCCCGGCAGTGGGAGACTTTATGCTAACAAATAAATACAAACAAAAATTGGTAGGTATATGGTATATGACCTCGTGGATTGAGGGGCCACGAGCTTAGGCCCGGTTCCCACTATGCCGGACCGGCAATTTTGCCGGATGCCGGTAAGGCTAGTGGCTTATGAAGCTGTTACGGCATAATGTGAACAGCTTCATATAAATTGTACAGCCACTACCCTTACCGGCATCCGGCAAAATTGCCGGTCAGGCATAGTGGGAACCCGGCCTTACTCGTTCAATCATCTGAAATTAATGCAGATTTAAATGCAGTAAATTCAAATCCCTTAATGGCGAAAAAACGACTCGGTGATCTTACTTCAAGTGGTACAGTCACCAGCAATAATATATTATCCAACATTAGCCGCAAAAATATCTGACACGCTCTTATACCTCTAGTAATAAAGACGTGTCAGATATTTTTGCGCCCAATGTTAGATAATATATTATTGCAGGTGACTGTACAACGTAATCAACAAATAAACAATAATTTTAAAGAATTAATTTCAAACTACGAGCGGTAACGTTCCGGTTATTTTTAGAAATAAAATATAAAAGAGCTTAATTTGGACATATCAAATCTATGTACTATCTTGTTAGTATTTTTTTAACGTATTTTTTATTTTCAGCCTGTATTTACAAATAATGACCGTTACCCGTTATCTCTGTTAACGCGCTGATAAATCTAAAATAATTCAGACAAGAGTTATTTTTTACCCGAATGCCGAAAGGTTTTGTTTTTGGCCTTAATATATGTATACATGTATGTATGTTTTTTTATTCCCTTGTAGACGATGAACGGATACCCCGCTTTTGACAAACGAGGTGGGGTTAGATTCGTTTTAGCGTCGCGAGTGACACCAGTACAGTTTAATTAAAAAAAAAAAAGACGAATTAAAAATTCTGTTCAAGGTAACTTAAAAAACAAACGGTCGGGTTTTGAAAGCTTGCCTCTTGTTAGACTTGTTTACCATTTTTTTACAGAACCTAAGCCTAAGGGCCGGTTCAGACGGACAGCATTTGAACTGCAACCCAGCTGCTAAAATGGCAGTTAAACTCATAACTCAAATAAACCGGAAGCGTAGCGAGGCCGGGTCGCTAAAGGCTGATTTACACGTATTAAGTTGCAAAGTCTTAACTAAATTTTAACAAAATTTCAAGCGACTTAATTTTAAGTAACCGTTTACACGTAAAAATACTAAATAACTAGTTAAACGCATTTAAGGCTGATTTACACGTATCAAGTTGACTAAAAATTTACTAAATTTTAACTTAATTTTAAGTGACTTAACCCGTGTAAACAGTGAATTTATTTATAGCTTATGATTTTCACTTAAATTTAACTAAATTTTGCCTGTCCAAACGTGTCAAGTGATTAGCCACGCCCACCAACTTAACCGAAAAATAGGCAAAATTCTATTCTACCTTGTTTACTTGCAACTAAATTTTAACTTGCAACTTCTTACTAAATTCACTGTTTACACGGGTTAAGTCACTTAAAATTTAGTTAAAATTTAGTAAATTTTTAGTCAACTTGATCCGTGTAAATCAGCCTTAATAAATAATAAGTACCTTCTGAGTAAGTTCGCTCCATCGCCAACCTTCTTCCGGCTGTATCATCTCGAGACACTCGAGGCACAAAAGCCACCATTCCAAAAATTAAAAAAAACAAGAGCGTGGCTTTTAAGTAGCCGACACCCATATTTGTTCAACTCAAACACTAATAAAAATAAATACAGCGTGAAATAACCGAGCGGCGCATACGCTTAATCAATAATGACTTTACGACTGCGAATATCACAGTGACCGAGCATGGTCGCAAGCTCTGATAAGCGATTTTACACGCCCACTAATTCTCTGGATGGCGAAATCAAATTAAAGCTGGGGCTCTACTTTGAAATCCGTAATTCGAACTTCGGATCGCCCCGTCACTTTCTTGCGAATTAGTGATGCGTCAAGAGCAAAAGGGGTAGCAATAGACGAAGTTCGAATTACGGATTTCAAAGTAGTACCCCTGGGCATTCACGACCGCTCCAACGAGCCGAATAGAGCCGCGCTGCGCCAAAATCGATCAATGAGTTTCAAAACTGTAGCGTTTAAAAGTACTTGGCGCGGTCTGTTGGATTTCCAAACGGACGGAAAGCCAGCGCGACGCGCCAACGCGCAATCCGAATGGAACTATCGTGAATGTCGAAATTCAACGTTGGTACGCCGCGCCTCCGCGCCAAGCCAAATGGCGTCGTCGTGAACGCGTTCTCTGACTGCCAGTTTCTAATCAGTTTGCTCCGTAATGTCGCACCGTTGAGGCGCAGCGTGGCGCGCCCGTGAATGTGGTCAAAATATTACGCCCATCCAGTTGTATACACTCTAAAATCTGTTCCTATACGGAATGCCAATGACAATAACAAGTATACATAACTGTAATTGTCTTTAGATAGAGGATGAAATAGCGATGAGAATAATGTTAACTCTAATTAGTTTATTAAAAAGGTTGAATATATATATTCATCAACATCATCGTATTATTATGCTAAGTGTGACAGAGATGAAAACCTAGCTTCTGAATCAAATCTATCAAAACTTCTTCTACATTTTCATGTTTCGAAAAAATGAAATGTATGTGTCAAACACCAGCCAGTGTCATCGGTCATCGTCTTTTACCAAAAGCACTTTTCATCAAAAAATACAAGTTTAATAGAGATTACTACCTCAAAATAAACATGAAGACAATGATTAAGTGTATAAATAAATAATATGACCATGCTCAACCTTTAAAAGTACGCGAATATGGAGTTATAATGGTAAATTGATTTGTATACAAGCAAGAGTGACGGAACGAATAGGAACAGACTTTATCTGTCGCCGAGACAAAAGGCGCTTCCGTGAATGCCCAGCTTTAAAATTAATTCGCGCTGTTCTGCATACGTCTCGATTCAGTAGCGGCTTTAGGGAGGGGCGCGGGGGGGCAAGTAGGGTTGCCAGATGGTCGCGGGAATTGGCGGGATTCTCCCGAATTTTTGTACGTCATCCCGACTCCCGACAAAGTAAAAAATCTCCCGAAAAACCACGGGTTAGGTTCGTGTGAGGAACGGAACGCATTGCGTGGTCTTCCATCCCTGTCACGGGGGCCGTCTCCCTCTCTCTACGACGACTACCACCGGAACTTTCAACATCGTGCTTTCGAGTCGCGTTCGGCTAACGTCAGGGGCTCTACTTTGAAATCCGTAATTCGAACTTCGTCTATTGCCATCTCTTTTGCTCTCAAAGCGTCACTAATTCGCAAGAAAGTGACGGGGCGATCCGAAGTTCGAATTACCGATTTCAAAGTAGAGCACCAGGTGCGCTCGGCACGGCTGGCAATATGGCGTCGCTCGCCTAACTTCGCCAACTGTCATTATAAAGGTGCTTTTCCACCGGCGACGCGAGACCAGACGAGGTTGCGCGACATTTCAATTCTCGTCCCGCCTCGTCTCGCCTCGCGTCGCCGATGGAAAAGCACCTTGACTTGACAATGTTGAAATTTCAATTCGATAATAGTTAGTTAGATAGTAAACGGAGAAACCTGTAATATTAGTCCGGCGAGATGTTTCATTAATCAAATATCCGGAAAGAACAGCCCACTGACATTTTTATTCAACGTTTTAATCACGTTTATAAATGGTTCGGTTTCAGTTTCGGCAAAATAACATATTTCGGTCGGACACTAGTAATTTTAACACTTGAATAAATTTAATCAATCTTTAACTATAAATCTATCTATATATATAAAAGGCTAAACTGACTGACTTATATATAAACGCACAGCCGAAACTACTGAACCTAAAAACTTGAAATTTGGTACAGGGATTCCTTTCATGATGTAAGTGAGCACTAAGAAAGGATTTTCCGAAAATCGACCCCCAACGAGAAGAAATAGCGGGAAACTAATTCTACGCGTAGGTACGAAGTCGCGGGCGTCCTCTAGTGGCATATAAATCGTCGCGGGCAACGAGGTATAAACTAAAAGCTTTGATACATCTTGTAAGTCAATATTTTCATTGCTCATTTGGACGTGTTGCGTAGAGGACTCAATACATTAAAAATACGTGGGAGACTAGTCCTAGGAAAGTTTTGAGATGTGATGTGGCAATTTTAAAAGAAGAACCTACATGAATTGCACCTTTTTCATTTCCTTATTCATTTGAAATTCGAATGCCATTAGCTATTCGACGAAATATTAAAAAATAAAATTGACATTTCCATTTTTAAATTACGATTCTCGCGTTTTTTCTATCAACAATGGAATTCGAACGACAACATTTTCGCGCAATGACGTTATATGTGTTTTAAAGTGGGATTGAGTGAAACTTTAGATGACTTGTGAATTTTTTGATGTTTTACGCAATTTAAACGGGGGAAATGTTGAAAGACGACGACAGAAGTGGCCGTCCTACAACTTCTGTAACACAAGAAAATATCGACACAGAAATCATATTGATCCACTTTAAAAATACACTACAATATACCCTCGAATCTCCATTGTAACAGATAACATAACCACTTACATACACAATCATTTCAACATTCGACCGTAAACAAATCGTTTTGCTTGTTGATATCGGTAGTCTTTGTGCGTATAGTATGATAACTTCAACTGAAGGTGCTTATACTTTTTTGTTGAGACACATGTGAGATTAAAAAAAGTGTTCATTTAGATTATTGGTTTTTTAGAATTTTGTCTTCTACCGGGACTTGTGTGCAACAAGAGAATTCCGAAGAAAAAACCAATTACCTAGAGAAAATATACAAGATTACGCATTAGAATTAAGAAAACTAGCTGCAAAATGCAATTTCAAAGATGCGGATGACCAAATCAAAGAAAAATTCATGGAAGGAGCTACTTCAAAAATTATAAAATTTGAGCTCATGAAAAATCTAAAAGAAATAACTTTTTCACAAAACTGCTCGGAAATATGGCCATAGATGGGCTTGTTTGGGGTCACAAAACGTCACTTATAACGATAGACCAAGAAAGTTTTTCTCGGCGTGTTTGCTGATTGGTCGAGAACATTGTTGTCCAACCTTAAGAACCAATGAAAATCAATCAATCAATTTTTGTGTCATAGCTCCTTAAAATGAAAAATTGAAATCGACCAATCACAACACACCATTTTGTGTCGTAAAATATTAGGTGTATTTTTGCTAAAAGATACACAGACTAAAAACTATGTCACTGCTTTTTTTGAAATGTAATTCAAACTTGGCCTCTAATCTCGAACCTCTAGAGATGAAATTACATGGGAGATATGGCGAAACAAATACAATTTTATATGGAGTTGACATATTCATCTCGAATGTTAGTTTATTAATCCCGAGTGCCACGAGATTAGGGGTCCAGATTAAAAAAAAGTTATCTATGGTAAAATTGGCGGTGATACAGCTTCTACATTACCTACATGAATTAAAATTTGAGTTTTGAATATGAATTTTTATTTTATTTCCTCGCAGTAGTTGTGAAAAGCACTATGTCTGCCTCAGTAGAAAGTGCGATTTATGGACTCGTACACTAGAGGGCCTCAACTACGTTTCGGCCCTCTATATGACTCGTCCAAAAATCGCGTACTTTCTATCCTCTGCAACAATGTACTATAGAGAAAACGATAGAAATAGCACGTACGGTGGAGGCAGCTTTGTTGCATACCAGTGGTTCTAGGAAAGTGACAGATTTTTTTTTTAATGTAAAAATCCCCATGAAGAATCAGATTCAAAAGAAGACTATCAACAACAATAACACCCGTATTCACAAACAATACTTAAGGGATCTTTCACTGAGTAAACATTCTGCGTTCAATACAGTTTTGTGATTGGTCCTTTTTGACCGACCTTTTGTTTATGAGACGATTTAAACCACCCTGTGCGTTCGTGAGCACTGTGAGACCTCATAGTGACGTTTGTGAATACGGGTGTAAATCACGAGACATTCAATGTTTTTGTTGTGGTAAGAAAAATCACATTAAAGCAGAATATTAAAGAAGTATTGTTCGTAATGTAATGTGGGCTACATACAAGGTCACATATACAGGGTGTTCGGCAGAAGGTTCGACAAACTTCAGGGACTAACTCTGTAGGTCATACTCATCAACTTTTATTATAGGACCAACAACATCCAAATCGCGAAAAAAAAAACCAGCTTTTCCATACATTTCGGCTGTTTAGCTCTCAAAGTTTGTATGGAACAGCTGTTTTTTTTTTTCGCGATTTGGATGTTGGTCCCATAATAAAAGTTGATGAGTAGGACCTACAGAGTCTAGTATAGGTACTCTATGCTAGTAATTTCACCGGTTGTCTTATCCCCACACCGGAACACAACAGTGCGAACACTGCTCATTGGCGAATAAACGATAAGCTATGTTATTCTCTTAAAAACTGCGTTCGATCGGTCGAACGAGTAAACGGGTGCATTCTCAATTAGACAGCCTTATACGTTCGATCTTATATAGACAGAAGCCCTGCTAATTGAGAATGCACGCGCTATAATGTGTTTCGTACGCTCTGACGGGACTACTTAAACTCGCCGGTTTATATAAGCTGCGCCGCGTTCACTCATTCACTCGTTCGACCGACTGAACGCGATGATAATGATGATGATGATGGCAGCGATCCGATTATCAACGGTGCCATTCGACCTCGAGAAACACCTAAACCACCAATGCTTAAAACCTATCAATGCTGGGGCTCTACTTTGAAATCAGTAATTCGAACTTCGGATCGCCCCGTCACTTTCTTGCGAATTAGTGACGCGTCGAGAGCAAAAGGGATAGCAATAGACGAAGTTCGAATTACGGATTTCAAAGTAGAACCTCTGTCTCGAATGACGAGGAAAGAGAAAGAGCGTCCGGCGTCTCACATGTCACATTACAGTAAATCACGCTTCCATCGCTACATCCGCTACGTAAAGAGCTCAGTAATATATGTCGCGGTCACCTTACAGCAGTTCCTTACCCATTGTGAAGGAATGACACAATTGCCACTTGTCTACTGTATCGCTAAATTTGCTAATTATGACATTACAATGTCTTCCTGTCGCACATTTCCCGGTTCGAGAAATCAATGACAGTGTCGATGCTCCGCAATGCGGAGTTACTATTTCTGGGTACTTAACCCCTTTGGGCAAAACTAAAATAAGCATAACCTACTTTTGACCTAATTACAGTAAAACCAGAGTATTAATAGTACTTGGCTGTCTACCACTGTCTAGCATCTGTCAGATGGAAAAATCGTATTTTTTTTAAAGGCATCATCAAGTAGAACGAGCATACAGGCCACCTGATGGTAAGTGGGATCTGTGACCCATAGACATTTGCATTCTCAAGACTACAATCTCAAGACTGCAATCCTAAGATCGCAAATGCGGATTAAGATGGAATGCCTCTATGTTAGTAATTTCACCGGTTGTCTTATTCCTACACTGGAACACAACAATGCGAACGCTGCATCGCGGTATGTAAAAGGATTTCCCTTTGTTATCAAATGCTGAGAAAAAGGACATGTCAGTTTGTTTTGATAAACGTACGTACGTACAGTCACCAGCAATAATATATTATCCAACATTGACTGTGTACATACCGTCACGCCTACTGATGTACAAGTTGCGGAAAGTTTCCAAAAAGTTGGAAAAGTTCTAAGAAATTTCCGGAAACTCACTAGAAATATAGGAAATTTAAATATAAGAAACGGAAAGTTTCAATCCCCACGCACAATTGTGAGAAGTTTCCGAAATTTTCCTACATGAAATGTTCCGCAATTTTGGAAAGTTTCGTTTGGCACATCAGTAGTCACGCCCTCATCCCAGAGTGGGGTAGGCAGAGCTACAGAATTACCTACAACTCTAACAACTTGTTGTTAATTCTATACCACATTTTGCACAAACAGGCTAAGATGTTTACCATGTGTATTATTGTGTAATATTTGTTTCTTTAACGCGAATTTTCAATAAGCATTATCCCAAACTTTTTTTCAATCGCGTATTTTTCTATCCGGATTTCTTTCAATCGAAAACTTTCCTCTGAAGAGTTCGGAGAAAATGGTAATAGAAAACACGAGCAACTTATAGAGCAACTAGCTGTTGCCCGCGACTCCGTCCGCGCAGAAAAATAAAACATAGCCTATGTTCATCAAGGATAATGTAGGGTGACGGCACCAATGTTGGACACTTTTAGATGAAGGCACCAATAATGGACACTTAACTCTTAATTCAAAGATTATAAGGTTATATATTGATTGTCTCAAAATAAATGTTTAACCCTTATCTCCTGTACCATAAGAATTAAGTGTCCATTATTGGTCTTTGTTCATTACTGGTTCCATCACCTAGGAATTCTAATGGTGAAAGAATTTTTCAAATCGGTCCAGTAGTTTCAGAGCCTATTCAATTCAAACAAACAAACAAACAAACAAACAAACAATCAAATCTTTCCTCTTTATAATATTAGTATAGATAATTGCCGTCAAAACTACGGACTACGGACGTCTCATTCATTCACGCAAAACTAGAGTAAGACAGCTATTGTTTCAGTCTATGAATTCCCGTGTAAACTTCTTAAGTATTGCAATCTTAAGATTGTAGTCTTAACAATGCGAATGTCTTTAGGTGTCAGATGGGTGGCCTGTAATGGCCCCTCACACGTCGGCGGATCATGGGCCAACGTAAGGGACCGAGCAATACGTAAGAGTGAGATGCGAGAATATGTTACTCACTCTAAGGTGTAAATGCGTCCCTTACGCGTTATAGCCCATACAGCGTTGCCAGATTTTTTTTTGCCTAGTCGGGATTTTGAAACTTTTGAGTGAAAAAAGCGGGAGTCTTTCATCGAAAGCGGGACAAAGAAAAAACGTTTATTAAGTATTCAGAAGTTTTTAAATATTTATCTTTTTATTTGAGTTTCAAATTACGTTTACCTACGTGACAATAGATCTATTGTTGTATGTAGGGTATAGCAAAAATAGCCATAGAAAATGTATTTTAATAAAAATATGATAAATTTTAAATCAGATTTACCCTATAGTTAGGTAGTTGAATCTTCTTCGTCTTCTGAATAAAAAAATCAAACGCACGGTCGAGTTATCCCCGAAAAGCGGGACTGAGCCTGTCCCGCGCGGGACATTTAATTTTGATTTAAAAATCGGGACGTCCCGCCAAGATCGGGACGTCTAACAACGCGGGGCCATAAGCTCAATTGCCTTCTTGTCCACAGAACAGAAAAAACAGTAGAAGTGTCAAGTGGGCGTGTAACGTGTGGCATAGTTATGCGGAGCTCCGCATAACCTACCATACATTTGCCGCGATCGCTATTTCAATATTTCGATATTTCTAAAATAGGAAATAAATCCAGAAGCATGCCTTACTGTGCTATTTTGGAATGTAAAAATGATAGCCGTATCAAAAACATTTTCCATGGTGGCGTGTTGTTTTTATGATGGTTTCAGTATTGGCGACAACAGGTCTGATACTAAGCGAAGCTCATGCCACTTCCACTGTTTTTTCTATTCCGTGTTCTTGTCATAGCATCACGCTCATCTTACAACACTTGTTTTTTAATCGTGCAGAAATGACACCGGTCGACTTTATACCCAATATCCAGTGACTTGCATTACGAAATACAATGGCTAATCATTGTTCTGATTGTGTCACTACACATCAGTTATTATCACGTTACAGCGATGATTTTTTAATGTCACCGGTACATGAGTTACAATTACCGTAATCACTAGCGAGTCGAATTCTCTGTCCCTCGCACTCTATAAGAATACTGTGAGGTCTGTGAGGGACAGAGCATTCGACTCGCTCTAGCGATTTACTGTCATTAGGTACAAATGGAAAATCGTCCACGTGAAATAACTATTCTGAAAATGGGTCAAAAGTAATAGTGTCCAAAGTGATTCCGGTTCGCTACAACCAAAAATCATAATACCATATTCCTAGAATGTCGCAATGCCAAAACAGACTATTCTCATAATGTCTAAAGCTCGAAATGACTTACGCCTACTTCTTAAATAACCGTATTCTTAATATCATTATAATTCATATAGACTATTTCGCGTTTTGATAAATTTTCAATTCTACCATTTCCCAAAATGTCTTAAACTCAAATTAACTCAATACAAAACGTCACATTGTCAAAACACCTAAAACTCAGTATTTATGGAAAATATTTAAAATTATGTTGTATTTTACAGTTTTTACGGCATCAGTGATCCTACCTATAAGGGTTCCTTTTTTCCTTTTGAGGTACGGAACTCTAGAATTCTTGACTCGCTCATAACTCTCATAAGGCATTTTTGTTGGATCCCTTACAACAGCATAGTAGTCATAAATTGCTAAACCAACTCTGATAAAGTGTAGTATTTATTTACATTTATAAATACGTTACACTAAAAATACTGCGTGGTTAAAAATTTAGGTATTATGAGACTATGTCATTTTGATCTTTGGATTTGTCAACAAAAGTCATTTTTGAATTTTGGTAATTATGAAACTAATGCATTTTCACCTTCAGTCTTAATAATAATTCGGTATTTGAAGTTATTGTTCATTTTACCAACTGTACATTTTGGATATCGGATGTAATGTGTAAATGTTATTTTGACATTTTATTGTATTGAATTGAAAATAAGTCAATTTGGGAATTTAGGCATTTTGGAACTAAGACAAAATGAGATTTAGTCAAATATGTAAAAGGGCATTATGATATTTGATTGTAGCGAACCGGAATCTCCAAAGTGAATTTAGTAAAAATGTAATTGTGCTGAAAAGTATTTACAACCGAATTTATTTTCGTTGTAAATTAATTAAGTCCCAATGGAATTTTGTCCATTATAAATTATGACCAAAATGAAATACGCACAAGTGAATGTAGTGTAATATGAATTAAGATCATATAATATAATATAAATTGTACAAATTTCAGGTAGGACGTATTTCTGAGTGTACGTAAATACAAATAGACATATTTTTTCGACCAATATCATATTGGACAATTTTACCATGGGACATGATTCCATTTTAGACGTTTTTCAAGATGGACAATTTTCCTTTTTCTTGTATTTGAAATGGTCATTTCTCTGAACTGACGTATAATTTCAAGTGGACGATTTTCCTTTTGAACCTAATGACAGTAAATCTCGCTAGCGAGTACGGTAATTGTTACTCGTGGTAAAGGTACGGATTCACGGTGTTTTTTCAAGCCTCATCTTGGGACACGATAATATAATTCTAGTTTATTGGCGCATAAAATGGAGAAATATATAACAAAAACGAGACAAAAACTCCCGCGAGGCTAACTATGATAGTTTTGAAAAAAATTAGATTTGAAATGAAAGTCCCGGAATCACATGAAAATTGTATTTTTTAAATTTTATTTAAATTACTTGCAAAAAAATATATTTAGTACTTTCATTTGAAAGGCTTAACATAATGCTAAATTACTAACCATTTTTCGGTAGAATAGAGCTCCCCATTTTCAAGATATTCACGATTATGATAAAATCGTATTTATTTTTTTGTGGCTCAAGTCTACGATATTAGCAGTTTATTTTAAGTTTAAAATGTAGCCACATGCTAAGACTACTAACACAAAAAAAACAATTACGAAAGCAACGGACTTTAGGAGAAATTAATTTTTGAAAAAGTCCCGTTTTTATCCCGGGATTTTCGTCAAAGTTTAGTGTCACTGAGGTGACATGTTTGTTTGTAACGTGTGGTTTATAACTGAAATATGTGGCGTTATTTTCGGACATTTCTTCCAATGATAGGTAATATGTAATGCGGGAAGGAGTCCACCCTCGTTAGGAATGCTGAAACCCCGCATTAATACATAATACCAGGAGGAAGCGGGGGTGAGGCAATATGGAGCCGTCACAGACTCATATTGCCCCTTTGCCTCAGCAGGGCTTGACCCACCCGGCTGAGGGATGTCACTCCGAGCTCCGATCGGATGACTTACTGCGAGGAGGGTATGAGGGCGCCAACCCTCATGCTGGTCAGCGACAGGCAAATGAAGCTATGGATAACGCCATAGCCGGCACCTCTTATGCTTCGGAGGTGACCGCAAATATGCTAGAAGTAGAAACCGACAGCGTCGGAATCGGATTAAAACCATGCTTAACTCGTTTAGATGCTTATACGCTTCTAACCGAGGAAAGTAAAAAAATAAATGGTCGCTTAGCAAGGCCGTACGATTTAGAAAAAGAGGAAAGGAATTGTTTAATAAAATTAGGTTTGGCAAATACTATACACTTTCCACTTTCTGAACTACAAGAAAAAAAACTGGATACTGCTATTAGCCTTTTTATTACCAAAATTGAAAAAAGGTATAATGATTGCAAAAGAAATATGCAACATTTTCGAAAAAAAAATAAGAACTGGTTATGTAAACCGCTTAAAAATGATCTTCCTCCAGATTTGCTTTTGGAATCTGGTATTCCTCCTGGAGTTGTGGACGTGCCACCTGTAGTTGTGGATGTGCCACCTGTAGTTGTGGACGTGCCACCTGTAGTTGCGGACGTGACATCTGTAGTTGTGGACGTGCCACCTGTAGTTTTGAACGTGTCACCTTTGGTTTTAGACGTGCCATCTGTTGCTCCTTTTGAATTTCCAGGTTGTAGTAAAGAAACGGAGTTCACAAATCTTAATAGACGCACACAACTGAGAAAACGAAAAGAATTAGAAGTTTTGATAGAAAATGAGCCGCCAGCAAAATTGATCAAAACCTTTACTAAAGTTATTATATCTCAAGAAAATTATAAACTGAGTAACAAAAGTGCCAATGACCTAGAGGCTGTCATAAATAAATGTTTGGAGTCTCCAACTAAATCAAGTGAAATTTTGGCAAAAATAAATCAACAAACCAAGCCATATACTCCAGAAGAAGCGCTAGGAATACTAATTGACCGAAAATATAGTGTTCAAACATATAAATTCTTACAACAAGATTTAAACAATAGAGGCTTTTGTGCTTTTCCACCTTATAACAAAGTAGCAAAAGCAAAACAGGAATGTTATCCAGAGGACAGAGTTCAATCGACTGAAATTGAGGCATCCGTTACCTTCCAAGGACTACTCGCACACACTTTCAACAGAATTATAAAACTCTGTGATGACACAATTAACACATACTGCGAACGAGAGCATTTGGATGAATTATCCTGTACGTTCGAAGGGTCTTGGGGCTTTGACGGTAGCACAGGCCAATCACTATATAAACAAAATTCTCCCCAAGATCCTTTGTTTGACGAAAATACACTATTTGCCACAACTTTTATACCCTTACAAATTGTGGAAACGTGTAGCAAACGAATTCTGTGGACAAACCCGAAACCTCAATCATTTCGTTCCTGCAGGCCTCTTCATATTCAATACCGAAAAGAATCAAAAGAGCTTATTCTCGCAGAGAAAGAATACGTTGAGCAACAATTACGAAATTTAATCCCAATCGCGACAGTTACCTCGAGAGGATACATAGTGAAATCAATTTGTAACCTTACTTTAAGCATCATCGATGGCAAGGTATACAATATTATTCATAATACATTTTCACAACTCAGGTGTCCCATTTGTAAATTAACCAGTAGTAAATTTAATGATTTAGATTTGGTTTTTTCCGCACCTATTGACGAAGAAACAATAAAAAATGGTATCAGTCCTCTTCATGCATATATAAGATTTCTCGAGTTCCTGCTCCATTTGGGATATAAAAATGACCTTCGAGTAAGACAATGGCGAGTATCAAAATCATCCGTTGCGGGAAAAATAACCGAAGACCGAAAGAAAAGAATACAGATGGATATAAAGGATCGCTTGGGCTTATTAGTAGACGTCGTCAGACCTAACTCTGGAACGACGAATGACGGCAATACTGCCCGGCGGGTCTTTGCTACTGACGAAAGTCGTGGGACATTTGCTGAAATACTTGGAGTCACTAAATGGCTAGTGGATGACATACACATAATTTTAGTCGCCTTAAACAGCGGGCTGACGATTGACTCCAAAAAATTCGGTGATTTCTGCAGAAATTTGGCCCGGAAATATGTAGAAAATTATAGCTGGCATCCCATGACCACTACTATGCACAAAATACTTATTCACGGCCAAAAAATCATAGAAAGCTCACCAATGCCCGTAGGAGTACTGTCAGAACAGGCTGGAGAGTCCCGGAACAAATTTTGGCGTTACGACCGCGAACATCATAGCCGGAAAGACAAGCGAACACATACAATAGAAGATTTGTTTCACAGGGCATTAGAATCATCTGATCCGGTCATATCGAATACAAGGCTGAGTATGAGTCACTGTAACAAAAAACGCATGCCTTTACCTCCTCCAGTGATCGAAATGTTAAAACCATTTCAATTTAATGATGAAGAGAATGAAAATGAGGGGGTAGTGGATACGGAAACTGAAGAAACTGAATATGACACTGTTCTTACAAACGAGAATGACACATATGCAGAAATAGGCGAAAATTAACTTTTGTATTAAATCCCGTGATCAAACCGGGACTTTTTCAAAAATTAATTTCTCCTAAAGTCCGTTGCTTTCGTAATTGTTTTTTTTTGTGTTAGTAGTCTTAGCATGTGGCTACATTTTAAACTTAAAATAAACTGCTAATATCGTAGACTTGAGCCACAAAAAAATAAATACGATTTCATCATAATCGTGAATATCTTGAAAATGGGGAGCTCTATTCTACCGAAAAATGGTTAGTAATTTAGCATTATGTTAAGCCATTCAAACGAAACTACTAAATATATTTTTTTGCACGTAATTTAAAAAAAAATTAAAAACGTACAATTTTCATGTGATTCCGGGACTTTCATTTCAAATCTAATTTTTTTCAAAACTATCACAGTTAGCCTCGCGGGAGTTTTTGTCTCGTTTTTGTTATATATTTCTCCATTTTATGCGCCAATAAACTAGAATTATATTATCGTGTCCCAAGATGAGGCTTGAAAAAACACCGTGGGATTGGAGGAATAAGGGTCAAATAGATACAGTAATTTTTTGAAAAGGTTTTTTGATTTATAAATTTACGTATAATCTACAAAAACAAGTAAAGTGCGAGTCGGACTCGAGCACCGAAGGGTTCCGTACCCGAAGGGTAGCCCCACGGGACCCTATTAATATGCTTAAGCTGTCTGTCCGTCCGTCCAAACTTTAAATAACTGTATCTTTAAAACCGAAATAGATAGTAGGTTAAAAAAGTTTTTTTTTTAAGAATGTGAAATAATAACGGTGGTCCCCATACAAGAAAGGTTTTTTTTTTTCAACAACATGCTGTTTTTCAGGGTTTGTGCAGTCACCGGCAATAATACATTATTTAACATTGGGCGCAAAAATATCTGACACTACGTCTTTATTACTAGAGTTATAAGAGCGTATTATTGCGCTCAATGTAGTATACCTAATATATTATTGCTGGTGACTTTACTACAATCATACCAAATTTGACGCTTGTATATTTTACCGTTTTAACGATACAACAACAATAAAAATACGTTGTAAAAAACGTTTCTTGTATTCCCATTATTATACTGCTTTCTCAAAAAAAAATTGATAGCAAATCTGCAGTAAAAACCAATCCGCTATTACGATTAAAAAGATATAGCTCTTTAAAATTAGTACAGGCAGACGGATAGACAGTCGGACGGACGGACAAACAGCGCAGGCATATTAATAGGGTCCCGTTGGGCTACTCTTGGAGAACGAAACCCTTCGGTGCTAGAGTCCGACTCGCACTTTACTTCTTTTTCTATAGCATATGTAAAACTGAAAGGTAAACACAATTTTGCTAACTGTACCAATAAGCGTACATCTGTTTACAGTTACACCACTTAGTCACGCCTGCTTGAGTATTGTATTACTTTAAATGACATATTCTTGCATATATTTACTAGACGTTACGATCCGTGAACTCCCGTGTAGTTGCCAGGGTAGTGATTCTCTCAAAAGCAAAGGTGAGCGATCGCAGGGTATTGATTCTTTCAAAAGCAAAGGTGAGCGAACGCAGGAGTGAATGTCCAAGCGGCGAGTTTAAGTAGTCCCGTCAAAGCGAACAAAACATATTTCAGCGCGTGTATTCAATTTGGCAGCATGGCTTCTCGAACGTATAAGGCTGCCTAATTGAGAATGCACGCGCTAAAATGTGTTTTGCTCGCTCTGGCGGGACTACTTAAACTCGCCGCTTGGACTTCAATCCTGTATTCGCTCACCTTTGCTTTTGAAAGAATCACTACCCAGGAGTGAATATCCAAGCGGCGAGTTTAAGTAGTCCCGTCAAAGCGAGCAAAACACATTTTAGCGCGTGCATTCTCGATTAGGCAGCCTTATACGTTCGAGCAGCCATGCTGCCAAATTGAATACACGCGCTAAAATGTGTTTTGCTCGCTTTGACGGGACTACTTAAACTCGCCGCTTGGACATTCACTCCTGCGTTCGCTCACCTTTGCTTTTGAAAGAATCAATATCCAGGTTAGAATAATGCCACTCCATGTCTTCCCGTGGATGTCGTAAGAAGCGACTAATGCCAGGTTTCAATATTCAAGAAACGAATGGTTTTCCTTACGTCTCGTTAAAATTTGACACATTTTGTACGTCGCAAATGTCAAATTTTAACGAGACGTAAGGGAAACGATTCGTTTCTTGAATATTGAAACCGGGCATAAGATAATAAAGGGAATAAAATAAATATATACGGAGAGTTCGCATACAAAAAACTTGATTTTTTTGCCGTTTTTGGCTAATGTTGTATTGTTAATGGTACGGAACCCTTCGTGCGTGATTCCGACTCGCACTCGGCGGATTTTTTACTATCATTTGCCCGCTTTGGACTAGTGGTCGGAATGACGTCATTTTCTTTGTGAACGCGTTTTGTATTTTAAATCTAGCACTGACGTAGAAAAAACTATGTGGCAAGCTCTTTAGCCATTAGCAGAAATTTGATTATTTATTTTCTCATTAACATAATAAAATAAAAGGTAATTATAACTGGCAATAAAATTGGTAAAGCGCTTATCGTTAAGTCATAATACTCATAATACTGATAAATTGTGCCTGCCGACACAAATATATGGAAAAATCGCAAGTAAGTTATTTATTATACATATTGTAGAATAGAATAGAATAATAGTACATTATTGCCTAGGCAGGGACGTAGGCAATTGCGGGCCGAGCATTCGTTTAAACGGACGAGCTGGCGAGTACATACAAGCGCCAAATTTGGTATGATTATAGTACAAACTCTCAAGAAAAACAACAAATACTAAAAACTGGTTATGTGTGAGTTGAGCTCAAGCTAATTTGATTTCAAACCTAATGTGCGGCGGTGCGGAACCCTCGGTGCGCGTGTACGACTCGCACTTGACTGATTTTTGAAACGTTCTTGTGTCTACTTATGGTATCTTAAAATTAACATAATTACCGGACTCTCTATAGTCTGTGCCAATTGAAATTGGCAAAGATGTAAACACAACCAAACGAACCAATTTACCATTATTACTCGATAATCACGTGCTTTTAAAGATCAAGTGAGGTCTTAGCAATGATTTATACACATGATATTTACTTTCATAATAAGTTTAAGATTAAATAACTATTCATTATTCTTTATTTTAAATAAAAACACGCTTGATGAATATTTGAGGTTATGTGTCAGACAGTAATAATTTGTTTAAGTCTTTGGCAATTTCAATTGACACAAACTATAGCGAGTCGAATGCTCTGTCCCTCGCAGTCTATAAGAATACTGCGAGGTCTGCGAGGGACAGAGCATCCGCCCACGAGCGAGTACTTTAATAGAGAATGTCAACCAGTTTAGATTTTTGGCTTATCGTATTCTTCATTAAAAACAAAAAAATGCTGTAAAAAAATCATTTCGATACGTCTAATAGTTTCCGAGATATTGAATTTTAAACTTCGTATGCGGCGCTCGAAACCCGGCGGCTAGCGCTCACGGATGATGACGTCATCGTTTGGCTGCGGTACGCGCCCTTATATGAATGAGTGAGTTTACAGGGCTTCTATCTTTTTAACCGTAATAAATAGACAGTTGAAATTTTCACAGAATACGTGTTATTATAGATTCTATCGATTAAATTTTTAAAATGAACAATAAATCAAATCCCAAGAGGGGTCCCCGTACAAAAACCATGAAAAAAAACATTTTTTTTTACTTTTTTATATGGATTGTATTTCAATAATGGCTTCTTATTTTGATGCGATTTTAAGCTTAAGTTCTAGTCTAATTTTCATACTTTACGACTAAATAGAAATCTCAAGTAAAACTGCTACAAATAGGTGACAAAGCTGATTTTATCAACACGATGTTTTAAGCGGTCACCCATCCTGTTTTAGACTACGCTCGTAGTTGCTTAACTTTGGAAGTCGTAATTTTTTACGAATTCGTTTTGATGTGACTATGATAGTTATGGTTATCTATTGTTTTGTTTTACATACAGTTTAACCTGTTTAACTAAACTAACTGTCCGTTGCTGACCGGCTTTTCTGTTTGTAATGTTTGTCGAATAAGTTGGTTAAATAAAAATAGAATAATAATCAAGCACTTTTAATTTAGGGTTCACCGTATTCTACATAAAAATACCAAAACATTAATGCAAAAAACCGGGCAACAGCCTGTCGAACCATGCTCAGTGTAGGGTTCCGAAGCCGTTACTACAAACAAATTAGACCTCGCGACAAACTTATCTTTGCCGTTGGAAAACTGTTATCCCCATACATCGATATAGGTCGCGGTCAGTTTACCAACACCGCAAATTAGTTTTCGGCAGGTATAAACATTTAAACCGTTTAACTCAAGAGCCAATGAAGTCTACTTAGTCGTGATAGTTTTCCTTTGAAGATATTTTTCATATTTTTTATTTGTAGTTTTGGCTGGTAGTGGGGAGGGGACGACGACACTTGACTCTAACAAAAATTTGCGCTTTAAAGCTTTTCATAAACGGATACCTTAATTGAAATATTGTTTACACAAATCCGCAATATTTTGGAAAGACCTATACAACGACACCCCACACTATGGGGTAGACGAGAAAAAAAAACTTCCCCACGTTACGTAAAAAAAAAAAATATTTTCATGATTTTACTTTTATTTAACTATGTTGGCGTGACTAATATGTATATTCATGCCAAATTACACGTTTCTAGTACTAAGAGTCTCTGAGCTAGGCTGCGGATAGACGGACACACGTCACACACACACACACACACACGCACGCACGCACGCACGCACGCACGCACGCACGCACGCACGCACGCACGCACACACACACACACACACACACACACGCACGCTATCTAAGCTATCTTGCATACACGAAATAACAGTAATAATGCTCAAAAACAGTTCAAAAACTACCTACTTGCTACAGCGGCCGCTAATACCAACAACTAGCGAGAGAGAGAGAGAGAGAGAGGCGGTCTAGGTACCTAACTTATGGCGAGTGAGCCACTTGGCAGCGCCCGCCCGCGAAATTTGAAATCGATGAAATGAATAAGTACACAAAATATCAGAACTACTACCTAGGTCAATCAAAAACTCATGTTTTATAGTTCATTATTTTATACGGTACCTAGCGGTATGAATTCTACATTAGATACGACATTTGTAAAGAAAGGGCTATCACCAAAGTTAAGTAAACACCGCTTAAACATCGTGTAAGATTTTGTTGTTTGTTGTTTTACTACAGATTACTGTTTGGTCGTAAGTATGGAGTTTAGATTATTGTGTGACACCGAAATAAAAAGCTAATACAAATACAACCCGTACTTTGGCTTCCAAAGTTAAGCAACTACCTACTTACAAGCGTATTCTAAAACAGGATGAGTGACCGCTTAAAACATCGTGTTGATAAAATCAGTTTGGTCAAATATTTTTAGCAGTTTTACTTGAGATTGTTATTTAGTCGTAAACTATGAAAGTTCGACTGCAATTTAAGCTTATAAAATAGCATCAAAATAATAAGCCATTATAAAAATATAATCCGTATAAAAATGCTAAAAAAACTGGTTATTTGTCATGTTTCTTGTATGGGGACCCCTCTTGGGATTTGATTTATTGTTCATTTTGTAATTTTAAACAATAGAGTTTATAATAACACGTAATCTGTGAAAATTTCAACTGGTTACTTATAACGGTTAAAAAAATATAGCCCTGTAAACTTACTCAATCATATAAGGGGGCGTACCGCAACGAAACCATGACGTCACTCCAGTAAGATGGCGCCCGCACCCTTTAATATTTTTGACCGTAATTTCATACGTTCGTAGAATCAAAACTACTGGGTCTATTTGAATGAAACAAAAAGTAGTATGTTTGTTTATTTATAAGCTTTACTCTTACAAAGTTTCAAGCGATTTGGCGTACCTACTGACATTCTTCATTGTAACTCATGGTAAGGGCAGATAGACGGGCGAGTAAGTACGCGTACCTAGGCCGGCCTTACACTCGCAAGTTTTACTTACGTAAGTAGGGACGCAGCTATTCGTTAGAATTAGATAGAATTTTTTTTTCTCATTCTAACAGATAGCCGTGTCGCTACTTACGTAAGTAAAACTTACAAGTGTAAGGCCGGCCCTAAGGCCCTACTTTGAAAATCGAAGTTCGAAGTTAGGTTAGCTCTATTATTTTCTCTCGAATAACGAGTGATAGGGATGGAGCTAACGTAACTTCGAACTTCAAAGTAGGGCAACTAAAGACCTTTTTCGAACGGGTTTACCTTTAGAAGGCGCGTACTTAGGGTGACACACGGGTAGGGTTACCATTCGTCCGGATTAGTCCGGACATGTCCGGACTTTTAGACTCTAGTCCGGACTTTGTCCGGCTCTTTATGTCCGGATTTTATTTAATTATATAGAATATGAGTAATAAAACTACATATTAAGTAGGTATTATTAAATAAGTGAGTAACGTTTCCATTTTGTAACTAAAAAAATCGGACTTTTATCGATAAAATAAAAAAAATAAACATCAGGGACAATGTCACACCAATTGACCTAGTCCCAAACTAAGCTCAAGGCTTGTACTATGGGTACTAGACAACGATACAAATACTTATGTAGAGAAATATATACTTAAATACATAGAAAACATCCATGACTCAGGAACAAATATTCGCGCTCATCACAGTCATCACACAAATATCTGCCCTTACCGGGATTTGAACCCAGGACCGCTAGCTTCGTAGGCAGGGTCACTACCAACTAGGCCAGCGCGTCGTCCGGCATATATCCGGCTTTTTGTCAGGACTTTTCAAATTCCTAAATGGTAACCCTACACACAGGCGAGTAAGGGCGCCGACCCATAAGTACGTAGGGAATGCAATTTAACCGGTTATTAACCGTTTTTATATGAAAATAACCGGTTAAAACCGGTTATAACCGGTTATTTGCATTCCATAAGTACGGCGTACTTACTCGACCGTCTATCACCCCTTTGACACCTCCACTGTATGTTTACTCCAAGTATTATTATTTCTTTGGTCTGTGGTTTACTCTATCTATTACGATGGGTATTTTTGTGAGACGTCATTTTAGCGTAGAAACCAATCAGATCCACGGAATTCCCGCAAATAAAAAAAGAATAACACGAGATAACCTTTGCGCTAACTTATGTAGGTATTAAGATATATAATATATCATGAGCGTCGTCACTATTGAAACTATGAAAAATAACTGGGTATTAAATAGTGAAAAAAAAACGGTCAAGTGCGAGTCGGACTCGCGCACCGAGGGTTCCGTATTTAAGATAATATGGTTGCAATACGCAAAATAAAATACTCATTTTGTTATGAACTTTAACATCTATGCAATAAGGTTCATTTTCAATCATGATTTTTTTCAGATTTTTTGATCCATTAACTTCGGAGATAAGGCGTATCTCTGAAGTTTTAAGATCAAAAAATCTGTATTAAAATGTAGGCTAGTCAAAATGGACCTTAATACATAGATCATAAAGTTCATAACAAATGAGTATTTTGTTTCGCGTTTTCCAACCATATTATCTTAAATACGAACCCTCGGTGAGTCCGACTCGCACTTGACTGATTTTTCTACAAGCGTTTTGCATCTGCCATTAGATAAAGACTAACATTCATGTGAATCATCATTACGTCATTTATCTACACACGCCCATATTTTAAAACCTGCACAATTCACGCCAAAACTGTATAAAGAACATCTATAATTTGATGATTTCTGTGGCAACCGTATACCTATGCCAAGGAGCAGTGTTTACATTGTTGTGTTCCGGTGTGGGGATAAGACAACCGGTGAAATTACTAGCATAGAGGCATTCCATCTTAGTGCTCAGGGTTGGCGACACATATGCAGTTTTAAGATTGTAGTGTTGAGAATGCAAATGCCTATGGGTCTCAGATCCGACGTAGCATCAGGGCTTCTTTTAAAACACAGTTAAACCATATGGTTGTGCGGTATTGTAATTTAACTCAGCCGCAATTACATTACTGTGAAGTAAATAAGAGCTATCAAAATGTTGACAATATAGAAACACGTCAAAAGCAATATTGTTTTACCGTTTTAAGGCCTGGGTGGCCTGTGTGCTTGTTTGCCTTCTATACGCTATTAAAAAAGAATCATAACACTTACGATACTCTCAAGCAATGCACATTGCTGCCGTGATATATCTATAATGCCGTTATCCAACATCAGATCGATTTTTAACTTCTGTTGTTACATGAATGAGGATAAAAATCTCTTTCGATCCGTATTTGCGAATTACAAATAAGGATTTGATAGACTGAATATTGCCGGATAGGTTTGTGTCAATTTCGTATTTATAAAAAATCAAAGAGGCCAAGTGCAATGTGTTTAAATGAGGTATCATTAATAGCCAAAATTAATTAATCTACCTGCCGCTATACAGGGTTACAGGAAATTCAATAGATTCCCTTGGAGGGATAAAATCAGTCATCATTTGCAATAGTTTTCGTCATATCGCTGCTTATCGATGATAGTGTCATAACACGAAATACTACGTTTTTGAGATAAGTATAACACGACGCGTGAAATATTCAAAAGTTTATGATGACTAAGACACCCATTGCATTATCTCCAAAAACAGCCACGTGGCAGCACTGTGCCCTTATGCCATTGGTCCAATTGTGACGCCATATTGTGGGCAACAGCGTAGGTAAGCCAGTTGAGCCGCAACTACCAACAAAGAAGCTAATTTTTTATCATGACTACAGGCACACCCCAAAATAATTCAGAAAAAAATGCTGATTATATTTGTAACATTGATACATTACAAAATAGTTTGTGCAATAGTGATTAATTTTTAGTTGCAACTTTATCATCCAGAAAGTAAGTAAGTATATTTTTTTTGTAACATGTCAATATAAGCTCTTAGTCATGAAAAAATAGTCGTTAAGGGTACGTAATGTTTTCGGTATATGCCTATATTCAATATTTATAGGTAAATAAAATTGTGACCTATAACTTAAAAAATCTTTATGCACGATACATTTCGATACATTTTATGAAAAATAATTTGATCGGAAACCAAATGTTACCTTGTTAGTGAAAAAATCTAAATAAGAAGTAGATTAAAAGTATTTCAAAAAGATTATTTGCGCATGAAACTAATTTTTAAAGGCCCTTTATTTAGTTAACTTGTATGTTAGTATTTAAGTATATTATTGTAAAATGCCTAGCAACAGTGCTAGGCATTTTTTAACCAGTTTCCGTTATTAAATGGGATGAAATACAAATTACCGTCAATTATGCTGATGAATTATCTATATCTACTAATATTATAAATGCGAAAGTGTTAGTTAAGGCCAAACCGCTAAACCGATTTCGATGAAATTTGGTATGGAGATTGCTTGAGTCTCGAGAAATGACATAGGTTACTGTTTATTTGCGGGAGCAGCGATAGACGACTTCTACACGGGTGGAGTCGGGCAAAAACTAGTTTATAATATAGGTAGCGAATTAGTCCGGCGGGGCGCTGGCATGTTTTGAGGTCATAAGTTACAAAAACAGTCGCTTATTTTTTGCATGTGGATACAGTGTGTACTTGTGAGGCTTATATTGCGTTTTGTGTCACATCTTACCATTGCATATTCAGCAATTCGATGTTTTGTGGCAAAAAAATCATTTCAATCTAGAACGTTCGATAAATAAAAATAAAGTTAAAAAATATATCAGTATCCTATCTAGGTAGAATAACTAGGGGGCATTCGTATTCCTTTCCGTACCGCTGGTGGCGGAGTCTTCAACCTTGCAATACTAAAAGCTGGTACCAAGGTGTCTCACGGAACTATTACGGAGTTGATCTATGCTATTTATGAGGTTTTGTGGCGGAATCCCCAGAGGATCTACAAAGGCTTATGACGAGTCTCGATGAGTGATGTCGCAAATTTGGCCTGAAAATCAGTGTGATAAAGGCCGAAGTATTGGTTCTTGACACGCTGAATGAGGCCCAGGTTGACATCAAACTCGGTGATTACTCGCTTAAGCAGATAGACAAGTTCAAATATCTGGGTAGCACCATAATATCGGGGTGCCTCCTTGAGAACGAAGTCAACGGCAGAATTGGAGCAGCTGCCGCAGCCTTCGGCAAACTTCGTTCCAAGGTGCTTCGCTCACACTACATAAAAGCTCTAAGAAAATAGCTGTTTACATGGCGATAGTTCTACCGCAAGCATATTCGGACATAAGATAGATTCCACCTAGAATGCCTACGCGACATTATGAACATTCGTTGGTCTGACCGTGTTCGTCAGTGCCGGATTAAGCCAGCGCGGGGCCCGTAGTAAGTTCTATATATAAAGAGACCCTTGGTTTGTTTTAGGTTATTTCTTAAGTCTAGGGTGCTAAATAAAAAAGAACTGGTAGAAATCCACGTCAGGGAGATGTGGGTGCGCGGGGCCTCTCAATGCGCGGGGCCCAGCATTTGCTACTCTTGCTACGTGGCTAATCCGGCACTGGTGTTCGTAACACGGAAGTCCTACGAAGAGCAGAGCTAATGTCGATGGAATAGAGGCCTATCTAATGCGACGACAGCTGCGGTGGGGCGGCCATGTTTCCCGCATGTCAGATGACAGAGAGGCAAAGCGCATCTTCTACTCAGAACTACAGGATGGCAAGCGGAAACAAGGCGGTCAATTCCTGCGGTACAAACATGTGCTTGAGCGACATATGAAGCGGTGTGACGTGGACCCGTCATCATGGGAGGCAATGGCAGCAGACCGGACGTCTTGGAGGCATACAGTGAGCACTAAGGTTTCCGAGTTCGAAAGGAAGAGACGTGAGGTGCTCGATGTTAAGCGAGACGAGCTCAAGGCCCGTACACCTGCGGTTATTCACTACAATAGGGTATTTATTTGCCTGATATTACATTTCATATATTAATTTGGATAACATATCAACATACGTAGTATGATAAAATAATTCAAAATCAATTTGAAATTGGTAATTAAAAAAATATATAGCCTTATAAAGTTTTTTGTCTATTTCTTTCTCACAAAACGATGTTGTGCGTGTAATTCATATGGCGGTTGAGTAATATGACTTCATATTACTGTATTTTCCCCTTTTTCTAAAAGCAAGTTTTAAACATTTATATCTTTTGTATTTTTAAAGATATTAAAAAACTATTTAAATTAGGCTATTCGGAAGGTAAAAAAGCTTCAATTTAAATACTAATAAAACATAAGGAAAATACCCTATTATATTGGAGGGATGACTTGCATCGAATGTGGTCGAACTTTTGATGCAAGAATCAGCTATGTCAATCATCATAGAGCTTACGAGCGACGCTCTAAATAGTCGGATCCCAGTCGCTGTGGCCGAAATCGGTCAGGATCGATCGATGGGACAATCTCACACAAATTGACCTAGTCCCAAACTATGTCCTAGGCTTGGTACTATGGGTACTGGACAACGATAAACATACTTAAATAGAGAAATAAATGCTTAAATACATAGGAAACTTCAAAGCCTAGGAAAAAATACTTGCGCTCAGCTCACAAATATTTTCCCTTACTGGGAATCCAGCCCTGGACCGCTAGCCTTGTAGGCAGGGTCACTTCCAACTAGGCTAACCGCGTCGTTGAACCCCTGATCGCTGTTTTATTCCAGTTTGTCTTAGATATTATGTTAGCAAAACAATTCAGGGTTTATTATGTTCGTCCAATGCGTTTTCTAAGGTCTCACACGTCAAATAAGGTAAATCATTACTTTGTAATGTGAAAAAAGAGGTGTGCGATCACAAAATATGCCCTTATTTATGACAAAGAATTAATATTTTTATAGACATAATTCGTATTTCTTCGGTTTTGTCCATGATTTATTGTATTTTTTTTAGGTATAAAACGATATGCATCATTAGTCATCAAAAAAAGAAAAAAATACTAGGGTTTAACACGAAAGCATCGTTGTTGTCCAAAAGATTACACGTATAATTTTGTAGGTTCACTACTTGTGTCCTTATTGCACATAATCACGACGAAGGTTTTGAGAAGCATGTCGAATAGATCTACAATTTGTAAAGATATTAAATTAGACTTGCGTCTCTTGCATTTGATTTTTGGTTTCATAAATTAACTGGGAGGTGATAATATTACGACAAAAACAAGTATATTTTTATCTTATGAAGGTCAAAAGTTATTTCAAAATGTTTTTGTATTTTTTTTAAATGGCTCTCCTGAAAAATATGCTTTTTTGAGTTATGCCTTTATCATTGATAGGCAGCGATATGATCCCTAGTTGAAAGTGATTAGTTTTCCATATTACACATTCACTATGAAGCTGCATTAGGTTAGAAATGTAATTATCTAAGAAACTAATTACTTTCGACTACAAAAATCTATTGCTAATAAGCACTTCTTTTACCCCTGCAAGGAACTGTTTTTCCTGAAACCCCGTATATTTTACTTTGGTATTCAGTATATCTAGCTAGTACTCACTCTGTTCTACATTTCTTTGCGAGAGAGGCTTCGGTTTCGTGCGGTTGGTCTTGACGTTTCTCTCCAAATGTTGTATCACCCGCTTCAGCAACAGGTCGCTGTCTATTTTCGTGTCGTCCAACATCTGCTCTAAACTGTCGATCTTATTCTCTATAGCAACTACTTTCTTGTTCCTGTGCTCTTTGATCGTCTGCGGATCCGGTCTCGCACCAAATAAAGACGTTAAAGTCACCGCGCACCACAAAAATAGAAGAAAAGCACATAATATAAGCAATTTCCGCAAGTAGATCCGCATTTTTGCTATCTTAACACGACTTATTCATGAATAGGAGCATACATTTTACGAGTAAACGCAAAAGTTATTCAGAATTATCGGTGTAAACTTTTTTCTTTTAACGCCGCAGTTCAAAACAGTTTTAGCTCGTTCTTATAGCCCGCGTTGCCGTGTTCTCACATCGTGATAGCAGTTTAACGACCGCACTGAAAGAATGTTCCGCTGGTGTGAGTGGCACGTGAATAACAAATGAATAAATGCTGAAATTCGCGACGAATAAACCACAACAACAATGCCTAGGGACACGTCAAGTGAAACAATTGACGGAAACGTTTGACACTGACAGTGACAGTTGACAGGTCAAAAATACGTCAAATTTTGCCGTTGTTGCCAGACTAATAAAAAGTATTTGAACGAACTTCGATTTTCAAAGTAGGGTCTAACTGCCGCACTCAGAGACGTCAATGAAATTTAATGATTGTTTAGTGACGTGTTGTCTTATTCTATTGCTGTAGCAAAGAAAGTGACAGCACCAACTTTAATCAAGCATTAAATTAAATTGACGTCTCCGAGTGCGGCAGTTAGGTTAATAAGTACCTAACGTACCTAACATATGCATTGATATTGTCACACACACGTAAGTAATTCGCCCGCGTAGACGTCGTAAAACACACTCCAAATATTTGGCCTACTCGTAATTTGTTTATAAAATGTTAAAATATTAGGATTATATAACTAGTTCTTCGCCCCAAACAGAGGCGTTAGGATGTCCGTCTCTAATCACTAACGGATCCTGCTTATTACATCATCAAACTCAAAGAATGCAATTGCTTTAACCAAATGTCATACATACATTGTTAGCCAGAACACGTGCAGCGGCTCTGCGCCGATGTGGGAAGTCCAATAAAACCGAATTGAGGATCCAATGACATTGTGGTGCGATAATTACATAGTAATTGTTTAATCAAACAGAACTTAAGAAAATTTCCTGACTTTGTAGTTAAAATACTTACGTGGCAACTCTAAAAGTGACTGTTATGCATAGTATGACCAACGCTAAAATAAATGGGATCTTGGGCAGTTTGAGATACTGCTTTTAACGGCGACCAGGCTAAGGATATAAATTAATAAATAGTTTTGTGAAAAAGGTAAACCTGCGGCCAATTTTTATTCCGGATTAATTTGACGAATATATCAGTGTAAAATCTCTTTTATTATTTATGTTAAAGTAAAGTCCCAGATAGACGTGTGAGCAAGTACTCGTACTTAAAGCTCGACAACCTTTTTCGCCTGTGTTTGCCTTTAGAAGTTCGCGTACTTAGGGTGGCACTACTTAAAATAATCAGAGGCTCTACTTTGAAATCCGTAATTCGAACTTCGTCTATTGCTATCCCTTTTGCTCTCGACGCGTCACTAATTCGCAAGAAGGTGACGGGGCGATCCGAAGTTCGAATTACTGATTTCAAAGTAGAGCCCCAGAGTATGATGGTGCGGGGCTATTGCATCTGCGGGGCTATTGTAACTTTTCATACTAATTTTAAAAGTAGAACACGTTTTAGTATGAAATGTTACAATAGCCCCGCAGATGCAATAGCCCCGCCTCACCTTACCTGTTATGAACTTCATTAAATTAATGTTTGCCGTGCAAAACCGGTATTGCTTGCTTATAATTTAAACAAAAATAATGTAAACCTTAAATAATAATAGATTCAACGCATTTCGCTGCCTAATCAGTACAAGATTTAAAAAACCGGACAAGGTGAGTCGGACTCGGGCACCGAGGGCTTCCGCACATGATACGGTTAACACAATTCAAAATTTGCACCGCCGCCGTTCCTTGCATAGAGACCCTGTTTTTTTGTGATATAATTAAAAATGTTGGGTTTTCAGATTTTTCCCTATTTGTAGTATAAGACTATTACCAAATTTCATAGTTCTAGTTCAACGGAAAATACCCTATAAATTTTGATTCCCTTGGGAGTGTCGAAATACACGTTTTTTGCGTATAAGTTACTAAAATTTGGTCTGACATATTTACTAAAGGGCCTTTATAAAACCGGACCTATAAAAGTAGGCGCGCTAAACCAAAGGCCCTACTTTGAAAATCGAAGAAAAGTTACGTTAGCTCCATGCCTGTCACTCGTCATTCGATTTTCAAAGTAGGGCCTCAATGGGAGACGCCCGACTCACTCTTGGGAACTGATTTGTATACTTTCTATTATTAAATTTGCCGTTTTTCTTGAAGAGTAAACATTTTGTTTACTATTATTTATTTATTTATTTAACCTTTATTGCACAAAAAAAGTACAAGTGGCGGATTTAATGCCTAATGGCTCCTAAGCTAAGGGGTTCCTTATGATCTTATTTCTTTACCGCGTAGAGACCTCATTTCATTATTTTATAGTAAGATCTGTCTTAAAAAAAGAATCCAATCAAACAAGCTATCTGAGGCCCGTTTCACGAAGCTACAAGTTACAAATTACAAGCGGAACCCTCTTTCTAGCTCCTTTTGCTAGAAAGGGAGTTCCGCTTGTAATTTGTAACTTGTTGCTTCGTAAAACGGGCCACTGCTATTATCATTTTCCGAATCATTGTCATTTGTCATTTTGTCGTTATCAATGTTTACTTTACATGTTGTAAACAATACCTTACACACATGATTCATGTATTTACGTTATATTGTAACTCATTATTAAACGATACCGATTCTCGGTACGTCGTTTCTCAAAAATACAAAAATTTCTTCACGATGTTTTTCCGCCGAAGGAACAGTCTGGTAAATATCTATAGTTACTGGGGGAGAACTTCGTTAGCGCGATGCAGCTCGATGTAACAGCGACATCTATCGTGCAATTGTGGCAACTTTTCTCATGGAACTTTGCGACTTAGCATAGCGAATGCCTAAAGGTATAGGAGTCTAACCTCAAATAATATTTTTTTTGTCATATTACAATGGTAACGTATTTTTTTTGTTTGTTTGTGGCTTAACTGGCGGACGGCGCACGAGAATAGTTAAGTACAATAACACCTTTTTTTAATACAGTTACTCAAAAAGTGGTACTTTTGTTGCTGTATATCGTGCGGAACGTTGGAATTTTCGCACTAAGTAGTGTTTTTTACTTTTACGTTTTATTACACTTATTTGGTCAAATTGCACCGTGAATTTTTATCAGCCCCAGAATTAAGTAAAATTGTATCTTTTAATCACTGTTATTTGTTGCATTGTCATTTTTTCACAAATCTATTCCCCCCTCAACAAATTAATATAGCCATTCAACGACTAAATGCTTCTTTGGTACGATACCGCAGGGGCCATTGTTAGATTTAAAATGTTATAAGGTGACGGCACCAATGATGGACACTTTTAGCTGACAGCACTGACAGGCACCAGTAATCGACACTTCACTCTTAATTCAAATTCCATACCGTCCTAAATTGATTGTTACAAAACAAATGAGTAACCTTTATCTTCTGTAAAATAAGAATCAAGTGTTCATTATTGGTGCCTTGTCCATTACATAAAAATAAATTTTATTATGAAATAGATACAAAAACAACAAAAACATTTTCAAAATCACAAACTCAGCCATGTCAGCTTACGGTTACGTTTCACTCCATTTAGACTGGAATGACGAGTTCAAGAGATGTGGCACCCAAAGTTTCGAATTGAGTGCTTCATGGTAACCATCCAGGGGCACGTTTTATAAAGCTTCAAGTTACAATTTTACAGGTCTAAACTAGCAACACTGCTCAAATGGCTGGTCGTCATTGGTCGAGGTTGTGTCAAAATGGAAACTTTTAACCTGTAAATTGTAATTTGTAGTTTTATAAAACAGGCCCCAGATCCAATTAGATACATAAAGTCGCCCTATAGTTGTGACTATTTAATAAGTAAGATGCGGTTATATATTTTTCGATAAACGCCTCTTGAAAATCTTGAAGTTTCAAAAGAATAAATAAAACGACGTTAAATTAAAGTTTATTTATTTATTTACATACCTTTAGAAAAAGTAACAGCTCATAGGTATAAATGTCATCAGACAAACATAAAAAACAGAAAGCCAAAAGGTCAAAAAAACCCACATATACCTACCTACATATAAGTAACAAAGAAAGACCAATATTAATACGATATTCTTGTAAGCAGTCGCTAAATATCATAACGAAAATAGCTTCATTTAATTGTCATCCCGATATTTTATTGCGCACAGAAAATAAAACTAACGCAAACAAATGTTTATCGCGATAGGAACAATAAATTACGTCAAAGAAACCCTCAGCGCCCTTTCAAATCACCGAAATATTTTGTCATAATTACGTTACTCTGTGGCGCTTATTTTTTCCGGCTTTGATTGATGCCCATTCAGCCGTTGAAAAAAAAAGTTTATTTGACAGCTCCAGAATTGTCTGTGGTTTCGTTTCCGCATATTTTACTCTGGTATTCGAACTTTCAACTTTGGCGCTTTTAAATTGCTTCGGTATGCGAACGGCGCTTCGATAATTTACACGTGTAGGGGACGAACGGTTTTGTTCGCTTATTGCTTAATTAGGACTCTGTGATGAGTTCGGAATATGAATATCGCAAACATGTGCGGTTGTTGTGGTTTTTAAAAGTTTTTAATGGACCAATAATAATAAATCGCATGCAGGGTTATAAAGCAGGTACTTACTCAACATCTCCAAAAAAATGTTTACTTTCTTTTGACTTTACCTATTTACTATAAAAAAACGGTCCAAATCTCGGAAATAATTATAGTTTATTTAAATGAGACTTATTCCTGTAGTCCTGTAGTCTGGCTCTAATTCGAAAGTTAACTAGCCTATTATATTATGTACATACTAGCTTTCCGCCCGCGACTTCGTCTGCGGAGAGTCAGAACTTCTGTTGAAAGTACAGTTATAGTATACATCACCTTCTAAGGCATTTAAAAAAAAGTCTAGAGCGTGAATTTTAAGTAAGCAGTCCACATAAACAACTTTAATTTTATAGCGCTAACCTTTAAAACAACAAAATTAACATACAAAATAAATTCACTGCCTCTCACCATTACGTTTATTTTATACGATTCTAGATGCCACATTTCTATACAAACAATTAACTCACTTAGCAGAAGATTTTCGAAAAACACAGGAGCTGAATATTTTCTGTATGTAATAATAATACCCATTTTGATAACTTGAAGGTAAGTATCTACTTTGAATATTACATAAATTCGATACAAACTTTACAGTCTTGCTTTGCGTGCACTTAACTAACTATTACCACCTTTTATCCACGTTTCTCACTTCAAAAATATACCATACAATTTTCTACCCCCCGTTTTACCTCCTTGGAGGTAGTTTTTTCTGAATCGAGCATTTCTACCAAGTTTCAAGTAAGTCATCCCCCAAGGGTTTGAATTTTAGTTATCACGTGACTCATTGTTTTCATTGCAGAGCAAGCATTTCTTCCAAGTTTAAAGTAAATTTAAGCATACCAAATATTTTTTCCTAAACAAACTTTGCAACCCCCTTTTATCCCTAGGGGTTGAATTATAGTAATCGCTGAAATACGTGTCACATTATTTGCATTGAAGAGCATTTCTACCAAGTTTCAAGTAAATTTGAGCATACCAAATATTTTTTCCTAAACAAACTTTGCAACCCCCTTTCATCCCTCTAGGGGATAAATTTTAGTAATCGCTGAAATACGTGACTCATTATTTGCATTGAAGAGCGTTTCTACCAAGTTTCAAGTAAATCTGTCCATAAAAGTATTTTTTTCCATTCAAACTGCAACCCCCTTTCATCCCTTTAGGGATTGAATTTTAGTAATCGCTCAAATATATGTCTCATTATTTGCATTGAAGAGCATTTATACCAAGTTTCAAGTAAATTTGACCATAAAAGTATTTTTTCCCATACAAACATTGCAACCCCCTTTCATCCCTCTAGGGGTTGAATTTTAGAAATCGCTGAAATACGTGTCTCATTATTTGCATTTAAGAGTATTCCTACCAAGTTTTAAGTAAATTTGATCATAAAAATATTTTATCTATACACACTTTGCAACCCCTTTTCATCCATCTAGGGGTTGAATTTTAGTAATCGCTGAAATACATGTCTCATTATTTGCATTGAAGAGCATTCCTACCAAGTTTCAAGTAAATTTGATCATAAAAATATTTTATCTATACACACTTTACAACTCCTTTTCATCCCTCTATGGCAGCGGTCGGCAACAGGCGGCCCGCGGGCCGCATGCGGCCCGCAAGCCCTTTACTTGCGGCCCCCGAGTCTTCCTGGCAATTTTTTTGTAAGGGTCTTTGACTCTTTGTATTCAGAATTTTTTGTAATAATTTCTCACAAAAGTTGAAATCCTTAGCATGCGTAATTGCGACTGTAGATATAGCCAACCACGAAGATATTCGTAGTCGGGCAGGACGAGAGATTTATTTGTAAGTATTTTTTAATAAGGCGCTTTTTGCACAAAAATTAATATTAGAATTCGTCCTTATTGACTACTGACAAAGTGGTACCTTTTGTCTGTAAAATCATAAATTATTAACATGTGCGGCCCGCGTCAATTTCGTTAGCTACTATGTGGCCCTTGGCTGCTAAAAGGTTGCCGACCCCTGCTCTATGGGTTGAATTTTAGTAATCGCTGAAATACGTGTCTCATTATTTGCATTGAAGAGCATTCCTACCAAGTTTCAAGTAAATTTGACCATAAAAGTATTTTTTCCCATACAAACTTTGCAAATCCCTTTCATCCCTCTAGGGGTTGAATTTTAGTAATCGCTGAAATACGTGTCTCATTATTTGCATTGAAGAGCATTTCTACCAAGTTTCAAGTAATTTGGACCATAAAAATGTTTTTTCCCATACAAACTTTGCAACTCCCTTTCATCCCTCTAGGGGTTGAATTTTAGTAATCGCTGAAATACGTGTCTCATTATTTGAATTGAAAAGCATTTTTACCAAGTTTTAAGTAAATTTGATCATAAAAATATTTGATCTATTAAAACTTTGCCACCCCCTTTCATCCCCCAAGGGGTTGAATACGTGTCTCATTATTTGCATTGAAGAGCATTTCTACCAAGTTTCAAGTAAATTGGACCATAAAAGTATTTTTTTCCATTCAAACTGCAACCCCCTTTCATCCCTTTAGGGATTGAATTTTAGTAATCGCTCAAATATATGTCTCATTATTTGCATTGAAGAGCATTTATACCAAGTTTCAAGTAAATTTGACCATAAAAGTATTTTTTCCCATACAAACATTGCAACCCCCTTTCATCCCTCTAGGGGTTGAATTTTAGAAATCGCTGAAATACGTGTCTCATTATTTGCATTTAAGAGTATTCCTACCAAGTTTTAAGTAAATTTGATCATAAAAATATTTTATCTATACACACTTTGCAACCCCTTTTCATCCATCTAGGGGTTGAATTTTAGTAATCGCTGAAATACATGTCTCATTATTTGCATTGAAGAGCATTCCTACCAAGTTTCAAGTAAATTTGATCATAAAAATATTTTATCTATACACACTTTACAACTCCTTTTCATCCCTCTATGGGTTGAATTTTAGTAATCGCTGAAATACGTGTCTCATTATTTGCATTGAAGAGCATTTCTACCAAGTTTCAAGTAAATTGGACCATAAAAATGTTTTTTCCCATACAAACTTTGCAACTCCCTTTCATCCCTCTAGGGGTTGAATTTTAGTAATCGCTGAAATACGTGTCTCATTATTTGAATTGAAAAGCATTTTTACCAAGTTTTAAGTAAATTTGATCATAAAAATATTTGATCTATTAAAACTTTGCCACCCCCTTTCATCCCCCAAGGGGTTGAATTTTAGTAATCGCTGAAATACGTGTCTCATTATTTGCATTGAAGAGCATTTCTACCAAGTTTCAAGTAAATTGGACCATAAAAATGTTTTTTCCCATTCAATATTTGCAACCCCCTTTCATCCCTCTAGGGGTTGAATTTTAGTAATCGCTGAAATACGTGTCTCATTATTTGCATTGAAAAGCATTTCTACCAAGTTTCAAGTAAATTGGACTATAAAAATGTTTTTTCCCATACAAACTTTGCAACCCCCTTTCATACCTTTAGGGGTTGAATTTCTAAAAATCCCTTCTTAAACGACGCCTCCATTACAAAACCAACTTTCCCTCAAAATTTCAACTTTTTATCTTTATCGGTTTGGGCTGGGCGTTGATATGTCACCCGGGACATTGCCTTTTATATATATAGATTTGCATGAATGGACATAGACTATTAGGTATGTAATAAATTAAGAATTGTTTTAAACAAAGATAATGCTAAAAAGTCTATATTCGGTTAGGATCCAGGACCTATGCATTAACTAATAAAAATTAAGGCTAGAATGTAATTAGTAGTTAATATGCCTGTGATAGATATTATTGTAATTTGTGTACTTACCTAGATTAGGTCAGCATCGTAAATATAATTCAACCATATAGGTTTTAGGTACTTATTAAAATAAATGTCAACAAACCAAACCACTCGACTGTGTTAAACAGTCAATCAAAACTGTTTTGTCGGGCTTTAACGTGTCACAGTTAGGGCTTGCAATTCGAATATTCGAATATTCGAATGAATATTTATGGTTATTTGGACAGACGAATGTAACATCGCCCGGGGATGATCGGCTGTCTCTGGGGCTCTACTTTGAAATCCGCAATTCGAACTTCAGATCGCCTCGTCACTTTCTTGCAAATTAATTACGCGTCGAGAGCAAAAGGGATAGCAATAGACGAAGTTCGAATTACGGATTGCAAAGTAGAGCACCTGACCGCGTCGTGCGTGCGAAGAGTTAGTTGCAAATGTTGCATTGCATTGCAGTCAGCTGCTCGCTCGTATTCGTATCGTATTCATCACGTTGAAGTAGCGTCGCGTCGCATACACTGAATTTCCATGTAAAGCCTATGATTATTTATTTAAGATGTTTATAGATGTTTGCGTTAATTTTTGAGCTTTTAGACAGATAATAATTGAAAATGAGCATCCAAGCTTGTTTTTTCTTTAATTTTTATGATTATTCGAATAGTATTCGAATAATTCGAATATGTCCAAATTAAAAGTCGAATATTCGAATATCTGAATCTATCGAATATTTGCAAGCCAGTCAGTAATTCGAACTTCGGATCGCCCCGTCACTTTCTTGCGAATTAGAGACGCTTCGAGAGCAAAAGGGATAGAAATAGACGAAGTTCGAATTACTGATTTCAAAGTAGAGCCTCTGAGGCTCTACTTTGAAAATTGAAGTTCGAAGTTACGTTAGCTCCATCCCTGTCACTCGTCATTGGAGACTAAATCGAGAGAAGGGAAATGGAGCTAACGTAACTTCGAACTTCGATTTTCAAAGTAGGGCCTCTGCTTCTATTGACTGACGAGCTAATCACGTGGGCTTTTTGTTTACATTTATTTATGTGTCTAAACAAATGAAGTATAGGTATGTAGATAAGAAACAGTTGCTCAAACTGTGGTTCTTATTTTTTTCGCAAATGTATAACGTCATTTTCTCTCGTCCAGAGGCCTTTTCATTTTCACTCGTGTTTAGCGACATAGGTACTTTCCTTGCATCAAAATGTACTATTTATGGAATTATTAATTCTTATTTATGCCTACATTTTCCGATTTAAACTTTAATGATCCTTGTGAGACCTAAAAAAAGACTTAAAATGTGTACCTACAATATTTTATGCTTTGATTGAAACTGTAATTAAGTGTATTAAAAAAAACCGGTCAAGTGCGAGTCGGACTCGCGCACCGAGGGTATCCGTATTTAAAATAATATGCATGGTAACCGCAAAAGAAAATACTCATTTTGTGATAAACTTTTTTTTCTACCCAAAGGTCTATTTTGACTAGCTTAAATTTTAATACAGATTTTCAAAGTTTTTTTGTTATTTCTCAAAAACTGTAAATAACGAACACTTCATTTAATTTATCCCATAAAATATAAGTAATTATCTATACTTTAGGATTTTTTCAGATTTTTTGGTTCATAAACTTCGGAGATAACGGGGAGCAACGGTCATTTTTTGTACATTTTTGGCTATAAATCAAAATAAAAAAAAATAGTTTTGAAATGTGCAGATGAAGCCCTTTCATATGGTACCCCATTTGCTATAATCAAACCACTTTTATTTTTCAACCCCCCATTCTAGACACCTTTTTAATTATTTATGAAATTATTTTCATATTTTTTTTACTATAAACAGATGCGGGCAAGCAAGTTGTATAACTATGCCAAATTTCAAGTTGATAGCATTTGTAGTTGCTGAGTAAACTTGCTGTGACATACAGACAGACAGACAACGAAGTCTCACCATAAGGGTTCCTTTTGTACCACTTTGGTACGGAACCCTAAAAAGGGGAACCACAAAAATGTTTATTCAATTTACAATTATTCCACATAGGTATCTCAAACCTTATTAAAAACTACTTAAACCCAAATTAACTTAATCTTCGAAAATACAATCTCAAGCAAGCTATCCGACCATTATTAATAACACGTGTCACCCGCTCCCTTCGCGTCCAATTACACAAACTAACTAAATAATTATCACAATTAATGAGCACGCGCATAATTCACTCCCTAAATAAATCCAATTCGATCTACAAAGCGACTCCGGCGCATCCGTCCCGCCACGCCCACTCGCTCCCGATTGGTCCATCTCTAATTATAACTTGGAACTCTTCTCCAACAGCTATTTGCATCGTTTAACGTTACACGAAACATTATCAACTTTAGACCTAGCACTTAAGGTTGGTATTGGAATGACTGAGTCTTAAGTGTAGCATACGAAATTGTCAACCAGAAAGACGCCCATTAGCTGAAGCTTTCCATCTTCATTCCGATTATACGTATCCCAACCACTAAAAACAGTTGAAACTCTAAACAAAATTCAATCTTATGACCAACGTCTTAAGATCGATCGTAAATCAACAGCGGAGAAGGAACGCAAATATGTTTTTCAGAAGAGGCAGTTAACATTCCCGGCTCAGCGGTTTCAGCGGTCCAATTTGACAAAAACGCATCGTTAGAGCTTCGAATTAGTTTAAATTATTATCCCGCGTGAGACACCCGACACTAACGAAACGAAAAAGTACGATTCGGATCCTCAAAACGGTTGCCAGTGTTTTAAAGTGAAGACGTGAATTCTATTCCGAATTCAAAATGAATTCAGCGGAAGCGATGGACGTTGAAGACGTGAATGAAACTAAAAGATTGGAAGCGAAACTTCCTTTTTCTATTGAGAATCTATTGTCTGATAAATTTAATAATTCGAAAGGTCCTGAAGATACGTCAGTGAATTCAAGTGCTGATGTTATTGATGAAGGGGGTTATATAGACTGTGTGGACCATGGCGAGTCTGATGATGAGAAAAGTGATGGATCACACGTTGACGTGGAGAGCTCGGCGGCTGATGCGCAGGAGTTGGATAAAGCGGCTGATTATCAACAATCAGGTGAGGGAATCGTTATGACAAAATTATATAGGCGGAGTACCAAATTCTCCATGTACGAGTACATTGTTAAAAGAGATACGAACTCAATAAATTTTGCATTTTTAAATCATGATTTGTTCATCGTGCATTTTATACATAATAATAAATTTTAATTTCCGAAACGCGAATTTTATAAACCTTAATAATATAAAATGAGATCATTATTACATTTAAAATAATACAATTAAAAGTTAAAACTAAACTTATTTAAATTAAAATAAAAACTAAGCTAAGCAAATATTAAATACGTACGAATTTGAAAGTGACCCAAAATTTAGTTTTTTTTATTAGGGCGCTTGTATGTCTGTCTGTCTCTCTGTCTCTATTTTTGTTTTTTTGTTTGATTGTTTGTATGCTTAGTAAAAAAAATGCACTCGATTTGTAAACTAACTTCCCGATAAGCTAGAAACTGAACTTTAAATAAATAAAAAAATCTATTTAATGTTATTTGGATAGTTGTCTTAGATTTCTAGTCGGTATAACACTTAAGTCACCTGGGGCCTAATTATGGTCTTGTTTATCGATGTAGATAAGCGTGGATAAAGCATCTGTCACTTTCTGACCAGTATGTAAGTGTGAGAGTGACGGATGCTTTATCAACCACTGTGCGATAAACGAAAAGAATGGACTGTATGAAAATGCGATAAATGGTAAAGGGGTACGACAGAGTTATAGGGGTGTAATCAGAGATATTGTGTATATGATATATGTTGACAAATAGTTAACCAGAATTAAAGTGAGTGGTGGTCTGACCTGGTGACTCTGGATCTGTTGGGTACAGAATCGTTGGCGTCCGCCGCGATGCACCGTTGGTGGTAGTCTTCAGCTTCCCTAGATCAACCGTCAACCTTACCTTCAGCACACGCACTTAGCCTTCGATTATGCTCAGGATTCACGCCGGCAGCCTCCAATACACTTTATGAGTTTAAAACTAGAGAATGTATGAAGTTAGTGAAAAGGTTGAAAACGAGAGGTGTTCGCACAACGAGATTCGAAAAGGAACGCAAGAGTAACGGAATTTTTGGCGGGGGGAACGAATTGTTGCCAGTCGCATGAGAAAAATGACTTTTTAATATTGCCACAACAAATCTAAAATAACTACTAAAAAACGATGACAAAAGTGAACATTCCGCCCACCAAAATACATTAGTATTTTGACTAAGGTACGACAAAACAAACGAAATAATACAAAATACATAAAATAATGATAAAAAAAAATACATGAAACGTTTAAAGAGGCAATGGGCACAGCTTCACAACAGGTCGTTTATATAAGCCATAGGCAGTGCGCACCGTGACAACACGACAAACCCCGTCAGACCCAGGATGTGTGTCTACTATGCGACCTAGAGGCCACTTCATGGGGCTAGTTTGCTCGTTCACTATGAGCACTAACATACCCTTTTCCAAGTTTGGTTGCCTATCATGCCACTTCATACGCTGTTGGAGAGTATGCATGTACTCTTGGGACCACTTTCTCCAAAAATCTTGGTGCATTCTTTGCAACATTCTCCAACGTTGAGTGATGCTAACCTTGACATCAGTCAAGTCCTCGTCCGGCACAACCGACAAAGGTTCCGTGGTCAGGAAGTGACCTGGAGTTAGAGCCGTTAAATCGTTGGGATTGGTGCTAAGTGGAGTAAGTGGTCTAGAATTTAATAGGGCTTCCACTTGATTTAAGACTGTAGAAAACTCTTCGTAGGTCAGCCTCTGCTGCCCAACGACACGCGACAAATGAGTTTTTACAGCCTTAATTCCAGCTTCAGCCAGGCCCGAAAAATGTGGACTTCCCGGTGGGTTGAATTCGAACCGGATTTCGTCCGCATGTGCCGCATCTTTAATAAGGCGCTGTAAAATGTTGCTTGCGCCAACGAAATTTTTGCCCTGATCTGACACTAAGCGACAGCAACGACCACGACGCGCCACGAAACGCCTGAGCGCGGCCAAAAAAGCTTCCGCGGAAAGTTCGGTGGCAAGCTCGACATGGACGGCCTTGGTTGAGGTACAGACGAACACGCAGATGTAGCCCTTGTAAGTTTTGTTACCGCGACCACGACCGAGAGATACGTCGAAAGGTCCGCCGAAATCGACGGCAGCGCTCGAAAATGGCTTTATTTGGCTAATGCGATAAGATGGCAAGTCACCCATGAAAGGCGCACGAGCGCTTAACGGACGAACACGGAAACATTTTAAGCATTTGGCAGTTACAGCCTGGATGGCACGCTTCGCAGATAATATCCAGAAATGTTGAGCTACCAAGTTCTGGAGCGTTTGCGGCCCGGGGTGCATAAATCTCTGATGATACTCATCGATGATCAAGGAAGTAAGGCGATGATCGCGAGGTAAGAGCAACGGGTGCTTCACATCGAAGTCGAGGGAAGCTCGTGATAAGCGTCCGCCCACCCTCAAAAGTCCCGCGTCATCCAAAAACGGAGACAGTTTCCTAAACCTCTTAGGGAGGGTATTCGGAGATTCGTTTTTCAGCTTTTCTATCTCTGACGAGAAGCTACGTTCCTGGACAAAACGTACGAGAAACATCAAGGCCTGTTTTATCTCAAGAGGTTCCAAGGGATTTATCTCAAGAAGTAAATTGGTCAGTGAATTTCGATTTATATTTTTTTTATTTTTAGTTTTAACATTGTACGCAAAACGGAAGCAATATGCCAAAACGTGCTTAAGGGTTCTCAACGACGAGAACCTTAGTAAAAGATCGTCCACTAAATTCTCGCTAAGAGATGTCACAAGAACTGTGACTTTCTGTTCTTCGTGGAGGACATCCACATCCACCGACAGCATGGACCTAGGCCAATCTTCACTGGGTTGCACGAGCCAGTAGGGGCCATTCCACCAGCAAATTTGGTTGACCAAGTCGTTAGGCAGCAGACCTCGAGAGCCACAGTCTGCTGGGTTGTCTGATGTCCTAACATGACGCCAGCAATCGGGAGGAACGATTTCCTGTATGTGGCTCACCCGATTGGCTACAAAAGTTTTCCATTTCGATGGACACGACTTGATCCATGCTAATGCCACACTTGAGTCAGACCATGCGAAGATTTCACTGCCTGAGTGGAAGGGCTTTAGCGCCTCTACGACAGATGACATTAAGTCAGAAAGAAGAACCGCCGCCAATAATTCGAGGCGCGGTATCGATAACCTCCGAAGAGGTGCCACTTTAGATTTGGCACAAACTAGGTGGACAGTGACAACGCCATGTTTGTCGACTGTCCGGCAATAAACGACGGCACAAAATCCACGCTCTGAGGCGTCGCAAAACCCGTGAAGCTGTAAGACGACAAATTCCTTTACCATACGGCGAGGTACAGCCACAGAGCTCAGCGACGACAGCTGAGCTTTAAGCGCTTGCCATTCGAGGCTGATGTTGTGTGGAGCGTCGTCATCCCAGGCGACACCGGACACCCAGAGCAACTGCATTAAATATTTGGCAAGAAAGGTTACAGGCGAGAGAAGACCTAACGGGTCAAATATTCTGGCTATCTCCGAGAGAATGGTGCGCTTAGTACACCGACGATCCTCGACAGAAACCTTAAAAGTAAAGTTGTCAGTGTGCGGCAACCACAAGAGACCAAGTATTTTGAGTGAAACGTCGCCAATGGCATCAAACTCACGGAAATCCTCAGAATAGAGATCTTCTGGAGGCACACCGTCGAAGAACCCTTGGTGGTTTGATGTCCACTTCCTTAAGTGCATGCCACCTGACGATAAAATAGCAGAAAGGTCCGATCTGATATCACGCGCCCGCCCCACGGACTCTGCACCAGAGACGATGTCATCCACGTAGATATCACGGCCTAGCACTGTTGATCCACCAGGGTATTCGATTGCTGACTCCTGAGCCAGCTGAGCGATAGTACGTAGAGCCTGGTAAGGAGCTGACGAAACACCATATGTGACCGTGAGTAAACGGTAGTCCCTAATAGGCTCGTTGACAGAGGGTCGCCAAAGAACACGCTGATACTCCGCATCTTCTGGTGTTACCAAAATTTGTCGGTACATCTGCTTGACATCTGCAGTAAAAACAACGACATGCCAACGAAAGCGAAGAAGAAGATGCAAGATGTTCTTTTGCAGTTTTTGGCCCGGCAGAAGGGTATCGTTAAGCGAAGTACCTTGTGCGTCCTTGGCACTGGCGTCGAACACCACACGAAGAGGAGTGCTAGTCGACAAGGGCCTCAAGACTCCATGATGAGGAATGTAAAAGAAGGGTCCATTGTCCGTTGTTGGAGGATCACATCTCTCAAGATGGCAACACTTCTCATAGTCATCCATGAAATTGACGTAGTTCCGACGAAATTCAGTATTTTGCTGCAACTTTCTCTCCAACGACGAAAATCTTTTCAAGGCGATAGCACGAGACCCAGAGAAAGAAGGCTTGTTGGAAGGATCGGTGAAAGGTAGCGGAACGACGAATCTACCTTCTTCCGTGCGACGAAAATTAGCGATAAAATATTGCTCGCACAGCTGATCTTCCTTCGACAAAATGGCGGCACTCGGAGACACGACTTGTTCCAATTCCCAAAATCTCTTGATCGAGTCGTCCAAGGACAGGGAGTTCGTGATCACGTGGCAGTGGTCACGACGAGAGCGAGAGCGACAGTCTTCCGTAGCACAACCGCCCATCAAAATCCATCCGAAAATGGTGTTGATAGCAACAGGTTCGCCTGGGCCACCATGGAGCAACCCTGGACGCAACGACGATGCGAAAATGTCTACACTAAGCAGCATGTCGATCGGCCCTGGTAAATGTAAACAAGGGTCAGCTAAATCGAGGTTCTTAGTGTGGTGCCACGACGAAATGTCAATATGCTCGGCTGGCATATCCGAACATATAGAGGGCAGTAAGTATGCCTCAAACGAAAAGGTATTTTTTGTTTCACCAGTACTGGGTGAAATAATACACGACAACGTACCCGCAGGTTCAGCGACCGCCTGGCCTATGCCATTAACGGCATACCTCCCATATTTAATTTTAAGACCAAGTTTTTTGGCACATGCTTCCGTTATGAAATTACAAGCGCTGGCACAATCAAGTAGCACTCTAATCGAAACTAAATTACCATCAATGTCCCTTATGAGTACCTTGGCTGTAGAAAATAATGTAGAAGCGACAACATTGTTAGCCACCATAGCCATTGGCTTTGAAGTGCTTGGTGAAGGATTTAATGTTTCTACAGTTTTGTCCGAAAGCACAGATTTATTAAAATGCAGCAATGTGTTGTGAGAGAATCGACATTGTTCACACCGCTGCTTAGATTTGCACAACTTTACTGAGTGTGAACCCGACAAGCATAGAATGCATAACCTATTCTCCTTAACAAATTTGAAGCGGTCATTCGGGTCGATTTTTAAAAATGATGGACATGTTGAAAGGTTATGTGGCTCTTTACACAGGGTGCATAATGAAGACGAAACAACAAGTGCAGTTTTAGCCTTAGTAACTGGTTTACTACCAGCTGGTTGAGTGTTAAATGATGGTGTATTAAATCCTGCTGCGTCTAATGCTCGGAACCGTTTTTCAATAAACATTTGTATACTTTTAAATTCAGGGATTTCATCCGAGTTATGTTCTAGCTCAAATTGTTCCTTAGTAAATCTATCCAATTTAGACCACAATAACTGAACCAACATAAAATTCTTATCGGGTAAATTAAAACTTTTTAAAATTGACAAATTTTCAGTGAACGCCCTGTTCACCCGTTCCAAGTCACTAGCCCGAGAAGTTTTTACTGGCTCACAATTAATAAGCCGCTCATAATATGTGGAAGCAATTAACCTTGTTTTATTATAATGCTTATACAATGTGTTGTAAGCAACCATATAATTCTCATTAGTAATGGGGTAATTTTTTACTAAATCATGCGCCTCGATCTGCACACTCGACAGCAAATAATGCAACTTTTCTACATCTGCCAAGTCTGTACGCTCATGAACCAACGAATTGAACAGTTGAATAAATGTTATCCAATTGTCTATCTTGCCATCGAACTGTTTAATACAAATTTTTGGCAGCTTAGGTAGATTAGAATGTGGCAACGCGGCGGCAGTGGTAGGTTTTACATTAATACGCGCCTTAACAGCCCTCATCTTGGTGTCAAATATCGCCGTAACATTAAACTCTTCCCGACGCTCGCTTCGCGGAATTGAAACCAAAATTTTCATCTGTGCCTCGTGAAAACTATCCGCTAATGACGAAAGATCTGCCTCGGTGCACAATGCCAACTCAGTTTCGTCCTGCATAGACAGATACTCTAACCTCATCATTGCGTAGTCCCTCGCGATGAGCAACGGATCCGCTATCTCGGCCATGCTCGTATCTTTCCCACTTAAGCTCATGGCAAACCAACACAACACAACACAACACAAACACTATCACAAACGTTACGTTCGATAACTTTACTTTACTTTACAAGACGAATAAATCGAACAAAAAAATTATAACTACTAACTACCTTCACTTGGCGGTAGAAGTTGTCCCAAAATAAAATAAATGATTGACACAACGGTCAGTGTTGTCAGTCTAAAATAACCAACTTAATATCGAAGAACGAATGACTTTGAATGATTCAACCTTTCCATTAACTTTTTTACAACAATATTTCTGCTTACCCGAAAATAATAAATAAATTTTAAAAATATAACGGTGAAACGAATCTTAAGTAGTGACTTTACGAAAACGACAAAACAAAGGTCACTTATCAAAATATTCGGATCGAAGACCAAAAATGTGCGATAAACGAAAAGAATGGACTGTATGAAAATGCGATAAATGGTAAAGGGGTACGACAGAGTTATAGGGGTGTAATCAGAGATATTGTGTATATGATATATGTTGACAAATAGTTAACCAGAATTAAAGTGAGTGGTGGTCTGACCTGGTGACTCTGGATCTGTTGGGTACAGAATCGTTGGCGTCCGCCGCGATGCACCGTTGGTGGTAGTCTTCAGCTTCCCTAGATCAACCGTCAACCTTACCTTCAGCACACGCACTTAGCCTTCGATTATGCTCAGGATTCACGCCGGCAGCCTCCAATACACTTTATGAGTTTAAAACTAGAGAATGTATGAAGTTAGTGAAAAGGTTGAAAACGAGAGGTGTTCGCACAACGAGATTCGAAAAGGAACGCAAGAGTAACGGAATTTTTGGCGGGGGGAACGAATTGTTGCCAGTCGCATGAGAAAAATGACTTTTTAATATTGCCACAACAAATCTAAAATAACTACTAAAAAACGATGACAAAAGTGAACAACCACGATAAAGGCGACCATAATACGGGCCCTGATGTTCCACTCAAGTCTACTTGATCGTGATAGTTTTCCTTTTAAATAAAAGATATGTGCTTTATTATAAGATATTTTTAGAATATTATTACTTGTAGATTTGGCTGATCGTTAGTCTAGCGAAAATGACAATTTTCGAGTTCAATATTTCCTAAATGGTCCCCTAAATCTAAAAGTTGATAATAATAAGTTTGGTACATAATAGTTACATATGTAGGTACATACATAAACTCACACCTTCGATCCTAGAGTGGTGTAGGCAGAGCTACAGAATTACCAACAACTCTAAAAACTTGTTGATAATTCTGTAACCACACATAATGTTGTTGTACCTATACATAATGATTATTTAAGAGTTAGCCAATAGCGGCCGTTACACCTAAAGTTCGGACCGCGGGAAACGCCACGCGCCGTTCCAATCTTCGTTCCGAACCGTATATTTTTTAATCTTTTACTATTACAGTTGCATTTACACGTACGGTTCGGAACGAAGATTGGAACGGCGCGCGTGGCGTTTCCCGCGGTCCGAACTTTACGTGTGCAGGTAGGCCGCTATTGGCAAGTTCGTCAAACCAATAATATCTCGTAAAAAATATATAGTTTGTTGCGCTTACCCCGTTGATGCACTTAACCCACCTTACCTTACTGGACATTGTCCTTGGTCACAACAGAAACAGGTGTGATTCCCTAATTCCGGCGGCAATAGAAATACATAGGGTGACGGAACCAGTAATGGACAAGGCACCAATGATGGACACTTGATTCTTATTTTATAGAAGATAAGGTTTTTTCATTTGTTTTGCAACAATTAATTTAGGACCTTATGAAATTTGAATTAAGAGTGAAGTGTCCATTACTGGTGCCTGTCAGCTTAAAGTGTCCATCATTGGTACCCAACCTACTCTGTAAATCTTTTTAACAGTCTACCTATGTATTACGGTTCATGAGATATAGCTCGCTAACAGATAGACGGATGGACGGACGGATATCGTCGACATCGTCGCATAGGAATTAGGTTCGTGGGTACGGAGCCCTAAAAACTAGGTTGACCGCTGGGGCCCGTTTCTCAAAAAGTATTTGTCTAATAATATTAGTGTTTTGTCACATTTTTTAGTTTTATTTACGAGACAAAACACTAATATTATTAGACTAATACGCTTTGAGAAATGGGCCCCTGGTTTCACTGGTGATATTTCATTAAACATTAAAACATTAAAACATTAAAACATTAAAACATTAACTATCCTTAATTTTAAGTTTATGTGTAATGTAGGTATGTAATTATTCCCTAAAAGTGAATTCCTATAGAATAAGATTAATATAAGTTACAAACCTAGTCCAATTTATCCTAAAATCCATACAATTTTGACATATTTTATCTTTAAGATAATACCTAGATCACAAAATGAGAAATAAATAACAGTGGTCATAACAATATTCAGAAGCCTATATTGTGTACAAAATTAAACGTCATTACTAATTTAAGTAGATAAAAAAGACACCGAAATGACGCCATCAAATTGACACACAAAAAAGATCGTTTTCTAATTACTACTTAACACAAAATTGCGTAAACAAATAACAAAAACGACAGTTAAAATTCTCGTATAACACTTTTTAATGCCAGTAACTTAAGCTTTAAAAATGGCAATAAAAAACTTACAGCACTCGCGGGCCATTTGCCGCCGCCATGCTTGCTTCTGTCACATTGTGACATTATTTAAGGGTATTTTCGTTTCAAATTTAATAAATTTTGAAACAGATTCTTCGTTACAATCATGTTACAATAACTGTTACTGTTGTGAAAGCCTCTATTCTTGGCGGTAAAAACCATACGCGGACGGAATTTTGACCAAATACCATACGTTTACGGCCGCAATGTATGGCTAATTTTCGTCACAAAACTGACATAGTTAAAGTTCCTGAATTTTAGTCCTTAATTGGGGTACGCATTTTAGTGAAAACACCCAGGTATCGTTATGAATGTTATGATTTTATAATCCCTTGGAAACTGATTTTTCATGAAAAGTTCCCTATTCGGTCTCCGAGCTATATGCTCTCTGTACGTTTTACACTAAATGAGGCGTAAACCTTGAAGATGTAACAAACAAATTATACACTTCCGCATTTGCAGTTATAGTAGGAATAAGAATGAAGATAGGAAGGACTTTGTCATTTGCAATCTGCGACAAGCTAAACTGCGACTGGCGACCGACAACTCATCATACAGTCCAAAAACGAAAACTACGAGTATCAATGTTAATTTTTCGGTCAAATAGGGTATCTCCCTGTGACAAGCGTGTTTTGTAACGTTAAACCGTTTTAATAATCGAATGTATAATTCATGTAAAACATGTAATTTAAATTTCTGGACGTCGCAACACGCAAAGTATCTCCATGAAAATACCTAAAATAAAGAAATTCACAGATTGACGTAACTATATACCTTCTTACCAGAATTTCCACCGTCAATTTAAATCGTTTAAACTCTTAACTCAAACTCTCCTGTACTTTACAACTTTTTAATGACACTGGCCACTTATAATCCCCGCTTTCATGTCCCAACCGCTGAGTAATTAGAGGGGGAGATGTAGTTAACGAGACAGAGACGCAGAGATTTATCTCCTCGTAACGGATTTAGAAAATGAGACATCAGCGTTGTTTTGCTCGTGGCGGGAACGTCGATTCAAACGACTAATTTGTGTTTCGAACGGATATGTGGATTGTTGTGACTTATGTTTGGAACATAGATTAGATATTGAACCATTGTTAGACCGTGGTTAGACACCTTTTATAGAGGGCGCTGTAAAATTAGTGGCGGGTTTTAGTGTTCTGACCCAAAGGGTGCCAAATGGACCGGCACTTTTGCCGGTGGTAGGACCTGTGCAGGGTCCGTCCGGATCGCTACCACCATCTTATCCATTAACCTATCGCCAAACAGTAGTGTTCGCATTGTTGTGTTCCGGTTTGGGGATAAGACAGCCGGTGTAATGACTAGCATAGAGGCATTCCATCTTAGTCCTCAGGGTTGGCAACGCATTTGCAGTCTTAGGATTGCAGTCTTGTGAATGCGAATGTGTATGGGTCACAGTTTCCACTTACCATCAGGTTGCTTGTGTGCTCGTTTGCCTTCTCTAAGAAAAAAGGGATCCTATAACCAAGTTTCCGCTGTCCGTCTGTCTGTATGTCAGTCTGTCGGCAGGCAGGTTTCTCGTGAACCGTAATAGCAAGACACTTGAAATTTTCTCAGTGTGTATTACTATAGTCGCTATAATAACAATTACATGCGTAAAGCAGCAACAATTGGCTACTTGGCTAAGCAAGCCACTGGAGGGCATAACAGAGAGCTGCACCATCTGGCTCTGCTGCTTTTGAGACTTCGTGAAGCTGTTGCCGAAAACGGCACGATTTCATCAACATCATCCTTTTAAAAAGAAACAAAAAAAGAAGTGAAAAATTTAAGGGGGAAATATCATATACTTACATAAAACGTATTTCAAACTGCAGTTACTTACGTAATACGGACGGAACCCTTTGTGTGCGAGTCCGACTCGCACTTGGCCGGATTTTATTTATTTATTTAGATAAAGAGCTACGTCATGCAGATAATTATGATCATAAGCGAGTTCAAAATGAGGGTCAATGACGTTCAAATGACTCTAAGCATGTTCGTAGTTTGGATCGTAAACAAACGAAATGGGCGCGATTTTTTCTCAAATCGCCAGTTAGCAGGAGTTATGGCGGATGTTTCTTAAGATTGTTTATATTTTCAGAGTTCATTTGACTTTTATTACATGTTTTCACAGTTGTGACCGAAGAATGTAATAAAGTGGTCTGATAAAGAGATTTTTGTTGATTGATCCGTGATACTTTTTACACGATCTAAATTATCAAATAATAATTACTTGCGACGACTGAATGATGGGTGGGGGGGTTCAGTTTAGATTGAGAGAAAGGGACAGAGCTATAACAGTTATATAGCTGTCCCTTTCTCTCAACCTAAACTAAACTGCATTACGGCACGGCCGAACCCCATATTCAAACCACGGATAGATAAGGCTTACTTCAGGAGTACTCTTTATTATACTGTGCTTCAGGTTAAAAATTGACATTTGCCCATACAAAATGTGTCAAATTTCAATCCGAAGTAAGCCTATTTGTCCGCGGTTTGAATATAGGGTTCGGCCATTAGTGTGTCACGGTAACTGCCCAGGGTAGTGATTCTCTCATAAGAAAAGGTGAGCGAATGCAGGAGCCCGTCAAAGCGAACAAAACACATTTCAGCGCGTGTATTCAATTTGGCAGCAATCGGCAGCATGGCTTCTCGAACGTATAAGGCTGCCTAATTGAGAATGCACGCGCTAATATGTGTTTTGTTCGCTCTGACGGGACAACTTAAACTCGCCGCTTTGACATCACTCCTGCGTTCGCTCACCTTAGCTTTTGACAGAATCACTACCCTGCCCTGAGTCGATATCAGTGACCGTAAATCCATGTTTTTAAGGTACTTTTTTTTAAACACAAAACGAGCTGACGAGCCATCTGATGATGGTACTACTCGTACTGGTATCGGGTAAGCAGTGACCGTCGACCATAAACGTCAGCAGTGCCAGAGGCTCTACTTTGAAATCCGTAATTCGAACTTCGTCTACTGCTATCCCTTTTGCTCTCGACGCGTCACTAATTCGCAAGAAAGTGACGGGGCGATACGAAGTTCGAATAACTGATTTCAAAGTAGAGCCCCTGAGCACAGGCAAGTTGCTGCCTATCAGTGAATATCCTTTGCCACTTCCTCGGATGTCTAGTAATAGTAGTAAAAGTCAACAAAACTCCCTTTCTATCTTCCCTGTGAATTTTCTTATTTCAAAACAACTAATCTAAGTGTTTGTTTATAGCTGAGATCCCTGGTGTGGATGTTTAAATATTTACCTCGATGAATAATCGTTGTAAATCTCATTAAATACCTATGAAATATTATATTTTACGGTGATTTTACGGTAAAGATACGGTAGAATAAATATAGTAGTACTTGTATTTAGACCGAAGTTAAAAAAAGCTGCACCCTTTTTTATATGTCATTAATCACCGAAAACTCTCCCATCCACCTCAACTCGAGCCAACCTCGTAAACATTCCCAAATATTTCATTCACTACCTTGGATATAAATAACATCTTAATTCTATTCTAAATTGTTAAAACAATCGCCGCTCGTCGACACTTGACGATAAATTGACGTTAATTGCACTCCCACTGAACGAGAATGTCGTTTAAGAACGTTTGTCGGCCAATATTGTCGCACAAAAGCTATTTTCTACCGCCAATCAATTTATTAGTTTTATTACCAACATAATTGCACTTGGCTCTATAAATTGATTCCACAGTCCACATTTATAACTACAAAATTACGTAGAACGGAACGTCATTAAAAACAAATATGCCGCCGGATATTCAATTTTTTAACAACTTTTTAAAACGTTTTAGAGTCAAACGACGCCCATTAAATCATATGGAAACTGAAATACAACCCGTTTAAACATATGTTCTTTGAAATTTCTTTAACGATCGCGAGATCTAATAAATCGTCTCCACATTCATTCTGTCTTTGTACAAAAATAACAAATCACTTATAAAATTAACACGCACCCGATTCCCAACCTTATGTTAAACGAAAAAGTTACACTTTAGATTTCCTAAACGTATTTTGACGTTTGCTTGATGTGTATTTTGGCGGGATAATTAGGATGCGTTCACTGTTAAACGGTGGCGTCGCTTGAATTCAAGATGGCGCTGTCGGTAGTCGAATGACACGGTGATTTATTGCCACTAATTACTCAGAGAGAGGTGTTTATTGAAAATAACTGCTGGGCGACGACGCACCGTGTCCGTCCTGTCTGCTCGAAGAAGTAATTGGTCGGGACAATAATAACGTTGTTATGTCTTGAAAAGAAGATTTTTATTTAAAAAAACGTTTGATTCTTGGTGATCAAAACACGGCTGATTGAAGCCAAGTGTAAGTTGTAACGCAGGCAGTCTACACTTTACTTCTGGGCGAGAAAGGCGACTTATACGGCCTTTAACTAGAGTTTCGGTATAGTATAAGTACATAATAACTATTTACAAACTAGCACTGTAATAAGTTTGATCGCAATAAATGATTCTCTGATACTAAATAAATATCAACGAACAACCTGGGGCACGTTTTATAAAGCTGCAAGTTACACTGCTCAAATGGCTGGTCTTCATTTGTAAATAGTAATTTGTAGTTGAATAAATCAGGCCCCTGATACAAACTGGCCTAGTAAGCTCTAGGCTCTTAGATTATGGGAACTAGACAAGTATAAACATACTTATATAGAGAAATAATACTTATACGCATAGAAAACATCCAAAACTCGAAACAATTACTCTTACTCATCACACAAATATTTGTACTTACTGGGAAATTGATCCTGTGACTGCTAAGTTCACAGGCGGGATGTTACGATTCGTAATGTTAGCCTCTTATTGTCGGTGGAATAATTGCCATTTTCTCTGTTCTCTAGCAGCATTTTAACCTCCTGATACGACATGAAATTGGCCTTCTATCTTATTTGGCTGAAGTAGGTAAGCCTTCTCCTCCTGCAGAAAGAGCGAGGTCTTCCTCTTGCAATTTTTCCCTCAGCTTTACCCTCCAAAATATTCCAAAAAGAAACTGTCGTGACGTATCAGACGTCCTATGATCATTTTTTTCTCTACATTATATAATTATTGTTTCTAAAATATGTCTTCTCTCGTTTAACATCTTTAAAACCGCTTCGTTGGTTTTATTTGTTACGATTTTGTTTTTGAGTTTCGAGCACTTAAAATAATTCGTTGGGCCACTAAAATTATCTATCTAGATGAGCTGATAGAGTTCGTCCAGACCAGTTTGAAAACTACTAAGGAATCGATGTCCGATCGCCCCGTTGCTGAAAACTGTATACCTAAAGAAACCGTTTCTTAATTAATTCGACAGCAATGGCAAATATAATAAACATACAAAACGTAGTAGTGTCAAAATTGCGAGTTCGTTTATTTTGTCTACAGTATGATGTAACATCATGTACTTATTTTATGAATGACTTAATTATTTACATACCGGATGCACCTTGATCTTAGTCTTAACTAGGATTCCCGCTGTGGCTACTAAAAAACAACACTATTACCTACTTCTACAGACAAATACATCACACAAATTGCGCCTAGCAAAATCAAACCCTTGGCACAACTTTCTCAATTATTTTAGTATCAAACTATTAAGAGCCCACATATTATGTTAAAGTCGGTAATGTTCCTGGATCTCAATAACGCCTATGTGTCTGTTCTTTTGATATATTAAACTCGATTTTATTATCATGAGATTGTTAACCGTGAAAAATCGATTAGAAACAAAATTCTCGTGCTTTATTTTTCAAACATGACACCTTTTTTTGCACGTTTTTGGTTGAATCTTCGAAGCCCTACGATCTTTAACAATATTTTTTGATTCAATAGTTCAGTATTTATAATTTCTTAATTCTGGGTAGGTAACTCTTTGAATTTTTTGGTTTTTAAGAAAACAGCAATTATTGGAATTGGACGCTGCCATTAAGGTGCACGCGAACTGTCTCAATCTCTTCGCGCGGAAACACATAAAGCCCCCTTTCATTATTGTGCCAGTGTGGCAGCATTCGCACTGCTAGATCAAAACAGTATCAACTCAAAATCCTTGATAGTTTTGTTTCAAGATCATAGAAGTTGTATTAAAGTAGTTTTTAAAATACAGTTGTTTTTTGAGTTACTACGGTTTTGATCTAGCAGTAGCAGTGCGACATGTGGCCTCTTACGCCAGCTTTAGTAATTGTTAGTTTCTCTATTGTCAGGTTGTTCTCGCGGCAAACGCGCACGCACGGCATTCAGCGCCCAGCAGATCAAGAGCCTCGAAGCGGAGTTCGAGAAGAACCGGTACCTCTCCGTGGCAGCTCGCGGCAGACTGGCCCGGCAGCTGAGGCTCACTGAGACCCAGGTTATTAGCTAATCCTATACCAATATTATGTAACTATATATTAGATAGATAAAAACCCCCAGTGTTATCGCGACCCATTCTGTCAGAGCTGATATCTCTTAAACGGCCCTGTCGATTTTCATGAAACTTACCTGAGAACCACCGCTAGAAAACTTGCTTTCAAATAAAAAAAACCGATGCAAATCGGTTCACCCGTTTAAGAGCTACGGTGCCACAGACAGACACACACACATAGCGGTCAAACTTAAAACACCCCTCTTTTTGCGTCGGGAGTTAAAAGCTAGGCTTAATCGCGTAAGGTTACATTTACCTCGACGTCTTGGCCTTGTTACAACCATAGGCACTTACAGCTGCCGAGGTCGTCGCAACAAGATCCTACCTAATCCCACTTTCTATGTAGTTCTTGCGGATACTGCAATTCGAGCATGTCATACATGCTTGTTTTCTTGTGGTTTCCAAGCAACCAAGTTTTTTTTGTATGAAATTAGGTAACATACAGTCAAGCTATTGATTTAAAAGAAGTATTATCCAAACAACAAACAATCACAATGACCGAAATATTTTTTTCTTACAGATTAAAATATGGTTCCAAAATCGCCGTACAAAATGGAAACGGAAGTACACAAACGATGTCGAATTGCTCGCTCAACAGTACTACAGCAGCCTCGGCATCGTCGCCCCCCGGCCGATGTTCGTTGGCGATAGACTATGGATCTTCAACTACCCAAACAGAATCCCGCCAACACAGCAACAGCAGTGGATGAAATCAATGAACAATATCACCACACAGCCACAAATAGAGAGAAACATGCTTCGCCCGTACCCCAAACCAGATATACCGCCTTTTATAATCCCACCTCACACATATCCGAACGAAAGATTTTTCTCTGAACGCACCCTTAGTTTGGCGGGAAATGGAAACGTCAAGATTCCCGCCCAAACTCGCCTTTTGCCGCGCGAAGTTTATAGTAATATGGCGACTGCTCAGAGAAATATGGAAGTGTATAAAAATAATATTTTGAGCCACAGTCCCACTCAAGATTCTAATGTTGATCATTTAAGGAGATTAGAAGAGAATTTCAGTATTTGAAATAGATAAGAACAGTAGTAGGTAAGTATTAAGTATAGGTGACCTGTGGCCCGTTTCACGAAGCTACAAGTTACAAATTACAAGCGGAACCCTCTTTCTAGAAGTACGAGTTAGAAAGAGACTTCCGCTTGTAATTTGTAACTTGTAGCTTCGTGAAACGGGCCTCTGAAGTGTAATTATTTATCTTTGTAAATACATTAAATCTGCAATCTTAATATAGCTGTTTTACTTTATAAAAACCATTAACATAAAGACTACCGTACAATTTGTTGGCTCATGCCAAACTTTGGATACGGGAAAGGCCACATAAGGTAAGCAATCTCCTCATCAATATCTCTAAATAACTTGGAATAATAATGACTAGTGTGAGTAACGCACGCTTATAATTTTTATATACTCACACTACATTAGTAAATTTTGGTTAACTTAAAATAAACGTGGATGTTATTTTTATAGACCTATCCCCAACCCAAACCCACTCAACAAATACTTTCGACTTTTCACACCTTTTAACCTTTCGGTATTAGCTTTCGATATTTTGAACCTCGCTATTTTAACTTTCGATGTACAGTCACCAGCAATAATATAATTATCCAACATTGGGCGCAAAAATATCCGACGACGTGACCGGATGTGCCTTGTATTGGTTAATATTGGCCCAGCTCCGCTCCGCTCCGCTCGTCTCCGCCTCAGTGGAGCCGCACCCTAAAAGGGGCAAAACCTTATTGCCCTTGAAATGTTATCGTATTATAATAATATATTTATTTTTATAAGTGTGGGAGGCAAACAACCTTGTAGGTTACCAGATGGGAAGTAATCACCACCGCCCATAAACACCAGAGGCCCGTTTCACGAAGCAACAAGTTACAAATTACAAGCGGAAGTCTCTTTCTAACTCTTTTACCCGACTGCGGCGGAGCCCAAAAGGAGGGTTATGTTTTTCACCGTCATGTATGTATGTATGTCCAGTTCTATGTTCCCCGCTACAGCAAAAACGGCTTGGACGATTTTGACAAATGAGGTATCATTGGATTCGTCTTCGCAGCGAGAGTGTCATAGGCTACATTTTATCACGGGGAAACGTCCCTTTTTTTATAAAACTAAAAAGAGTGAAATAAATTAATGAATTACAAATCCTATTTCTTGATATAATTTAACATTTGGACTTGCTTGTCCCCGCCTGCAATGCCTTTTCCAATATTCAAGTTAAATTTAAATTGTTATAAATATCAATAAGTACATTGCTCTTACAATTTTCTATAAATTATAGAGCATGTTTTTCGCTTTACAGTATTTTTTATTGCAATCGGGTTTTTTGTTTTTTAAATAATTACTAGGCTCTACTTTGAAAATCGAAGTTCGAAGTTACGTTAGCTCCATCCCTTTCTGTCGATTTAGTTTCGAATGACGAGTGACAGGGATGGAGCTAACGTTTCTTCGAACTTCGATTTTCAAAGTAGAGCCTCAGCAACTCGAGAAGAGTTGCCGTTGAAGGCACGCATGTCATAACTGGTGGGAAATACCGCCGAAGGGAGTTCGTTCCACAATTTCACTGTATGATAAAAGTGCCTAATGAAACGCACGGTTTGAGAACGCCATTGATCAAGGCGATGTTGATGGAACCTGGCTTTACGCCGAGTAGTTCGATGGTGGAACACAGCGGCCGGTAAAAGTCCGAATAATTCTTCAGAACACTCCCCGTTGTAAATTCTAAAGCCTATACAGCATGCGCAGCAGCGTATTGTCAACGTTTTCATAGTTCTATTTAAGTACTTGACAGTATAACAGTAACAAACAATACGATAACATGTCAAAAACAATATTGTTTCACGTTGTAGAATAGAGGCCCGGGCCATTCTACTTTTCGTTGTACAAAAGTTTTTAGCCACTTTCTCACTAAACTATTTTTATTTCAAATAACGGTAAAGTGCAGCGTTTTCTAACTTTAAACTTAATTACCCTAATTCATAAAAAGTTATTTGTAATAACAATAAAGTGAGTAACGCAGTGAACGTCGATGTCCCCGACTTTTCTATGGAAATGGTGCAATTTACCACGGAGTTACCAAGATTCTTCAACGATAATTGAGTAATTTGAGAGTTGTTTTTTTGGAAACCATTAAACTTAAACATTCTAAGTTTATTTTATTTATTTAGAAGCGTATTCATAATTTAATATACTTTTTATCGGACGATAACAAAATATGTACACTGAAAAGTAGAATGGCTCGCCCCGTTAATTTGTTACTAAACGACCCAAATAAAAACCTAATCATATTGAAATTGTCCAAAAAATGTGGAACGCTTCACGATTTTGCGTGTCATCCTTGCGCAGGGGCCATGCTAATCTTCTCTGTATCGTTCCAATTTTAGTATATGTACTGCCGAAGCAAGTACACTTGCAATGGGCAAGAGATTGTATATATACTAACGAATCTTAAAAACTTCGCTAGCGCGATGTAGGTTTTTGATTAAATATACCTTTATAAACACGAATATCCGGTATTATATTATTTTAACATTAAGTAACATAACTAAAAAGTAATTATAAATCATTTTGAATAAATTTAAATCTGTAAAACGTACATAAATAATTAAAAACCACGTAATTTTAAAACCTACGCTAAATAGCGCCATCTATCAGTAAGATTCTAAACTAACGGCCGCCATGTTGTTTTAGGCATGTGAACTCCGTCGTCCCTCGCAGTCGTAATCTCATTGTTTACTGCTACTCCCGATAGATGGTGCTCTGAATCGTAAAATGGTTACCCTTTCTATAGACAACTTGTTCGTTGTTTTTGGTAAAACCTATCTAAAAAGAACTACAAACCAAGACATATCGACAGCAAAACAATAAGAGCACGCTCCATGTTGTTTTTGGCACGTTAGCTCCGCCATCACTCGCAACGCCAAGTCGCAATCCCAATGTTTACTGCTATTGCCGATAGATGGTGCTCTAAATCGTAAAAAAGGTGAACTCTTACATCGACAAACTATTTATGTGTTCATTAATTTCATTATAAATATACCTAGATATTTTTCTAGCAGGAACAACATTTGGTTAGTGCTTGACATAATTATAATATCAACAAACCTGTTATCGATTCACTCAACCACTTCAACGTCATAGAGGAAATACTCGTACATCAATATATAGTTAAGAAAATATTGACGATGTCCTGGAACTCATTGAAGTACCAAATAAGAAAATAGCGAAATCATTTCATCAAGGAAAAAATGACAATCATATATGTCATATGATTTATATAACAATGTGGTGCGTTATATAAAAAAAGAAAAAAGAAAGATTCATGTTGTAAGTAGCAATATCATCAACGTACAACATAAATTAATTTAATCAATTTCTTAGTAAATAATGCTAATAATAATGTGACAGAGTTCAAATTAAATTAACCATGGAATTGTTTTTTAAATAATAAAAATCTCGGAAATTATGCGTTATTATATTAGACTACATGTTATACCACATTATATACTCCAAATAGGGTCTAGAATCGATGGTTAAAATCCTTCGGGTACGTCCCGGGCACGGTGTATTATGTATGGCTCTTTTGATGGGGTCGTTCCGTCTTTCATAAAATGTCTGCTTTATGATTTTGAGACAAACCTGAATCATGTTTTTTTTTCAAAAGACCTTTTAATAGTGATCCTGTTGTCAATCCGAACTGTGTGTGCAGCTGTATGCTGTGGCTTTTTAACGTAATAAAAACGCATAATAAGTTTAAATACATAATTTATTACTATGGTACAATGTGTTTTGAATGATTTGCCGATATCGAAACTAGAGCCGCTTCAGCGAATGTACAATAGAATAACAAAACCGGTTCACTAAACAAATAAGTAATTTCACATAAATACAAAAATGAGTCGTGCAGACCACGCTTGTTCACTTAGGGCTTAGTCACTTTTTAAGCAATTTTCTAAGTCTTTCACTCATACGACACAGCTATATTTTTCAATAAAAACGTAAAAAATGACAATGTAAACATGTTCAACACTTTCTATTATATTTTTACACTTTTTTTTATCAAGACAGTTGCTTAGGCTGAGCGCTTGGCGTTCATAAAAAAACAGCGAGTATATACACGCTCACTAACCGCTGCTTCACAACCATAGACACTTTGTCTACAGTCAAAAATCGACAGCACGCTAACACATCAAATGTTAATGCAATAGCAGCCTACAAAAACATTATTAAATTTCAATGAACCAAATATGTAAGACTACTTAAAAAAAAAACAATTAACATGTCATTCCCTTATTGTCTACAACACTGGCAACATTTTTTAAAAATCGATATAAAATATTTTTTTCATTACACAGATACAGTATTTATTGCACTTGGGAAGTTCGTTATTTTGAAATTAGGAACGTTACGTTTGAATAGCAACTGTCAAGTTAACACGGTTATCTGGTAAATCAGTACTTGGGGGGGGGGGGGGAGGAGGAAAGGGAGAAATGCACTGTTGTTCGGGGTTGCATTACATAGGTTTATGTATGTGTGCTAGGCGCCTTGCTTCGCTTTCAAGTCCTTATTGACACTTCACTTTAAAGTTGCTTCTTGAAGCTGATTGGTGTTACCTGCAACAAAAAAAACATTAAAACCTTTTCACATTCTGGATTCCAAACAAGGAGCTCTGTTGTTTTGGTGGGTGTTATGGCAGTCGCTTCTATGCTTCGATTGAGGAGACGTTTAGTACCAGTTTCAACAAACGACGTTAAATGTTAATCAATATTAATCCACTATTAGTTCATACATTTTGTACAGCTGTTCACTCTAATCGTATGTTAAGTCGTTGGTGAAATTCAACATTAGCCTAAAGTCGCCGTCAATAGAATTTGCGAACTATGTAAACAAATTAGTACTGTTTGACACATAACCTCAAATATTCAACAAGCGTGTTTTTATTAAAAATAATGTATAATGAATAGTTATTTAATCTTAAACTTAATATGAAAATAATGATTTAGTGTATAAATCGTTGCAAAAACCTCACTTGATCTTTAAAAGTATGTGATTATCGAGTAATCATGGTGAATTGGTTTGTTTGGTTTTGTTTACATAGTTTGCAAATTCTATTGACGGCAACTTTAGTTCATAGTACCCTGCCTACGACGCTAGCTGTCCTGGGTTTGAATCCCGGTAGGGCCAAATATTTGTGTGATGAGTGGGAGTATTTGTTTTAGAGTCTTGGATGTTTTCTATGTATTTAAGTATTTATTTATCTATATAAGTATTTATATCGTTGTCTAGTACCCATAGCACAAGCCTGGAGCTTAGTTTGGGACTACCTCAATTGGTATGACATTGCCCTTCGTTTTTAGGGTTCCGTACCAAAATGGTACAAAAGGAACCCTTATGGTGAGACTTCGTTGTCTGTCTGTCTGTCTGTCTGTCTGTATGTCACAGCAGGTTTTCTCAGCAACTACAAATGCTATCAACTTGAATCATAGCAAAATGAGTAAATGAGTATTTTCTTTTGCGGTTAGCAAGCGTATTATCTTCAATACGGAACCCTCGGTGCGCGAGTCCGACTCGCACTTGACCGCTTTTTTTCTCTCTGTCCTACAACTTGCACGAGATTGTCCCCAGACATTAATTTTTATTATTTATGCATAGAGTTTAGTATGAGTTTGTGAGTTGATATTTATTCATGCTATACGGTAATGGCATGCAAATGACTAGGAAAACTTCGGTAGGGCGGCGATCGCATTTAGATTTAGTTGCGCTTACTGACACTAGAGGCGCTGTAGAGATAGTTGTCATCTACTCGTCACAAGATGTCGCTAGTAGCATATGAGCACTACAAATCCGGTTCGATCTCCAATAAGAGTAAATTTAATTAAGGTCTGACTTTTAATTAGGGAATGCAAATAACCGGTTATAACCGGTTTTAACCGGTTATTTACATACAAAAACGGTTAATAACCGATTAAATTGCATTCCCTACTTTTAATTCACTGCAGTAGGATGACAGCTTCAGTGTTGTCAGTTTTTGGTGATAAAAAATAGTGATGTACCTTACTGAATGAATGAAAACATATAGTGATTCACTATTTTAATAATATTAATATTTTGGAGTCTGTGGCTTACTCGTGTCTCATATTATTATTTTTAACATTCTGTCGGCAAGCAAAATGATCAGCTAGATATAATAAAGTAATATACTTAGCTTAAAGTAATATAGTTCGTTCTTTGAATCATTCACTAGGTGAATGTGTAAAGCACTATTAAAATAAATGTGGTATCATTATTTCACAGAATGGCGTTTGGCTCTGTCATTTTACTTCAGTGAATTAAAAGGTTAAAAAGAAGTGTTTAAAATTACGAATTAAGGCTTTCTCCTACATCAACCTAATTTGAAGTCATAGGTGTCTTTTGCAATCCGTTTCAAAAAACTCTCCATGAAGGCTATGAGAAAGAAACTACAAAATAAAGATAACCCTTGGTCACATTCTGTTTTTTTTTCTCTATTCTATTATGGACCAATTGGCCCACCCTAATGATACATCATGGTAAAAGAGAATGGAAGAGAAACTTGGTCAACCTAGTTGGTAGCAGTCCCCTGATAGATTTTCTGTATCGTGTATGGTGATAGTGGTGTATAGTGGTGTATGGTGGTAGTGGTGTATAGTGGTGTATGGTGGTAGTAGTGTATATTGGTAGTGGTAGTGGTGTATAGTGGTAGTGATGTATGGTGTTAGTGGTGTGTGGTGGCATTGGTGTATAGTTATGTATGGTGGTTGTTGTGTATAGTGTAGTATAGTGGTAGTGGTGTATAGTGATAGTGATGTATGGTGGCCGTTGTGTATAGTGTAGTATAGTGGTAGTGGTGTAGTGATAGTGATGTATGGTGGTAGTGGTGTATGGTAATCGTGGTGTACGTCGGTAGTGGTGCGGTGTCGGTATGGTGTATTGTGATAGTGGTGTATAGTGATAGTAATGTGTGGTGGTAATGATGTATAGTGATAGTGGTGTATGTTGGTAGTGGTGTATAGTGGTACTGGTGTATTGTGTCGGTGCTGTATATGTATAGTGATAGTGGTGTATGTTGGTAGTGGTGTATAGTGGTTCTGGTGTATTGTGTCGGTGCTGTATGTGTATTGTGATAGTGGTGTATGTCGGTAGTGGTGTATAGTGGTACTGGTGTATTGTCTCGGTGCTGTATATGTATAGTGTATGTAGGTATGATCACGTGGTGGTTGTTGGCCGACCTGGCTAGCTGTCGTCCTGCAGGTCCGTGAACCGGTTCCCGAGCGCGAGCGGCTGGCGCGCGGGCGGCTGGCCGGGCGCGCGCGCGGCGCCGGCGGTGAGCCAGCCGGCGTCGCGCTTGGCGCCGGCGCCCAGCTCGGGGAACGTGTCGTCGTTGTGGATGTCGGGCGCGTGGCGCGCCGCGTTCCGCCGCAGCGGCTCCGGCCGCGCCACCGTCCGCGCCACCGGCGGGACGTACGCCGTCGACACCGGCTTCGGCTCCTTGGGCTTCTCGGGCTCCGGCTTGGGCTCGGGCGCGCTCGATTGCTGCTGCTGTTGCTGGAATTGACGAGGGGGAGATTAGTATTTCGTTGCTCGGGTCTGATATTTCGAAATGTATGAGTTTGAAGTTAATTCGCTTCACGTTTAAGTTTAAAATCGTACAACACGAAATGTGAGATAAGAGGTTTTTTCAAAGCAATGAACATTTGATGCCTAGCGATGAATAATATCAAATATCACTGTGTCTATCGTCTCTTTATTTTTATTTATAGATATTATTCTTATACCTATATCTCAGTGTCTTTATTGTTGTGAATGTTTTTTTTTCTTTCTTCCTTTTTCGATAACACCTAGCCTAGTTTCTTGGATTTTATAGCCTATCGTAATAAAGTAATAGTTCACCTAAACAGACATTTTGCAGCAACATTCATGTTTTTTAAAGCTTGCTTTTTGTTGTTATTATTATAATATGGTAAAAGCTAGTGTAACAAACGGGTGTCTCACTGAATCACTATTAACGTATGTCCGAATATTTTTTGTCATAAACTAGTTTTCAGCTGAGTCAGATAACTAAGTTTCCAAAAATACCTGCATTTAGGCTAGGTAAGGGTTGTATAGGTAGCGGCACGTAAGTCTAGCGCTGACCTCGGGGTAGTGAAGGGGACGCGCCTATATGGGACCGCGATCCCATATAGGCGCGTCCCTTTCACTACCCCGAGGTCAGCGCTAGACTTACGTGCCGCTACCTATATTATATTATAACACCAAAAAAAAACTGGGTTTAAGATAGACGAAACTTCGGACAAACGATGCATTAGGACAAATGACTATTAGGGATTTTAAAATAGACCCTTTAAAAACTGGAGAAAGTTGAACGTAACATACAGGTTTGTTCCACGGCCCCTTGGTCTTGCCGTTGTCGGGCGCCGCCTCTTCGGAGGCCGAGTCGCGGCCCGTGTCAGGGGCTCCGGTGCCGCCCTGCAGCACCTGTATCTTGAGCCCCGTGTAGTCTTTCACCGTCTCTTCGTATTCCTTCCATTCTTCTTCTTCCTGGAATTGATTAAATAGTTAAGTTAATTATTGGACAAGTATATTACGCAAGGGATTCCTTCTGATTAGAATGACGAGGCGGTAGCCTAAATCAGCGGTCGGCAACAGGCGGCCCGCGGGCCGCATGCGGCCCGCAAGCCCTTTACTTGCGGCCCGCGAGTCTTCCTGGCAATTTTTTTTGTAAGGGTCTTTGTATTCAGGATTTTTTGAATAATTTCTCACAAAAGTTGAAATCCTTAGCATGCGTAATTGCGACTGTAGATATCGCCAACCACGAAGACATTCGTAGTCGGGCAGGACGAGAGATTTATTTGTAAGTATTTTTTAATAAGGCGCTTTTTGCACAAAAATGTATATTAGAATTCGTCCTTATTGACTACTGACAAAGTGGTAACTTTTGTCAGTAAAGTCATAAATTATTAACATGTGCGGCCCGCGTCAATTTCGTTAGCTACTATTGTGGCCCTTGGCTGCTAAAAGGTTGCCGACCCCTGCCCTAAATGGTAATCCCTGCCTATGAAGTCCCAATCAAGCTCTAGGCTTGTACTATGGGTACTAGACAACGATATAAATACTTATTTAAAGAAATATATACTTAAATACATAGGAAACATGACTCAGGAACAAATATTCGTGCTCATCATACAAATATATCTGCCCCTACCGGGATTTGAACCCAGGACCGCTAGCTTCGTAGGCAGGGTCACTACCAACTAGGCCAGCGTGACTATGTATAGTAAATTTTAAAATACCAAATTATTAATTTTTAAGCTTTATTATTTTTATACACTATTTGTGGCTAAGGATTCGGGAAACGGATGGATGCAAGCGGCGCAGGACCTGTCCTTGCGGCAAAACTTGAGGGAGGCCTATGTCCAGCAGTGGACATCTTTCAAGTGATGATGATGATGACGACACTTTTCAATAGCAACTCAACCACATATTAAAACTTAACACAGTTAATACTGAACAAATAAAGACTATATGATGCTCGGAGACTTCAAATACTTTACATAAGTAAGGTTAAGTGCTAGGTTAAGTGAGCAGCTGAGTTGAGTTAAGGCCAATCATGCGTAAACTCTGAGACAATTTGGACAGAGCTGGACAATACACGGTTAGGCCTACATAGCTATTATTATTTACTAGTGACCCGCCCTAGCTTCGCTTTGGTTTCCATAAATTTCTGTAACACCTGTACATAATACAGAATCCATACTAATATTATAAATGTGAAAGTGTGTCTGTCAGACAGAAAGACAGACAGCTGTTACCTCTTCACGCTTAAACCGCTGAACCGATTTAGATGAAATTTGGTATGGAGATAGCTTGAGTCCCGGGGAAGGACATAGGCTACTTTTTATCCCGGAAAATTAGACAGATCCCGAGGGAGCAGCGATAAACTATTTCTATGCGGACGGAGTCGCGGGCAAAAGCTAGTTCCCGTCCTCATGACCCACTCCATCTATTGATAAAAACGGCATTAAAATCTGTTGCAAAGTTTGAAATATCTAAGCGTAAATATGAGGGACAGACAGCGGGAAGCGACTTTGCTTTATACTATGTAAAGATAAAAATGTTCAATATTAAACATTTTATATCTCTTCTGTTCTGAAAGTAAGGATATTCATATCTTAATAGCAAGATGAAAATGCCATTTCCAGGCTGACACTTGTCCAGCCTAAATATTTCGGGATGCAACGGATCACTTTCATCCCTTTTTTAACAATCTACAATTGTTTTTGCCTTGGACAGGCACTCAAAGTCCACTTTGCATAGCGCTTAGTAGCAAACTGGTAAATTCAGACGTAATTGTGCTAATAAGACAGATAAAACAGAATTATCTATGTATTTCTGTACATAAGTATGTTTATCATTGTTTAGTACCCACACTACAAACCTAGATATTGATTTATTGAAATAATGAAACGTGAACCTTTTCCAACCTACCAGTTGGTTTTATAAAAATTAAAAACCAAATTTCAATACCAATTCAAAATCCTTGTATTAAAGATATAGGATATCTTTATATTTTATGCCTTTACCCAGCAACTTGCTACTGGGTAAAAAATACCACACAGTACTTAAATTAAACTTTAAGACCATATTAATAAGGTCATATTATACTATCTAAATACCTAGCGAGTACCGCCAGGTTACATAACAGGGTTAACAGCTGATGATTGATGAACAACTAAGGGCCAATTGAGATTTAAAAAGCAGTTAAATAGCATGTTATTAACATTTTATTAACTCAAGGTAAAAATGTAACTTTTAGTACTATTTTTACTATATGTAGTATATTATTTTGAAATGTATAATAAATGCTGGAGTTTGGTTATTTTCTTATTTATGTTAAGTGTAAATTAGACATTTTCAAAAACATTGGGAAAGAAGATAAAGATAAGAAAATAAGCTTGAGACTTGGGGAAGAATAGTTTTATACAAAAATATTAAATAGTGCCCAGGGAAAAATAAGAAAACTAGTACTATGCAGATGAAGTTGCATGCAGAATTCAGTTATTTCATAAATATAACCAAAACAAGTAATGCTAAAGAATTCATGTATTCAATGCCCTTCACTTGACTATCACAGCAATGACTCAGTTTCTAGACAATTTATTGTTCTGTGCAAGGTGAGTTTGGCTAGGAAGAGATTCTAAAGCCAACATAGACAGCAAGAGCAAAAATGTAGCCAGTATCAAACATACTAGAGTTTAGAAGTATTGCCACCACTTATTGTTGTTTATTAATATAATTGTTTCTCTTACAAACCATAAACATTATTATCAGCCATTGTTACAGTGGAGTTTGAGTCGGAGATAAGACTTGGTTACATTGACATTAATATTATACGGCTGACTGTACGGGACAACTCCCAACATGTATTACCACAGAATATTACTAAGATGATCAGACTACTCAAATAAACATTAAAAGTTTTGAGTTGACCCTTAAAAGAGTTTTGACACTAATATAACCTAAGCAAATAAAACGAGATAACCTCAATAAGGAAAGTTTATAAAACACAAAAACAATCAACAAGATACACGGAATCGTTCTGACGGGGCAGCAAATCTAAGTGGCCTCAATAGACGCCAGAAATTAAGGCATTACTTGTTAATGACGAGGCAAATTATGCCACATTAGCAAACAGACACCGCCCATTGCACGAAAAATGGGACAGGGAACAGGTTCTAGCCCGTTTGTCGTGACTTCAGCATGTCAATCACGAGAGTTCAAGGCAGGGCTCTCTTTAAATAATGAGATCAGTGTATAATAGTGAAATTTGACAACTGACAAAGAGGCACACTAAATTGGTTCAAATGTGTCGATTTACACCGTTAATAGCCTATTACTCACCCCGGCGCGACCGCCCTCCTCGCCCTCTTGAACTGGCCGTTCTTTCTTCGGCCGGACTTCTGATTTCTGTTTGCCGTCATCCAATTTCTTAGACATTTCTTCGGCGGTTGCAAATTTTTTGACCGACTTTTTTTTGCGATCTTTCTTCGCGAAGAAATCGTCTAAATCAGCCATGACTTACTTTTGATAACACTTGTATGGTTACAGCGGTAAATGAGAAATTACGGTAATATTAGAACTAAACAAAAGGGGGGAAATTTCTGCCCCCAAACGTGAAAATGATTTTTGTAGCAAGCGTGGCCGACTGTTTCTTTTTTTTAATGGCAGAATGAAATGTTGCTAGCACGTCAAAAATATAATCTGCGACGTGGTAGTTTATAAAAGTTCGAGCTGGCAGCACAAAAATTAAGAAGCGAGCTTTTTGAAATAAGCGGTAATTACCCTAAATTTAAATGGATATATCGCATTGTTTTAATTTATGATTAATTAATTTTTTACCTGCCGATTATCAAAACTCACTATTTATTTAGTTGGCAGCTAACTAACAGTGGCTGGTTTTAGGCAACATGATCAATGTTCATTTAACTTAGGAACATAGCAGGTTGCAAAGTTCTGACGACCTTTACATGACCTCGTTCCAAATATGTTTTTTAATGTTTGTATAAGCCTAGATATAATAATATAAAGTTGTTAAATAATATTATAATTTCATAAATAATATCAAGTACAAAATAGAACGCATAATTCCTTAGGCACCCATTTATAGTATTTTTCATCGTTTTTCCTTCCTCAAAGATATCTATGTATGTAAGAACTTTGTTAAAGTTCAAATACTTGAACAAAATTTGTAAACACTTTGTAAAGAGTCGACTGAGTCATTTTAGTAAAAATACTCGTCAATGTGTAAGTAAAGGCAAATTCATTAATTTTAAATAGTAAAAGATTTTTATTTAACCTTAATGTTTAGTTTAAACCTACGTCACACACCTGTTTAGTAACCACGTAACCGGATTAAGTGTGCTTTAAAATGTTGTTGTAACTCTAAAAAATCGTCAAGTTTTTTTTACCAATCAATAAAAAAAAACCAACAACGAAAACAGCCGGAGCCTTGAGGAAAACAGACTGAATCACAAAGCAAGCTAGCCATTTCAAAAAGTCTGTCTGCCTCGAACTTTAGTTCTGTAGCACCAGCCTTCGCAACAGGTCGTACTGCGACCACGCAGCCAACACTCGGGCTCTCTTATCGATCCACCAGTGCTATCGGTCCAATAACCAATACGTCGCTATCTAATCTATACCTGTATTTGATCAGTCTCCTTAAGGACAGAAAAGCAAAATGTTGGGACCTCTAGCCCGAATTTCTAACCAGTTGGGAAGAAATGTGATGCTGAAATCAGTGAGGAACGGCTCGCATGGAGGAGTCCCTGGAGAGGTAAGTTTTTTTTTATTACGTAATAAAGATAACAAATTAAAAAGCATGAGTAGATCTTTATAGGGTGTGTCAGGGCTCAGGCTCTGTGGCTTCGAAAGCGACTTTCTTTTACGTAATTGTGGGTTGATTTGGCTTATTGTAAAGATAATCAGTACATACGAGTATGATGTGATGATCTGTAGTTGAATTCACTTGTTTCAAGTGTTATGCGTCCATTTTGAATCATCAATTCATGGCTTGCAGGAATCTAGAATATATATAGAATCAGAATATAGAAATTACTTGTTCTAAAAGCATGTTCCTTATCAACTTTTATTATTTTTATTTTTGAGATTTAGACCTGTCTTTATTAACTCTACCGTTTGTAATATAAGGAAAATACTCTGTAAAATAATGTTGAAATTATTCATAAACACAATGCAGCTTCAAAGCAATCTACATCCTGTTTGAACAAATTCGGTATTAGGTAGGTACATACTTCAGTAAGTATAATATGGTATAATTATCAGTCCATATAGACTGGAGTCAGTTACTCCATAATAATATGTGAAAGTCAAGAAGTCTAGCGAATGTGTTAATACTGCTAATAACGCCTACGATAATTATACTTATAAGGTCTTAAACTTAAAGAGCCCAAGACTGCGTATAGGTTTAATTCTGTGTAATAGTCCTTGCGCGTCGGTATTGAATGATGTCAACGCAATAAACTTGCGTTTACGCAATTATCCAGCTTTTTATCGCCATGGCTTAGGCCTTGGTTGAATGCACTTAGTTTTATATGTATATACCACCGTCTAAGTCAAAATATACTTTACGGCGCCTGGCGTTTACGCCATTTAAATTTTTATTGCCATGTTATTGATATGATTCGTAATATAGCAGTGAAAAAAACGACGTAACCGCCAGCCCCTGTAGATTTGAACAACAACATTCACAATGGAATTCTAACCTAAGCCAAAACGGCGGAAATGCAATTCAATATGTAAGCCAAATTCAACGCTATCCTGATAGTATTGACGTTGCATATACTATTGGCTTGCTATAGCAAAACAGCCTTTAAGACGGCAGAACTATACTCACTGTATACTGCATTATATGCTATTAGCTCAAACAATACGCAATAAACATTTTATTACTGTGAATTCTTGTATCGTTTTTAAAACCTAGGCATTCGGTGTTTACGAAAAGCTGAACCTGTTTCCAGCGACGCCGACGTATCAATATGTATATAATGAAACATACATATGCGTCTGGGCAAACAGGGGGTATTCTCTGTCAACGAGGTCGACTGCTTCGACATTCATTTCGGGGTGAATCAACTTTTAAGGTACTCCCCATTTTTCGACATGTTTCACAAATTATATGTTTCTTAGAAAAACTATATATTTGCTAACGACGTGGCTTACACGCTTATTAAATCAGATACATAGGCTAACATTTGAAATGATTTGATTTAAAATAGTACAGTTTTAAATACTAATATAGTTGGTAACGCAGCAGACAATGTTGTCCCTAGGTTTTGTGTGGAAAATGCGCATTTTCCCCCGCGTTACCAGGTTTTTTCGAAGAATAAAAAATATTTGAGGTGTTTAACGTGTAAGGTCTGTAAATTTGGTGGTCTGATTTTAATATTCATACGTTATTATTAATCATAAGTCACCAGGAAAGTTTTAATAACGCGAAAGAAAAGGAGTACCTTAAAAGTTGATTCACCCTTCGACAAATGTGGAGGAATATAGTAGTCTCAATCCTGAGTATTTTTTTAATTCGGCGTCGAGATCCTAAAAGTGGTTTGTTTCGAGGGGTACTTATTCAAATAAAAATCTTCGAGGATGTCCCGCGAGCTCATTCCTAGTCGTATAAGGCATTCATAAGGCAGAGTTAATGTACCTATTGTGTTTGGACTAACTATGGTTAAACTGTTTTGACGACGGACGAGACTCGCGACCGAAATCATACAGAACAAAAGGATGTAAAAGAAAATCAACGCGTTGTTTAAAATCATTCCCGATTGTTTAAAATTGTGTTTAAAATCATTCGCTCTAAACATAGCTATGATTCGTCGGTGTATAGACATCGAATTGTTTTTTCGTTTAAGAATAACTACAGTGCATTCATAAATGTCGGAGCCGGTTCGACGAATGCATAATCTTGCTCGGCCATCGCATAAAAACTTAATTATTACTTTATAGCGGCGTTGCATGCACCGCCGCCGTCCCTTTGTCGTGTAGTCGCAAAAATTCCAATCTAAGTTTATAAATGTATATAAATTAGAAACAACAAACTTTAACTGACTTGAAGAACCGGTTGAGGTCTGGGACCCAATTCTCGTTAATTCGAGATGATTTTTCATGCGAGATCTGTCGAAAAAATGTATGCAGTTGACAGTTCATCTCGCATGAAAAATCCTCTCGAAGGCACGAGAATTGGGTCCCTGATAGGAGATAGCTAGCTTAGAATAGGGTGCGTAATTTTGTGTCAAAGGATAAGATCTTTACGAGTTGTTTGGTTTGGGATAACGAGTAAGTAAAATTGGGGCAAATATAAATTTGCCTGTCAGCGAAATAAAGCACTCAATGTGTAGAAACTGTAAGGTATTGCCAAATAAGTAAAACACTTGAAAACTATCGCTTTTATGGTAAAAATGGCTTCGGTGTACCTCAAGGTAGTGTTATAGGGCCTCTGCTGTTTTTGCTAAACTGCCGAAGAGGGAGAAGAATATTTTTGACATGTGTGATTTACTAATAATAACTGAGCTGAGGGTTTTTTTTCTCCTAGAGGCCTGATTTTAACAAACAAGATGTCGTTAGATTATTCGTGTTAGAACCGCGAGACTCGCTAGTGCCAATTATAATGCCAAAATAGTCGATGCATCAATATACGTATATGTATATCTCAATTCCCACAAACGGTTATTAACATATATTAACGACAGTATCAATAATTCTAAACATTCATCATATCAGGTTTCTAAAGCTTGATATTGCAAACTTGTTAAATTGTATAACCACTTGATTGCTTTTGCAAATTTGATTGACCTTATTTACAAAGCAAATAAAGGCTATCACTAGTAACTGAAAAAATATTAAACGTGTATGCTGAATTATCAATGCATTTCATTCGCAGATAACACCTTCATTAAAACACATGTTAACGATATATAAATAGATAGGTACTTCTATTATAATCAAATTAACAGAACTTACCTACATACACATTGGCTAACATAAATGCTTTCTTCATTTCTGACCAACCAAAATTAGGGAAACAATAAAAGCACATAAACTACAAACTTTAAATGATACAAGGTGCGTGAAAAAAATTTTCAGGTCAAACCTATGGATATGGTTTATACACACGCGCAGGCCTATACTGCGAATTCACTTTATTTGAACAACTAAGCATATAAATATGTTTATCTGCGAGTTTAGTAGGAACGATGCTTCGCTGTGATAACTTCTCCATCCTGTATTTCTCAATGCCTCCCTTTCTTCGTCACTGGTTAGAGAGAAACTCAGTGAAGTTTTATTTTATTACTTACCAGTGCCGGTGCTATGAACTTAACTTGCAGTTTGCTGAAATCGACGAATGGCGTTTTCCTGCTAGTTTGATGGATGTTTCTCGTAATCGTTAAATCTGCTAAAATTAGCACCGCATGCAAGCGCTTCATTGTTTATCGAGTTGAACAAACATATGACTGTCTGTATGGAATCATGCAACACGCAAAATGTATGTTCAGATTGCTGTTGAAAAATAATTCATGGAAATGAGGCTTGTGAAGCAGCCGGACATAAGATTTCACAATAAAATTTTTGTTCGTTAAGTAATTGAATAAAATTACCATTTTCCAATGGACCGACTAATTCTATTCCCTTTCGATATAATTCAGCCTCTAAAGGCAAAATAGCAACAAGCTAGATTAATGATCTTCACCTCTCGAACTCGTTAAGTACTAATTAGTAATATTAGTATGGCCGGCAAAAAAAAAGTTAAATATACCCATTGTCTTAACTTATACGGATGGGCTCTTCCTCTTCGATCCTATGCGATCTATGTGCAATAAACCCATCACATACTCAACTATTCGAATGTGCTGGTTTCCTCTGGACGTTTTTCTTCCACCATAGGAGCATCGTTATGTACTAAAGTTAGAAAAGCTCAAGATTCGTGCATCGTCTTTAGACCAAACCATATACCTACTAGGAATAAAACCCAACCCTTTTGTCATTTATGTAACTCGCATTTATGAAATAAATCACTTTCATGTTCATTTTCATTTCAACCATCAAATCAAGTCATCAAAAGTGGGTCTGAACATTGTACTCTTCCTCCACATTAAACTCCTGGATCCACCGCTGATAACGCCTTCTCTTCTCTTTCAGAACCTGCCGTTCTCCATTCACAGCAAGGCTTGGCTGACGTGGAACTTCTTCTGGTTCTTCGGCACCGGCTTTGGTGCTCCATTCGTCATCGTCTTGCACCAGCTCAATAAGAAGTAGACAAGGTAAGATTTAGTTCTTCTGTAACAGGTTTTGAACCTACACACGCTACCAATCGACACGAAAACAATCGTGATTGCGAGTGCGTTAGACAATAAGCCCTCAGTACCTAGAAACCCCCGAAAACACTTAGTTAATTGAACGAGTAAACAAACATTTCACGAAATTTAATTAAGTCGTGGGGGGGTGACATCGATCGTTGTGGGGACAATGGGGGTCATTCTCAAACGACTCGCTTTTCGATCCGTCAACGAAGTATTAAACGGCAAAAATTCCAGGGGCTTATAAGCTGTAGAGTTAGGAGTCCGACCAGCGAATGGTGACACTAGCATTTTTGTCAAGACCAGGTTATGGGATCCATGGAAAGACAAAAGAACTCCTTAATAATTTGGAGTCAGATCATTGCTTTTTAAACATTTAATTTTATGATTAATATTTCGACGACAAATTAAAAAATCAAATCAAATCGGAGAAATACTGGATACGGGCCGAATTTTAAGTACCCGAAACCGACGTGCGTGCATGACTCGATGTATGAATGTGGAAAAAGCGAAAGAGATTTGTCATGGTCGTAGCAGGTGGAAAGAAGTGGTCTCTGCCTACCCCTCTAGGAAACAGGCGTGATTTAATGTATGTATGTAATTAAAAAGAGAGGCAGCTCACAAACCACCCGATGGAAAGTGAGATCTGTGACCCATAGACATTTGCATTCTTAAAACTACAATCTAAAGACTGCAACCCTAGGATCGCAAATCCATTGCCAACTCTAGGGACTAAGATGGAATGCCTCTATGCTAGGAATTTCACTGGTGGTCTTATCCCCACACCAGAACACAGCAACGTGGACACTGCTGCTGGCGCAAAGCGACAACTTAAGTCCGTAAGTTAAAATTTTTGGCGAATTATTATAAGGATCACGTAGCCGAGCTCTTTTCAAGCGTTTTCGTAATTCAATTTAGGTTGAGCTCATGTAGAACGACGGATAGAAAGAATCAATACATAGGTACCTACTACCTAGTCTAACTAATCTTTTATTAGGTCATAAACACGCGAGCCTCGAGCGTCTACAGGCGCGTCGCTCTGACGACATTGTGTCTATATTACACTACAAATACAAACACGAAATGCTCAATTATTGAGCGTAAGTTCATTTATTTATTAAATGAACGTTGGTTAGTATAGTAGCATACAGTCGGCCTTATAAGAAGCTGCACACTTTTGTACCTTGTCGCTTTAACGTCTTTGACAGATTAGTGCAGCAGATCAAACATGACGTTAAAGTGACAAAACACTAAAGTCGCCGACCGTACAACGTACAAAAGTGTGCAGCTACTCCGACTGTGCAAAAAAAATAGATAACAATTGTAAAATAGACTAAAAAAAGAGCAGGAATGTACAAAGGCGAACTTGTCTCTTTATGGGATCTCTTTCAGTTAACCGTTGACCGATTGAGAAATAATTAATGACAACGCATACCCGAATAAGTATAGATACAACACTAAAAGACGTAAAGGTACATTAAATCCAAATTTAAATTGCTATAAATAAATTATTAGACCTAATTGATAGTGACCCTGCCTGCGAAGCTAGAAGTCCCGGATTCGAATTCCGGTATGCGCAAATATTTGTGGATGTTAGGTATAAGTAGTTAATCGTTGTTTAGTACCCATAGTACAAGCCTAGAGTTTGCTTTGGGACTTCGTTAATTTGTGTGAGATTGTCCCCTTATACTACTTATTTATTTATTTTATTTTAAATATATTGTAGTCAGCCTCGCCCAGAGCTACAGATTTATTTTATGGTACTTACAGTGCAAGAGGTCCTAAAAATTCATTCGGGCTCCGGTAGAGTCGGTTAGACTCACGTAACAACATATTATAATACAATACAACATATACAAGCCCGAAGACGAAGGTGCTAAAGGTGCTACATTTATGAACCAACTAACTTACATATATACATATTAGGCTGCGACCACACTGGAGCTTATTGCCATGTAATTACTATGACCCCTTCTTTTGTTTAGGCAACGTCACCGTATTTTACGCGTTTGTGTGGGCGCTCCTTAAATCACAAAATTAAATAAATGAATGATTACTTACTTATTTCAATCCTATAAAGATCACGTGTGTTAGTATTCTACTGTGACCCTATTCCTAATCTAATCAGCCTTTGAGATCCTCCTATGTCGTCTTACTCGTCTTTACCCAGTTGATTCTATCTATCGCATTCATTCATAACAGTTGCTTGAACTACAGACTGACTAGTTTAGACCAATTGATAATTTAGATAACTAAAGTGTCTAGCTCCGATGTCATTCAGGATGCCCTAACACTACGCGTTCTTCCTTTGACTTAGCTTAATATGCTATATTGTATAGGTTATTAGCTACTGCCCGCGACTTCGCCCGCGTTGACCATCCCAAGTGTGTTAATTCAGGGTATAAGCTATCTACATTCTAAATTTCGTCCAATTAAATCCAGCCGTTTCAGCGTGTAGGATTAAAAAAACATTCTAACACACACACATATACAAACTTTCGCATTTATAATGTACTAGAGGACGCCCGCGACTTCGTACGCGTAGAATTAGTTTCCCGCTACTCCCCCCCATTTCTTCCCGTTGGGGGTCGATTTTCGGAATATCCTTTCTTAGTGCTCACTTACATCATGAAAGGAACCCATGTACCAAATTTCAAGTTTCTAGGTACAGTAGTTTCGGCTGTGCGTTGATATGTCAGTCAGTCAGTTTTGCCTTTTATATATATATATATATATATATATAATAAATAATAATAGATGACTAGCGACCCGCCTTCGCCTCGGTTTGTGAGTTTTCTAAAACACCCGTACATACACCAGAATTGATTATACATAAAAACCTTCCGTGAAAAATTATCTAACCGATGGTGAAAACTGCATTAAAACCCGTTGCGTTGTTTGAAAGATCTAACAATAAACAAGCCTAACCTAAGCTAACATTGTCGTCAAAAGATTTGAATTCTGGCAAAAGCGGAAATAGGAAATTGTGTGATACCATGTTGAAAAATTGTACAGTTCAATCTTTGATTAAATCTTTATAATAATTTGAGCGACCTCATACTAAGAATTTCCTAAGAGTCGATCATAACGATTCAGATGCCGTTAAATAAGGATTTAAGAGCACAATTTAATGATTTATTTTTATAAAACTTTTATTTTTACGATATTTATTATTTCTTTTCAGGTAATGGAAATAAAACACATTGTATCTAAATAGAAGCGCTTCTTAATCACTGTAATGTAGTTTATTTCAATAAGTTTTTCTCAAATAAACTAATAGATTTATTTAAACTCAGTGGTTTTATTTTAATTTCACTAAAGATGCATCCAAAAATCTAAATCTACCATCGTGTGAGAACGCAGTGGTAGTTTTCTCCTAGACTAGAAGAAAAAAAACGTCAAGGGCTGAGTTCTTGATTTTAGAGAAGGAAAAAATCAAAGTAAATTATCAAAATGTTGGGTCCTCTGGCTCGCGCTTCCAACAAACTGGGCAGGGATATGATGACCAACTTTGTGAAGAAGCACTATCACTCCCACGGAGGAGTCCCTGGCGAGGTGAGTTCTTAATTCAAAAATCTTCCAATCTATTACATAATCTCGTTTTTCTTCGTAAATAATTTCATTTGTTTTTACTGGCATATATGATTCGATAGTTAAAAATCTCTTTTAAGTTTATTGTTATTAAATAAACTTAAGGTATCTATTAATATTGATGTGTCTAATTTTTAGGTTAAAATATTTCTGCGTCGCAGGTTATTTATTATTTACTCTATTTTTTATTTCCTTTAACAATCCTTTAAATTGGTATTGGACTCAAATACGTAAAAGTATGTTAGTAGATCAATTGAATTCTTAATCATGTAATTTATTTCTATAAAGATAAAGATTGGTTTAGATGTTTAGTTGTTTAAGCTGTGTCAGTCAGCTGTGTGTGTGTGTGTGTCTAATTGTATGTCTATCTTTATCTAATAGTACTTTTAAGGCCTTGAATTTTGAATGGAGTGGACATTCAATTCTATTTAAATAAAATACCAAACCAGTGATCACATTTCAAGTCTGGTTTTTTCTGCTTCATTTGGGCAGTAACATTTATTTATTTATTTATTTATTACAACAAACACAAAGTTTACATTTTATGCATTGTTCCACAAAATTGAATGATTATTGATTGATTGAATTAATGACTAGGTTACTTTTACTTTTAGTGTTCCTACATTCTGTGTTCTGTGGTCTGGGCATCTCATCTCTATCAGTTCGCATAATTATGACAGAGATATTAGATGCTGGACTGAACCGTTAACCACAAACACATTCATTACATAGGGCATATGAATTCAATCGCAAAAATAGAGATATAGACAAGAGTACAATACATTCTTGTTCAGTATTTCTAATCTATGTTACATCAAGTTATGTTTAAACCAATCTTATGACGGTTCCAGAACCTGCCGTTTGACATCAGCAACCGGTACAAGCTGACAGCGCTGTTCATCGTGTATGCTGGCTCCGGTCTCTCCGCGCCTTACCTGATCTGCCGCCACCAGCTGCTTAAGAAGTAAATATGATACTCTAGATGTGAGGCTACAGGCACGCCCTTCTAGTTAAATTAAAGTAGAAAAAAAGAGTTGTATATTTTAGTACCTTTTTGAAGCTATAGATATACTAAATGAAAACACTCACTTTACTATGTTACCACAGCAAGGTACATACACAGGTACTTTGAGTTCAACAGTACATAATAAAGCTGCATGCACATGCTTGGTGTTTGCCACAAACACAGCACTACACAACTGTATGTTAGTGAGATAGAAATACATCGTGCTTATTTTATCATATAGTTGCGCCCCGCAGCGTTTGTGGCAAACACCAAGCGTGTGGTGTGGCATAAAATAATGCATTTGACTGGGCTAAAAACATGAATAGAGCCATAATGATCCAACTTGCACATTTTTCATAATTCTACAATGGCTATAGTTGGTTTTTTCCCAGATATTAATATCTCCAAATTTTACTTTTCCATAACCTATGATACGCTGGAGCTATTGTAGATTAAAAGCATAATTTAATTGCTATACTTAAAAACTGTTCAGACTTACTTGTCTTAAGTAGTAAACAACTTCCTAACCTCAAAATGCAACTATTTTGTATGAAACAGCTATTTTAACTAAAATAAAGCAATCACGGACAATACATTGGCCAAGTTATGTCCAAAATGTTTTCTTTAAATTAAATACGATAAAAGAGCTGTTTTAGCTAATAAAATATAATTTTGAGGTTAGAAAGTTGTTTACCATATAAGACAAGTCTGAACAGGGATTTATAAAATTATAAGTGATATCAAAAAATGAAGTCTTGTACCAATACATTGCATTCAAAATTGTGAAAATTTGGAATTTTGATCAATTCGGAATTATGACTTTGGAATTATGTACCGTAATCCTTTTTTTATATGTTAAAAGTTTCTTTGTTTTCCTTTAGACAGCTTATTTTATCTAGGTTATGGAAGTATTAATCAGCTCAGTTTGGGACCAGGACTATTTGCGTGATATTGTCCCTGGGGCTGGCATCTAGCGATAATACAATATTGAAAATTCGCCACCTTAGGTGTGTGCTGTCTGTTATGTGGTACCTTTTCCGCAGTCACATAATAGCATGACTAGATTGAATAAATAAGCCGAACAAAAAGCTATACGCTAACCCCCTTACAATATACGTTACTAATAAACGTTGAGTAACGGTGGTATAGCTATACAATGTTTTGTCCTTATCTGTCAAATTCAAATGTCACAATGACAGATAAGGACAAAACATTGTATAGCGATACCACTGTTACTCAACGTTTATTAGTTAGTAAGGGGGTAAATAAGTATGTTTACTCAAATATGTTTTTTGTTTCAGGTAAATCATTCAATAGCATCATGTGATTCCAGAGAGGCGGTACAGTTACCTAGGATAAGCTTAGCAAACTTTTAATTAAATCAATACAAACTTATATGAGTTACAATTACAACTATCTTTTATTTTACTTTCCCTGACCATTCCAAGAAATCTACGTATAGTCCAAGAGTTGTTAAGCATTTTTTTGTATCATATTTTAATACAAAGAGGTAGACCTGGCTGAAGGGTATATGGCTAAACCTAGTTATGTTTTTTAAAGTTGTGAAACTTTACTTTTTTACGAAAAGGTGCCTGAAACACTAAAACACCTACTCAAAAATGCATTTAGCTATCCTACACGTAGACAGGGTTACCTCTACGCTCTCCTACTATAGCCCTCTGTTCTCCGTAAGAAAGACAAAGACAGAGTGAAGTGGAAAATGAGTAGGCAAAGTCATCCGACTTTAATTTTGTTTGAGACATTAAATAAAACGCCGAGACTATTGCAATAAAAAAATGATTTTACATGGTAACACTGCAGTCAATTGTCAAAAATGACAAATGCAATCAATCTGTCAGTTGGTTTGCTCTGCGTTGCGTACGTGATTGTTCTTTTTGGATCGAATATTGATAAAAATCTTTATGAAACAACACGGTAACTGATTCTAGAAATGAAGATTAATGAGTAGTTCATCCGTTATACAGACTGCGATGTCCTAATATCCAAGCTGTAAAAAAAATTCGATACCGGCAACCTCTAAACATCTTCGTGAAAATGTCTGATACATCCTGTTATATCCTCGACAATGGAGCTTATTCAGCCAAAGTAGGGTTCTCCACGCTCGAGCCGAAAATTGTGCCAAACTGTATCATGAAGGCTAAGTCTGAACGACGCCGTCCGTTCATCGGCTCGCAAATAGATGAATGCAGAGACGCGTCAGGCCTTTTCTACATCCTACCATTCCAAAAAGGTTTCCTAATCAATTGGGACACACAAAAAACTGTCTGGGATTATATGTTTAGCAAAGAATGTTGCCCAGTCAACTTTAACGAAGTACCTTTGATAGTAACAGAACCTATGTTCAACTTTTCGTCAATACAAGAAGGAATGACGGAGATATTCTTTGAAGAATACGAATGTCAGACGTTATTGAGAACAAATGCGCCTGATCTTGCTGAGTATAAGTACAGAAAGACTCACGATAACGAGTGTACAGTAGTTGTTGATTCTGGTTATAGTTTTACGTACATAGTGCCGTATATTAAAGGTAAAAAATACAAAGAAGGTATCATTCGGATTGATATTGGTGGTAAAGTTTTGACGAATCATTTAAAGGAGATATTGTCGTACCGGCAGCTCAATGTCTTGGACGAGACTTATGTTATCAATCAAGCAAAGGAGGATTCGTGTTTTGTCTCGCAAGATTTCATGCAAGACATGGCAATTGCTAAGCAAATAGGTAAAATATTTTAAGTTTTTTTATAATTAGTACTTAAGTTTAGCAGACATAAATTGTGGAATTTTTATTTTGTATTTACTGCTGAAAAATTTATATGGTTATTTTTACATAGTAAAGTAAAAATTACCCATGATAACAGGCACCATACAGTTTATTTGACTGGGCTGCGATTCACAATCTTTCACAATCAGTGTTGGATCTAATATACAATATTGCTGGTGACTATCAAAGAAAAGTGTGATTTAAAATTATTTCCTCATATTGATTCAATACAATCTGCAGGACCAAAGAACACTATAGTCCGTGACTACGTCCTCCCAGACTACACGAGCATCCGGCGCGGCTACCTCCGCGAGCCACTGGCTCCAGGCGAGGAGCTAGAACAGCAAACACTGCGTCTCAACAATGAGAGGTTCACCATCCCGGAGCTGCTGTTCCACCCATCAGGTATGACTATGTCCAGTCACCCAATCATATTTTATATTAACACGTTTGGCGGCGGTACCGGCTATGACCGTAAAACGTGTAGCACGTTATATGACATTATGGCTAACGCAGTATTTATTAAGAACATCCTAAAGGTCTACTACGTTTACCGTCATTCTAGTACATTCCAAAATTTGGGTACCGCCGCCGAACGTGTTAAGATACGTTATGCTGATACTAAACGCGTTCAAAACCCGCTGCCGCTCACTGACTTTTGTTATGTTGCCATAATTCTACAGGCAAAGATGGTAATCCATAGCAAATGCTGTTGTTAGAAGAGATAAATAGTTGTTTCAAGTTTAAATGGCGTTGTCGTGTGCGTGTTAGCAAAGTATCAAAAAACTTGAAAAATCTGTTTTAAAATTCAAAGTATTTCAAGTATTTGTAGTCAAAATGGACCTTATTGCAAAGAAAGTAAAGTTCATTACAAAATGAGTATTTTCTTTTGCGTTTGCGCGAGTCCGACTCGAACTTGACCGTTTTTTTTGGTGCTTATGTCTACTCATTGTCACATTCTGTTTTTATTATTTTCCTCAATCACCCAAAGGTTAGCTGGAAGAGATCTCTTAGAAGTATAAGATCTCCTTTGTGAATTCCTAATCTGTAAATATTATATTTGAATTTCTGTATTTTGTACTATAATGTATTTACATACCTACATTCATACAATATATTATTTTGTCTATAGTACCCATACATAAACTCACGCCTTCATTCCCAGAGTGGGGTAGGCAGAGCCACAGACTCACCAACAACTCCAAAAACTTGTTGATAATTCTGTGACCACATTTTGCACAACCAGGCTAAGATGTTATCCTTTTACCTTCACCTATTTCCTATAAAGGGCCATTCGTTCTATTTATTACTTAAATTCCCGTGACTCTTTATGAGAACTTTTTAAAGAAATAAATATCTGAACTGTAGCATCTCAATTTATAATCTACATTATGAGAATATTATTTATGTTATTAAAAATTTAGATTCTTTCATCAAAAATTCTAATATACATAATTTAAATACAAGAAATAAAAATAAACTGCTATTCGAAAATCCGCGTCCGTAAAGTATATAAATCATTTGTTGGTCAATGGATTTATTTCTATAATAAATTACCTGACGTAGTTTTAAAGTTATCCTTTCCAGCACTTAAAAATTACTTAAAAAAGTTGTTAATGTCTAAAGCGTACTATATGGTCGAGGACTCTCCAACAGACAAAAATGCTCGGCTTAAACCTGAAACTTAGTCATTAATAATTTGTGCAAATGCAAAAGTTGTATCTTGTCTAGGGGAATGTAGGAAAACATGTCGAGACTTTTATGTGGTCGTCTTGTTTTTTTTCCTTTTTCTTCCTTTATCTCTCTCCTAACATTTTTGAAATGTTTTCCTGCTGAACTATGCATGATATTTGATATTAAGTATATTTAATTCAATATTTATTGCTTTATATGTATAATACTAGACTAAGCAGTACCTATCATTGTAGTTAGTATGAAATATGGTTAAAAAATGACTGACTGCCGAGGTTCTTGCGGCGTTTCTTCTCGGCAGTGGTCTCCTCTTGGGAAGCGCTGGTAGACTCTTGACGTGTAAAAGTGCCCGTGCGGACTATTTACTGAATAAATGTCTTTTATCTTTATCTTTCAGATGTCGGCATCTCCCAAATGGGTATATCTGAAGCTATAATGCACTCCATAGACTCGTGTCCCGAAGAAAACCGAGAAAACTTACTTGCCAACATAGTCCTGTTCGGCGGGAACGCCCTCTTCCCCGGTTTCCGAGACCGCGTGTACAGTGAAGTCAGGGCCTTCGCGCTCGATCATTTCGATGTCAACGTTACCTTAGCGGAAAACCCCTTGACATACGCGTGGGAGGGAGGCAAGGAGATATTCAGAGATACTGATTTTTACTCTTTCTGTATTACCAAAGAAGAATATGACGAGGAGGGAAAGGCGTTGGGCTTTGAGCGTTTTGATATATAGCGGCACAAGCGAGCGAGGCGGTCGTCGGCCACTGGCTCGTAAAACATAGTAGAATCAAGCTGCAATTTACATTGCATATTGCATACGGCGACCGTAACAGTGTAAGGCCAGGGTCGTTTTCAGCCGCCGCCCGCGGCCGACAGCGGCCCGCCGCCCGCGGCGTCTGAATGGTATGATCGGGAATGCTCGGGAGTGGTCGTTTTCGCCCGCCGCGTGCGGCGTCCCCGATCGGAGCATTCCCGATCATACCATTCAGACGCCGCGGGCGGCGGGCCGCTGTCGGCCGCGGGCAGCGGGTGAAAACGACCCTGGCCTAAAGGACATGGTGGCCGGCCGCGTTTGGCGAGCGACAGTTGCAAACGCCTAGTGACGTGACCGAAGCAGGCGGACAGACTAATACCCGTATTCACAAACAATGCTTAAGGGATCCTTCACTGAGTAAACGCACTGCGTTCAATACAGCTTTGTGATTGGTCCTTTTTGACCGACCTTTTGTTTATGAGACGATTTGAACCACCCTGTGCGTTAGTGAGCACTGTGAGACCTCATAGTGACGTTTGTGAATATGGGTGTCAATCAAGTTCGGAGGCCGCCTTATAGTGCCCGGCCGATAAGAAGTCAGTCCTGACACATTGCACAACCATGAAGTTTCTGAATATGGATGATGTTGACAGCAGTCAAACAACGCTGTTATTACTATTCTTTCACACGCAACAAATAAGTTTGGCATTGTTTTACTGCTGTCAACAATGTGAACAGTGAGAAACTTCATGGTCGTGCAATGTGAGTGTGCGTGAGGTGAACGAAGTAGTGTAATTGCCGGATAAGGATGTCCTGTTGGTAAAAACCACGACTTTCGGATGAACCAGTGAATAGTGTCAGTGTAGTGTGTATTAGAAAATAGTACACTCGCGTTAAAGAAGGCTAGAAGCCCGTTTTGTAAAACGCACTCACGCGTTCAAGGCACTGGCTGAAAGATGGGAGAACGCATATATGCGCTGCCGGCAGTGAATACGTTACTGCGATACGTTAACCTAGGTATAAAAAATTGTGATAAGGTATAGATAAAAAAAAATAGTAAATGACCTCTTGCATGTAGTTGTGACACGTCTGTATTCGTTCAACATACTTTCTTTGAAAGTTGACGTAAATTCCATATTAAACTTGGGAGCAAAGAAATCGAGCCAATTACTACTGAATTTCCATAGAAAGTGGCTCAATTTATTTGCTCCCAAGTATAGTTATGTATACAATTACATGCACCAGGTCCTTTACTTAGGTTTTTTATTTACCTAAATGCTATGTAAATTGCTGAGTTGTGTATCTTAACTGTAAGACTGACATTGGATCATTAAAGTATTTTAGTGTAAATGGTGGTGTCCTAATCCGCGAAGATTAACTAATTCACCGGCATTCAATAATACTCCAGTAAAATTGGGGATTCAAAGTACGGCGTAGTTTGCGTCAAATCCAGTAGTTCTGATTTTTTGCAGACTTCGATGTTAAACACGTCCATAAAAGACCCGCCCAGTAGTATGCAGACGGGCGTTTACGCTTTTCTGTTTTTTGTCACGGTTTTTCATAGAAAAATATTGTCAAGAACAACCACCACCTTCCGCCTTCACTGCAGAGTTTTTTGAGATTTAGTTTTTTACGAAGCTCATGTTACAAAACGCACATATCCGTTCAAGGGCACCGGGTGAAAGTGAAGTTAACACGGATTGTCGGCAGTAAATACAGGTAACAACAATGGGGTAAGGAATTAAGATAATAAATAAACAAAACATTTAGCTCATTAATTTTATTAGTGCAATAATCCGCAGCAGTACCCTCGTACCCGCTTTCAATAAAATGCATTAATAACTTAAACTATAACATACTGAACGCGAATAACCTAATAATAAGTGAACTTGAGACATGTTTTGGTGTGAAATGAGAATTAGATGTTCTGCTCGCATCAAAAATGACCAGCATTTAAAATTTAATGTAACGGCTTCCAATACAACGATGACAAAACACCTCGTGTTATAAACATTTATGCACCTCAATGATGGGCAGAAAGAATCTTGTAGTCGTGGTAGCTGACAATCCTTCAAAAATTAGGCGCCAATATCTTTTTTATTGGGTTCCAATGAAAGGGTTTTAGACCCTATTAATTTCTTTCTCATGTTGAGTTAAAGTTAAACACTTTCTTACAAACATCGCAGGCGTAAGGTTTCTTCCTGTGTGAATTACTTTATGCCAATGTCTAGTACAGTTCTATGCGAACTGTTTATTATTCGAAAGGAAACCTTTCTAAGGCACAAACTGATATTTAATACAAAAGCCACACTCACTACTAAATACTGTAGTGTCTCTCACAAATACGTAGTGCAGTGTAGCTTTAGCATAATAATATGTAACACAATTTGAACTGTTAACTGAGTCTATAAATTAAATTAAAACATTGCAAATGAAATCCTTCGTATAAAATAAGTGAATCCTAGCGCTCTCAATGGTTCTAGGTATAGTAAAATGCTGTCAATCACGCAGACATCTCAAAGCGATTTGTGAACGCCCCCTTAGTAAGGGCATATCATGAAGCATTGAAAATACGCTTTTTACCACCCATTCATAATTTAACTTACAGTTAGAGATATTTATGTAGCTTGTTTGACATTATGTCTTATAAAAATATAACTATTCATAACAAGAAACTGCAAGGCATGGCCTTTCATTTAACGTTTGTATCAGGCACAAGCCAGGCAGATAAGTCAGGTGACAATTCAATAAACATGGCGCAGCTTGAAGTCCAGTGAACTACAAAGTCGTTCAATTCTTTAATATAAGGTGTGGCACGTAAAGAGTTGTGCCGTCGAACGTCTTTCGTTTGAAGAACTCTTCGAAGATGTTTATAATCCAAAGGGCTTATTGTCTAACGAACCCGCAATCACGATCGTTTACATTTTGAAAATCGAAGGCTTGTCTGCATACAAAATGAAAACAATTGCTCCACTTTGAAGCCGGTTGCGATTGCGAGTGCGTTAGACAATAAGCCCTCTGGTCAGGCTCGTAGATCACAAGCGAAATGTAAGTACAAGCACTCTACCGTAGTTTTTTCCCTTTCGATCAACTGCCTTTGGAAAAACATTTTCACTGATCCTTGACACTGGCAGAATTGTCGCACCGGAGTAGTCATTTTAGCGCATCCTTAGAAAAAAGGTACACTACGCGGCGCGCTTAATACGAGAAAACAAACAAATGACTTCTGTAATCAGTTTTATTTTATTTTTTTATTTAATGGCGTCTACATAATAACGTAATTTTGCCAATGTCAAGTATATGGGTTATCATTTGGGCGTTTGTTCCGAAGCACTTTCGTGGTCACATTATTGTAGAAGTAGCTGCCGATTTCGATTTTGTTTCTGGTTAGGTATCTAAGTTTACCAGACATCTAACAAATATCCAAAAACGGCACCAAAATATACGCCCGATTCTTCAAAGTATATCTACAAAAGTGAGGCGGTTGAAACGCTCAAATAATGACCCATATATAACCAACGTTGTACGGTGAATCCTGAACTGTCTACCCTTATGCTGGGTACAGACTGGTGAAACGTAACATGCAATGAATATGTCATGAATTCACCGTACACATTGCTGCAATGTATCACACTTTGTAGGTGAATTCTTTCATTGCATGACACATTGCATGTTACGTTTCACCCAGTCTGTACCCACCTTTATGACCTGCCATGCCGCTGTCATGTTGTCGGAACAGCTATCATAATATCTCTAACCAGCGAGCCGCAGCTCGAGTTACTGGATGGCGTCGGCGGGCGAGCGCACGTCGTCGATCTTGAGGATCATCTTGACGAGCTGCGTGGCGAGCGCGATCTGCTGCTTCTTTGAGTGGAGGGACTCGATCACGTTCATCGCTTTCATGTCGTTTGAGCCTGGAAAGGTTAGGTTAGGTAAGGTTAGGTTAGGTTAGAATTCCACACAGGCGCCGGTGCGGCGTTACCGACGTGGGTATAAATAGGGTATATGCATGTATTTTTAGGGTTCCGTACCCAAAGGGTAAAAACGGGACCCTATTACTAAGACTCCGCTGTCCGTCTGTCTGTCTGTCACCAGGCTGTATATTATGAACCGTGATAGCTAGTCAGTTGAAATTTTCACAGATGATGTATTTCTGTTGCCGCTATAACAACAAATACTAAAAACAGAATAAAATAAATCTTTAAGGGGGGCTCCCATACAACTTTCGTGTTATTTTGCCGTTTTTGGATGTTGTATAGATAATGGTACGGAACCCTGCGTGCGCCTCGCACTTAACCGGTTTTTTTTAAATAGATTTACTCAACAAAATATCAAAATACCGTAAGGGTCCGTTCACACAGACCGCCTCAGAGAGAGCAGATTTTTCATCACGTTGGAACCAGAGTTTTGAGACATTGTAATAAGGTTCATTTTTGCATGTGCACTTCCTTTGTCATTAAGAATTGACAAAAGAAGTGCACTTAAGGGTTATTACTTATTTTTATACATACATACATACATACATTAAATCACGCCTGTTTCCCAGAGGGTTAGGCAAAGACCAATTCTTTCCACCTGCTACGATCCTGACTAATCTCTTTCGCTTCTTGACGACGCACTGGCCTAGTTGGTAGTGACCCTGCCTACGAAGCTAGCGGTCCTGGGTTCAAATCTCGGTAAGGGCAGATATTTGCGTAATGAGTGCGAATATTTGTTTCGGAGTCATGTATGTTTTCTATGTATTTAAGTATATATTTTTCTATTTAAGTATTTATATCGTTGTCTAGTACCCATAGCACAAGCCTAGAGCTTAGTTTGGGACTAGGTATTTGGTGACATTGTCCCCCTGATATTTATTTATTATTCTTCCACATTCATACATCGAGTCATGCATCAATGCGTTAATTTAAAATTATCAGAACACGCTCTAGCTATACCATTTATGGCCGAACCCTATATTCAAACCGCGGATAGATAGGCTTACATCGGATTAAAATTTGACACATTTTGTATGGGCAAATGTCAAATTTTAACCCGAAGTAAGCCTTATCTGTCCGCGGTTTGAATATAGGGCTTGGCCGTTAGTCATATTGGAAACAAACTGCGTTAAAAGTGAGTACATACCTTTGCCCATGCAGTCTACACCTAGGTTGGAGTTCTTCTCGGACACCTGTCGCGCCTTGACCTCGGACAGGGCGTCGATGGGGGACAGACCGCTGCAACAAATAACATTTTGTATCATTTCATACAATTCTACGTAAAGAGCATAATATTTTATAATTCATTTGTTTAGGTATTCAATTAAATGTAAACAAGAAAACAAAAACACGATAGCGCGTGTTTTTGTGCGTGTATGTACGTGTATGCGTGTGTTTGTGCGCGTATGTACGTGTTTGCGTGTGTGTTTGTCCGTGTATGTACGTGTTTGCGTGTGTTTGTGCGTGTATGTACGTATTTGCGTGTTTGTGCGTGTATGTACGTGTATGCGTGTGTTTGTGCGTGTATGTACGCGTATGCGTGTGTTTGTGCGTGTATGTACGTGTTTGCGTGTGTGTTTGTGCGTGTATGTACGTGTTTGCGTGTGTGTTTGTGCGTGTATGTACGTGTATGCGTGTGTTTGTGCGTGTATGTACGTGTATGCGTGTGTTTGTGCGTGTATGTACGCGTATACGTGTGTGTTTGTGCGTGTATGTACGTGTTTGCGTGTGTGTTTGTGCGTGTATGTACGTGTTTGCGTGTGTGTTTGTGCGTGTATGTACGTGTATGCGTGTTTGTGCGTGTATGTACGTGTATGCGTGTGTTTGTGCGTGTATGTACGCGTTTGCGTGTGTGTTTGTGCGTGTATGTACGTGTTTGCGTGTGTGTTTGTGCGTGGATGTACGTGTTTGCGTGTGTTTGTGCGTGTATGCGTGTGTTTGTGCGTGTATGTACGTGTATGCGTGTGTTTTGCGTGTATGTACGCGTATGCGTGTGTGTTTGTGCGTGTATGTACGTGTTTGCGTGTGTTTGTGCGTGTATGTACGTGTATGCGTGTGTTTGTGCGTGTATGTACGTGTATGCATGTGTATGTACGCGTATGCATGTGTGTTTGTGCGTGTATGTACGTGGATGCGCGTGTGTTTGTGCGTGTGTGTGCGTGCGTGTGTGAGTCTGTGTGTGCGTGTGTGTGTACCTGTTCTCTGCGAGCGCGAGCGGCGTGGCCTCGAGCGCGTCAGCAAACGCGCGGTAGGAGTACTGGTCGAGCGAGGAGATGGTCTCCGCGGCGCGCGCCACGGCCAGCGAGCACGCGATCTCCGCCGCGCCGCCGCCGTACACCACGCGGGAATCCTGACATACAACAAAAATATGTTTATTCAGTAAGTACGCAAAAAAAAGGAATAAACTCACAGAAATTAACTTAGTCCCAAAGCCGGTGTCGTCGACCGGGTCGCCACTTTCCCGAACACATGGTTGAGGGAGGCGATGGCTGAGATACGCGTCTACTCGTGAACGGGTGCTGTTTGTGGGGTCCGGTCTGTTCACGTTTGCAAGGACTTGTTGTTCAAAATTATTCTAGTTATGGCTTTTAACTACTTGAAGTCTATAAAGATCCATTAATGGATTCTATTCAACATTTTATATACCGGGATCAATTGATGGAATCGAGAGTATTAAAAGTTTAATAAAATCCATTGATGGATCGAAGTGTAATTAAGAGTGCAACCATCTATTAATGGATTCCAGGGTATTAAAAAGTGTAAACGAATCCAAATGGATTTAATTATACACTAAAGCCCACTCCCACTCTACTTCATTAATGGATTTAAATGTACAAAAAGTCCACTCGACCCCTTTAAGACTGCGCCGAGCAAACGTCGACCGTCCAGTGGCGCCCTCATCACTATTATTGTGTTTTCTAATTAACTAAAGAATTTCCTTGCAATCGGACGATGCTTTTTTATAGCGCAAGTAAAAACACAATTTATGGGATACGTAACAAACTTTGATAATAATTACCCTATGAGTAGTCAGCTTAACGGGAACAGGTGACCACTTTTTTCCGTTAAGTTGATTACTCAAAGGTCAATAGTTATTAAACTATGTGATATGTCCTATAAGTTGTGTTTTCATTTGTAGTACAAAAATGCACCGTCTGATTTCAAGAAAATACTTTATTTTATTAGAAAACACAATAATAGTCATGAGGGCGCCGCTGTACATCCGGCGTACGCTCGGCGTAGTCTTAAGTATACACTAAAGCCCACTCTACTTCATTAATGGATTTGAATGTACAAAAAGACCCCTTTAATGGATTCTATCAATGGATCTTAGTGGACGAAGGGCCAAAATGGTGTTAAAGGGTGTAATAAACGGCGCGGTCCCCTGACCTGCACGAGGCTGCGCACGATGCAGAGCGCGTCGTGCACGGAGCGCTTGGCCTCCTCCACGATCATGCGGTTCCCGCCGCGCATCAGCAGCGTCACGGCGCGCGAGTTGCTGCACTCCTCGATCACCAGCATCTCCTCCTTCGACGTGCCGAACGCTGCGGGGAGAGGGGGGGGTCATACATTGCTACAACATTTTAACAGGGAATCTGCATGGTTTTTTAACCCTTTGAACGCCAAGAACCACTAAAGTGGTCGTGTACTGTCGTGCCTACCACGCCACCGACCATTTTAGTGGTCACAGATACAGTGCAAAATAGACCCGAATATTTGTGACGTAAGGTTGACATTAGCTGTGGTTTTCAGCTGTCATTGGCGTGTGAGGACGACGTTTGTATCAAGTCAAAGGCGTTCAAAAGGTTAAATTGCATTTCTTAACAAAATATGAAAATACCGCTAAAGAGATCACCAAAGTGAAATTAAAATTAAAATCGGCCAAGAAATACGGATGATGATACAAGTATTTTAAACTGCTAATTAGACAGAGAGATCCGATGTGCACTGTGACGTTATGTAACAGGTCGGCCGTATAAACTCCATGTTAAATTCTGTTATGCTAGGAAGAAATTATTTTTATAGCTACACAAAAAATGATTTTTCTCAACAGTTTGTTACATGAATCACCTTTTATATAAGCTGGGAATAACAGTCATAAATATTTTTCCCTATTCACGATTCTACCTGATAGCGGTTTTTAGGAAATCGAGACAAGACTTGTTGTTATTCTTGGAATACCACAAAAAAAAAGTGATATTACAAATTGACGAGTGATAGGTATCCTACAAACATACACAGCAGGAGTGTCCCTACCCTGTGAATACTCAATACTTTATTGCTATTCATAAAGGTTGGAATACAATAATTTTATGTGCAATATGAACCCTGTCGGGCACAACAACGAGAGAGGACTTATATGTATAGGTATTTATAATTAGATAGAGGACGCCCGCGACTTCGTACGCGTAGAATTAGTTTGCCGCTACTTCCCCCATTTCTATCCGTTGGGGGTCGATTTTCGGAAAATCCTTTCTTAGTGCTCACTTACATCATGAAAGGAACCTCTGTAACAAATTTCAAGTTTCTAGGTACTTACAGTAGTTTCGGCTGTGCGTTGATATGTCAGTCAGTCAGTCAGTCAGTTTCTCTTTTTATATATTTAAGATAAGATTATACAATGTCATGCTATTACAAACTCTTTACAAGTATCGTAACACATTAATATTTATTTATATATATATATATATTTTTTTACTCACTTAGCTCCCGCACCAGGCCGCACCTGCCCAGCTTCTCGGGCGTGAGCTCCTCGAAGCGCGGCACGATGCGGCCGCCCGTGGCGATGGCGATGAGCTCCATCTCCGGGCCGCCCACCCAGCGCACGGCGGGCAGGCCCTCCGCCAGCAGCAGGTGGTTGGCCTCGTCGTCGAAGCCCCACTGGCAGATGGCTAGGGTAGCTCCGGTGTCCTGGAAAGTTTAACATTGGATTCAGGTTGATAATAAAATGCTAAAAGGTAGGATAGGTGTGGTGGAAATAGATGCAACGTCTAACTGCAATTTTCGGGTCTATATGAGAATCCATAATATAGTTTGTCCTAAAAGCCATTTCCGCCTAATGTTTAAAACTTTTTAGTGTTGTTATAACACAACTCCAACCTAAACTAACCGCAGGTATTTTTGGAAAGCTTAAAAAGTTTAGGACAAACGATAAATTAGGACAAATGACGATTAAAACAATCTATATTATGGATCAGGAATGACACCCGCAATTTTCACTAGTGTCTTTGAATTAAAAAAGCAAACAAGCACACAGGTCAAAAACCATGCGTCGAGTTTTGAAATGCGCCCGCAACTGCGTCGCCAACGGGCTGCGAAGGCGGAGGCGCCGCATTTGGTTGCGTACGTATACATCGAGCACCTCTCATCAAACCAACCCTAGCGCCCGAGCGGCAATAGATAATAGAAACTTCAAGTGCAGGAAACGACTTGATTTTAACCTATACTTTGACACAGTCACTGCCATCCATCGAGGTATATGGCCCTTAACATTAATAAAAAAAACAGGTTGAGCTGTTACACTTTAGTAAATTATTACTTTTACGTAACACCTGGCCATAATGTGAGTTTTATCGCACGCTGCGCGCACGGTAAAACTCGCATTGTGGCCAGGTGAAGACGTAAAATTGTGTACTCATCACGGGCAGTAAAAAAGAAAGCCCTCTATCGCATATTTACAACCCTCGCCTACGGCTCGGGTCTCAAATACCTGCGATTTCGGGCTTTCTTTCTTTTACAGCCCTTGTTAAGTAATGTACTATAATCGCTGTGACAATTCATATATAGCAGTTTAAAGGTCTTGGGAACGGTTCGAAAAATACTAGTTATAGTTCTTAACATTAATGAGAAACCTAAAGCTGGTAACACTGACCTTGACGCGGCGCACCATCTCCTTGAACTTGTCGTGCTCGTAGGCACGCAGCTCGCGGTACTGCTCGGCCGAGCCCACCTGCAGCTTATGCTTGGTCTTCGGCTTCGGCGGCTCAAACGGGCACGTGAGGATGGCCAGTTTCACGTCCTGGAACAAACCAAGAGTTAGGGAAATAGTTTGACTTTGTATGTGTCGAACTAGTTTCATATTATTTCTTCCAGTTTGAGCTCCATTTTGGAAAAGTGCACCAGCAAAAGAGCGTATCTTCTTGGCATTTACGTCGTTTTGTTAAGAAGTTTTTCAGCAATCATGTTGAAAATAATTTTCATTGAAAATATTAAGCTAGCTAGCGTCTTTGTATTTTTTTTTACACATATTATATGGACTTACGGTTTCAAGGACAAAGGGGGGGGGACACACACATTATTTATGCTACTTTCAAAGTGATTATAATTCACTTAACCAAAAAAAATGCTTAGAAACCCACTATATAAAAAGGTTTTTTTAAAAGAACTGTCAAAATATGTGCCACACAGATTATTGCCTATAAATTGCCGGTATTTAGTGCCCCTTATTTTTTTTTTTTATTTAACTACCAAACTAAGCAGCGGTTTATACAAGACACTTATAAATTTATGTCAGTGACATACGGACGGACATGACGAAACTAAAAGGGTTCCGTTTTTTGCCATTTTGGCTACGGAAACCTCACAAATGCGAGCATTGTAACAAACGACCAACCTTAAGCAGCTTGGGCATCTGCGGGTGGCTCATGGTCTTGTCGACGACGACCCCGCGCACCAGCAGCGAATCCTCCATGCGGCCGCCCACCTTGCCCTCCACCTTGATCAGCTCGAAGTTCACGTCGCGCTTCTCCAAGTCTGCGACGGAGAGGACCGCCTGCGAAGAGTGGAATTTTCAAGTTTTTTACATTGCAGATGTAAAAATTATAAACAACTCTATCTACATTCTGAATCTTGGAAATGAGCATAAGTATTATAACTACAACTAGGGTTTGCAAAATGGCAGAAATTTACGAAACCACCGTGCGGTGTGGTCGACAAATTGAATAAGCACAGCATTGCAACCATGGTTTGTAGCATAATCTATGTTACTATGCTTAATTGTGTGATGTCAAATCAATCCGTCCTGCGTTATCCAACTTACATCAACAGCGATCTCAGCCATCAGCCTGTGGCACTTGACGACCACCTTGCTCCCGAGGGTGGTCATGGCCACCTTAATGAGGTTCTCCCTGGTGTCCTTGTTGACTGGGAACGCCTCGCTGATGCTGTCTAGATGAGCGAGGGCCGTGGCTGCAGCCATCTCGAAGCCGTCGGCGATGCGGATGGGGTGGATGCCCTTGTCGAGGAGGTTTGAGGCTTGTTCCAAGAGGGCGCCTGGTGGAAAAAGTTACTATGCAGTTATGAAAAGTATTTTTGCGTTAGAAGGATAAGATTAAGAATAAACTTAAAAAATCACTGTTTTTTTTAATGTATTTTTTGACGTGTGCATTTATGCAATAAATATTTGATTGATTAATAGATCATGTTATATTTCAGGAAAATACAATTAAAATAGTATCATAAAATGTAGGTAATAAAGTTCAATTTCAGCTTATTGTAATGTGGTCAATATAAAGCCTTTGCCTTATTAACCTTTCGTACGCCGGAGAGGCTCGCATACTTGTATCCGTCGTCTGCCGGGCTATGACGTCATCGGTGTCACGTGACCGAGTTTAATAGCTCCTAGCTCGAAAGTGATTTGACGTTTCGAGCAACTGAATGCTATCTATGGAAGATTTAATTTTTTAGTTTTTTTTACAGACAAATTAGAACCCTATCTTTAAGCTACTAGAATCCAATTTTAAATAACCCGATTAAGCCCCTTAGTGACGGATACGGAACAAGGCATTGGACCAGGGTCGTTACGGATCCGGAACTAGGCATACGAAAGGTTAAGGGTTAAATAGCCACAAAGCTCCATCACAACCTGAATCAAAAGACATTAGTAGTACTTGGGTATTACTTTTAGTTTCATTTAAAATATAATTACCAAGTAAATAGTACGAGAATGCAAACACAAAATATGGTAAACCACAAATATACACAAGCAAGCAAGTTTTTTGAGTTGTTGGTAATTCTGTAGCTTTCCCTACCTCACTCTGGGAACCAAGGTGTGATGGTATGTATGTAAATATGTAGTATGAAAATTGTGTTTAAGCTCCACTATAATGGTGACCTCAGTATTTTTTGCAGAAATATATTTTTTTTGCACTTTCAGACACAATTTATCTTATCATAAACCAATATAGTTTACACCTGGCTTCGGTTATATGGTGACTTTAAAATTAATAATTCCTCCACTTGATAATATATTGTTATTGGTTAACTTAAGAAATAATTATATTTCATTAAAATAAAAAATAACTACATACTTTCTAACAATGTTTAGATGTTTGTTTCATTCAATTGAAACAAACATTCTACTACTTTCACAAAAATATCTAGACTCTTAAGGTTTCTTTCTGCTAGACTTGTTACTGTTTCTCACCCTTGCTAACCAGCTAATAAAATTGTGGGAAAAAAGCTCACCAGCTAATACAACAACTCCTGTAGTCCCATCACCAATCTCATCATCCTGACTCTGTGCCAGCTGCACCATGAGCTTGCCGATCTGGTGTTCTACGTCCATCAGTTTCAAGATTGTAGCGCCATCATTGGTGACCGTCACATCACCGTCAGAGGACACCATCATCTTGTCGAGCCCACGCGGTCCGAGGGATGTGCGGAGGATGCCCGCAATTTGGCGGGCTGCTGAGATGTGGGACTGGAATAGTAAATATGTAGTTGCGTTATGTTCCACTTATACAAGCATTTTTAATAAGATGCATGGTATCTAAAAGAAATTTAGAAAAATAAATAAACAAGAACCACCATTTTAATTTTCATATGCTTAAGCACTTATCAATGTAAAATTTGAATGTTTATTTTATGAAAAAAAGGCTGGAATTTGTTGTTTCTCACCCCACACTCGAGAGATTAACATTTTGGTTTAAAAAAGTTTCTGTATCTTTAAATTGCGATTCAACAAAAAACATAATAAAATATTCAACTATTTGACCTGGATTGTCCCTCGAAATACAAAAGGTTGAGTGATACTAAAATGAGAGACAGAATTGAGAAATTAAAACCGACTTACATCTGTTAATTTCTATTAGCGATGCATCCGATACCGATACCGATATATCGGCGATACTTCGGGTTAGCCGATATATCGGTATCGATGATATTTTTATGACCGATTCAACGATACTTTTTTGTTTCCAAATGAACTCTGTCGCATCTGAGAGACTATTTTCCAGCGCAGGTCTTATTCAAACAGACTTGCGAAATCGCCTTTCTCCGAAAAAATTAAGATTACTTTGTTTTTTAAACAAAAATCTTATCAATGTTAATTTTAAAATAAATAAAATCTAAACATTTTAATTATCTTATATTAACCAATGTACCTATCTACTTTTTATATTAATAAAAAGAAATGTCTTGTGATTTATTTATTATACCTTCATTTTTGAATTCACAAAAAGCGTATCGGTATCGGTATCGGTATCGCCGATATTTTTATAAGAGTATCGGTATCGGTATCGTATCGGCGAAAAGGCGTATCGATGCATCCCTAATTTCTATAAAACAAAGAGAAACAAAAAACAAATGGTACTTTTAAGCAATGTTTTACAACATAAAGTCCTCATATCTATTCAAAATGGTCACTAAGTGTTATTAAGAAGAGTAATAGAACATCTAAATCAAGATGCAATAACTCAACTTTCTCATCTTCTGCATCTTCATATGAATAAGGTAGCTATATCATGTGACTCATTGTCAAAAAACACCTGGTCACATTATAGCAAATAATTCAAGCAAATTGACTGATTCAAGTAACTTTTAGTACTAGATAGATGTTATTGAGGTGTAACAAAGGCTTCCAGGTAAGTTTCAAACGTAATAAATACAAATTTTAATGATTTTTGATCAAGTATCGGATAGATGTTTGAATAGAAGGTTATGAAAATACACTTGAAATTAAGAAGTTTAGAGGGCTTGGGTAATAGAAAAGGGTTCCTTAAACGAGTTTAAGGCAGTATTCTTGGAGTAAATAAGAGAAATATAATAAAAACTTACCCTCAAGGCATCTAAACCGGTTAACCGTTTTTGCTGTTCCTGGTCCCTTAATATTATAAATGGACGACCATATTCGTCGAACGCGACGGCTCCGGGGAACAGAGCCATATTTCACGTAGATATCACTTCACCAATTCAAGATGCAAACAGATTTACTACAACGAATGTTTACGGTCTAAAATAATTCTGAAAGAAAACAAATGACATTTGACAGACCGATATTGACGTTCGGAGCTGTGTTGCCAGTTTGAAAAAGGTTGATGTTTAACAAACGGAATAAAACGCCGCTTGTCTTTATTAGGTTGGAGACACACCGCATGAAAATAATAATGTTTGCAGAAATAAGATTTCAGTAAATAAATCTCGAGAAATGTAGGTTAATGCTTTTCAAAGTTTAAAATAATTAGCCACATGTACATTTTACTATTTATTAGACTTCAAACACAGGGGACAGCCTAAAAGTGGGGGGTACACTTTTTTCTAGAAGAGGTGACTTGATTGTAACAAAAGCTTGTGAGATTATACCTTTTTATTACCGATCAAAGTAGGAATAGAATAGAAGTACGCTTTTTCTGATTTTTCTCTCCCTTAGTGCCCACCAAACACTGAACTAGATATTTTTTTATCAAAATCGTTTATTCCCTTGATCATTAATAAAATATGAAGGTTTTTTTAATTTGCCGCTTTTTTCAGGTTCAGCTTTCATTAGACAAACTTTATCTTATACTAAACAGTAACTTCTAAAGCGGCCTTCGAATTAATATTTCTCTCTCACTAGCTCTCTTACGCTCTTATGCTAATCTCAATTTACTCAACTAAAACTAATTTTTAAAATTCGAAAATAGAATCGAAAATATGACACATTTCCTTGAGATTTAACCATTAGTTATGATTTTTAACAATTAGTTAGTTTAGGTAAATTAGCTCACCTATTTCCGATCACTGTTAACCACTGATCAAACAACAGTCCCTAAACTGTCCAAATTTACATGCGTTTGTTGTTTGTGTATATAGCGTATCTTCTCAGTTTTGTTGCCTACTGACGCTTACCTGCGGTTCCATACTTATCCGCATTGAGGTAGAGGCAGACCGCAGTGGATGCTTTCATAACCTGGCTTCTGTCCCGATGAAATAAACCCCTTGCAAAGAATATTGAATCTTATGTTTATTTCCAGAAGTATAAAATTATGGTGTAGACAATGAGATTGGATGCTACAAAATTAAATAATGTTAATTTAAAATAAATATATTTCTTCGTTAGGCCTAGAACAGACAATGAAACGCAACTGAAACGAAACTGCATGCAATAGTCACCAGACTCGTTTGAGACCGCTCATGACGCGACCATTTTGAAAGGGTTTCGAAATTATTTAGGTACCTTAAATTAGTATAAAATCCAATTTCTCTAACAAAATAAAGTAATGCCCAGTTTCTTTGCAAGGGGGTGTACTTAAAGAATCATTCATTTCGCCTCGATAACTCTCACATCCCAAATAAAACCACAACGTAATGTTACTTTAGTTTATTTCAGTATGAATAGCCTATATACAATCCCGTGTATTCCTTCATGCCTGGCCGTGGCCGCCTTTGGATTTAGTCGTGAGCCGCGCTCAGTACCGGACTTAAAACTAGGAACGTTAATTATCTTGTGACTAACAAGCGCCTACATTGTGAGTTCCTGTAACAAAGAGGTTGGTCAATACAATATTAAAAAAAGTATAACTTACATTTAGTTTTAATTTTCAGGTAGCTAAGGTGCGACCCCAACAACATGGCGCCGTTGTTGACGCACCGTTAAGCAGCAGTGCGGTCGCACCTTTATGCCGGATCAACATTCTTGATGTTTGCCGCCAACACTGCAGGATGCAACTATGCGTTAGAGTGAGATGGAAATACATCGTGCTCACTCTAACATATAGTTGCGTCTTCCAGTTTTTGCGGCAAATACCAAGCATGTTGATCCGGCTTTATACATCATGTATTATTTTATGTTGTTTGTCAAATATATGTTATGAACGAAGAAAGTAGGCCACACATGCTCTTTTACAAGTCAAAAATTTACATGCGCTTCCCAAGAGCTAACAACTGCTGAGAAACATTTCTTAGAATAATTGTTGGGCATTACTTTTTAAATTGTAATTGTATTATCGTTAATTGAAATTACATAAGATGTTTAAGTTCCGTACATAGGCCGCAAAGGGCACTTTTAAGTGTCAAAAATCTACCAGCGCTTCCCATGAAACCACTGCTGAGAAGAAACGCCGCCAAAGAAATTTGAAATAACTTTTTGCATAACACATAAAGACAATAAGTTTTCAATAAACTTTTTCTGCTGTAATGTGGTCTCCAGAAATAATACCTCTGCAGACATTGCATTTCTCTTGCTTCCAACTTCGCCGGTCCGAGGAATTGAAAACTTGTACTAGGAAGGTTTTATCAAAAAGTGCAGCGATATTGGGCTTGAAGAATGGTAGTTTAGTAGAGACACTTACCATAATAGCATTGACAATGTCGGACTGGTTGTTGCGCAGCGCCCGCACGGCGCGCGCGCGCGACACGTTCGCCTGCGACATCACTATCTCGACGTCCTTCTCGTCCACGCCGGACTCGTCCACGCCTTCCTCGTCTTCTTCCTCCGCTATCGGGGCTACCGTCTGCAATTGAAACATTCAAAGGTCAGTGTCTGGATTATAATTAAAGGCTCCGGCAAACCAAACGCGTGCGTGGAACACCGGCATACCGAGACGCGCGTCTGCGGCGCGTCTGCAGCGCGCGAGACGCGCGTCTCGGTGTGTCGGGGTTCCATTTGTTTTGTTGTTTTACAACTCCCTGACGCCACGCGACGCTACGCGCTGCTGCTGCCACTCGTTTGGTGTGCCGAAGCCTTAATTGATTATATTCATCTGGGCTAAACCAAACTGAAATAAAGGCTTTGGATAATTATGATTTAAAAATCAGTCTAGCATGGTCAAGATCAAAAATAACTTCACCTCAAGGTGCAATAATGTTAACTTCAACTTTACTATAGACATTCAGGCAGATTTTAATAAGTTATACTCCTAGCAAAAAGAAATAAAATATGACCTAGGAGTATAATTCCAAAGAAGGCTGGACTCGGGCGACAAAATGACTGAATGAAAATGAATGAGTTGGGACCATTTTTTGACGTATCACAAATAAATGTCTCTCTTTCTTTCTGTTAAACCAAAAACGTGAATCCGCCGCTGACACCACCATGTTTCTACTATAAAACTATCCCACTCACCGTGCCAGCAGCAGCGCTGTCAGTGCCAGCCGCGGCGCTCTCGGGCGCCTTGAACCGCTCGGCAGCAGCCATGGTGGCCTGCTGCGACAGATCCTCGATCTTGGCCTCTCCGAACACAATGTATGTGTCCGAGTGAGGGTTCTTGTACACGTCCGGGGAGTTGATCACGAACAGGATGTTCTTGGACTTGCGGATCGTTACCCTGTTTACGCCTGAAACCTGGAGATATACACATATTTTAGAAAGATATTGAGACAGAAGTTATAATATTTGTATCAATGTAATTTAGTTCAAGCAGACACTGGGGCTCTTACTCTGTAAGAGCATAATACTTTGGGCGTGTTATTGTATTGTCTATTCTATGTTATGGTCTTACTTATGACATACTAAACATATTAAAAAGCTGCAGTACATCAAGAGATAGATACTTCTTTAGTTAACCTATTTAGTAGTTACCCTGTCTCAAAATATTTGTGTGATAAAAATGATTATTCTTTCCCGAGTCTTTTTTTTTTTTAATTTATTTAAGCAACATACAGTCTTATAAGTATTACAAAAAATACATTTTATGAAAGGACCTTGAGTGCCATACTTAAATGTGTGCCAGTCTTGGATGATTCTAAATATAAAGTTCCCTGTGTAAGTAGTTTTTGCCAATGGAGCAGTCAGACCAAAGAGGAAATGGCGGGAAGACTTAGATACGTTTCGAAGCGAGGGGCGGGAGCATGCACTTAATAGGGAGGAATGGAGTAAGGGAGCCCTTCCCAAGAGACCTTTGCATGGACGCTAAGGGCTAAAAATATATATGTTTTGTTTTCTAGTGCTCCCAGTGTAAGCCTAAGCAAGTTGATCCCTTGATATTGCTCAGTATACATCACAGCAACATCCTTACCGGTTTAAGTCCCAGTTTGCTCATGATCTTGCGTGCCTTCTTCTCCCCGCGGGACTGCTTGGCCTTGGAGATGATGTCGATACCCGCGATGGGGTTGGCGATGCCGCCGGCACCAGGGGCGCCTGTAAAGTAGCATGCTTTGGTTAAGTACAGGATTTCAATATAAGTTAAAACGTGATAATGGAGATGATGATGCCACTAGAGGGACGGGTGTTATCATAAAAGAAAAACTTGCCAAGTGCGAGGCCGACTCGCCTACACAAAGGGTTCCGTATCATTATCTATAAAAAATCTTTGTTGCATTGCCCCCTTAAATACTTATTTTATTTTAATTTAACTATTTATTTTTAAAGTGAATAACTAAATATTCAATGTTTATAAGTATATTATAGGTAGAATATAGTATAGTATAGATAGTAAATTACAAGTTTGTTTGTAAATAACCATCAGTAAAATTATTTTATGTGTTAAAAAAGACCATTATTCAACATGAGTTGCATAATCTTTATAAGTAAAAAAAATAAAGTATAGAGAAAGAATAGGAGTAGATTGGCTTTAAGGGTCGTAGACATTTTGCAAGGTAGTGTATTAAATGCATTATAGTCTAATCAACAAACAAAGAATGATGGGCAAAAATGTATGGAACCCAGCCCAATCACCAATAGAATTATATTGTATGTAGGTTTATTGATCCCACTATTTGCTGTAATTGTTATTATGACGACTAGACTGAAGGCTGGGAGAATAACTATTTAATTATTACTATTGTATTTATTTTTAAAAATAAATCTTTACTCATATAATAAAGAAGTTTTTTTGTTAGTGGGTTTGTGTGTTTGTTTATACGGGGTAATTTCTGGAACTCCTGTCGGATTGGAATAAATCTTTTTGTTCATGATAGCTGGTTTCATGAGGAATAGTCAGGTCTAAAAAATCGGTCAAGCGTGAGTCGGATATAGCATTGCAACGCATAGCTAGTGTAGTAATCAACGTTGTATGTGTGTGAATATTTGAAGGCTGATAACTCTCTTCTCCAGGTTTTTCTAATTTGTCCGCATATTAGAAAATGAAGCTTATGTAACTAGCTTTCACGTGGTGGTTTGTATTGGTTATATTATGGGCCAATTTGTCAATCATTCTTTGTAAAATAATACTGTACCAGCATCCTCCAGCTCTGGAATTGTGTCATCAGAGTCACTGTCTGATGATGCAGTCTCCTCCTTGCGCTTTTCGGTCATGGATGCTGTGGCTTTGTCGAGTTCTGTAAGTTCCGGCATTGTGGACAGTGTTATCTTTGCCTAGATTCCTAAAAAAAGTTCAATTATATTTAATTACATTCTTCATTCTTTATGATTTGGGGGCTTTGATCCTATTTGATGTCAGCCTCAATGATGGTATTATTAAATTGACCACTGTTAAACAGAGAAAGAGCAGTGGGATAAAATAGGTTATAATAATAGTTGGAAAAGGTTGTTTATTTAGTTTGTAGTTAAAGAGAAACTATTAGGTGCCAATGATTTATTCATCATTACGGGTAATATTGTAATGACACTGAAGAAATTTTACAAAAAGATAAATTAAGCTAGTAAGCATTTGCCACTTAAATTCCTCCCTTCAATTAGGTGGGTACTCTCATTTCAATTTGTTTACAAACGATAACAAAGGAAGATTTATATTATACACGAAATATACTGGTGTTGAAAGGAAAATATAACAGTATTATAAGATATTATTGGAATATGACGAGATTTCCATGCGTTTCATAGTTCTATTGTTATCAATTCAAGGAATGAACAAAAGCAAAGTGTCAGTTGGTTATTATACCAAATTATGCGCGATATAAAAAAAAGTAACTACTTGGCGCCTAATAATAACACTATAATAATACAAACAAATTGATATATTGATTTTGTAGGGGTTTTAAATGCGGCCTTTGAGCAGCCCGGGGCGGCGCACCGAAATCACTTATCACTAAAATAACACGACTTATTGATGCATCAATTCACTTGCACATATCTCACAATAAAACTATATCACTTAAGCATAGGATTTCCACCAAAATCTTGGATTATTTACCTTAGAAAAAGGAAATTTCTATTTCAAAGGCGATCGGTGCCTTTCGTGACAAGTGACAAGAGGAGAGGAAAGAACAGGACAAACTATAAAGTTTCAACTGTCTCCCTCTGATTTTTGCACAATAGCAACATTATTTGCTTCTACGTATAAACCAAAAAAAAGTTATACCTTTATTGTTATTTACTTATTTCCTTCACACCGTAGTACAAAATATTGGAGCAAGGATTTGTGATATCAAGTTTCAGATAATCATAAAATATCATAATTTAGTCAGTAATCATTTAACAAGGGCTACACTAAAAAACATGTTTACAAGTCTCTTTCTCTCAAACTAGCATGGACGCGTGTGGGAGTGAAACCAATTGATTTTTGCGAAAATCGACACCGTTGAAACTAGACAACACTGAACTGTCAACTGTCAGTCACGTCACGTTATTTAATTTCATTACCTTCCCTTCTTTGGAGTAAAGACGTACGCTTGATTCTTTACCTACGTTTATTTTCACGTATTGTTTTCATTGTCTCGTCTTTATTACACAATCGCGTAGAGCACGAGTCAGCGGCGTGCTGAGGTGAATACTCATTGACTGTGATTTTATTAAAACATGATCGGTGCCCTGTGATTCGTTCGATAATTTAGTACCTCGTGAATTGCGGTCCAAAGTGCGTAGAGTTTCGTTAGTGTTCTGTGTTTTTGTGCTAAAATGTCCCTAGAAGAAAAGTTTAATGCGGCCGTGAATGTTATAAGGAGCCTGCCGAAAAGCGGTGAGTAGATAAACCAGGTCAAAAATACTTTCGTTCCAGTTTGATAAAAAAAGTGTTAAAGTTTTGTTTTTGTATTGTTTGTGCTTATCTGCAATCGGCTTGACGTCATTTACGTTGTTAGCGTTCTATTTGATACAAATACATCTCTATCTTTTGCGTTTAGCACTATAGGAAACTATTTTTTGCCTTTCTGTAATTACGAAAGTTTTTGTAACACTAATGACTCCACTTCTACGCGATTGGATAATTATGTCTCGCTCTGCGTAAGATAATTATTGCATTGTTATTAATCTATTATAAGCTGCTCTTTTGTTATAATTTTAAGAGCGTTTGTTATTTTGAAATACTAAGGGCCGGTTTTATAAAGCTGAGACCAAATATACATCAGTAAATATAATTTTAACAAATGCTTTGTCAAATGTCAGTAACTTACACCACCCAGTGTTTTATAAAGTTAAGAATTATTATTATTGTTGTCTGCGGCTAGCCTAAATAGTCTACTTATAGACTTATATTTTTTATTCGGTCTATCATATTGAGAGTCCTTTGACCTTTTCAAACTTCAATAAAAATTTAAAATCACATTAAATTAGTAGGCATTTCAATTCTATAGCATTCAATATACTACAATAATGGGGCCTCAGCTTGAATGTTCTTGGTTCTTGAATCAGACATATCAAAGTTGTTTAGCAAAAATTCTAAACCACTACTTTGCAAAGAATCAGTCATTATGAATTATTATTGGAAATAACCTACATAAAGCAATTGTAGGCTATCGACATGTCAAAACAAACTGTAAGTATATCGACATGTCAAAATAAACTGTAAACTGTAAACTGTGTAAAACTCTCCCTAAGAGAAACTAAGTACTAACTAACAATCAACCAACCTCAACCTAAACACATCTTTTTTTTTTTTATAGAATCATTATCTTGAAGAGCTAAGACCTTTTTTTTTCCAGCAAACAAATGGTTAACATGTATTAAAATATGAAAGTTTAAAAAATCTACTAAAATTAAGACAATGATCTATGTGCATAATATGAAAACTCATATCCATTATTTGAATTATTAATTCTACATTCCCTTTGCCTGAGTGTTCATAGAAACTTAACATTGTTCTATGCATAAGCATGCACATATAAGCAACATTACCATTTTATGAATAAATAAAACTTTTACAGCGCAGTGAAAGTAATTCAGTAAAATAAATTGTAGCCTCTCATACAAGCCGTGCTGGCGACGTCACATACTTTTGTTTTTAAATTCCAAGAGGAGACTAATTAAATTGTTTTTGTTGAATGCCATTAAAATAAAATAAAAAATAGTCTTTATTCGCTGATCACTGTTGCTATTTACATACATTAAATTGAACTAGCTTCATATTGCAACTTCAGCATGCGGTGTCAGGTTGTCCTTGGACATAGGCCTCCTCCAATTCATGCCATTGAAATCTATCTTTTGCCTTCTGGCCCCATCCTTTAGGGAAAGCGTCATCCCACCTCATTGTCTGTCTTCCCCTACCTCTCTTACCATCCCTTGGGTACCATTCTGAGATTGCCTTTGACCATTTTTCCTTAGGGGATCTCAATATGTGTCCTGCACATCTACATTTAAGACGTTTAACTTTTTTTGTGTCATCTGTTTCCCTTGTGGGCCTTGTGGCTTGTCTGATTTTAGTGATTGACCATTTGTCTCATTTAATATTCTGAGTGATCATTAAGATGAGGATGTTGATTCATCCTACCAGGTACCAGGAGTTCAAAGCCTGTAAGGCTCTGCTCCAAACTGGATGGCCTTACGGTCAAACAGAAACAGAAGTTTGATTATTAACCTGTCGTATGTCGTTGATGCTCCTGCCCGTCAAGCATTCTTATTGAGATTTAGAATTTAAATTTTATTGAAAAAAGATTAAAAATTCAAATTTTAATGCTTTAATTAAAATCTGTCCATTACACTTTGGGTTAAGGTTTAAACTGGGCCTCTATTTCTCTTCCTTTTAGCCCATCTTACTTCTTTATTCTTATAATATTGTTGTCATTAGGACTCTGATTATTTTTTATTTTTAGACATTGTCCCCTTTTTTTTTACTTCAGTAATAGGTATTAAAACCGCAAGATGGGCTTAACCCAAATGTTCTAAAGTCCCTTGTTTAACCCTTTGACACTAAAGTGGTCGTGTACTGTCGTGCCTACCACGCTATCCACCCATTTAGTGGTCACAGATAAAGTGCAAAGACCCGAGTATTTGTGACGTAAGGTTGACATTAGATGTGGTATTTGTGACGTAAGGTTGACATTAGATGTGGTTTTCAACTGTCATTGGCGTCTGAGGACGACGTTTGTATCAAGTCAAAGGCGTTCAAAGGGTTAACGGCATTGAATATAGCTATGTGTTTATGAATAATGTATCAATTACTGTTAATTATTTACAGTCATTCAATATGACTAAAATATTCATGCGCTGAACTTCATTCGATGGCATTCTACTGATAATAATGTCCAAGGGCAATACTGTTGCTAATTTAAATTAAATTGAATTAATTTTATACTTGAAAGTGTCTGGCATGTTAAACTGCTGTTATATTTAACTAGGGGACACCTGCGACGTCATACGTGTACAATTAGCAGGGATTGGAAATTCGGATCGATATTTACCTGAGTAGCGAAAAACAGCTGGTTAAAATATAAAGAACAAAAGTTAAGCTAGTGTTTACGCCGTGTATACAATATGTAAATACCTATTATAAAATAAATATCTGACCACAAATTGACCTATACTCTATTTATTTACATACATAAATGTAAACAAACTAACCACAAGCCTGTAAACAACCAATCAAAATCGTTTATTAAACTTTGTCATATCAGTGTTTTGCTTCTATATTGGCCGAGTAAAAATGTAAGTTAAATTACATAAGATGAATAGAGATGCCAGATGTTTCCAGTTCTAGTTTCATAGATCTAGTTTTCAAGGCAAGCTACAAGTGTATAACTTAGAACAGCTCTTTTTTGCAAGTGTAAAGCCTGACATTAACGGTCAGTTCATCGCGTCAGTTGGCGCGGCGCGGCGTCCTGCCAAATGTGATCCTGAATCTTAAGTTCAAAATTTGGAGTGATGGCGATACTCATGGGTTTTTTTGTCGTGCTAAAAACGCTGCGGTGTACATTTATGCAAGCTCGTCAATCGAGAAATGAAAGCTATTGGACTGAAAATGATGTCGTTAACTGAGCAAACTATTTTCGCGGGCAACTGCTAGAATCAGTATAACGGTTCTCTATCGTTTGCTCGAATTTTATTTGCCATAATTGTATCACTTCCCATAATATTTATTTGCCATAAAGGCATTTTTTCTGAAACCGTGAACTACTCAGAGTTGTTATCAAATCAAAATCAAACAAAAATAATTTATTTCAGCCATCTTTGGACCATAATAATAATAATAAAGTTATAAAACAAACCTAACCTAACCTATTGGACTCTATACGATGGCATGTAAAAATTACCTGCAAGGCTTACGGTTTCAGTAAAAATGCCTTTATGGCAAAATAATATTATGGCAAGTGATACATTATGGCAAATGAAATTCGAGCAAACGAAGTGATCCGCAGTGTAACAAACTTACCCATAAAACTATACATAAAACTGTTACTTAACCGTTTGAAAATGTCTTTTACTCTTGTGCAACATACCTACTCGTTCAACAGTCTAGTTCACCTTGATCCGGCCTGCAAGTTCACTTGCAACCGGTGCAATTGCGCTGTTATGTGCAATTTTGGAGCTATTAATATCCAAGGCTATTGGGTATGGAAAATATTATGATCGATCCGTCTACAGGTGCATAGTTTCATGGCTAGTGTTGCCACGTCTAGACGTTCAAAAGTCGGGACGGGTGCGGCTCCACTGAGGCGGAGACGAGCGGAGCGGAGCGGAGCTGTGCCAATATTAACCAATAGAAGGCGCTTGCGGTCACGTCGAGCGGCCCTTCCGCACGTTAGTTTAGTTTCTATTGGTTAATATTGGCACAGCTCCGCTCCACTCCGCTCATCTCCGCCTCAGAGGAGCCGCAGTCTTAATCGGGTTAACTGGAAGATATCCCTTAAAGGGATAAGTTCGCCTTTGTACTACTTTTATTTCTGTAATTTTAATATTTTCGTAATGTAATTGTTTTAGTACAATAAAGTATTTACATACATGCATATGGGTTTTCAAATTGGGATAGCATAAAACTCTATAAAGATCGCGCGAATTACTGCATTTTACAATCTTCAATGAGGGGCACCGTTTTTGGTCTTTGGTTGTTATAGAGGGGCTTCTAAACGGGCCATATTTTCACTGCAATATGTGGCCGGCAACTATTGGTGTCCCTCTCTTACTCGTATGTTAGAGAAAGACACCAATAGTTGCCGGCCACATATTGCAGTGAAAATATGGCCCGTTTAGAAGCCCCTTAAAAAAGTATCTTAAGTATATGGATGGTGTCCCGATTAAGGGTAAATAGGGTTGAGTCCATAGACAACTGAAAATCGGGACATCCCGCAAAAAATATATGAAATTATATTAACTACTCATGGCCTTCCCTTTCGAGCGAACGCAGCCAAGTTATTCTCTTATCGATTCTATTTTCAACTCGATGGACGATAATATTAACCGGCGAGTTGAAGTTGTCTCGTCAGAGTGTACAAACAGCATTTTACGGCGTATATTCTAATAGGTAGCGAAGTTATTATTTGCGTTTTAGAACGCGGTTTTTTTGTTTTAAAAAAAATATATTTTATTTTATAATATTTAGTGATCATAATAAGGTGTAATGTAGTCCCACTTCTTAGTTGATACCTATGAAACTTTAAGACATTTCAAGTTAACCGCAAGTAACGCCGCGGAAAGTCATAGTCATATTTAAACAATTAAATGTTCTACGTTATAGTCGTTCAACTATCTTAATCGAGATATCTTATCGCCATCCTTGAAATAGGTACCTACCGTTGAGGAGTTCCGTTGGCCACCTGTGGTCTTCATCATCAGCACTTCACCAAATGATACTTTAAATATAAATGCTGGACACAAGTCTATTAAAAATACTGAAATTGCTATAATGTATGCCTATAATATTTGAGGAGTTCCCTCAATTCCTCATGGATCCCCTCATCAGATTACAATTTGGTGACAATGGGACCACCTCGGAAGTATACACTATCGAAATCTGTGAACATACATAAAAAAAACATACAGTGGAACGTATAACCTCGTACTTTTTTGAAGTCGGTTAAAAACGGTGAAACATACAAGCGTCAAATTTGGTATGAATATTTATATTCCAAACCCTGAAGATAAACAACGAATACTAAAAATAGTGACAAGTGTGAGTGGGCTCGATCTGATTCGATTCGAAATCTGAATATATAACCTACTGTGCGGGGGTACGGAACGTTCGGCGCGCGAGTCCGACTCGCACTTGACCGGTTTTTATTTATTTACATACATATATTCAACTGTAGTATACTGCCGTGTGGTGCCGGGTTTAGAATGTTGCCACTCCATGTCCCCCGTGGATGTCATAAGAGACGACTAAGGGACTAAAGGCTGTGTAGTGCTGTTAGGCGATGGGTTTGCAACCTGTCACTAATACACTGGATAACATCTTAGCTTGGTTGTGCAAAATGTGGTCACAGAATTATCAACAAGTTTTTGGAGTTGTTGGTGAGTCTGTGGCTCTGCCTACCCCACTCTGGGAATGAAGGCGTGAGTTTATGTTATGTGTTATGTAGTATACTTCCCTTCTAAATAAAAGCGGCCAAGTGCGAGTCGGACTCGCCCATGAAGGGTTCCGTGATAGGTAAATTGTTTACGATTTATAAAGTATTAAAAAAAAACTACTTACTAGATCTCGTTCAAACCAATTTTCGGTGGAACAAGAAGCACTTCCTACTACTATTCAGTTTAGAAATAAATTATATTAGAAACCTCAATATCATTTTTGAAGACCTATCCATAGATACCACACACGTATGGGATTGATGAAAAAAAAAAAATTGAGTTTCTGTTCTAAGTATGGGGAACCCCAAAAATTTATTGTTTTTTTTCTATTTTTGTATGAAAATCTTAATGCGGTTCACCGAATACATCTACTTACAAAGTTTCCATAGTATAGCTCTTATAGTTACGGAAAAAAGTGGCTGTGACTTACGGACGGACAGACGGACGGAAGGACAGACATGACGAATCTATAAGGGTTCCGTTTTTTGCCATTTGGCTACGGAACCCTAATAAAAAGGACGCATGCGTAATTTGATAGTCAAAGCAATTTTAATCCCCTATCTTAAGAAATAAGGTCACTAATACATCCGCGGTTCTATGAGCCATACGCCCTTTTTTGTAAATAGGGCAGTATATATTGTGAGTAATACCAGAGAATACCAGACTGTAACTTGAAGATGGTTGGTCGCAGATTAACCTCGGTTATAGAAAACCCGAAAACGCTTGTGGAAAGTAAAAGTGAACGCCAACTTCACTTTCGTCGGTCGCTCGATTTAGAAAGGTATTTTATTTTATTTTAAAAGCGAAGTATTTTGGTAAGAATCGTTGCTTTATTAAACATAATAGAGAAAGTCGGAGTTTCTGCAACAAACGGCATATTTTAGTATGTTAGGTTGAAAGACTACCGAATAGTCACGGAGGAGGCATGCTCGATCTACCTAAACCAACGCTGTTTTATTTAGGGCCTGTTTCACAATCGACAAGTAAAGCATATCTGACACATAAATTTAGCCCTTTCCTTTTCTTGCACTTGAACATAGACAAGGAGAGAACTAACTCTAACTGGCACATAAATTTACTCGTCGATTGTGAAACAGGCCCTTAGTCATGCCAATGTGAGTAATAATTTCTAAAATAATAGTTTTAAATATTTATAGAATCGTAATAATAGAAAACAAAATGTTTTTTTTACTAGCCTATATGAGTGTCCCACTGCTGGGCAAAGGCCTCTCCGCTTGATCTTCCGGGCGTTGCTGAAGAATGAGTCGAAGTCGTCTTGCCATCTCATTAAAAAAATCCTACAACAATACAACCCTCGTGTCGGCTAGATTGTTCGGAAGGACCTATAAAAAACGCGCCGCCGTTTCTTTTAATCAAAGAAAAAGTGTCATTAAACCATTCTTAAAGCCGTAACAGACGATCGAATTTGGTTCGGGCCGGACAGCGGATTTGGTTCGCTCCGAACCATATCTGTCCGTCTATGGTCACAAGACTACTCTACAGACGGACAGATATGGTTCGGAGCGAACCAAATCCGCTGTCCGGCCCGGACCAAATTCGATCGTCTTTTACGGCTTTTAAACCTTTTCAAGTTACAGTTAGTTAACGGTAACTATAGCATTACTTCTATTACTAAGGCGTTCGCGGAAAAGTGAAGGTTCCTCGTAATGGGACCCAGTCGAGGGAAACGATTAATCGCATAACAGTCGCTAAATGCAGCAAAAACGACGATTCTGTGACTGGTCTGGAAACTACCTTATTAATAACAAGCTTATGCCCACATTGCCCGCGTAGAAGTCGTTTATCGTATTTTTTCCATCGGTCCCAAACACAGAACAGAAAAAACAGTAGAAGTGTCAAGTGGGCGTGTAACGTGTGGCATAGTTATGCGGAGTTCTGCATAACCTACCATACACTTGCCGCGATCGCTTATTTCAATATTTCGATGTTTCTAAAATAGGAAATAAATCCAGAAGCATGCCTTATTGTGCTATTTTGGAGGGTAAAAACGATAGCCGCACCAAAAACATTTTCCATGGTGGCGTTTGTTTTTATGACAGTTTGAGTATTGGCGACAACAGGCAACTAAGCGAAACTCATGCCACTTCCACTGTTTTTTCTATTCCGTGGTCCCAAACTAGGCACAGCCCGTATCTTGGGTACCAGAAGTTTAGGAGTACATTAACAAGCTCGATTTAACAATGAAATGGCCGTTAGACTTATCGAAATATTACTGAGGACTAATCCCTCGAGAACTTACATTTTAAGGTTTCCGTAACATACCTCCGAATGCGTAACTCCGAAGACATCCTATAAGGGCTATCCTATAAGGATGTCTCTTGTGTCTGTCCGTCTGTCCCAGCCAATTTGTGCCGCATCTACTGGACCGATTAATTTGAAATTTGGTACACATACATTTGCCATAGTATTTTATGTTGATGATTGCACACATTCATTCCAACCTTTGGATTCTAAGTCAGAATGGAATCGAATCTTGAATAATACATAACTTTCTGGAATACACATACATATGTCATGTATGTCTGTGACCCAAACAAAGACGTGTTACGTAAATAAATACTTTTGTGGAGTTGGTAAATTATACTGGACTTTATCTTTAATGACGGAGGCCCTACACGCGTGTCGAACTCTTACGGTCCGCATTTTTTGAAATAATTTTCCTATTTATCGATCCAGGATAAACAATTTTCATTCTAAATTTTATCCAAACCCATCAGCCGTGGCAGCGTGAAGTATCAAAGATACTAACTCACACAGCAATGAATGAGCACATGTTGGTCACCGGCTTTATTCGATTTGGATCAACGTCGATTGCCCAAAGAGAAGGTGCTGACCATTCGAGATGCACTTGAAACTAACGGTCACCGCTGCCGCTAAGTGACTCGCATTAACGGAACGCATCAAGCTCTCAATTCTTTTTCGCTTCAGTTATAAGTTACTAGCCTTCTGACCGCGATTTCGTCCGCGTAGATTACTATTGATGTGTTTTCTAATAAACCAAAGGGGATAAAAGCTTTAGACCTTGATCTCGATAGGACTATGCGACTCAGACTTCACTTGAAATGCCCGAAGGGCAAATTGCCCAGGATTAGGAGCTCCGCCATGCGGGGCTCCATGGACATCGCTAAGACAGACATAAGATGAAAAAAAACAATGTGGTCATATAGCGACTCGGACTTTTTGAGCTGTAGTCGCAAAGCGATCTGGTCGTATTGCGATCTAGGCTCAAAGCGATGTAGTCAGATCGAGATGTAGTCGCAAAAGCGATCTAGTCGTATTTGCTACCTAGTACTAACGAAATGTGGACCTAAATCTTCTATCCTAACCAAAGTATTATTTTGAAATAGAAGGAATGTTTTTTGTTGTACAAATGAATACACTAATGTACAGCATATATGACAAAGTTTAATATGTTGTTATTAGTGAGTCAGTAATGGTATTTTTATGTGTAAATAATTACGGAGATTACAATTTCAAACAATGCTACAAAAAATCAATGAGGCGATAACAATTGAATAATATACCTTGATACCGGAATCTATAAGTTGACGTAATCTCTTGATACACGTGTGCGTTAGTGTTTGCTTAGCCAATAGCACTTGGGTGAGTTGGGTGTTTCCTAGTTACGCACCCGTATTCACAAACAATACTTAAGGGATCCTTCACTGAGTAATTGGTCCTTTTTGACCGACCTTTTGATTATGAGACGATTTGAACCACCCTATGCGTTCGTGAGCACTGTCAGACCTTAGACAAGGGTTACACGATCAGTTTGGCGTCAGTTCAGTCCGTGCTCGAAAGGGACGCAGCTATATTAACATAATAGCTGCGTCCCCCTCGATCATGATTGAACTGACGCCAGACTGATGAAAATACTGAGCGTGTAACCGATGTCTTATAGTGATGGATGATCGATTCGATCGAAGATGGTCGATTCGGCCTTTAAAGAGTTATAGCACAAGTTGTGTGCGACTTGTTTGTCACTCGGATCTCTCTTTCTATATAGTCTGTAACGATGGAGACGCACTGAGCGACAAGCGAGAGAATACAACTTGTGCTAGCCGTAATGAAAGTAGCGGTCGCCATTTGTCAGGTTTTTTTAAAATGTTTTTATCTATTTATTAGGGTTACAATACATAATGCCGAATTTTCATAATAGGGAATATATTTTTACAGCTTCAATGAAAGTTGATTTATGTAACAAATAGTTGAAAAAAATCATTTTTTGAATAGCTATAAAAATAACCAAGATAAAGGTAACAAAGATTTGTTCGTATCCCTTCCTAGCAAAACTGAATTTAACATGTAGTTTATATGGCCGTCCTGTTACATGACGTCACAGTGCATATGCCTATCAGATCTCTCTGTCTAATCGCTGTCTAATTAGCAGTTTAAAATTCTTGTGTCATCCGTATTTCTTGGCCGATTTCAATTTTTATTTCACTTTTGGTGATCTCTTTTACGGTATTTTCATATTTTGTTGAGAAATGCGATTAAAAAATCCATATGCATTTTCCCTGTTCCGAATGATTTTGATAAAATACTTTATTTTTTGATATCGCTTATAAATGAAACTTAACCTAATCTACGTATTTCTATTCAATAATTAATTTAATCTAGATTAGCTCCAGCATAACATAGCTTTTGGAATAATGAAAATTCGGACAAATTAATATTTGGAAACAAATAATTCGGAATTTTAAGGTGTTCCCATTTCATAGATATGTTCGCCTTGTTTGCTTGCTTGCTTGATTGCTCGAATGAGTTATGGTTAAATTTAAAACATTACTTTAACCTTAAGATAATCTATATATATAAAAGGCTAAACTGACTGACTGATGTATCAACGCACAGCCGAAACTACTGTACCTAGAAACTTGAAATTTGGTACAGGGGTTCCTTTCATGATGTAAGTGAGCACTAAGAAAGGATTTTCCGAAAATCGACCCCCAACGCGAAAAAATGGGGGGAGTTGCGGGAAACTAATTCTACGCGTACGAAGTCGCGGGCTTCCTCTAGTTTTTTGATATAGCTTATAATTGAAACCTAACCTTATCTATATACGTATAGCTATTCAATAATTAATTTAATCTAGAAGAGCTCCAGCATAACATAGCTTTCGGAATAATGAAAATTCGGACAAATGAATATTTGGAAACAAATGATTCGGAATTTTAAGGTGTTCCCATTTAATAGATATGTTTGCCTTGTTTGCTTGCTTGCTTGATTGCTCGAATGAGTTCTGGTTAAATTTAAAACATTACTTTAACCTTAAAATAATAACATACTGTAATATTCGGCGTAACGCATTATTTATCAAATCGCCATTGACAGCTATGCTATTATAATTAAGTAATTTAAAAATCAATAACAACTCTGGATGGTTTCTGTATTGGAAAAAAACACCTACTTAAACTTTGTCCTGCTCTATTACCGCGACTGAAGAAAGAAAGCGACAACATGTCTGCTCTTTTTTACCAACGAATTTGAACCCTATGCCTTTAGCATAAGGCTGTTTCAAAACGGATCTATCAATCTACAAATTGCTTCGTCCTCACAACCACTCGGCAGTTCACACGTCGCAAATATAAAAGCAAAAGGGAACAACTCCAATAATTTACATATTTAATATTGAACCTTATGCCAGGTGTTATAAGGTTTAAAATGTGTATCCGTGTATCTGTGTGTCTGTGGCATCGTAGCTCCTAAATGTATGAACAGATTTGGACGCTTTTTTTTAAACAACGCTAGTTTAATCGCGAGATGGTTCTTAGCTAGGTTTCATCAAGATCGGTTAGGCCGTTTAAGAGATATTACTAGTTTTGAAAGGTCCTGGCTATTAGGCCGGCATAACACCTGTAAGTTATTTCTGTAAGTTTTGAAACAAAGCTATATGCAAGAGAGAGATGCAGATATTTGCCACTCACTCTTACTCATAGTTGCGTCACAAAACTTACAGCAATAACTTACAGGGCCGGTATTCTAGGCGCTAAAAACCATATCGTCTTTGATCTTAAAGGACTTATTGTTAAATTAATCATTCTACCTAGTTATGGCTTTTGACGTAGAGACCTCGTCGTGTTGTTCTCATAGTCTTTATTATTAGTTTAAGGTTTATTGACCTTACATTTGTAATAATTTTATTTTTGCTAGTTTTAAGAATTTATTGTTTATTACTTTATTACCTTATATTACTTAATGTAACTTACTTTTAAGTATTATTTTGTTATTATGGTTGAAAAAATGCCCTTCTGCTGGAGTTTCTTGGGGCGCTTCTTCTCCGCAATGATGGTCTTGTCCGAAGCGCTGGTAGATTCACTCATGTTACCGACGTGTAAAAGAGCCCTCATGTGGCCTATTTACTGAATAAATATTTTGAATTATGAATTTTGAATTTGAATTTTGAATCTGTTATCGTATTGTCAACGTTTTGATAGCTCTTATTTCCTTGACAGTAATGGCGGCTGACGTCAAAACAATACCGTAACAGGGCAAATACGATATGGTTTTTACCGCCGGGAATAGAGGCCCTTGTGTAATGCCGGCCTTATATCGGGAGTTTTTGTCGATTTAATACTGCCATCAAAAAGGCACAAGTGCAATTAATTTATAGAAGCATATTGAACTCTCAAGGGTTATAATAAGGTTGGAAGTGCAATACAATTCATATAGTAAATGTGCCTTTTTTCCGTAGAAGCGCAGAATAGTTATATGGAAAAGTTATTTAATAACAAAATTGAACCTTATGTCCAGCTAACAAGAGTCTTTCAAAACAGAACTCTACAACCTAGTACAAAAAGCCTTTTTGTAACTACCTATAAATTAACTTTTTTTTATTGTTTTCACGAGTAAATCTGTAGTTATATTTGTTAGTGTTATCTTTTGGAGGGTTGTATAGCTCTATTCCATGTAGGGAATGCAAATAACCGGTCATAACCGGTTTAAACCGGTTATTTTCATACAGAAACGGTTAATAACCGGTTAAATTGCATTCCCTAATTCCATGTCACTGTAATTTGGCACCTTCTATCATTTGATACGACCTCACAATTCACTTAAGTTAGCTGATGAGTCAGTGAAATGGCTTAAGACCCCGCCGGAGCTTTCCCAACATAATATTTGGCTAGCGGTTGCCAAACTGCATTGCGCATTTTGCAATGCAAGCGCCTCTCAAGGCCGCGTTATGTTAAACATATAGGTACGACTTCTGTAAGATAAGGCCACTGTTTCGAGTTAAATTCGCTGATAATATACAGTTGGCATGTATCTTTGACTTCTTCACTATCACTACATAGTATAAAACAAGCTTTCCGCTGTCTGTCTGTCCGTATGTATGCTTAGATCTTTAAAACTACGCAACGGATTTTGAAGCTGTTTTTTTTAATAGATAGAGTGATTCAAGAGGAAGGTTTATAAGCACATTAAGTTTTAATATAATTGAGAAAACTCAATGTTTTCTTACCAAGTCGCCAAAAAAACAATTTTCGGGCGCTTACAAAGCTTACGCTGGCTAAACCTTAAGAGATATATCAAAATAATGTACTGATGAATTGTAGTTCTTCAATAAACCTAGAGAAAAGTCCGCAATGGCATATGTCTATCTCCTAAGGTTAACTCACAGTAACAATTCAATGTCAAATTTTTATTAAAAAATCTTATATTATTTGCAAAGCTATTATTAACCGAAGCGAAGCGAGGGTTGGTCGCTAGTTAAAGTAGTTAACCTACATATAAAACGAAGTCGCTTTCCGCGTCTGTCTGTCTATCTGGTATATTCCTAACTCCTAAACCACCCAAAGGATTTTGATGCGGTTTTCATGATCATGATTAAAGTTTTTGTATGGCATTGTTCCCAATTGCCTATATTAATCTCTTTGCTTCATTAGAAATGTAACGATGTCGTTTTCATTAGCAGCTTTATGTTCTATTGTCACATTTGTATATATGACAGGTTAACGAATATTCGTGATGAGTCGTTGAAGTAGTCTACGCGTAAAAACTGGTGGGAAAACAAATTATCTCGATTTTTCCAAGGTCCAGTCCAGGACTTTAATTGTTATGCGACTATGGAACCCTGTCGTAATGACGCCGTCAAACCACATGCGTGGCGTTTCCCGCGGTCCGAACTATACGTGTAAAGGCCGCTAAATTGCCCTAAACTCAAACCAAGCAGGCTTGTACTATGGGTACTAGATAAAGATATATATACTTATCTAGATAAATACATACGAAACATTCAAGCCTCAGGGAAACATACCAGCGGTCATCACACAAAATGTTTGCCCTTTACGGGTTGACCGTGACCGCTAGCACTGCTAGCTAGTAGGTCACTACCAACTTTTGTGTCGAGTTTCCCCCCTCCTTGAAATTTTCGTGACAGAAAACAAACTTACATTAATTTAATAACATAGACCGACGATGTCGCGTTGTTATACAGAGACCGAATGTATCACACACAATCAATGTGTTATCATGCTATTTATATTATACTAGAGCACGCTCGCGACTTCGTACGCGTAGAATTAGTTTCCCGCTACTCCTCCCATTTCTTCCCGTTGGGGGTCGATTTTCGGAAAATCCCCTCTTAGTGTTCACTTACATCATGAAAGGAACCCCTGTACCAAATTTCAAGTTTCTAAGTACAGTAGTTTCGGCTCAGCGTTGACATATAAGTCAGTCAGGTTTGCCTTTTATATATATATAGAAGATTTAACGACGTGTAACGACTTCATTACGACTCGACCTATGAATGTGGAAGAAGCGAAAGAGATTTGTCAGGAAGTGTTTTCTGCCTACCCCTCTGGGAAACAGGCGTGATTTAATGTATGTATGTATATTTACATGTTAAATTAAAGTTTTTTTCTAACATTTAAAGCATTTCGCGTCTCCGTGCCATCTTTCTTCCTTAGGGAGGCGCGCCTCACTAGTTGAGAAAGCCCTGAATTAGGCTAACGTGTCGTTAGAAAGAGCGCCATTGGTACTTGTATTATTCTGTTACTAGCGACCCGCCCTCGCTTCGCTTCTGTTTATTTGAGTTTTCTGAAACACCCGTAGTATTAACCAGCATTTATTATACATAAAAACCTTCCTCTTGAATCATCATCATCATCATAAACTCACGCCTTCATTCCCAAAGTCCTCACCAACAACTCCAAAAACTTGTTGATAATTCTGTGACCACATTTTGCACAACCAGGCTAAGATGTTATCTAGTGTATTAGTGACAGGTTGCAAACCCTTCGCCTGACAGCACTACACAGCCTTTAGTCCCTTAGTCGTCTCTTACGACATCCACGGGAAGACATGGAGTGGCAACATTCTAAACCCGGCACCACACGGCATAACACACACGGTCCTCTTGAATCAATCTATCTATAAAAAAAAAACGCATCAAAATCCGTTGCGTAGGTAGTTTTAAAGATCTAAGCATACATAGGGACAGACAGACAGACAGCGGGAAGCGACTTGTTTTATACTATGTAGACTATGTAGTGATGATAGTACCACATTACTAAAGTAGCCGTCCTTGAAGACTTCTGTGGTCTGTGCCGCTCTATCATTCATTAGTGGTCGATTTTCGTCGGTACCCCATAGTTTTGATGATTATGGCTTAGAAAGTAGAAAATAACCAAGACAAACAGATTAACGTGAATGGAAAGTGTACCGCGTCTACCAGAACAGTGCGAGGAAGAAGAAATGCAGCATTAGGATAACTCCGCTGTGTGAGGTTTGGACGTTTTAAAGTGGTATGTTTATTATTTACTAGAGGACGCCCGCGACTTCGTACGCGTAGAATTAGTTTCCCGCTACTCCCCCTACTTCTTGCCGTTGGGGGTCGATTTTCGGAAAATCCTTTCTTAGTGCTCACTTACATCATGAAAGGAACCCCTGTACCAAATTTCAAGTTTCTAGGTACAGTAGTTTCGGCTGTGCATTGATATAATAAGTCAGTAAGTCAGTTTTGCCTTTTATATATATAGATAGATTATAGTTAGGATATAGCGACTCCATGGATTCTAGAACCACGATATGCCACCAAAAGTCAGGACTTGGTTGGAACTACACTAACGGGCAAAAAAAACGGGTCAGAGGTCGTTTTTCATACAAACGAGGCTATTTCGAAGCCTTGGTTACTTGCCAGGGGTTGTTTTGAGTGAGGTTTAATGGTGGATACTCCGAGGTTCAATAGAGGAGGTCAAAAGTTCTTTAGATCCTTAACTGATCGCACAATCAGAACACCAGGGTCAGCACTTGGATTTCCTTACATTTTATTGCCATTTTAGATGTTTTTCTGAACATGCTCAATTCCGGCGTTAACCGCAGATTCAATCAGTTGGGTATCCTAGGCACTCTGGAAGCCCTGTATCAATGCTCGGGGTATCCATCTTCAGATTTCACTAAAAGTATCTACTGGCGAGGAACCAAGGCTTCGAAATAGCCTTTTTAGTATGAAAAACGCACTCTGACTCGTTTTTTTTCTCCGTGTGTTTAGAATCCTAGTTATGTTTATGTATTAAACATCTGTTTCCCTTGGTAAACGCGAATCAATTTGATTATTTTAATACTTTATTAAGTTTTGCTCGCTGTTAAAAACTACCCAATAGTAAGTAACATTGTAATACTGTCCTTGAACTAAGTGCAGCTTACGACAACTTTACCAGTGCATCTAAATACAACGTCATCCCATAAATAAATCATGAAACCGAGTCTTTTCCACCGACATAGATAAATTTGCACACTTGGCTTTTAGGTAATGTAAACGTTCTTAACTTAAGAGCTGCCTGGGTTCGGTTTCTATACAAACGCAATGTTTATTTGTGAAGTTTCTTATTTATTTGCTTCATTAGCCAATCGCCTAATGTTACAAAATGTTAGGGTGAGTATCCAGCACAGGCCCTTGCCAAGATGCATTACGTTAACTAGCGTTTCTACATTCGTTTCGTTTTTAAACCAATCGCGTCACAGCTTGGCTAGCCATTTGTATGGATTATGTCATTGTGACAGCTCTGAGCGTTTTTCTGTTCGTTTCGATATATTTAAGACGTTCGAAATAAGAACGTTGTCTAGGACTTAGCTATTCGTTTAGATAGACCACGTGATCAATTTGTGATCCCATATATTTCAAGACGACAGAAAAACGTTAGCGGCGTTGGCATCTTGTCTAGGCCCTCTGATAGATGACATGATACGAAAAGTCACGTGATCTACCAGTGACGCGATTGGTTTAAAAACGAATCGAATAGAAATGCTACTTAGCGTAATGCAGCTTGACAATAAGGGCCTCAGAGCTGTGCGACGTAGCAGAGCGGTGTGCGAGGAAATCCACCCTTAGGATTCAGGCGCGGATCCACCCCTCAAAAAAGGTTGTTGGTCACAGCAAAGCTACCCGAAAATCGGCCAAGTGCGAGTCGAATGAACTCGGTCATGATCAGTATAGTGCATCTTTTTTCCAATACAAGTATTCATGTGCGAAAAGAAACGAAAAATGAAAAAAAGTCGAAAATGGCCTAAGCCAGGTCAATAGCTGTGTGAATGTTTGTCTATTCAACAGCTTGGTTATGAAAGCTCTCATGGATGGTTCTTAACTTACGACAGCCATTTTAACTGCTAAGCGTTTGCATTATTGGCTCATAGTTTGCGGCTTACTGTGAGCCAGCCATCAGTTGAATACGTTTACAACGGGTACATTAAACAGCTTAAATGAGTGATCATTTATGTACCTTGTCACTTTAACGTCGTGTTTGAAATGTTCTACAAAATTGTGAAACAATTGAAAGCGACAAGGTGCATAAATGATCACTTATTAATGCTGGTGACTGTACAATATACATATAATTCCAAAGAGTCGTCATTCAGAATGCATATGTTTTGATAGAAGTCTTCATTTTTTGATATCGCTTAATAATCAAGCCTAACCTAACCTACTTATAGCAATTTAATTATCAATTTAATTTAAAATAGATCCAGCAGCGTAACATATGTAGCTTTCGAAAAAAAAAATTATACCTAATTATATTTAAAAAAAAATTGTAATTGGAAAAAAAGCAGAATTTTAAGAAACTAAGTACTAATTTCACCTAACGATGTTAAATTTAATCAATGTTAATCGAGTGTTAGTTCATACATTTTGACAGCTGTTAACGCTCTAATCGTCTGTTAACATCGTTTGGTGGTACCCAGGGTGTCATGTTTGAAAAGTAAAACTATTGAATTTGTGTCTAATCGTGTTTTAACATTTAACAGTCTTAGGTTGCATTCGACCAAACTGCGCCTCTATTCCCGACGGTAAAAACGATATCGTAGTTGACCTGTTATGGTATTGTTATGACGTCAGACGCCATTACTGTCAAGTAAATAAGAGCTATCAAAACGGTGACAATACGATAACAGATCAAACACGATATTGTTTTTACCGTGTTGAATAGAGGCCCTGGGTCGTCTTATACCTAGATTAAACTCCAAATTTGTATAGACTGATCTCGGAGAAAGTCTTGTTCCACTTTGGTGAAATGCGGCCTTAAGGAAATATGACCGAGATTAATTAACTATATCCAAAGTACAGACACATAGGCGGTATGGTTATTGAGATTCAGATCGCGGAACACTACCGACTTTATCATATATGGCCTCTTAAGACTGCGATCCTAAGACCGCCAATGCGTTGCCAACCCTGAGCACTAAGATGGAATGCCTCTACGCTAGTAATGTCACCGGTTGTCTTATCGCCACACCGGAACACAACAATGCGAACACTGCTTGTCGGTAGGTTAAAGGATAAGATGGTGATAGCGAACAAGAGGGATAGCAATTAGGGAATGCAATTTAACCGGTTATTAACCGTTTTTATATGAAAATAACCGGTTAAAACCGGCTATAACCGGTTATTTGCATTCCCTAATAGCAATAGACGAAGTTCGATTTACGGATTTCAAAGTAGAGCCTCTGCTACTTTGAAATCCGTAAATCGAACTTCGTCTATTGCTATCCCTCTTGCTCTCGACGCGTCACTAATTCGCAAGAAAGTGACGGGGCGATTCGAAGTTCGAATGACTGATTTCAAAGTAGAGCCCCAGGACTATACGTCGACAGACGCGTCGGCGGACGTCGGCAAATGCGTCAGACGTGTGGTCGACGACGTGCGTTCGCGCTTAGAGCCGCCATAGATAGAAAATGAGCAATATCTCCGAAACTAGCAAAAATCGCTTAACATAATATATAGGGGTTAAATCGATTGCTTTTTAGCTGCTCTATCCTAGGCGGGTTGACGTCGGTTTCTGGGACACTCTGTACAATTTCTGTGGTACCTAATACAATCATCGTCAGCTACTGTCCGTGGTTGACTCGATTAAATACGCATTGTAGCGATTAGTTAGCTAATTTGTTAGTTAGATTTACGGGTCAACGAGTCAATGTCTTTGATCTTTAATTTTGCAAATCGATAGAAACATGAGTCAAGCTACGTTATGTAATATACCTAAGCGTGTTGCTTCACGATTAACTATGCGTAATGAGGAGTTTTTAAACTAAGTATCTTAGGTATATTCCGTTTACTAAAATTAAACGATTATTTTTGAGTTTTAAAATTGAACAATTATCGATCAGGATCCGTAAGGCTAAAATGTTTACCAGCGAGTTAGTGACAGGTTGCAAGCCCATCGCCAAACAGTACTACAAGCCTTTACACTTACGGACAAAAAAAACGGGTCAGAGTGCGTTTTTCATACAAACTATTTTATTTTTTGATTTATTTTTGTGAGGTTTAATGGCGGATATTCCGAGGTTCAATAGAGGAGGTCAAAAGTTCTTAAGATACCTAACTGATCGCACAATCAGTTAACACCACAGCGAGAGAGTTTGGGTCAGCATTTGGATTTCCTTACATTTAATTGCCAATTTAGATGTTTTTCTGAACATGCACAATTCCGGAGTTAACCGCAGCTTCAATCAGTTGGGTATCCTTGGCACTCTGGAAGTCCTGTATTGATGCTCGGGGTATCCATCATCAGATTTCACTAAAAGCCTCTACTGGCGAGGAACCAAGGCTTCGAAATAGCCTCTTTAGTATGAAAAACGCACTCTGACTAGATTTTTTTGTCCGTGAGTGTATTCCCTTAGTCGCCTCTTACGACATCCACGGGAACACATGGAGTGGCACTATTCTAGCCCGGCAACCACACTGATAAATAGGTATTGATATATCGCTTGTAAACAGTGTAAATGTGTTGACAGACCGACAATATTTCCCGCAGATAACCTACATGTTTATTTAGCATCACTTAACAGATAATATTTAATATTTGCGGCATTGTTAGTTTACAATAAAACAAGTTATTTCTCGACAGGGCAATTAACCACATTCGTCGATTTTTTTTAATGGCGTGGAGGCAGAAGGTCTCGGACCCGGACATTTGCAATATCTACACTATTCCAAATGCATTAATTGCCAACCCTCAGGGACTCAATTCTCGTGACTTCGAGATGATTTTTCATGCGAGAGATGTCGAAAAAATCATCACGAGAATTGAGTCCCAGGACTGTGATGGAATGCACCTACTTAATTTATACCAGTCATTTCGCCGGTTGTTTTATCCTCACACCACCGGAACGAATAATACGTACAGTTTGTGAGCACTTAGAAGATGCTTCGGGTTTGTATTTCTGTCTCAATCGCTCTTAATAAGACCGTATAAGAGCGAGTGAGAGACAAGTACAAACCCGAAGTGCTATCGCACTGTACAGTCGCGAACTTTAATTTGGTACCCACCTTAGGTCCAAAGTCAATCTGACATTCTACAACAATAAGGTTGAGTTTCCTAAAAGTTACAAATGACTTGACATCTCTAATGACATTGACGTCTTCAAGCATATTTTTCTTGAAATGGGTCACAAATTAACGTTCGTGATAGTACTCTGCTGCCTAGCGGTAGGTCAAAGGATAAAATAGTGGAAGGGACCCGGACGGACTCTGCACAAGGTCCTAGCATCACTAAATATACAAAATAACCTAGAAGATGCATTCTTAACAGAAACTCTACTAATTACGCACGCATCCAAGCGCGGCAATGGCACTGCACGACTAAACCGGCTCGGTCCGTCCTGTTGAGCTTGCGGCGCGTACGGTCGAGACACGCACACATGCAAACTACGCGGTTTACATTTGTTTAAAGACGAACTACTGTTTATACTGCTCTGTGAATCCGTTCCTATAGCATTTTACCGTCTCTCTGTGGTCTTCTGACGGTCTTTCCTCTTGTTTCCAGGGTCGTACCAGCCCAGCAACGAGCTGATGCTGCGCTTCTACAGCTACTTCAAGCAGGCCACAGAAGGACCGTGCGACAAGCCCAAGCCTGGCTTCTGGGATGTCGTCAACAGGTATATTAATAGAGAACACTTTAAAATTGTTTTTTTTTTTTCAAATATTTATTTGCACGATTATTTTTTCAAATCTATTTATGCGGGAGCTATTCTAAATGCAATTCATAATGAAATTGATGCACGTAGGTTAGGTATGATTTATAATTCATAAGCGATACCAAGAAATAAAATCTTTATTCGGAACTAGAGGACGCCCGCGACTTCGTACGCGTAGAATTAGTTTCCCGCTACTCACCCCCACTTCTTCCCGTTGGGGGTCGATTTTCGGAAAATCCTTTCTTAGTGCTCACTTACATCATGAAAGGAACCCTTGTACCAAATTTCAAGTTTCTAGGTACAGCAGTTTCGCCTGTGCGTTGATATGTCAGTCAGTCAGTTTAGCCTTTTATATATATAATAATAATAAATATAGATTATGAATCTTCGGAGTTATGTCGTGTGCACTGCTCTCTTGACTCATGATCTTGATGTTTGTTTCCAGAGCAAAATGGGAATCGTGGAATAAATTGGGAAACATGACACAGGAAGAAGCGATGCAGGCGTATGTCAGCGAGTTACACAAGGTACGAAACCTACTGTAGATGGTACCATCAAGGACTTTAAATGTTGAAACACAATAGAACCTGGTCATAATGACAGCGTCAGGTGACGAGATGGAATTACATGGGGAATTAATCGTTGGTTTTAAGCGACAAGGTTCCATAGTGGATTATCGGCATTATTAGTAGCTGCACACTTTAGTGCTTTGTCAAATTAACGCTATGTTTGAAATGCTGCAATAATCTGTCAAAGGCGTGAAAGTGACAAGGTACCAAAGTGTGCTGCTACTTATAATGCCGACTGTACTTGTTCACTATTTACGTTAGAATTATCGATCGTAATCAACGTCAGTTAGTGTCGATTAAGTCTGTTTTTTTTCAGTAGCTTTCCAGTAGGTTTAAGGTTTATTGACCTTACATTTGTAATAATTTTATTTTTGCTAGTTTTAAGAATTTATTGTTTATTACTTTATTACCTTATTATTACTTAATGTAACTTACTTTTAAGTATTATTTTGTTATTATTATTGGAAAAATGACCTTCTGCTGGAGTTTCTTGCGGCGCTTCTTCTCCGCAATGATGGTCTTGTCCGAAGCGCTGGTAGATTCACTCATGTTATCGACGTGTAAAAGAGCCCTCATGTGGCCTATTTACTGAATAAATATTTTGAATTTTGAATTTTGTAGTGAGCCAAATGTCACATTTTCGATTCGTTTTCGAATTATCAGGTGACTACTTCGTTTTAGTCCTGAGGGTTGGCAACACATTTACAGTCCCTGGATCGAAGTCGTGAGAATGCAACAACAAATTACAATTAACAGGTTACAAGTTTCCATTTGACACAACCTCGACCAATGACGACCAGCCATTTGAGCAGTGTTGCCACTTTAGACCTGTAAAATTGTAACTTGTAGCTTTATTAATCGTGCCCCAGGTTACCTGTGTGATCGTATGCCTTCTTCTTGCCATTTAAAAACCTATAAGCCATTGCTATTGCTATTAAGGAACCTCCTTGATTTGAGTCTGCCTTTCGCAGATCGTGGAGACAATGTCATACAGCTCTGACGTGGCGTCGTTCCTGTCGGTGGATGACGAAGACGAGGAGTTCCCCAACGAGGACCTGGAGCTGGTCGCCGGCGACGTGCTGCGCCGGGCGCGCTCAGGACACCCCTCGCCAGCAGGTGCGTAGTGCTGCAGGTAGGGAGTCGATGCGCAGGGAAGCGGCGCGCCCAGTCGGTGGACGAGGACCTGGAGCTGGTCGCCGGCGACGTGCTGCGCCGGGCGCGTTCAGGACACCCCTCGCCAGCAGGTGCGTAGTGTTGCAGGTAGTGAGACGATGTGAAGGGACACGGCTCTTCCAGTCGGTGGACGAGGATCTGGAGCTGGTCGCCGGCGACGTGCTGCACCGGGCGCGTTCAGAACACCCCTCGCCAGCAGGTGCGTAGTGCTGCAGGTAGGGACACGCTGTGAAGGGACACGGCTCTTCCAGTCGGCGGACGAGGATCTGGAGCTGGTCGCCGGCGACGTGATGCGCCGGGTGCGTTCAGACACTCCTCGCCAGCAGATGCGTAGTGCTGCAGGTAGGGAGACGATGTGCAGGGGCGCGGCTCGGCTTGTAGGTGGACGAGGATCTGGAGCTGGTCGCCGGCGACGTGATGCGCCGGGCGCGCTCAGGACACCCCTCGCCAGCAGGTGCGTAGTGCTGCAGGTAGGGAGACGATGCAGGGATGCGGCGTGTCCAGCTGGTGGACGAGGACCTGGGGTTGAGGAGGAGCGTAATGGGAAAGAGAAGCACAGCACCGCGTACCAGCAATGTTGCGGATGCAGATATTTTGAGACTCTAAGAGATAATTAGGTGACCGTCGCATGAGAACTTTTCGAGCTGAAGCTGAAGGCACTCGTCCCACCGCCGGCAAGGAAGCGATTAGCTATCGACCATTCAAGAAACGAACACAAGATATAGATCCCGTGTCAATAAAAGAGATACATATTAATAGTTGATCGCTGATCGCTGGCTGTTCTCGTTTCTCGCTCATCGTCGGTGAAGGGACAAGTGCCATTGTCGGAATTAGTTAATTGAATTATTTACTAGGTTTCCGTTGCAGGGTCCCGGTCGGTGAGCGGCGCGGCGTCGCCCGCGCAGCGGGTGCGACACGACTCCGAGGACGAGTACATAGACACCGTTGATGTTAGTGTCGTACGTATACACAAACACATACACACACACACACACACACACAGATACACACACCATTGTTACAATAGTCAACCGAATGCATAATTAGCCAAATAAGTCGTCTGTCATCCTATCAAACTGAAAGTAAAATGAAATTCGGCATACTGGTACTTTATTTTCTAGATTATAACATTAAATATTCTTTATATAAAAAAAAGTTCCCTAGGGAAACACGATAAATGAATTCTACGCGGACAAATTATAGTAGAGTATCCTGGTTGGATCCACCACAATCACGGGGTATTACGACACGAGTCAATAAAATATACCTACTGTGAAGGGAACAGAGTTGTATTTCAAGTAACATTGGTTTGGACTTTGCTTTTAAATGTAGTGGTGCATTTTTTTTCTAACTACTTTCTAACTTCACTTAACCTTTTCCACGCCATATTAATGTCCCCATACAAACATCGTCGCTCACATGCCAATGACCGCTGATAAATTATCGTTACTATATGGAGGTCCATTGAGCTGTCAACTTTGACGGATTAATCCGTCGTTGGCTGTGAACCTGTAGTGTAGATGTATCCGTCATTGGCGTTGAAAAGGTTAAAGGTAGGTGGGTGATATCAGTCATCTAAAAGTAAACAAACAATAACTATAGTTGACGCCAAAATTAAAATGTGTGACATAAACTTTTCTCATTTTCTTAACCTTTTTTGGCCTTATTTCTTTTATAACCTTAATTTTATATTTTACTTTCTAAGGTGAAGGGCTAACAGCCTTTTAAACGCTATAATGGGTAATAAGTTTTCATTTTCGATTCGATTTTCGAATTTGAAATATATTTCGAATGTCGTTGAAAAACTCGCCCTAATAAACACTCACTCATTTGCAATAGCCGAAAGTAGCGTTCAAAAGGTATTTTTTGTTGCGAATTCTTCTTTTTTTATTTCTGGCTGTTTCGTGACTTATAGTGGAGTCAGGACACGGGGCAGGCTGGCGGCAGTGCCACTGTTAAACCGGTAAGTGTAGGTTCTTCTGGTGGGGGTTAATTTTTAATTTTAATACACGCGGTATTGCTTTTTATATCTCTAAAGCTGATCCAACTTGTTTCTTTATTGTAATGATTTTGTTGTCGCTGTGGCAATTCTTACTGCCAAGTGAATAAGAGTTACCATAACGTCAGCAATATGATTACGATTTGGAAGCAAGATGCGCTAAAACAAATTGTAATGGAGCCCCGCAGGCTTATTATGGACGTGGTTTATCGCTGTGGATAATGCATCCGTCACTCACGCACTTACGTACTTGTAAGAAAGTGACGAAAGTTCTATCTTCAGCGATAATGAAGACCGTAATAGGCCCGCTGTATTCTATTTTTATTTGCTTTAAACATTATAAAACGAGAGCATTCCAACTTAACGCTAAGAGCAGGCTCAGATGAGGCTTTTCGGACGGATTCGCGCGTTTGGTCTCAAGCAATGGCGATACTAGCCGCTCATAGCGAATTTTAACTGCACTTCGAATCCACACACGCGTATAACGCACCACCTGGTTGGAATAAAAAAACCGCGCGAGTCATTTATTTAATTTTTTATTTGTCATCTTGCGCGTAAAACACCTCATTTGGACCTGCTCTAACTCACTTGCTCATTGACATTTGGATGGACATTGCTTATTTTAACCTATTCAACGCCATTGACGGATAAATCCGTAACGCAGGGTCACGACGGATTCATTCTAACTTTCTTCATTAACTTTTTAGGTCTAATACAGGATAGTGAAGCAACTTCATCCATCAGGAGCTTTTCTTAATGCTATCTCCACTAACATGTTAACTCTCTAGCAAAAGTAACCTAATTTCCACAAAATTTATAGATTCTACTTTAAAACTGGAAATGGTGAACGTTGTACAATAAATTTTTGTTTTCGATTATTTTGAGTTTCTTTGTATTTAGTTGTCGAGCGTTAGCTTTTTTTTTCTTATGCCAATTGTATAGCGAAGATCAGTAAATATTTAAAACGGCATTTTAGTATACAAAGGTATGTTAACGGTTGTTGAATGTACCGGTTTTATCTGCTGGTGGGGTGGTTCCAAGACCTCCTTATATTTTCGCCATTAGAGCAAAAGCAGACCGAAAAGGAGATGACAGGATGACTTGGAGGTGCATCCGCCACATGCTTTGAAAATGGTCCAAGTCACCTCCTGCCTCTGCTCCTTTGGTAAAAATAAAACGCATGTCTTAATTGTTTAATGGGATGGATTTTGATGAGACACGGCAAATAAATATGCTAGACATTTCAACTATCGATTAGGAATTACCGGTCAAATGCTGGTTTCTGTTTTGTTTGTTAAACAGAAAATATCCATGAAATTTGGGTGCCTGCTAGAGCTCGTCTAAGTTCAAATGACGTGCCATCGCAATTTACATAAAAAAACTATGAAGTTTTCAGTGGAGAAGTGCGTAATTTAGGGAGTATACTAACTAAGAAAAACCTTTCTTAGTAAACGTTTTAATTATTATCCCCTAATAGGAAGAAATGGATGGTATACAGCAGGTATTTCATTTGATTTCTCAAATTGCTGTCTTGCTTTTTGATGGGCATTTAGTATCGACAGGGAAATCAAGATAAATATTATTTTTTCCGTCCAATAATTATGTCACTGCGCGGACAGACTAGTGTACTAACTAAAGCGTAAAACACCCAGAACGCGGCGAGTCGAATGAGGAACATGGGCGTATTCTCCTGTTTCTATATGAACGAGAACGACAACACAACAGGGACCGGAACCGCTTAACCTTTAAAGGGTTTTCGTTAGGGTATATAATTGACTCGTTTTTACAAACCCTAACGATGCGATAAGCGTATCTTCGACTTACCCCAATGAAAAGCTATCCCATACGATACAATTAATTCGACTAAGCGCTTACCAATTCCTTTAAACCCTTGTTAGGCTTTCCCTATGAAGTGTTTATTGAACGGCTTCAAGCTATTTTAATCTCTACGCGCAGTCCATACAAAATATTTTTGCACTAGGTACTTAGCAATTGATTGGCTATCCACACACATAGGCTTTAAACCAACCAATCACACGAATCTGCGAAACAGTCAATGGAGAGGGAGAATGGATAGGGTAACACTAACGTAATGCTATGTGCTTAATTCCGAAACCCCTTACGAAACTGGTAACCTCAATGGTTGTAGTTAACTGGTTCGAAGCAGTTTCCATATCATTAGGGTAAGCCTATCGATAGGGATACGCTAACGTTGGGTGAGCATATGATGTAGTTACCCCATCGATAGAAATAAAAGGTTTTTCCGGTCCCTGCAACACAGACGGCGTGTGCGGGCCGGGCACGGTTCCGTACAAGAAATATAACCCAACCCACCCCCGCGTTCAGTGTTTTGCGTAGTTAGTACCTATGCAAAACAGTTCCATCGGCTTCTTAGCACAAAACTAAATGAAAATCATTGGATACACTTTTGGGTCCAGAAATTGCTGTCAAGTTGTCATCTTCGAGAAAATTCGATGTATAACCCAAGCTCCCAGGTGTCTCTCATAATCCCTAATCTGCCCTTCTAAATAAAAAGGACGCATGCGCCATTTGATAGTCAAAGCAAATTTAACCACCTGTCTTAAGAAATAAGGTAACTTATACATTCGCGGTTCTATGAGACATGCGCCCTTTTTTTTAAGCAGGGCAGTGTTACCGTTTGTCGTAACGCATCGTTTATTCGAATTATTGTTTGTCATAAACTGGTTTTCAGATGAGTTGGACAACTTTTTAAGTTTCTAAAAATACCTGCGGCTAGGTTAGGTTAACGTTTTATATAACACAAAAAAACAGGCTTTAGGGTAAATAAAAATTCGGACAAACTATGCATTAGGACAAGTGACGATTAGGGATTTCAATATAGACCATATAAAATAGTGTAGCCGGGAAACCAAACGAGCAGTATTTCATCTACGGAGGACTTCATCGGTCCATAGAAGGACTGAAGTAGTACTTGTGTAACATTGTGTTGTTTGTCGGCAGAGCGAGCCGGAGGCGGCGCCCGCGCCCGCGCCCGCCCCCCCGCGCCTCAGCAACGGACACGCGCACCAGATCTCCTCCCAGCTGACACGTGAGTACAATGCGTCATCACTCATCATTGTCAAAGTTTCAGCCGAAAGACGTCCACTGCTGGACATGCCTCCCCTAAGTTTTTTTAGGGTTCCGTAGTAAACAAGTCGTGTAGGACGCCCTGGGGCAAGATGGAGCGATGATATGCGCAGATCGGCCGGTGTATTGGGAGAGGCCTTTGTCCAGCAAAACAGGCCGCAAAATCAACGTGACGAGCACGACCACTCTGGCAAGATAGTAATGATGATGATGATGATGATGATGATGATGATGATGATGATGATGATGATGATGATGATGATCATGATGATGATGATGATGATGATGATTACGACGACGACGACGACGACGACGACGACGACGATGATGATGATGATGATGATGATCATGATGATGATGATGATGATGATGATGATGATGATGATGATCATGATGATCATGATGATGATGATCATGATGATGATGATGAGGCATGTCCGTCTGTCCTTCTGTACGCGGTTTAACTCGGGGAGTCTTGGCACTACAAAGCTGTAATTTGGCATAGTTATACATAATTACGCCGACTAAGTAAAAAAAAAATATGAAAAAACACCGGGTTCCTTTATTTGTTCGTATAGATCTGAAGGTGCTAGAACAGTTGCCGGCCACGCTGGCGCGCTTGGAGGCTGACGTGGCGGCCCTCCGCAAGGCTGTAGAGGGAGAGAGGACGACCAACGTAAGTATAACATCTGTGACGCCCTAGCCAAGATGCATTACGCTAACTAACGTTTCTCTTCGATTCGTTTTTAAACCAATCGCGTGACTGGTAGATCACGTGACTCTTCGTCTCCTTTAATTAGCAGGGACTCGACCACCCATTCCCCGATAAAATCCTTGAAAAGACTTACCTCTCGAAGTATAACCCACTAAAAGAACAACCCCTTTGGAAATATATGACTTGTTTATTTGTTAAACTAACCATTCACATAAGGGAAGCCTAAAGAGCTAAAGCTCAGATCGTCAGCAGTAAATTGATAACCAAATATAAGGGTAACGCTTATAAATAGCGCTTAAAAAGCCAATCGAACGGCTTTTTATAAGGGTAACCCTTTAAATAGCGCTTAAAAAGCCAATCGAACGCCTTTTTTTAAGTTAAAGGTATATTGGTATCACTCAAAATATAGCGCTTTAAAGGCAAAATCGACTTATAACGAAACGGATTGGTAAGGGTAACCCTTATAAATAGCGCTTTAAAAAAGCAAATCGAACGGCTTTCAAGCGATACGGCTTTTCTAAACAAATCCTTATAAAAACTCATTCGAAACCCCGTGAATGGGATAGCGGGCCGGTCCCTGTTAATTCGTTTTTTCTTTGTTTCATTGTAATTTTTGAACGCCAAGAACCCCTAAAGCGATCGTGTGCCGTCGTGCCCACCACGCCAACAACCCATAAAAGGGTCGGAGTAAAGGTGTACTTTGATCATGAATAAAATCTATTATGAATTGTTTTTCTTTGTTTTTATTGGCTCAAACGTTACATCAATTCATGTTTTGTTCCTTATAATAATATATGAATGTTTGGACAGGTAAAAATGTGAAAATTTCAGGGCTATTCTTCGGATATAATTTGATAACGCCAGTGCTTGGTGTGTGAGTGATCACTTCAGTCAAATATGAAAGCGTTCAAAGGGTTAAAAAAGGGTTTGATACACGTGGGTGAATATTCGGGCGTTTCAACCGCCGTCATTGTTGTCTTCAATATAATGATAACTAGCAGCAACTTTTGATGTCAAAATCAGCGCACCCGGGGGTAGTATCCATTCCATTCAAAAGAACAAGAAATTTATAAAGTTTATCTTGAATAATATGCGAAGACAATAATGACGGCGGTTAAAACGCCGAAGAATCACCCACGTGCGAAACTGTCATTTTCACTCGTTCCTAGTCTTGTCCCTCGCTCGCAACTCGGGCTAAGACACCTCGGGATCAAAATGTACTATTTTATGATAGGTACAACAGCGCGGCTGGCGGTGGCCCTGGCAGGAGCTGAGCCCGCCGACGCTGCTGCTGCTGGCGGCGTGGCCCTTCGTCGCCTACAAGCTCGCCGCGCGCCTGCAGCGCCGCAGCGCGTAACGTTGCAGCAACTGTTGCAGGTACGCTCGCATGCTATAGGTAACACTACCAAAAAGTTCATATACTATGGAGAATGTAGAGAGATTGTTTTCCCTAGAAAAAAAAAACTCGGAAAAGTGAGTTGGAGTTTGAATCTGCACGAACCCAACTCACACTTGACCTTTTTTTAAAATTGGTGTTTTTATTCAGGTTTTGTACAGTCGACTACAAAGAGATGTATCCACTTTTGTTCCTCAGTACAATGCAATAAGGTGAAAAAGTGGGTAAATCTTTTTGTAGTTGACTGTACTGTAATCATACCAAAATTACGAAATTTACATAGAAATTAAAAACATACAAAAATCGAATCGAACCCGCTACCAGTAGCTTTGTAAGCAGTATGACTATTAATTATAGGCTACACGTGTCGTGGAGTGTTTTTTTTAGTTATTTAGAAGACACAATAATAGTAATGAGGGCGCCACTGGACGCTCGGTGCAGTCTTAAAATTTGTGCATTATCGTTTTTAGTTCAAGTTTCTCACTACCACTAATAGATGGCACTGATATAAAAAATGTTAACCAATTAATTTCATTCCAGGTCCTAAAATAATTCGGGTTCAGAATAGTGTAAGGGGAAGACACGAAACGAGGCGGCTATCAAAAGTTACATTCTCGACTATATTGTCTACGAGGTACAGTTGAATATTGAAAAACGATTGTTTGTCGTTGTTTTTCTAGACAAAATTATGTTTTATTGATAAGCAAGACTTCATCGTAGTTACCATCACGTGAGATAGAGGTCACTGTTGTAGATAAACATATCAGTTCCGTTAGAATTATTTGTTCGATCAATAAGTGAATAAGATTTCGTAAAAAAATTTTTTTTGGGACATCCTTTTTTTGCCGTCTGTATTTTTTTATAAAGTCATTATCTGCTTATCAAGACCAAACTAATGAGTCCCAACACGGTGGGTCTACGTCAAGTATAGCGGAGATCCTGTCGCCACCTTCCGACTCCATCATCAGATCAGCTCTTAGAACCTTAATATTGCATTGTTATCGGGTTTACATATGTAGTCCAAATTTCAGCCCATTCCATAATTGATCCGTGTCCGGGCATAAACACGGGTTAACTGCGCGTGTACCCGGGTACACGGGTCATAAACATGTAATACAGAAATGGGTACACGACACTATAGGGATGTTACGGAGGTGGTTTTATCGGAACCGAAGTCAGGAGTTTTTGAATTTGGTTTATCGGAGTCGAAATCGGACTAACCGAATTTGGTGGTAAAAATGAGTTGAGCGTGTAATGTGTGTGGGGATGGGGGTTGGCCGCGCAACAAGTATAAACTTGGGTGTACTGCCGTTTGGCCAAATTATTTTTCGTCAAATGTATCATTTCGTCAAATTTAATGTTTCATTTGGTCAAATGCCATTTTTTCCGAAACTGTGTATATTTCAGGATTTATTTCAGAACCATCGCGTAGAACCCTATAGGTTAGGTTAGGTTAGTTTTATAAAAATCCTGAAATATTAACAGTTTTGGAAAAAAAAGCGTTTGACCAAATGTTATATTTGACGAAATGATAAATTTGACGAAATATAATTTGGCCAAATATAGGTAAACCATAAACTTGTTTGTACACGCTTATCGGAACCGGATTCGAAGCTCCGTAATATCTCTAATACACGATACCGGACACGACCGCTAACTCTACTATGAAACGATGTGTCTTATATCTTCTTTAGCTACTGTATGAACAGCCTTGGCCAAAGATGTTGACCAGCCCACGTTTTCAATTTAAAAAATAGACGAACACGTAAAATATTAAAAAGTGTTTGAAAATGTGCAAATCATTAGCAGATATCGGTTCCAAGTAGCTATTTGCGTGTGAAGACTGAAGCTAGAAAAAGTCGAGTTTTACATTTAAATAATTAATTGTATTTTTTTCACGGAATTTCCCTTAACGTCTATAAAATATGACTAATTTTTCCGATAGATTTACAATTTTCTGTAATTAAATGCACCTTTTAAAGTTTGACTTATATGAAAAACTAATGGATGCCCAACTCCTTTGGCCAAGGCTGTATGTTTAGTCTGTGGTAACTTTTGACAGCTGTCAAATAGCTCAGTTTACAGTTCGGATATGTAATATATCTGACATAGTGAAATGGTACCGTCGGGTTTTGTACGTTTAAATAAAGGGGTAAGGTTCATTTTGACTTAGTGATATCGTTCTAGTTAAATATTTTACGGTGGCTAGAGGCGTACGAATCTTTTTGATTATTTTATTAATTAATATGTTTTTTTAATAATACCAATAGTTTTATCTCGCCATACACTAGCTTGATTTAATTCAATATTAGCACTTGTATGAAGAATATACCATATTACGGTGTCATAAAGTTCAATTTTATAGCTCTTACGTACGCTTCTCGTGATTTGCATTTTTTATTGTAAGAATCACATCTTGATACAATTATTACATTATTTACATACGTAGAATAAGGAATCATTTAAAAACATTCAAAGTAGACTTTAAAACGTACGAATACAGTTCATTTAAAATTTACCGCGCGGAGGACTTGTTATTACAATTTTTACTATCTACCTTGTAGTGCAACATTTATGATTCAAAATTACTTAATCAAAGTGCCGCCAAAGTGTGTCAAACGATATTTAAAAATGCCAAAAAAACGACACCATTTATGCCTAGGACATAAAGGTGAGATAGAAAACGACGTACTCGAATGGTGATTGACAATAGAATAATGTATAAATAAGCTCTTCGACTGTCCACCTTCTTTTGCTGCAGACTGTACAAATATTTGACAGTCGCAACTGACATGTACGTATCATAATACATAAAGTTCAAAATACATAATGGGTCATGGTCATAATATTTTTTTTTATTGTTGTGATGGCTCCACCAACAAAAACTACACACTTACATAAAAAGTCACAAAATATTACAAATTCCTTATTCTACGTTCTCGTTTTTGAGTAAAAGGCAATAACCTATCCAATTTGAATTTGACATTGTCACAATAATTTACAAATATTTTTTTTATTCAAATTGTAAGATATTCCTTTTTACTTTAAAACGAATTGAAGTTACCGGCGACTTGTATCAGTTAATAAAACGGTAATATGTTTTAGATAAGTAGATTAAATTATTAAGGGTATTGGTGTACTGAATCTGTTAATATTGAAAGCGAAGCGATAATATATCTTCCCAAATACTCGTAAATGTTAACCTTACTGTTGCAAAATCAACACGGGAACTTCATCGTTGTAGATAAACGCAAAAAAAACCCATTAGGTACTGTCCAATGGCAACGGCCGATAAAAAAAACTATATTTCATTATTAACTTTGACTGCGCATAAAAGTAAATCGAACAAAAAAACTCAAAAATCATGTTCATGCGCTATATTATATCTATTTAAGTATTTAAACCCCAAAAATCCCAAAGGACAGATATATATTTTATTTATTTATAGATATTTGTGTGATGAGCGCGAATATTTATTCCCGAGTCATGGATGTTTTCTATGTACCTATTTAAGTATATATTTCTCTATATAAGTATTTATATCGTCTACTACAAGCCTAGAGCTTAGTTTGGGACTAGGTCAAATGGAGTGACATTGTCCCCTGATATTATTTATTTATATAAGCATTTATATCGTTGTCTACACTAACTTTGTTTGTTTGTTTGTTTGAGATTGATATAATTTATTTATATCTACACCAACAGTTAATTATTTTAATGAATTACGACTTGTATAAGTATTTATCACTATCAATTATTTGATTCATAATAGGAAATAGGTCCCATTTTCAGACTTATTTATTACATAATTCCTAGAGACAATATTATCGCTTCGCTTCGAAAAATATAAAAACTTTTATACTTTTTTATTTTTATTTATGGAGGACTAAATGGAATGTCGGCATCGTGGATGAATTAAATTTATTTTTGTTGTTTATATTTAAAGTTTCATATAATTTGTATCCGCGCTAGTGTAAGCTCTTAGTTGTTGGATTATTTTTTAATTCTTATGTGATATGTAGAAGGTAATAAAATATACCTAGTTGTTGTAATGTTTTGTATTTTTTTACCTTATCCCCTCTTCTGTGTCGTAAGGCTGCCTGTCCACTGGAGCAGAGCGGTGAGCGAGGAAAAAATTCACCAATAGGATTGCTTTATTTTCCTAGCGTCGCTCAGCGCAGCTCTCCTATTGGTGGTTATTTTCTTTTCCTCGCTCCGCTCCAATGGACAGGCAGCTCAAGTCATCAAACCACTAAGTTGGACAAACAAGCGACTTTTAAAAATAGTCGAAAACATTTATACTACAGGATTTATGTGCATAACTATGAACTTTTTTTATTCATGGAATTTGAACCAATGAGCAATAAGGTTCACTTTTGTTTCTTATATGCCACTATCAATTTTATTATCGTCAATTTTAACCCTTAATAAGGCCCGGTTTAAAGTAAAAATACTAGACCAAAATGAAATACAGTCATGGAATCGCAAGTCTTTAAAGAGTAATAATAGATGATGTTATATTTTAGCTTATTGTAATGTGGTCAATATAGAGCCTCTGCCTTATTAACGGTTAACAATTTCGGCGGATGCCTTCGTAAGTTTCGCTCCAAAGCGGAAAAACGCTGAAACGCGACTGTTACAGTCCCGTTTCGAGCGTCTGACAAGGAGAAAGAAGGTTCACGAGCACACAGGCCAGCTCATGTTAAGTGGGATCGGAGATCCATAGACATTTATTCTCAAGACAACAATCCTTAGACTCCAAATGCGTTGCCAACCCTGAGGACTAAGAGTGCCTCTATGCTAGTAATTTCCCCGGTTGTCTTATCCCCACGCCGGAACACAACAATGCGAACACTGCTTGACTGTAGGTTAAAGTATAACATGGTGGTAGCGATCCGGACGGACTCTGCACAAGTTCCTACATGTGTTAATAAAGGAAAAGGAACTTTATTTCCACCAAATAAACAACATTACCTTGATTATGTACATTTTATTGTACGCTGAGTCATAGGAATCGGAAGATAGATTACAGGCGAAGTCAGGGCGGGTTGCTAGTATCAAATAAAACATCAAGTATCAAAACATAGTCCTTATATTCCGTGTCCACAATAATATCAACAAAGCTGCAGAAAAAATAATAAGCTACATCCAACTAACACTCCTTGTCTATGACATAACACTATGGTGGTCCCTCGGAATGCCTAATAAAGTTTGTCATAACGTATCGTTTGTTCGAATTATTGTTTATCCTAAACTGAATATGAGCTGATTCAGACAAGTTAAGTTAGGTTTGAGTTGTATTATAACAACACTTTAGTTTTAAATTTCAGGGGAAAATGGCTTTAGGGTAACCGAAAATTAGAACAAACGAAGCATTAGGACAAATGATTAGGGATTCCATAGGGAAACCCTCTATGGTACTTGTCTATGGTCGAAATCATAAATCCTAAACACAAGACGTAAGAACATCGATTTGAATATTTTTTTATATTTGTAATTTCCTCGACAACTGGTTATAATTTAACAATAATGTATAGGTGTAACAGTTAAAAATATTTTTTGGTCAAACTATTTTAACTATACTCCATTTATTTTAGGTACTAAACTAAATGTCAACAGAAAAAAATGTGGTATAGTTCGCCAGCCAACTGACACTTCAAATCTCGACCAAACAGTATTGGTGGAGACAGGTTTTGTTTTTGCACATTTAGTAAGATTCTAAACAAATGGACTTATAACAAAATAGCAATAATGAAGTCTTGGTTACCGTAAAAAGTTACCATCGAGAGGCCCACCATACCACAAACAGTGAGATTTTTGTGTAAGTGGGAATTTGAATCTAACAGCAAGGAAATAAAAGTTCAATTATCTTCCCTCTTAAATGTCATTTTCAATTTTGAAAGAAATAAAATTGAACATTACACTCATTAAAATAAAGTTTAAATTTTGCTTTGATAATGTACCACATATCTTATAGCATACTGGGTCTCGCGAGTATAGGCGTCCGGCACCTATAAGTCCATATAATAAAAGTTTCGTGAGACAAAACCAGTTTTGACCAGAAAATATTTTTGACTGTAGGCATTTTAATGAATCCTTACTTGTCTAAATACATTTATAACTCGCATATTTCAACCGTAATACTTTCGCTCCTAACAATTGTTCAACCGACAATATAATCAATTTTCGCTTAGACAAATCTATTTCATACTGAAGTTTAATATATCTCAAAAACCGTTAAAGTTTCAAGTAAGTACAATTTTAAAAATGGAACATCAATATGAATATAGAGTCAGTATTAAAATACACCAAATAGCCGGCGCCATATTTTGTATGTGTCAATTTTTTTTTTTTGATATTTCTGTAACTGTGCTGTAATACAATTATTAGTATGTAAAGAAAAAACCTATATCAATTTCAGAAATTAGGTAAGAATTGTATTAGTGTGTCGTCTCTATTCGTTTTTGTTTTAGTTACATCTTGCATGAGTAACCTAACCCAACGGATTTTTGTAATTTTTAAGCTCTACCTCTTAAGGCCCTCCGTACAAAAAAGTTGTTCATAATAAGGCCATTGGAATAAAGATCCATTGCAAAGGAGGTAAAATGAATTTTCCTTGGTTTTTATGGGGGGCCTATCTACACGCATAATTTTTTACGCATAATAATCATTACGCATAAAAATCGATTGTCATTTCGATTCTTCTTTTAGGCTGACATTGCAAAATTATATAAACGTCTATTGTGTAGATTAGGTTAAGTTAGTTTTTAATAATAATTAAAATAAAACCATTTCTATTGTAAAAACCGTTTTATGCGTAATGATTTTTATGCGTAAAAATATGTATGCGAGTAGACCCCTACCAGTTTTTATGACTGACAATTGAATTAGAAAATTGACTCTATGGTATTCACAATTGGTTCATATTCCGTTAGCAATTTTCGTCGAACGGTTGGCCTTATCCAAAGCGAATAAATAATGTAAGTAAGGGATAAAAGTGTCTTCGATAAATATCTAAACCGTTTAACTGACGCACTCAGAGACGTCAATTAAATTTAATGCTTGGTTTAAGTAGCTGCTGTCACTTTATTTGCTATAGCAATAGAATAAGACAACACGTCACTAAACAAGCGTTAAATTTAATTGACGTCTCTGAGTGCGCTAGTAAGAGTTGTGAATCATCAGAGCTTGAAAATTCAATTTCCTTCTTTTACTTGTATTTCATTGGTATATATTATAATACTGACTCAGATAGTGCGTATAATATCATTTTAAATATATAACATTAGATAAGAAAGTGAATTTAGCAAATAATACGTAACGTCTATACATATACATACGTATTCGCATTACAAAAAGTATTTTTAATATTTATTTATGTAAATCTACCTACATTCAATCAAAAAAATACCTTTTCGAATAGGCTACTTGCCTCATATTAAATTTGGCTTAATAAATTAATATTTTCTTTAGTATTAGACTTAAGAAACCAATATTTATCGATTTCAGATATTAAAAGTGTAAGATGGCTACATATTTTTTATTTAAAAATTGTTCATTTTTATTTTTTATTTTGAACTCTGAAAACGCTGTCGGGCATGTTGTGACGTCATAGGACCTTAAGCAAACTTCATGTCGGTTCTTATACGAGTGAAATTCGCAATGGTATATTCTGCAAGTATTCTGTGCTGTGACATGACATTGTCATTTATGACTCATGGACTTTTGAGGTTGTGTTATGATCGTTTATCTATATGTCAAATGCTCTCGTCAACTGTCAAACAAATGTTTGTTTTCGGCCCGTATGACGTCACAGCACAGATAATCTATAGACTAATATATGGCTGTAAGCGTTTTCGCCCGTTAACGAAAACTAAACTTTTAAAATAAAGTTTTGCGGTTTAGTAGGTCCTAAAAAAATGTGGGTTTTTTTTTTTCATCTAATCGGACAATAATTAATAACTTGAGACCTACTTTAAAACAGAGGCAACTAGCCTATTGTGCTTACAATAAGTTATTTAACGAAGCAGAATTTAAAATAGCTAATAAAAACATGTTTTGGTAGGCGGTAAGTTAAGAGTTTGATACAAAAAGGTAACAAGTAATGCAGTATTCCAAATACTGATGTTAATAAAATTAAACACTTAATTAAAATTAAATACAATTTGCTCTGTTTAAAAATGGAATGATTAAGTTAAGTAATTTTATAAAAAAAATGAAACGAATTAAAACTAACTAACCCGTATTTGTATGAAAAGGATTGTTTGTTATACATTGGCTTCCACCAAGTATAAACCAATAGGGATGATGAATTACTAATAAATAGTTATACACATAACCCCATACTCATAAACGCATTATAAACCTATTTCAGTCAAAGTATGCGTTGTCCCTTTCTGTCAAATGGAAATGTCACAATGACAGATAAGGACAGAGCATATTTACAGCACAGTTTAGCTATTGCGCGTATATTTATCGGGTTCGAAATTAAACCATTACACTTAATATCAGGAAAATATCAAGACTGGAGTTATTATTTTTCTTCATGGTTTATTGTAACGTAATAGTTTTGAAATAAATATCCGTTAAAAAATAAAGGGTACAGTCAAGGCCACCAATATGTATACACCACAAAGTCTCAAAAATATGAACACAGACCTTATTATTACGAGTATGCCAATAAGGTCTATGTGTACAGTCAACCAATTTGATTCCTAGGCCACTATTGACTTTGTCAATGTGACGTTGTAAACCAAATCATAAGAAGTCTGTAACGTTTGGTTGTCAACGTCACTTTAACATAGTCCAAAGTGGCCTAGAAATCAAATTGGTTGACTGTACATATTTTTGTAACTTTGTGCGGATATTTATTTTTAACCTCGGCTGTACAAGCCTTTGTTTCCAACTGTTTTTTTATGCAGTCACTATCTGTTTATCAAGATACAACTAACGAATGCCAACTTCGAGTCTACTTTAAGTATAGCTGAAATCCCGTTGCCACCTTCAAACTCCATTATCAGATCAGTTTTCAGATAGTATTGATTAAATCTTTTAATTTAGTCCCTATTGGTTCAACATTATGTCATGTATATAACAGTAACCGACCACTCTAGTGGTCCGTATTTCGCGGCATCTTAGCACTGTACTTTCATTTTAATATTACTTTAAAAAAAAGAAACTTAACAATAAGAACAAAAAACATGGCGTGAATTAGGAACTTACACTACATCGACCAAGATCACATATCACTTCACCTTTTAACTGTAAAAAAACAAAATTAACACAAACATAATTATTTTAAATATACATGGGTGGTCACGTAATTAGAAAAACTTTTTTCCATACAAATGCCTACAAATATCACTTATTGAAAAAGTACTTGACCAATTTTACTACTCGGAAATATGAACATTTTTGGTATGGGCTCAGAAAATATCACTTTTTGTCAGGTGAAAATACCAATTCATCAAAAAAAATATCTTGGCCTATTTCATAATAATTAGGTAAATAATTAATAAAAAAAAGAGTCGTAGTAGTTGAGTCGTAGAAATATGGCCGCTTGTAGAAGTCCGTTGTTTTCACCGGACAACGGAAATTGCAAATTCTGGAGTCGTACACTGGAGGCCCTCAATTCAATTATGTTTCGGCCCTCTATATGACTCGTCCATAAATCGCGTACTTTCTACCCTCGGAAACAAAGTAATAGAAACTAAGGTCTTAAAACGTACGATGAATCCCTGTTAAAAATTGAACTTAAATTTTATAGTGAATTCAAAACTTAAACCCTTATTAAATTCAAAACTTAAGCCCTTATTAGTAAACGTGGTTAAGCTATTCTTTGTCCTTATCTGTCAAATTCAAACGTCACAATGACAGATAAAAGGACAAAGCATGACAGATTAGAACGCCATTTTTTTTTCTCAACTCCTTATAAATAGAAAGGTTTGTTTTTAAATGAAATAAATTTGACATCATTTTAAACATAAATTGTAACTAACAATAAAATTGGTTAGGAACTTTTTGATTGGTTGTCAAAATTTACAAGTCATATTTGTAGGCAAATAGAATAAACGCAAGCGTTTTAAATTATGTAACGACCTATTTATATCCTTAAAGACATACAACTGTGGTAAATCAACAGTTTTTTAAGCGTCAAAAAAACTCCTTTACAACTATTGTTCAATATCCAACAGATAATGCAACTAAAATAAAACTGTACATTCACCATAGACTAAAAATATAACTAAGATTTGTTCTTATTTTAAGTGAGGTATCGCTGTGTATACATTTTGCGTTCTATTTCTAACGTTTGACTATACCAAACATATAGTTTTGAGAATCAATAACAACTTATACAACGGAATAGAAAAAAACAGTGGGAGTGGCATGAGCTTCGCTTATCTTAGTATCAGACCTGTTGTCGCCAATACTCAAACTATGATAAAAACAACACGCCGCCATGGAAAATGTTCTCCAAAATAGCACAATAAGGCATGCTTCTGGATTTATTTCCTATTTTAGAAATATCGAAATATTGGAATAAGCGGTCGAATGGCTCTCCATTCATTCCGCCCTACATACATACATACATTACAAGTTAACAAAAAAAACACGAGATATAAGATCCTCAGCCAATAGAAACAGAACACTGACACGTCAAAGTTCAATTAAGTAGTCTTGATTGGCTATTTAAAATAGCCACGCGGTTTTGTTTGTTTACATTTAGTTAAGCATCTAAACAAACGAAGTATAGTCATTAGTAAATTGTTATTGATTCTAAAAACCTCAACAAATCAGGCACTAAAACACAATACATTTAAATGCAATTAAATGACACTTGAGTTTCATTAAGCGCGAGGCGTTTATCTCTCTCTATCTTCTATGAAAGACAGGGAGAAACTGGCTATTCATAATATTCGAAAAGCCTTATTCGTGACGTCTTTTAAGGCTGGTAACACAAGCCAAAAAACGTCACAATACGTACAAAAATTACCGTAAGTGCTTTTGTACCTACAAACTATTGCCGAACATCATTCTGTCATCGTATAAACTTAATCTATTACACTCACTAGCTCTCCCTTTCTGCAGGGCCCTGTCGCGCCGCGCCCTGCGCACCGCCACCGGCAGGTCCCCTGGCGTCTTGACCCTGCCTGCAGGGTTCAACAGATGTATGTCGCCTGCCGAGGAAAATATCTCACTAACCTGCTCCAAGGAGTGTTGTCGCTTGATCATCAAGTTTTTCAACGAAGGTTTCGGCGACTTCGGCTTCTCCACTTCAGCCGTGGTTATAAGCTTCAAATCAGTATTTATTTCTCCATTAAACGCAGCTAAATACACTGGATTATCAACACTAAAACCATTCACTAAATTCTCTTTGTCATTCGGATCGCTAAACTCATTGTCGAAATTAGAATATTTATTTTGAAATTTGTTAAAACCAAAATCCGTTTTGGTTTGAGTTGCTTCTTTTAAAACTTCATTTTGGTACTTTTTCTTGTCTTCTTGTTTGGGAATGGCTTGCATTGTGATTTTTGATCCGCCGTTTTCTGACAGCAGCATCAAATGTTCGTCTTCGCTTGACGAACAGTCCGAATTAAGATCGAAAGGGGAGTCATTGCCGTTGAAAGTAGGGGTCTGGTTACTTTCTATATACTGTAATTCTAGATTGATACTAGCTTTTGAAGAGCTAGCGCTGTTAGAGTCGGTTATAATTCTGTTGTCACAGCTTAACCGTTTCTTCACAGTAGAATCTTCAGACTCAGAATTCCCAGATTTGAATATGCTTTGGGACGACATCGACGCTCGAACGGATATCTTATTGATACTTTCAGAACTACCGCGTTTTTTCATCTCTATATTGAAATCGGAAGGTTTAGATTTAGGCACAATGACGGCAAATACTTGATTCGGTTCGTTTTCGTTGGTCGGGAGCTCTCTGAAGCCGAATATGTTTTCTGTACGCATTTCTGACTCAATCATCATGGTAGGAGATAGAGTTCTATTGGGAGGAGATAACGTGCAAGGCGCTTCAAAATTAAACGGACTCCTATCCTGATTTATAACCAAATTCGAAGGCCTATCAAAAGTGATATTGCTTGGCTTCTCGTTGACAACAGAAGTCCTCGTCCTCCCATTCTGCATAACAGTAGTTTCAGGAACCAACTTAACCTCAGTCTCGACTTTGGACCTGTTCAACTTCTTCTCGAAAAACTTTCTAATACCCCATTTAGGTTTCTCTACTTTGACATCCTGCAGCAAATTCGTCTGTTTCGGGCCTCGATCAACGTCATGGGAGCTCACATCATTCTGGACGTAATCCAACGGTCTCTGATACGATCTGATTTCGTTAAAGCCAGAATTCTCATAGTCTTGGATGGGGATTCTTGTAACTCTGGCGACGGAGAGGCAGTTCTCGGTGCAGTTTGGGACTTTAGGTGCGTCGACAGGTGTGGAGATGTCTTTGAGGCTCTTGTGTATGAGCTCTACGGCGGCGTGCGTGTGTGTGTGCGTGTTGCGCTCGATGCAGGCGTTGCGGCCGATGTGTGGGTGGGGGTATAGGAGTGGTGTGGTGACGTCACATGTCTGTGTGGAGGTGCAGTTGGAGTTCTTGTCAGACTCTGGAGGTGGGTCGGTGGAATCTCCTGGAAAGATATGTTGGGTGTAAACTGACTACAGCGTGGTCACCGAGCAAACGGTCTCTACTCCCCAGTAGAGAGTTAGGGCTGGCTATCACCACGTTTCGTTGGTTGTATCGACGCAACCTTAGCGCCCGAGCGGCAATAGGTAACAGAAAGTTCTAGAGGATCGAAGACAAACTACTTTTCAATTTGTGTCGACTCATGATCGTAAGATACCTAGTTTGAACCTTGTGAAATTTTATTTTCACTTCTGCACATTAAAAAAAAGCAGGTTTTGTGTTTAAAAGGGTTGCAAAATTCGATTTTGCCGCGAGCGTGGGGGTTTTTAACTTAAGGTATTATGTTCTCGCTGGTAAGGTAAAAAGTTGTACGTACAACACATAACCAAGGTTATATCTTTGAATCCTTCGCTTACTCGGGATTCAAAATCAACACTTCCAGCAAGAACCAACTTGTTGCACCCATAACCATTCTATAGTTTCAAAATCAGCTTCCCTCTTATGTAATCAAAATTTCTGACCGTTTTTTTCAAAAGAACACTGCTCACATACCTGGCGGGTGCGGATGTAGATTGTTGTCGTGTATGACCGGCCCTTGGGTCTGCAGCATCGTCTTCAGTTCAGCCATGCGCTCTTCCACGCAGACTGCCGTCAGCCTAAAAACAGTTACATAGCATATGAAACATTTCAAATTCCGGGGTGCGCCAAAGTTCATATAAAATTGCAACTCCGATTATTGGAACTCCGAAAATTTTTCTCATACCATTTTACATCATAATGATCACTCTTCATACTCTTCATAATATTTTTTAATACTAATGATCGGAACTCATACTCATCTGAACTTATAACGCCAATATTCATGGAACCGTACACTTTTCAGAATTTCTTCAATATCTTACGTGTAGATAAAATTAGGTTAGGTTAGGTTAGATTTATAACAATCCTCAAAAAGTAACAGTTTCTTAAAAAATGCATTATGAGTTGCGATAATTATGACTTAAAAAAGTATGAACAAAAAAGAATGAGCAAAATTTTTCGAAGAAATGATGAGTTAGACACAAATCGATATTTGTATAAAAAATCTAAAGACCAATTTTATATGAGCCAATATGGACCCCAAATGCCGTTAATCTCGATTCTTAAATCGATGACATGGTTCCTAAGAAAAACAATCCTATCTGATAGCTTGAGACTTCCACATACAGACACATTATTCAACCTTTATATGGGGTATTTTTAAGTACATTTCATACGTTACTGTACCACGTATGGAGCACAACCGTTCTCTTTTCTTTTCTGTAAGGAATGGTTAGTGATTCTTTACGCGGTTTGCGCACTCACTAAGTACGATGTACTGGACATATTTGTAACCTAACCCACCTGACTTCAGCTAAGTGGTCCCAGCAGCAATCTTCTGCGCCCTTGCTAGTACACTGACATTTTGATGTGATTCACTCGCTTAACTAACGTTATATTCTTGTTACAGTTGTAACCTAACCCTAGCTACCTTCAGTGCCATTGCTTCTACACTGACTATTTAACTAGCTTAGCTCTCTCACCTAACGCGATATTCTGGTCGTAGTTGTAACCTAACCCACCTGGCTTCGGCGTCGTGGTCCCAGCACTCATCGCATGTGTCGCTGGCGATCTTCAAAGCCCTCGCTTCAGGTACTGGGCCTTTTGGTAGCGGCGGACGCGCCTTTTGACGGGATACTAGGGTCTGAAGAGAAATGTTTAGTTATAACAAAGTTTGATTGTAGCTTGCTTATTGGACAGCTTCTAATTAAAACAACAGATTGACTGACTGGCTTGATGTCTGACTGTTTCTATTTGAATCTGTTAGCTTAATTGTATCTCCTTGTCTCTGTTTTTTTGCGTATACCTGTCTGTGTTTTTCCCTGTTTCAGTTTGAGTTTTTCCGTCTGTATCTGCTGTCTCCGTCTGTCTGTTTTTATCTGTGTCTGCCTCTGTCTATCTGTATCAGTCTGTCTGTGGCACAGTCTGTCTGTGTCTGTCTCTGTCTGTCAGTGTCAGTCTGTCTGTGTCTGTGTCAGTCTATCTGTCCGTCTGTGTCTGTCTCTGTCTGTCAGTGTCTGTCTCTGTCTGCCTGTGTCTATCTCTGTCTGTCAGTGTCAGTCTGTCTGTGTCTGTGTCAGTCTATCTGTCCGTCTGTGTCTGTCTCTGTCTGTCAGTGTCTGTCTCTGTCTGCCTGTGTCTATCTCTGTCTGTCAGTGTCAGTCTGTCTGTGTCTGTGTCAGTCTATCTGTCCGTCTGTGTCTGTCTCTGTCTGTCAGTGTCTGTCTCTGTCTGCCTGTGTCTATCTCTGTCTGTCAGTGTCAGTCTGTCTGTGTCTGTGTCAGTCTATCTGTCCGTCTGTGTCTGTCTCTGTCTGTCAGTGTCTGTCTCTGTCTGCCTGTGTCTATCTCTGTCTGTCAGTGTCAGTCTGTCTGTGTCTGTGTCAGTCTATCTGTCCGTCTGTGTCTGTCTCTGTCTGTCAGTGTCTGTCTCTGTCTGCCTGTGTCTATCTCTGTCTGTCAGTGTCAGTCTGTCTGTGTCTGTGTCAGTCTATCTGTCCGTCTGTGTCTGTCTCTGTCTGTCAGTGTCTGTCTCTGTCTGCCTGTGTCTATCTCTGTCTGTCAGTGTCAGTCTGTCTGTGTCTGTGTCAGTCTATCTGTCCGTCTGTGTCTATCTCTGTCTGTCAGTGTCAGTCTGTCTGTGTCTGTGTCAGTCTATCTGTCCGTCTGTGTCTGTCTCTGTCTGTCAGTGTCTGTCTCTGTCTGCCTGTGTCTATCTCTGTCCGTCTGTGTCTGTCTGTCAGTGTCTGTCTCTGTCTGCCTGTGTCTATCTCTGTCTGTCAGTGTCAGTCTGTCTGTGTCTGTGTCAGTCTATCTGTCCGTCTGTGTCTGTCTCTGTCTGTCAGTGTCTGTCTCTGTCTGCCTGTGTCTATCTCTGTCTGTCAGTGTCAGTCTGTCTGTGTCTGTGTCAGTCTATCTGTCCGTCTGTGTCTGTCTCTGTCTGTCAGTGTCTGTCTCTGTCTGCCTGTGTCTATCTCTGTCCGTCTGTGTCTGTCTGTCTGTGGCTGTCTGTGTCTGTCTCTTTGTGTCTGTATCTGTGTCAGTCTGTCTGTGTCTATCTGTCTTTGTCTGTGTCTGTCTGTCCGCCTGTGTCTGTCTGCCTGTGTCTGTCTGCCTGTGTCTGTCTGTCTGTGTCAGTCTGTCTGTGTCTGCCTCTGTCTTTCTTTGTCAGTCTGTCTGTGTCTCTCTGTCCGTGTGTGGCTGTCTGTCTGTCAGTTTATCTGTGCGTCTGTGTCTGTCTATCTGTCCGTCTGAGTCAGTCTGTCTGTCTTTGTCTGTCTATCTGTGTCTGTCTGTATCTGTCTCTGGCTGTATCTTGCTGTCTGTGTCCGTCTGTCCGTGTCAGTTTATCTGTGTCTGTCTCTGTATGTCTGCGTCAGTTTGTCTGTGTCAGTTTGTTTGTGCCTGTCTGTCTCCGTCTGTCTGTCTCTGTCTTCTATGTGTTCTTCTGTGTTTTCTATGTCTGGCTGTCTGTGTGTGTCTCTCTCTGTGTGTCGGTGTTTGTGTGTGTCGCACCTGCATGGCGGCGCGGTGCGCGCGCTGCGCGTGGTAGGGCACGTGGTGCGGCGGCGTGCGGCCCGGGTGCGCGCCGGCGCAGCGCCACAGCATCTCCCACAGCACGAGCCCGAGCGCGTACACGTCTACGGCGCAGAGCGCTGCGCCTGCGCCGTCCAAGTCTAAAGCGCCGTCGAGCGCTTCAGGCGCTAAATAGCGTAGTGTTCCCGCCTGGCAAACAATTAGACATTATTTGAAAACATCACGAAAAGTTTGATATGATAGTGTTTGTTTGTTTGTTTCGTTTTTTACGATTTAATGCCTCATCTGATCGTTTTTAACCAGGAGACGAGAAGGGATACTTTTTATTCCAGGAAAAATTATGTAAATGACATTTCTGTAACACTTGACGGAGGTAAAGAGGTGCACGCTATCTATACTGATTTCAATAAGGCCTTCGACATTATAAACCATAGCATCCTCCTCAATAAAATCGAGCATATAGGTATTCGTGGCTTCCTGCTGCAATGGTGTGAATAATATCTCAAAAATCGGTCTCAGTTAGTGACTCTCCGTGGCTATAAATCTAACCCCATTGGACATTCCTATAGGAGTGCCACAAGGATCGCACTTGGGTCCCCTATTTTTTTTGAGGTGTAGTTTTAAGGTGCGTACACCTTAAAACAGTTTTAATTTTAATTTCAATTAAAGTAGTTTTATTTGCGCACGTGTTCTTGTGTAAGTGGAGTTTTTTTTAACTTAATCAGTCACTATATGTCAAATCAACTTAATGGTGTTGTATTTGTTGGCGAACCCAATAAATAACTGAATAAATCCCAGAATTGGATTTGTGTTTCTTATTCGTATGTCATTTATTGTAATTGTAACTGTTGATTTCCTAGAAATAAATTAAAGAAACCTCGCTCTGTCCTATTTTTTACTCCAGAAGAATGCACACGAACACACAAGCAACCTAAATGTAAATAAGATCTGATACCCATACAAATTTTAATTCTTATGGCCGTATTAATAATCTCGTCTTGACTGAGACGCCCATCTCGAGAGACGTCAAAGTAAACGTCAACCCATAGAAAGCTGTCATTTTTGACGTGTCTTGTGACTGACATCTCAACCAAGATGAGTTTAGTAATACGGCCCTTAAAACTACTATTTCAAGACTGCAATCTGAAGACTCCGATCTTCAGACTCCGAATGCGTATGTAATCAACAAGGGCTAGAGTCAACTCACCTCAGCGAGACAGGCGGTGTTAGCTCGCTTGTTCCTCTGCAACACCTGCGCAAGCCCCAAGTCGGCGAGTCGCGCTTGACCGTTACACACGAGCACGTTCGAGCTGTTCACGTCGCGGTGCACGATACACGGTTTGGACGGGGCTGGGAAGACAAACATTCAGATAAGTCAGACCCACGGGGCCTGTTTTATAAATAGACCCCGTTATCTTGTCGCACTGACGTCACTTTTTTAAAGGGATTGAATGTTTATTTTATCGACTATTTAAATGTCGATGGTATTGTACTTTGAGGTATGTCATATCACTGACAATGAGTCAAAGACAATCACTATGGAATCCACTATCCCAAATAAGAATGGGGTCAATAATAAATAAATAATAGATAAATAGTTGCAAATAGGTAAATTATTTATATAAATTTATCGCATCTTGTTAGAATAATTAGGTTATCTTCTCATTTTTAGTCAAGAAGTTTTAATTCCTACGCCATATTGAGATTTAGAAGAGATTTAAAAGGCAAAAAATCAGTCGCATTCTTGCATTATAATATAAACTACAAACATAGATATAGAGAGGGTCGATAAAATAAACATTCTATCCCTACAACAGAGCGACGTCAACGCGACAAGATAACGGGGTCTATTTATAAAGCTACAAATTACAATTTACTGGTTACAATTTTCCATTTGACACAACCTCGACCAATGACGACCAGCCATTTGAGCAGTGTTGCCAGTTTAGACCTGTGAAATTGTAACTTGTAGCTTTATGAAACGTGCCCCTGATATTTAATTATGTTATCTAGTGAGAAGCCCTCGCTTCGTTTCGGGTTTATACTCGTATGTATTGCTTTTGAATGCGGCAAGCAAAAACAAAAAATGCTTGTTTAAATTCTTAATTTTTTTATTGAATTACGTTGAGCCGTTACGGAGCCAAATCAAGACAAAAATAACTGGCCATTTAAGACTAGAAGAGGTATTTTAATTTAAAAAAAAAAGTTGTTACAGTGGTAAAACAGTAATACACTTTAAAGTGGGCGAATAGTAACAGGGTCCCGTAGGGACTCGTTGGGTACGGAAACCTACAAAGGTCACTTTTTGCCGTTTATTTTGAAATTACGTGAAATTACTTTGATTTGATTAGTGAGTGGAAGGGTCTGAAGGGGCCGCCCCAGGCGTACTTTTTCGAAACAAATCGGAGAAATACCGGAAAAGGGTCGAATTTTAAGTACCTGAAACCGACGTGCGTGCATGACTCGATGTATTAATGTGGAAGAAGCGAAAGAGATTTGACAAGATCGTAGCAGGTGGAAAGAAGTGGTATCTGCCTACCCCTCTGGGAAACAGGCGTAATTTAATGTATGTATGTATGTACTTTGATTTGTATAAAAGTGTGACTAAATGTTTATTTATAGAACTTGAAACACTAAATGTAATGATGTTAGAATGACTCACAGTTGGTGTGCAGATGCGCGAGCGCCGAGCTGAGCCCGTGCGCGAGCGCGGCGAACTCCGGCCACGCGAGCGGCGCGCGCTCCAGCCGCGCGCGCAGCGTGCCCCCGCACAGCTCCACCACGATCAGGTGCGAGCGCGGCCCGCCCGCCAGCCCCGGCCGCGAGTCGCTGCCTGCCGCCCGAACACAATCTCATCCCCATCTCGACTTTCATCCCTATCTCACTAAAATAACGGTCCAGTTTCATCCCTATCTCAGTAAAATAACGACCCAGTCTGATTTCATCCTATCTCGAGTTTCATCCCTATCTCAGTAAAATAACAACACAAAGTCAAATTTCATTCCCATTTCGAATTTCATCCCTATCTCAGTAAAGTAATAACCAAAAGTCGCGTGCACCTTTAAAGTTTGTACTAAACTTTAAATTTACTCCTCAGTCACTATATATGAAATGCTTTAATTGTTTTTTTGTTTCCTATTCTAACAATAAATAAATAAATAAATAAATAAAACATTATACAAACTAACTCACCGTAATACTTCAGTATGTTAGGGTGAGACAGATGCGGCAGCGCGTATATCGCCGCCTCTTTCTGCCACGCGCTCGCGCTCGAGTAGAGTTTTACAGCCACCGGCGTCGCGCCAAGGCTGCCGCGCCATACTGAGCCGAATTTACCTTGGCCTAGATATGAGAATTGCGTGTATTAGGTGTCGGCGCTTATGTCAGGAATATAATAAATGTTTTTCTTTCGAAAAATATATTTTTAGACAATCAAGAAACTTACGAAACCCTTACTCGGTATGTCTACTTTTTTATGCTATAGATAAAGCAAACGAGCACCGTGATCACCTGATGGTAAGTGGTATCTGTGACCCAAAGACATTTGCATTCTCAAGACGACAATCCTAAGACCGCAATTGCGTTGCCAACCCTGAGGACTAAGATGGAATGCCTCAATGCTAGTTATTTCACCGGTTATCTTATCCCTAAAGGTGGCGGTTCGCGCCGCGACAGAGACAGGAGAGACAGGAGACCGCGACCGGAGACCGCGACCGGAGACCGCGACCGTCACTAGACGTTAGGCAATGTAAAAGCGACAGTTCGCGAGCGAGACAGAGACAGGAGACAGCGAGACGGTCGCTGCCCCGGACCAGTAGTGTCTCGTGTCTCCGGTCTCGGTCTCCTGTCGCGGTCGCTTGTCTCTGTCGCGGCGCGAACCGCCACCTTAAAGGATACGATGATGGTTATTTATTTAAGAAAAGCAATTTTCCTTGATGGATCAATCAATGTTATAAATTAAATAAATGTTTTTAACTTTTACCTATATGCTCTATGAGGGTGAGATTGTCCACACAAGACAACCCAGTCGCCAGCGCATCCGGTCCCGTGCCCATGACGTCACCTGAAAAAAAAAACGGGACTTTTCACACACATTGCCCTAGTCCCAAACTAAGCTAATTATGGAAACTACATAAAAAACATCCAAGGAACCATCTAACAGGAACGTTGAAATGGAAATCAAACCTAGGACCGCTTGCTTCATAGGCAGGGTCACACATTATAACCTCAAAGCCCAGAATAGGTTATAAATTGTACTTCGATGACAGGTGTCAAATCTGGCGTTTTAGAGCGGCGCAACTATAAAGTCACCGTCAATAGAATTTGTGAACTATGTAAACAAAACCAAACGAACCAATTCACCATGATTACTCGATAATCACGTACTTTTAAAGATCAAGTGAGGTCTTTGCAACGATTTATGCACTAGAAACATTTCATGAAAAACGGTAACTTAATTTTATTTTTAATTCACCTTTGTCTCGTGTTTCGCTAACATTTTCGAAAATATCACCTGTTTCAGACAAGGTTGATTTGCTGTCGCTTACGTGACGTTTGGTTTACACCTAGTTTCTTTACGAACTTAGACATAATGTCAAAAGTAGTATGGTTTTTTTTAAGTACACATTTAGCTTTGATATTTTGACTTTATTTATGACTTTACTTTAACGTTAGTTCCTCATTAGAAAGAAAAGATTCGAGCTGGAGTTACAGTCGACTTTATGGTACTTCATTTAGTACTTTGTCACATCAACGGTGCGACTCCACTGAGGTGGAGACGACCGGAGCTGTGTCAATACTAACCAATAGAAGGCGCATGCGGTCACGTCGAGCGGCCCTTCCGCACGGCAGTTTAGATTCTATTGGTTGATATTGGCACAGCTCCGCTCCACTCCGCTCATCTCCGCCTCAGTGGAGCCGCAGCCTTATAGGGTACAAAAATGAGCATCTCTTATAATAAGTACCTTTTTCAACATCCCCGCCGCTCAAATCATCCTTATCCGCTTCAGCCTTCTTGCAATAGAACTTCTTGAGCACGACAGCTGTCACCAAGATGGCGACGATCGCCAAAATGGCCGACGCCACCACGTTGGAATAATTCGGCTGTATAGACGCTGTTCGCACGGTGGACTCCGCTTTCGGTGTGACCACCTCTTCTTTCTGAGATCCTGATGACAAGATTTTTTTTCTCTTTATTATGGACTACAAATGTGGCGTTATCTATGAAAAGAGACCTTATTGTCGATGGCGCTTACGCCGCACTGCGTCACGCGACGTTGTATTTATATCGGAGCATCGTTAATAATGGCGGAAGCGCCATCGACTATAAGGTCCCTTTTCATAGATAACATATATAACAATTATTCTTCATCCTCACGACTCAACGGCCCAAACGATTGTTATGCATGACACCTATCAACTCTTAGAAGGTGCTTCGAGTTTTTACTTGTCTCTCCCTCACTCTCCTACGCGCTTATTAAGAGCGAGTGAGAGAGAAATACAAACCCAAAGCACCTTCTAAGTGCTCACAGATTGTACGTATTGTTCCAGAAGATCCAAATACGTTGCCAACCGTGAAGACTAAAATGGAATGCCTCTATGCTAGTAATTTCATCGGTTGTCTTATCCCCACACCGGAACACAACAATACGAACACTGCTGCTTATCAAAATATTTATTCAGTAAATTGACGACATACGGGCTCGTTTACACGTCTGTAATATAGAGTGAATCCACTAGCGCTTCGGACAAGACCATCATTGCGGAGAAGCGCCGCACGAAACTCCAGCAGAAGGTAATATTTTCAAACATAAAATACAATAATACTTAACACTAAGTTACATTACAAGGTAATAAAGTAACAAATATTAATTATTAGAACTAGCACAAATAAAAACATAACAAATGTAAGGTCAAATACATTAAACTAAAAATAATGACAAGGAGAACAACACGACGAGGTCTCTACGGCAAAAGCTAAAGGATAAGAAAGTGGTAACGATCCCGAAAACCCCGGACAAGACAGTGTTAAAAAAAAAACTTACTAAAGTCAGCGTTGCAGTAACTGTCAGTGCAACAGCAGAACACCTGCGCGCCAGGCAGGACGGTCCTCCCGCGTGTGCACTTGTCGCAATGCTGGGGAGATGACTTCCAGCACCCTGTATAACATATACGTCATCATCAGCAAGATGACCCATCATTTCATCAAATTACCCTTTTGGCTATTGTATCATTTCATGGGACGCTATTTTCGGCTGCTATGTTAGCTATAAAATAAATTCTAGAAAGTTCCAGTGGTATAAAAATTATGACCAAGGTCATTACTATAAAAAAAGGGGAAACAACAGGTCTTTTCTGTTCTGAAACAATCATAAATCCATAGTTAAAATAATACTATTAATAAAAAAAAATGTGTAGTTTATAGTTATTATTTCTAGCAAATAAACTTTTTTCTAAATGTCAAAATGTCACATTCGTTCTTTAAGACTACACAGAGCGTCCATTGGCGGCGCCCTCATTGCTATTATTGTGTTTTCTAATAAACTATTCTAAAATCGAAGAGAGGTTTTTAGTTGTACAAATGAATACACAATGTATAACATATATGACAAAGTTTAATAACCTTTAACTTTCGTGTAGTCAACTTAACCAAAAAACTTAACTTGTACAACAATAAACCACTCTTCAATTTTATTTCAAGACAATAATTTAGTTTATTAGAAAACACAATCTTTGCAGTCTGAAATAGTTTTGACATCTTGGGATCATAAACGTATTTGTGACCTCAACCTTACTCTCTTTACACATATTATTCAGTAGTCAGGTCCAAGTAATTTATTTACCTACTAGGTTTCGCCTACAACTATGTCTATATTTAATTGTAGCCATTTATTACCTATACCTTGCAGAAATAGCTTCCCTAGTAGTTCCTTGAGTTAGGAAACACATTTGAGCCATCGTTTTGAATGTGAGATTATTACCAGCATTAGAAGAACAGTCGGCAATAAAGTGTGTTAACCCCATAGGGTGACGGCACCAATGATGGACACTTTTAGCTGACTGGCACCAGTAATGGACACTTCACTCTTAATCCAAATTTCATACGGTCCTAAATTGATTGATGCGAAACAAATGAATAAACCTTATTTACTGTTAAATAAGAATCAAGTGTCCATAATCGGGTCCTTTTCCATTACTGGTACCACCACCCTAAGGCCCCTTGCACAAAAAAATATACATAATACAGCCATTGAAATAAAGATTGAATTCAAAGGAGGTACAATTACTAATTGACTCTATTTTATTGACATTAGGTTCACATTCCATTGGCAAATTTCATTGTATACTGGGCCATATGAGGTAAGTAAAATTGAAAAAATGTTATTACCTTGTCCAAGAACAGTGATGTTCCCAACTTTATCATCTTTCAGGTACAGAGTATAGCACGAAGCCTTGGGGTCGGTGCACTGTTCCACCTGCACCGGCTCTCCATTTCGCACCGTTTTAGATATCACACCTGGAGGATCTGTAAGATGAAATAATAAAATTGAGTCCTTTGTTATGTCAAGAATTGACAACAGATTTTTTTTAAAAGGTGTGCTGAAAAAAAACCTTTATTTGTCTCAACAGCATACTATTTTTTTTGTTCAAAATTTACTGAGAAAATTGTTTATTACAAATTTCCCCTAGTGGCTTAAACGCCACATGGTCCTTTCTACGTCACAGATAGTGTTAGACTTGATAAAAACCAAACATGGTTCAAAAAAATTATGTCATTATGAATACTAGTCCAAAGTTTGCATAGCAAAGACTGATAATATTTAATAAAAAAACTCAGTTAAAAAGATTTAATTTTTGAAAAAAAAAAAAACTGTTTGCTTTGAGACAAATATATATAAGTATGATTTTTATCAAAACACCTTTTCAAAATATTCCTGTTGTCAATTGTTTTCCTACCTTATCTTGATAAATGTAGTTAAAGTAAAAAAAAAAAACAAAATGTTTGCCTCTGCATAAAAAGAGCTACTCAAGGGTATAGTCAAATTTAAAAGCCAGCAATAAAATTAGAGACTTCAGGGCTAAGTACAGTCTCGAGACCCAGCTGGGGAACTCAAATTGTTTAGTTTGTTTACAATATCATTGATTTAAAGGCTTATTAGCAGTAGTTCCTTTTAGTATGAAAATAGTAGTCATATTTCAAGTACATCAAAAACAAACTACTGAGAATAATCCGTGTTCCCTATACCTTGTTCGGATAGGTATTTAACTAAAGGTAAAACAAACCAAACTACGTGGCTCTGTTCGACAGCCAATCAAAACTGTTTGGTTGAGCTTTGATGTATCAGTGTTCTGCTCCTATTGGTTGACCAACTACGTCACATGGTTTGTTTGTTTACATTTAGTTAAATACCTATCCGAACAAGGTATAGTATAGGGTGGTAGGTTCAAGCTTGGGTCAGTGCATACATACCATTATCACTCTCTATCATTACTTGAGCATTCTTCTCTTCATCTTGTTGTGGTGTACTCCTCGCAACATTATCGATTTTGTACAAGCAAATCTTGGGTCCTACAGTAGTCGGAGCTTCTACTGTCTTTTCCCTAACCTTCTTTACATCATTTGACAAATCATTCTTGTTCCCTCTATCCAATTTACCAGAACTTATGGCGTTACGCTCAAACGATCCTATCATCCGTACACCTTCTGATTCACCAGAAAATTGATTCAAATTCAAATCTGGCTTTACAAAGTCCTGAGGAATGCTTACACTCCTCTTTCTTATACGTCTTCTAGCTGGCCAGTTACCATTTACAATTTTTGTAACTGGAACACTTCTTTTGCTTATTATTTTTGGATGATCTTGGGTTTGTGTGGCTGGCCAGTAGTCTTGCAAGTTGCCCCACTGAATTGTTCTTCTATGGTGGTATTTGGTAAACGTCCGCACATAATGGTAAGGTTTCACTTGGTGGATGCTGTTTTTCGTATCTTGGGCTTCTTGCGGCCGCGACGTTAGCACTCTGGCCGTAAAAATAAAGAGAAACAACACAACACATTTTAAAAGCGGCGTCATCCTCTGGTTGAACAAGCCCTCCATTATACTCAAATTTATATTAGCAACATATTAACCGCAGTTAAAGGTTGTTAAGTGCATAATTAATTACGAAAACCTAGCAACGCAAGACACTGCAGATTTTATTGATTTTCTAACACGATGCGAAAAGCATGGTGACTATGCAATTTTAACTGTTCACTTGACCTTTATAAATCCGGTAGTCACTAGAGCATTGACACAGGCGATTAGATTTTTGACCCGTACGAAATCTAGCTAGCAAATTCTTTGTAATGTTTGCATCGTAGTAGAAGATGGAACTTTGTAAGTTTATCTTAAGCACTTATTATCACTGGCACAATATTGGTATGATTATAACAATGGTACATGAAACTGTTTGGTGTTGGTTTATTTATTTAAATTGCGCACATTTCCTACGTGTAGAGATTTAAACACGGATCGATAGAATGTTGACAAACACCTCGCCCCGTGCCGACATATTGATTTGTTTTTTTTAATTATGACAACCACGCACGTATGTCGTGATATGATATGAAATATTAATGATTGAACAAAAAAGTAACATTAATTTAGTAAAACGGATATAATAATATGTGAATAACGCAGCCAGTGTCATAGGGACCATGCCGCGAGCGGACCTGCTAGAGGGGGTGTTCTTTTTATAGTGGTGATTATTATTTACGTCTTTAATATTTGAGTAGCTTAGTTTTTATTTTAATTTAAATAAGTTTAGTTTTAACTTTTAATTGTATTATAATATGTTCCTTTTTTTGCAATTTTACTACACCATTTTTTATGAAAAGTAAAAGTCGTGATTATTATGTTGGCAAAACATGTATCAATATATTTTTATACCAAGATTGAACTTTTTTACATGATTAGTCACTACTACCAACACTGAAATAAATTGTTAATACCTCGGTTTCGGTCGTTGACAGTTAACTTGACAGTTGACAGATCATGATCGGATGATCGGATCGGGCGGGGCGCAAGCGGGACGAGGTGACGGTCGGTCGGCAGAAGGAAGATCTTCAGAATTTTTATTCTATTTCTAACTAATTACGTTGATTGATATCACCTCTATCTAGCTCGACCAACGCCTTATTTTCGTACCGAAGCCGTTTGAAACTAGTAAAATGTCTGCAATATCAGCGGCGGAAGAAATAGACGAAGCGAAGGAGCGAGCCCACTTTCGCGCCGTTGTGACCGCTTTTAAATACTATAAGTAAGTAAATTGATTAGATAAATAACTTTAGGTCGGTTTATAATTATATTTTATGCCTTAAAAATCATTTTCCGGCGAGTTTTCTCTGCAAGAGAGGTTACATTTCCGCTTAGCAACAGTTCTTTGTTAGGAGTAGGGACGATCCATTTATCCTATTTAGGTATAACAAAAGGTTTGTTTATGTCGCTATACACGTGCCGGACTGTGACCCTATATCCTTAGCTCGTGTTTACCTTAGATTTCAAGGCTAATTAACATTGTGTTGGTGTACAAATGGGTAAATGATGTCTAATGTGATGAATAAATATGAGCATTGTTGTTGTGGTTTGAAAATGGAACGATTGGTAGATCCGAGATGTGATTTGAATAGAAGTTGTTTGCATAGCAATGGAAATCTTGGATTGGTAGGTATTTACTTTTTTTTACTAATTAGCTGTGTATTGCATGATATAAACAATATTTCAACACAATTTAAAATTATGAAGCAATTAAAATAAGACAAGTCTTGGCCTGCTTAAAACTGGCCACTACTTGTAGCAACCTGTTGCATTATTTTTTATAGTCAATAATGATTTATTTTAATATTTTTTTTTCACTTTTTTATCTAGTTAATTGTTAATTTAATAAATAATATTCTTATTATGAATTTGTTTTTTAATCTTGGCTATTACATTATAATTTCAGTGAATTTTTTAATGTTTGAATGTCTAACTTATATCAAAGATGAAAAAAAAAACAAATAAATATCTGTATCTTTTGCTTAACTTAATAACTATTGAAAAGATAATTAAATATAAATCTCCAATTTAATGGCAATTCTTTCACAGCTGATATCTCTTAGACCAGCCATACTCAGCCTTATTTTTATAGGGACCACAAAAACATTTTAGCAATGGATCCTGGGGATTTTTTTTTTTGTGTTAAGCTTGGTTCCTGTACCTTTTTATTAGGCCTGAATAAGTAGTAAACGGTACCATTTATTCACATTTTTTTCCGGGCTATTCCCAGTTATCCGCACCTATTAGGGAATTTTTATTCCCAGTTGTCCGCATCGGAGTTCGTTTTTATTGCAGTGCGGCCAACTGGGAACTGCCATTTTTTTCTGTCCAACCATGCGCCTAACACCCTGTATTTAAAATAACATTAATGTTATTAATGAAACTAATAAACATGCATACAAATAACAGTTTGTTAAACAAGCTTGCCGAAAAATAAGTAAAAATTCATGAGATACGTAAGTGCTCATATATGTATAGAAAGAAACACTTGCATATTTCCTTTAGCTTTTTTCTGTTTCGCGTACTGGTACTGGTTGACTGGTAGAGAATGCCATTGGGCATTAAAGTCCACCATTGTACTTATTGTGTTTTATATTTAAATAAATAAGTAAATACATTAAAGCGCACAAAAATGACTTTAATTTTGAAATCCATTCGTAAAATTCTTAACAATACAACTTCACAGCTTTAAAAAAAAGCTGATTCATGTAACAAACAGTTGAGAGAAATCATTTTTTGAATAGCTATAAAAATAACCAAGATATAATAAGCCAACATAGATTTGTTCCTATCTAGCAAAATAGAATTTAACATGGAGTTTATATGGCCGACCTATTACATGATGTCATATTGCATATCGGATCTCTCTGTCTAATCGGCAATCGCTATCTAATTTACGGTATTTTCATATTATGTTGAGAGATACGATAAAAAAAATACATGCATTGCATATTTCCTATTGTATGGAAAAAATGCAATTGTTTTTACAAACGAAAACTGAAGATTACATTCTTACTTAAGGCCGGATTTACACTTGTAAGTTATTTCTGTAAGTTCTGAGACGCAACTATGGGTAAGAGTGAGTGGCAAATATCTGCATCTCTGTCTTGCATATAACTTTGTTTCAAAACTTACAGTAATAACTTACAAGTGTAAACCCAGCCTAAGAGGATTGTGAAGCTAAATATTTGCATACAAAATGCGATAACATTTTACTTTCCACAGAGTCCGATTTTTTTTAATTTTGTATAGTTATCTTGTATATATTATGAAAAACTATTCCTTGTCCGGATAGGTATTTAACTAAAGGTAAACCAACCAAACCACGTGGCTCTGTACGGCCAATCAAAACTGTTTGGTCGAGCATTGACATATCAGTGTTCTGCTCCTATTGGCTGAACAACATGTCACGTGGTTTGTTTGTTTACATTTAGTTAAATACCTATCCAAACAAGGCATAGGTTTGTATGTTTTCATTTCCAAGAAAATATTTAAACAAATAAAGAAAATGAAAATCAGAAATGTACAGACCTAGTTTTTCATAACAACTATAACATATTCAAAAATCTTAAAATTCGGACTTGATGTAAGGGGTGAAAAACGTTATCACAATATATCAATATCAAATTTGTATGGGAAATCTTTGACAGCTGAGCCTTTCTCAAAAATTTAGCCTTTTAGTGACATCACCAGATTAAAAAAAAATGGCGGGTAGGTAGACAACATCGAACTATGAACTAATTTAATATAATTCTAATGTGTCCCGAAATTTGTAAGTATGAAAAGTTCCTTTTGTGTTACCAAAAACGTATGAATATTGGTAACACAAAAGGAACTTTCCATACAAATATTTTTGGACACATTAGAATTTTAATTTTTTTTTGCATACTTCGATGTTCTCTACATACCTACCTGCCATTTTTTTTTTAAATTCGGTTCACAATACTCTTAATAGCAGGTAAAAATAGTACATTACTTAACAAGGGCTGTAAAAGAAAGAAAGCCCGATATCGCAGGTATTTGAGACCCGAGCCGTAGGCGAGGGTTGTAAATATGCGATAGAGGGCTTTCTTTTTTACTGCCCGTGATGAGTACACAATTTTACGTCTTCACCTGGCCACAATGCGAGTTTTACCGTGCGCGCAGCGTGCGATAAAACTCACATTATGGCCAGGTGTTACGTAAAAAATGTTTAATTCATTACTGTAAGTCTTGAATAATAGATCTTTTCAGGAATGTCTGGAATTGAATAACATACAATTATAAATAGTCTATTCTTTGCTCAGATAATTCCCATTCAAACCATTCTCTTCATTTCCACATTCCATCTGTACTGTACACTGGGCGTTTAGTTAATTATTTTTATTTTATTATTTTTATTTATTTTATTTTTTACATTGTCACTTTGTACAATGTGATGTACATTGGGCGGCATGAAGTTAGGTTAGGAATTGCGACAGATTTTTAATGTGAAGATTTCAAGAATGCATGGCTCTTAGAGCTATCTTACAATATCAGGGGCCTATTTTATAAAGCTACAAATTACAATTTACAGGTTAAAAGCCTGTGTGTCAATAAAAACCAGCAATTAACCGGATTTGAGTCGAACTCGCGCACTGATGGTACCGTACCGCCCGACTCGCACTTGATCCGTTTATTAATTGTTTTTTCCTAAGAGTTTACACTACAATCACATTTAACAGTTCTCAAGGTTGGCAACGTATTTGCAGTTCTAAGATTGCAGTCTTGAGATTGTAGTCTTGAGAATGCAAATGTCTATGGATCCCACTTACCACCAGTGGCCTGTTTTATAAAGCTACAAATTACAATTTACAGGTTACAAGTTTCCATTTGACACAACCTCGACCAATGACGACCAGCCATTTGAGCAGCGTTGCCAGTTTAGACCTGTAAAATTGTTACTTGTAGCTTTATAAAACGTGCCCCGCCTGGGTGCTTGTTTGCCTTGTCTAGGACAAAAAAAAACTATAAAACACATGCAAAATGTTCTCGACCTAATTGAAAACAAAGTCGCTTCCCGCCGTCTGTCCGTCTGTACGTACGCTTAGATCTTTCAAACTACGCAACGGATTTTAATGCGGTTTTCATCAATAGATAGATCAAGAGGTAGGTTTTGGTGGGTGTAGGAGTGATACAGAAAACTCACATAAACCGGAGTGAAGCGAGGGCGGGTCTCTAGTATAATAATATTGTGTAGCAATATGGAACCCTCGGTGCGTGAGTCAGACTCGTACTTGACCGTTTACTATCAAACCCCTGGGGTCGTGACCACAGATTGTAAAACATTCATCTAAACTGTCACATAATTATATTTAGACATAGTATTTCTAATTAGGTGTATGCATTGTATTCTAACCAGGTTAGGAGATAACATAATGCATTTGTATGCATTTATCTAAATTGAATAAGCAATCAGCAGATGATGCAACGCTGGAAATGCATGAGTACATTATAAATATAATAGAATATAAACTGCACATTGCTGTTACTCATATAATATCTAGTGATTTTGTAATTGTTTATCTATACACCGTGCCCGGGACGTACCCGAAGGATTTTAACCATCGATTCTAGACCCTATTTGGAGTATATAATGTGGTATAACATGTAGTCCAATAACGCATAATTTCCGAGATTTTTATTATTTAAAAAAAAACAAGTTAATTTAATTTTAACTCTGTCACCTTCACTTAAAGCAGTTACTTCGATAGTTTATGAGAAAAAGTGAGTGTGACATACAGAC